>CM055118.1:566575028-567175028 GCA_029206835.1 Rana muscosa
CCACAACAAGTCCCAGGCACATCCCTGCTAGTAGGCTTCCAAGTATAAACAGAAGTTTTCCATTGCGCGTGCGCCAATCGCGCACGCGTGTGCGCCAATTGCGTGCGCCAATCGCGCACACACACGCGCGCACACAGTAACACTGTCTTGGCACCCAGTGGCCTTTAAAAGGGGCTTCCTCTGTCCAGACTCTTGCTGTCTGATCTGCAGTTATCCGGTGACCTGATCCTGAACTTGCACCTGCTGTTACTTTGACCTGGCTTCCTGACCTTGCTGCTATATCCAGTCCTGACCTTTGGCTTCCTAGACCCAGTCCTGCTCATCTGCCTGCCTGATCCTCTGTTGCCTGATCCAGCCTGAACTTGACCCTCCGCTGCCTGACGCTTCTGTCTGTATCTGATCCGCTGTGCATGACCTGGCTCGTCTGACCTTTCTCCTGCCTGCTGCTTGTATCCGTATCCACCGGCATCCTCGGCTACCTGCATCAGCTGATCTGCACCTTCCAGCCGCATCCCCAGCTACCTGCACCCGCTGGCCTGCATCACCTGACCTGCATCTTCAGCTGTCCATAGCGGGCTTCTCATCTAGTCCAGGAGAACCTAACAGGCACTCATACCCCACTGTGCTCCTTCGGCCACTGTCCCAACTCCAGTGACCTGGGAACCAGGGCTGTACGAGAGGTCTCCCTCTGCACGTCAGGCTCACCTCCAAGGTACGTGTCAGTATCAGACAGCCATGCCTGAGCCTGCAAGAGGGACCTCTTGCACCGATGAGATCTGCCAACTCCTTTCTGATCTCACTCTAAAGGTGGAATCTCTCCAGGATGGTCATAAACATTTGGAGGAACAAATGCAATCCCCGGCTACCACCACAGACCCTCCTGCCAGCAGGACACCCACAGGAGCCATCTCTGCACCTTCTGTAACCATGCTGCCTCCTGAGCCAAGGGTCCCCATTCCGGAGAAGTTTTCCGGGGATCGAAATAAGTTTCGGACATTCCGCAATGCCTGCGAATTGTACTTCTCCCTGCTACCCCTAACCTTCTCCCGGGAGACCACCAAAGTGGGGTTTGTCATCTCGCTCTTGCTGGGGGAACCTCAGTCTTGGGCTCATCACCTGCTTGAAGAACGCTACGTTTCACTGGACTCTTTGCCATCCTTTTTCAAGGCCATGTCGCTCCTCTATGATGACCCCCAACAGACTTCCACTGCCGAAGCTGCTCTTCACGCGCTCCAGCAAGGCCGCAGAGCGGTTGAGGACTACATAACAGACTTCAGGCGCTGGAGTGCAGATACTCAATGGAACCATGCAGCGCTACGGCATCAGTTCCGTTTAGGCCTATCCGAAAGGTTAAAGAATGAACTTGCCCGAGTTGGCATACCAGACTCTTTGGAGAACTTAATGACATTGACCATCCAGATAGACCGGCGCTTTCGGGAGCGCACCGCAGAGAAGATGGACCAGCAGACTCGCCCAACCTGGATGTTACCCCGTGTGGCCACGACCACGCGTTCTGCTTCCATCAGACCTGTCTCAGCTAGACCTGGACCAACCTCCTCTGAACCGGTACAAGTCGGTCTTATTAGACCCTCGCTATCCGCTGAGGAACGCTCACGCCAGCATCAGCTCAATCTCTGCCTGTACTGCGGGGGAACAGGCCACTATGTACATTCGTGCCCAGTCAAACCTCAAAGATGCTTGTCCATCTCACCCACCAGTCAACCAGCACCTTCTGCCAATACCACTCATCTGGCCCTTGGTATCTCCTTCCAGCTTCCAGATAGGACTGTGCCTGCTACTGCGATTATAGACTCTGGAGCTTGTAGTTGTTTTATTGACCTGAACTTTGCCAACCAACAGCTCATCCCACTGCAGCACCAGGCTCAAGGGCTTTCCATTTTCCTGGCAGATGGGTCCCGTATAAAATCCGGCCTAGTCACCCAAGAGACTCCACCCTTGCCCGTAGTCACAGCCGCGGGTCATAAGGAGCTGTTGAAACTCGATGCAATTGCATCCCCTCTGTTCCCGGTCATCCTCGGCCTGCTATGGCTACAGGCCCACAACCCACAAATTGATTGGGGCACTGGGGAAGTTAAGTTCCAGTCCCATTACTGTCAAAGACATTGCCTGCCTTCTTCTCCTAGGGTGTCTGGCCCTCTGCTGTGCCTGGAATCTGATGCAGAATTACGCTCAAAGGTACCTGAACCATACCATGAGTTTCTGGACGTGTTCAGCAAACGGGGGGCTGAGACTCTTCCTCCCCACCGTTCATATGACTGCCCAATTGAGTTGTTGCCTGGAGCTGAGATCCCCTTCGGGCGGATTTTCCCCCTGTCTGAACGGGAACTGGAAGTATTAAAGGAGTATGTGGATGAGAATCTCAAGAGAGGATTCATCCAGCCTTCTACTTCTCCAGCAGGGGCCGGAATCTTTTTTGTAGAAAAGAAGGACCACTCCTTACGTCCCTGTGTGGACTATCGGGAACTAAATAAAGTGACAGTTAAGAACCGATATCCTCTACCTCTGGTGCCCGAGCTGTTTCAAAGACTAAGAACCACTGCTGTATTTACCAAGCTCGATCTCCGAGGAGCCTATTATTTGGTTCGTATCCTTGCAGGAGACGAGTGGAAGACGGCCTTCCGTACGAAATTCGGCCACTATGAATATTTAGTGATGCCCTTTGGCCTGTGCAATGCCCCTGCTACCTTCCAGCACTTTGTAAATGATATCTTCAGAGACTGGTTAGATATCTTCGTAATTGTTTATCTTGACGATATCTTGATCTTCTCCACTTCTCTAGATCAGCACCAGAAACATGTAAAGATGGTACTCTGCCGACTCCGTCAGCACGGGTTATATGCTAAACCAGAGAAATGTGAGTTTGAGTGGCAGAGTATCCAGTTCTTGGGCCTGGTGATTTCCACGGAAGGGTTCAAGATGGATCCACAAAAGGTCACAGCTGTTCTGGACTGGCCTGCACCCTCAGATAAAAAGGGGGTGCAGCGTTTTGTTGGCTTCGCCAATTTTTACAGAAGATTCATTAAGGGGTTTTCTGCAATCATTGCCCCCATCACTCAGCTAACAAAACAGAACATTTGTTTTCAATGGAACTCTGAGGCTCAGACTGCTTTCTCAACCCTGAAGGGACTTTTTACTTCCGCTCCCATCCTGAGCCACCCAGACCCCTCTCTACCCTACCTACTCTAGGTAGATGCTTCAGAAACAGCGGTAGGGGCAGTGATATCCCAGCGCCAAGGCCTCAAGGATCTCATGCATCCTGTTGCTTTCTTCTCTCGTAAGCTTTCCCCTGCCGAAATAAATTACGATGTGGGAGATCGGGAACTTTTGGCCATTAAGGCCGCGCTTGAGGAATGGCGGTATCTCTTAGAGGGCGCAGCACATCCCATTCTTATTTACACGGATCATAAGAATCTGGAATATTTGAGAACCGCCAAGCGACTGAAGCCGCGTCAAGCACGGTGGGCGCTGTTCTTTTCCAGATTTTCCTTCCACATCACCTACCGGCCGGGATCAAGGAACACTAAGCCAGACGCCCTCTCCCGCATGTTTGATGATCCCAAGGATGCCTCAGTCCCAGATACTATCCTATCTGAGGGTAACTTTCTGCTCATCCAGACAGATCTGATGTCCAGCCTAAAACAAGCCTCGGCAGGAATGCCCAGTCCACCAGGAGTGTCCCTGACACCCAGAGATGGGTTGCTTTGGAAGGACAATAAAATTTTTGTGCCAGCAAGTTTCCGGACAAAGGTTCTGAACCTATGCCACGACCATCCTCTGGCTGGCCATTTCGGGGTCCACAAGACCCTTGACCTGATTCAGCGCATGTTCTGGTGGCCAAAGCTTGAGAAGAATTATGAGGACTACGTGAAATCATGTACTGTTTGTACCCAAAGCAAATCTGCTAGAACCAAGTCCTGGGGTCTTCTCAGACCACTACCAATTCCCGACAGACCCTGGAGCATGATAGCCATGGACTTTATAGTCAAACTACCCCCATACGAAGGACATACAGCCATCTTTGTAGTGGTCGACCGCCTTTCCAAGATGGCCCACTTCATACCTTTGAAAAGTACGCCTTCTGCCATGGAGACCGCCCGGGTGTTCATCCGGGAGATCATAAGATTACATGGAGTACCAACCAACATTGTATCCGACAGGGGGGTTCAGTTCACCTCCCGTTTTTGGAAAGCACTATGCCAGGCCCTGAAAATTGAGCTATCCATGTCATCTGCTTACCATCCTCAGACTAATGGACAAATCGAGAGGACGAACCAGACCCTCGAGCAGTACATACGCTGTTTCACCACAATTGTCCAGGACGATTGGGTAGCACTATTGCCGTTGGCAGAATTTGCCTTCAACAATGCCAGCCATTCTGTCACGGGTCAGTCCCCATTTTTTGCAAACTATGGGTTTCACCCTGTTTTCTTGCCTAACATTATCCCTGAATCTCCGGTTCCAGCGGTACAGAGTACTGTTGACTTCCTGGGTCGCAACAACAAACTGCTACAAGAGACTATGGCCAAGGCACAGGCAACGAATAAGAGAGTTTATGACAGGAAGAGAAGAGGGGAATTGCGCCTCCAACCTGGTGACCAAGTGTGGTTGTCTACCACCAACCTCAGAATGGCTTGTCCCTCGAAGAAACTGGCACCTAAGTTTATCGGACCTTTCCCAGTCAAGAGGAAACTGAACGAAGTCTCCTATGAACTTGTCTTACCTGATTCACTTAGGATCCACCCCGTGTTCCACGTGTCCCTGCTGAAACCCACAGTACCAGACCCCTTCCCAGACAGGGGAGTGGGGCCACCTGAACCCGTAATGGTTGATGGGGGCGAGGAATATGAGGTGGAGGCTGTCGTAGACTGCAGAAGGAGAGGTAATCGACTGCAATACTTGATCAAGTGGAGGGGGTACGGACCAGAGGAGAACTCTTGGGAACCCGAGCAGAATGTACATGCCCAAGAACTGATCCAGGCCTTCTTCCGCAGCCACCCTCAAAAAAGAGTCCTTTTGGGCACCCGGAGGTTGCCCATAAGGGGAGGCAATGTCATGGACGTATGCCTCTGGTACCCACAACAAGGCCCAGGCACATCCCTGCTAGTAGGCTTCCAAGTATAAACAGAAGTTTTCCATTGCGCATGCGCGTGCGCCAATCGCACACGCGCGTGCGCCAATTGCGTGCGCCAATCGCGCACACAGTAACACTGTCTTGGCGCCCAGTGGCCTTTAAAAGGGGCTTCCTCTGTCCAGACTCTTGCTGTCTGATCTGCAGTTATCCGGTGACCTGATCCTGAACTTGCACCTGCTGTTACTTTGACCTGGCTTCCTGACCTTGCTGCTATCTCCAGTCCTGACCTTTGGCTTCCTAGACCCAGTCCTGCTCATCTGCCTGCCTGATCCTCTGTTGCCTGATCCAGCCTGAACTTGACCCTCCGCTGCCTGACGCTTCTGTCTGTATCTGATCCGCTGTGCATGACCTGGCTCGTCTGACCTTTCTCCTGCCTGCTGCTTGTATCCGTATCCACCAGCATCCTCGGCTACCTGCATCAGCTGATCTGCACCTTCCAGCCGCATCTCCAGCTACCTGCACCGGCTGGCCTGCATCACCTGACCTGCATCTTCATCTGTCCATAGCGGGCTTCTCATCTAGTCCAGGAGAACCTAACAGGCACTCATACCCCACTGTGCTCCTTCGGTCACTGTCCAAACTCCAGTGACCTGGGAACCAGGGCTGTACGAGAGGTCTCCCTCTGCACGTCAGGCTCACCTCCAAGGTACGTGTCATGTGTAATGTAAAAGGGTCCAGTGGTGCAAGGTGCTGTGTAATGTAAAGGGGTCCAGAGATGCAGGGTGCTGTGTACTGTAAAGGAGTGCAAGATGCTGTGTAATGTAAAGGGGTCCAGAGCTGTGGGGTGCTGTGTATTGTAAAGGGGTCCAGTGGTGCAGGGTACTGTGTAATGTAAAGGGGTCCAGAGATGCAGGGTGATGTGTAAAGTAAAGGGGTCCAGTGGTGCAGGGTGCTGTGTAATGTAAAGGGGTGCAAGGTGCTGTATAATGTAAAGGGGTCCAGAGCTGTGGGGTGCTGTGTAATGTAAAGGGGTCCAGTGGTGCAGGGTGCTGTGTAATGTAAAGGGGTCCAGAGATGCAGGGTGCTGTGTAAAGTAAAGGGGTCCAGTGGTGCAGGGTTCTGTGTAATGTAAAGGGGTGCAAGGTGCTGTGTAATGTAAAGGGGTCCAGAGATGCAGGGTGATGTGTAAAGTAAAGGGGTCCAGGGGTGCGGTGCTGTGTAATGTAAAGGGGTCCAGTGGTTCAGTTGTGGAGAGGGGGTACACAGTAGTGACAAAGATATTGAAGGATGCAGGGGGCACAGTGGGGTGTTTTTACATTTTACCGTGGGGGGTGACGGATATTGTATCCGCCCCGGGTGCCAAATGCTCTAGGTATGCCCCTGGTTACAATACAGTTCAATATGGGAGGATTTAGAGGGTCCTGCTTGTTAGAGCTTACAATCTAGGAGGGAGGGTCAAGTGATACAAAAAAGGTAATGACTGTGGATGGTGAGCTGATGGAGAAAATCAAAGTACAGTTGTTACGTGTGAGCAGAATAAGCTTCTCTGAAGAGGAGGGTTTTCAGGGATCTGCCCTTTTAATTTTTTTTGCCATCTGTGTACCATTGGGGAGACTTCCCTTCATTTCCTGTCCTATAGCCAAAACAGAAAGTGTGAGTAAATCCCTCCAAAGTGAAGGCATTATTGGTTGTCACCATGGTTACCACAACTGGTGTCCCCATTGGAAGACTTCCCTTATATTACTGTTTGGGGGAGAGCCCAAGATTTTACTTATGATGATAAGGCTTCATGTACACGGGATGTTGTTTAACCTCTCCTGAACAATTTAATTTGAGAGCTAGAATCCTATGTTTAAAAACATCCGTTTAGCAGCGCTTTGCCGTTTTTTTTTTTTTGTTAAAATGCAAAACGTCTGTAAACAAACCACTGCTAAACGTGAGTTACCGCGTTTAGCAGCGTGTACAGGTATTTGCCGTTTCATATGCCTCTGAACATCGGTCCTGAATGCATTTTTTTGAGTTCCAAAAAATGCTTCTAAACTCAACTGCCTAGAAACGACTATAAACGACCCTGTGTACATGTTCTGATAAGATAACAGAGGAGAGTTCAGGAGCAGCTGAAAAAAATGCCCAACCGCTCCTAAACGTCCGTTTACCAGCAGCAGTGTACATGAGGCCTAACAGTAAACATGACAAATAGAGAGGGTGAATCTCTGAGAAGGGACAGCAGTAAAACTCTTACGTCAAAAAAAGTTGGATGTGAGCTTTTGGTCAGATATTCCGACCGTGTGTATGCTTCATCCAACATTTTCTGTCACAATTTCCGCCATCAAAAGATTAAGTGCAGGTTCTCTATTTTTCAGACGGAAAAAGTTCTTGTCGGAAATCTGTATGCAATTCCTACGCGCAAAAAAACACGCATGCTCAGAATCAAGCAGAAGAGCCGAACTGCCTATTAAACTTCATTGATCTCGGCTCGTCGTATGTCTTGTACTTCACCGCGTTCTTGACGGTCGGAATTTCAGACAAGATTTTTGTGACCGTGTGTATGCAACACAAGTTTGAGCCAACATTCCGTCAGAAAAAAAACACGGTTTTCTGGTCGGAATTTCCGATCGTGTGTACGGGGCATAACATTTATTCCAATCCCTCTCCACTGTATCCAAAACAAAACAAAAAGTTTAACCTATCACCTCCACAAAGTGTAAGAATCCAGTTGGTGCATCTGTCTATTACCAAAAACATTTAAATGGACTGACTGTTTAAAGCCCAATTGTCTTCCAAAATGGACAGGAAAAGCACTGTCACTGATATGCAATTGTTGACTTTTTGCCAAAGTCACCAGCTTAAAGGGGAGTTTCGGACTTTTTTTATGTTTATTAAAAGTCAGCAGCTACAAAAAGTGTAGCTGCTGGCTTTTAATACACATACACTTACCTGTTCCACTGTCCAGCTCCGCGCTGCCTGGAGCTCCGCTCCTCTCCCCCCTTCTCCGCCGGCGCCTCCATTCATTGTGTGGGCACCCGGCCGTGACAGCTTTCGACTTCACGGCCGTGCACTCACTGCGCATGCACGAACGGCGCAGCGCTCTCTGAATGGACAGGCGATCGCCTGGGACCTGTCACATCCCAGGTGATCGCCTACAGGGAGGGGCCGCCACATGTGACGTATCTCCTAGGCGAGCCCAGGGCGGAAGGAGGAAGTGGGACAGGAAGTCCCACTCCTACTGAAGTCCCCACTCCCCCCCCCCCCCCAAAAAAAATTACATGCCAAATGTGGCATTTAAGGGGGCGAGGAGTGGATAAAGCGGAAGTTGCAAATTTGGGTGGAACTCCGCTTTAAGCCTTTATGTCTGTCTATCTCATCTTTTGGCTGCTAATTTACGTAGTGAGCAGTGGCACATGGCTGTGCAAGTTAAAATAAACAGTCTGACTTGACATTTTTTATGTTGTGCAAAAGGCAATATGGTGGTGCACAAAGGGGGCATAAATGGGTCTCTGGGGAAAAAACTAGAGACGCGTATTTGTACATGCATCAGTAAGTTTGCTCATAAAATTAGTCTGGCAGTAGTTTCTGAAAACATTTGCAAAGGAAACGGTTACTTTCAAGTGGTTGTAAACCTCAGACTTGAAATATGAACAAACCATATCCCTCTATATCAGTGGTTCTCAACCTGGGGGTCGAATGGCAATTTGCTGGGGGTCACTGAATCCTGGTCTGTTCCTGAAGCCAGCACTGCTCTCCCAGGCTTTTCGCAGCCGATCTCAGATCAGCAGATGACCTGGATCAAGAGCACCTACGTTGGCTGATCAGAATTTCTCCCAGAACTGCCACTCATCCCAACTCCCCGCCAGCACTGCCACCCATCCCATTTCCCCCAACCCCCACCAAGGAGTAAGAGAAGGAATAAAAATAGAGAATACATGGAAGGGAGAGAAAAAGAGGGGTATGAACAAAAGAAAAAGGGAGAGAAAGAATAAGAGAAGAAAGGCCGCTAGAGAGGGATGGGGGAAAAAAGACAAGAAATTAGGATAGAGAGAAAAGAAAATGAAAGGAGACCAAAGAGAGTGGTACATCCTAAAATGTACCATAAGGGGTTTTAATACTGTACGAGTGGAAGGGACTCGGGCAGCGTTAAATGTCCGTGGGTTAGGGGCGCAAATTACTTGTCTTGCCTTGGGTGCTGACAACCCACGGTATGAAAATTATTTTACTGTCAGGGGTCCCCACAACTTGGGAAATTTTATTAAGGGGTCACGGCACTAGAGAGGTTGAGAACCACTGCTCTATATAGTGTGTGCTTGTCTCATTTAGAGCACTGAGTGTCATTTCTGTCTGCTGCTTTGTTCCTCTGCTATCTGTATGAATCACTTCTGAAAATTTGATTAGTGGACTGTGTGGGGGTGGGGTTGGCTCTTCCCTCCAATCAGATCTCAGAGCTCTCCTCACTGAGCTCTGCAGAGTGTAATTTCAGCCCTCTGCCCCTTTTTTCTGAACTCTGACAAGCTTTTTAAATTCAGAACTTTGAAAAACTGTAGAGAAGAGAGGACTGCAGACAAACAGCTACAACTTATGGAGGAGGATTTGTTTCATTTCTGTGTATCATCTGAGGCCAATCATTGCAACTGCAACCTCTGCATGTGTATTGTAACAGTATCAATAGGTAATTTCACCATGAGTAATAATGTGCTTCACTTTTACATGTATTGATTGATAAGTTGACATATTTTTTTCATTGTACAAAACTGTCCTTGTTCTAAAAACAAAATTATAACTTTTTAAGAAATTACTTGTGTAGCGGGGTCCCCTTTAAGACTCCCAGGACTACCTTACCCAGAACCCCTTTCAGGAATGTTTCCACCCCAGAGACTCATGGGAGGGATTATAAAAGGAGGAGGCGAGGCTGGGCTCGGTCTCTTTGGGACACGAGACTTCAAGGGAGAGATCTTCCTGTGCGGATCCGCTGTAGTGCAAGGCCTGAAGCCTGGGGCCTTGCGCTGCTACCTAAAGAGCCTTCCACCCCATCGCGAGCCTGGGTGGCATCTGACTCGGATTTCTTTAACCGCTGCTGAGCCGGAGACCAGACCGCTGCAGACGCTGTGTGTGGAGACACAGCAGGTGGAAGTTCCCGGACTGGGATCGCGTCCGGAGGGGTGAGCGAGCACTTGCTCAATCCACAAATACTTTATACCATTGTTAGGCCTACAGACTGCAGTGGCCCACCAGTTCCTATTCTGGTTCTTTTCCCCACTTGAGATCCAAAGCAGAACTGAGTCAAACGGATCTCTAGTGGAGTGTACTGTGTTGGCATTTTTACCCCCCCCCCCTGGATTACAAATGTGTTCCTGAAATGTGCACCACCGTTTAAAGACTTGCATGCGAAGAATTTTACCCCCCTCCTAGAGACTGAGTTATATGGTCAGGCCTGGCCATCTAGGTAGTTTATTAGGTTGCTGCGCCATAGGGCGCATAGTGAAGTGCTGTTACACGTGGCGCGTGTGCGCCATATCTTAATAGTTATAGTGTGACTATTGCTGCAGGGCTCTGCAGATAGATTCATATGATCTGTTATCACTGTTAAGGGGGGATATGATCAACATGTACAAATATATAAGGGGTCCATATAGTGAACTTGGTGTTCAGTTATTCACTTTACGGTCAACACAAAGGACAAGGGGGCACTCTTTGCGTCTAGAGGAAAAGAGATTTCACCTCCAAATACGGAAAGGTTTTTTCACAGTAAGAGCTGTGAAAATGTGGAATAGACTCCCTGCAGAGGTGTTTCTGGCCAGCTCAGTAGATTGCTTTAAGAAGGGCCTGGATTCTTTCTTAAATGTACATAATATAACTGGGTACTGACATTTATAGGTAAAGTTGATCCAGGGAATATCCGATTGCCTCTCGGGGGATCAGGAAGGAATTTTTTCCCCTGCTGTAGCAAATTGGATCATGCTCTTCTGGTTTTTTTTTTTGCCTTCCTCTGGATCAACTGTGGGTATAGAATTGGGTATATGGGATTGTACGATATATGTTTATTTTTTTTTTTTTTATTATTTTTTTTTTTACGGTTGAACTGGATGGACTTGTGTCTTTTTTCAACCTGACTAACTATGTAACTATGTAACTATGTAACTGTTAATTTTTATTACCATAGAAAGTAAATTCGTTATTCTTCTATCACTGTCTTGGTGTTTGAATTAAATCATAGAGCATAAGATATACTTATATTACCCTAGACTAACTGTGCCAGTAGGGGGTCGAGTTAATTGCCGGGGGTTGGCGGAGCTGTCTTCAGGGCCCAAACTAAATCTGCGGCCCTCTTAACTGAAGGTATCGCTACACGTGGGGGCTCGTCCGGGATCCTGATACAGCAGGTGAACGCCAGAAGTGCCGGAATGGACCCACAAGCAGTAGAAGAGTGGTGCAAAGCCTCTAGGGCAGAGCCAAACAACTCGATAGTCATCAGCCTCCCTGGGGAGGAATGGTCGACTGAGATGGTAGAGGAGTTAATGAAGTTAGTGTCCCCAGATCACACACCGTGGGTGATGGATATAAAGTCAGACCCAGACACTTCATATCAGTATGCACTAGTGGAGTATGGGGACGGGATGCCAGAGGCTTGCAAGCGCAAGTGTGTGCGGACGCCAGACAACAGAACCTATAGGTTGGCGCACGCAGTAACTGTAAAGAAGGAACCATCACCGATGGGATCACCGCAGACTGCGGCCCGTACCTCACCAGAAAGAGGAGACGGGGTGACGCCCCCGGTGGCACCCGCACCTACCACTGCTATATCACCAGAATTGATAAAGGCAATAGGGGATCTGCTAATCAAATGTCAGAAGACAAGCACGGTGCATGTAGAGACTAGCTACCGGAGACTGAAGACATTCTCAGGGAAGCTCCCTGTCCCTGCAGGGGAAGAAGATTTTGATACTTGGATGGAGCAGGCATTACAAGCAGTAGAGGCATGGGAGGTGCCTGAAGCGCAGAAGAGGCAACGAGTGATAGAAAGCCTCCAAGGCGCAGCAGCAGAAGCAGTGAAAAGTTTTCGGTTTGGGAATGCAGATTGCACGGCTCAAGACTGTCTAGCCATGCTACAGGAAGAGTTTGGTCAATTGGAAAAGGTGACAGAGATGGTCTACCAATTTGAACATACTTTCCAACAGCCGAAGGAGAAACTTTCAGAGTATGTTAGGAGACTGAACAGGTTGCTGTGCAAGATTGTGTTGAAGAAGGGAATGAAGCCCCAAGATACAGATGCGGCAAGAATGAAGCAAGTCTTAAAGGGAGCGTTGCCCTCGGATCCAGTCTGGCTGCACCTGAAAACCTCGGGAGGAGGAACGTTACTGACTTATGCTGATTTGATAAAAATCATCAGAGATGAGGAGGCACTACAACAGGACCAGCAAATGATTAAGACAAATATTGTCCCTGCACAGGTGTTAGTCAACCCAGTAATGGCCCCAGAAAGAGACTCAGAGGTGGACACTTTAAAGTCACAAATGTCCAAGGTGTTAGAGATGTTGACCTCTCTGATAGCAAAAGACCCAGAAGGCCCCAGGAGAGAAGTACCAAGGAAGGAACTATTCCCAATTGCCTTAGCACCCGCATCTTTACAAGAATGGGGAGATATAGTCTGCTTTAACTGTGGAGGAATTGGCCATATTGCAGGTACATGTTCCAGTCCCAAGAAGAAGAAAACAGATAACCGCAAGCCGGCGGGAAACTCCAGAGGGCCCCGGTGAAGGAGTCAACCGGGTGCCCATCATCTTCAGTGAGCTCCAAGCTGAATGCGAAGCAAAAGAAAAGAGGAGATAAAACACCTCAGAGGAAACACAACATTCCTCAACAGAGATACACCCCAGAGAAAGGGGGCAAGACCCCTCAGAAGAGACACAGCACTCCCCAGAGGGGGTGCACACCTAAGAAAAATAATAGTATCCCTCAGCGGGTCTGTACGCCCATTGAAAGGAGGGAAATCAATGCATACCAGGCTCAAGAAAGACTAAAGTCCAAAGGGAGTTGGACGAGAGAGAGTCCGAAGGGAAAGGACCAGAAGAAGGCGACCCCTGCCAGGCCATATCCGGAGAAGCTGGTAGGCCCATCTCCTATAGTGCCCATTCAAGTGGAGGGAGTCTACACCAGAGCCATCTTGGATACTGGGGCACAAGTGACCCTATTATACCGGGATTTCTACGATAAGCACTTGAGTCACCTGCCCATCCAGAAGATAGAGGAACTGGAAATATGTGGGATTGGAACCCAGAGTTTCCCCTACGATGGCTATCTGCCCGTCAAGATGACTTTTGACCCATCTGTGGCTGGGAAGGCCAAAGTGTTTGACACCCTGGCAGTTGTGTGCCCTCGACCGCCAGGAGCCAACAAGAGTTCCCTTATAATAGGGACAAACACGGACCTGGTCCGAAGACTCCTGACCCCTCTAGTGAAAGAGAAGGGGCAAGCGGCCACCAAGATCCACCCCATGCTGAAGACGGCCTACCAACGGCTGGTCCTAGAGCAGAAGACCCCTGGAGAGGGGATAGGGAAGGTGTGGAGACTTGGAAGAGAAGGGGTAGTGTTGCAGCCCGGCGAAGTAACCTGTCTCAGAGCCACTGTGAAGCTTACTTGGGAGCAGCCTGGACCCTTTGTCATGCTGGAGTCCGACCCAAGGGAAGAGTCCTCCGGTCTGGAAGTGATACCAGAAGTGATTCCACTGAAGGCCCTGAAGAAGGCCCATTGTAGAGTTCCGGTGAGTGTTAGGAACACTACAGGTGGCCCCATGGAAATCCCAGCCAGGATGCTGCTGGGCCAGGTGAGCCCTGCTGCCCCGGTTTCCCTGTCAGAAGTCAAGGGGACGGGTGAAGGAGGAGATGTTTGGGGGAAGCTGTCCATGGAAAACCCGAATCTGCCCAGGGCTTGGAAAGAGAGAGCCAAGGCCCAGTTGACCAGATGGGAGAAGATCTTCTCCAAAAATGAGTTCGATGTCACCCATCGGATCTGCCACCCATCGGATCCGCCTCCAAGAAGCCCTTCAGAGAGAGGGTCAGGCGGGTCCCACTAGCAGATCTGGAGGATCTAAGGGAACAACCCGCAGAACTCAAAAGGACTGGTGTGATCCGGGAGTCTAGAAGCCCCTATGCCTCCCCGATAGTGGTGGTCAGGAAGAAGAATGGGTCATTGAGGCTCTGTATAGACTACAGGACTCTCAACAGGAGAACCATACCCGACCAGTACACCACTCCGAGGATAGAGGACGCTTTACAGAGTTTGTCTGGAGCCAAGTGGTTCAGCGTTATGGATCTCAAAAGTGGATACTATAAGATCCCTATGCATCCAGAAGACAAGGAGAAGACAGCCTTCATAGCCCCAGTGGGGTTCTTTGAGTTTGATCGAATGCCCCAGGGACTGTCTGGAGCTCCTGCTACCTTCCAACGTCTCATGGAGAAGACTGTAGGAGACATGAACCTTATTGAAGTCCTTGTATACCTGGACGATGTCATTGTCTTTGGGAGGACCTTGGAGGAACACGAGGAGAGGCTGGAAAAAGTGTTGAGAAGACTCAGTGAGGAGGGACTCAAGCTTTCGCCTGAGAAGTGTCGGTTCTACCAGTCTTCTGTGAACTATCTGGGGCACATAGTGTCTGAAGAAGGGGTGGCCACAGACCCTGAGAAATTGGAGGCAGTTACCTCCTGGCCACGACCCACCACAGTAACAGAACTCAGATCCTTCTTAGGGTTCTGCTTCTATTACAGGAGGTTTGTGGAAGGATTCGCCCGAATTGCTAGAACATTGAATGAACTACTTAAGACCGAAGGGGAAGAGGACGACTCAGGGCCCAGGAAGCCGGGAGAGTCAGTCAGAGATCAGTGGAACCAAAAGTGTGAAGAAGCCTTCCAGGCGTTGAAGAAGAGCCTAACCACTGCCCCAGTATTGGCCTACGCAGACCCTACCAAACCCTATGAACTACATGTAGATGCTAGTCATGATGGTCTGGGAGGAGTACTTTACCAAGAACACGAAGGACAACTGCGGCCTTTTGCCTACGTGAGCAGGAGCCTGACCCCCTCTGAGAAGAACTACCCCACTCACAAGCTGGAGTTCCTGGCCCTTAAGTGGGCGGTAGTAGACAAGCTCAAAGACTACCTGTATGGGGCGGAGTTCACTGTGAAGACCGACAACAACCCCCTTACCTACCTTTTCACTACAGCAAAGCTGGACGCCACTGGACACAGGTGGCTGGCCGCATTGTCTGGATTCAATTTCAGCCTAAAGTACAGGCCAGGGACTGGAAATCGAGATGCAGATGCTCTGTCCAGGAGATCTCATGGCCCCACCAGTGACATGGAAGACTGGACTCAAGTGGCACCCGACGGGGTGCGGGCCCTTTGTCAAGGGGCTGAATTACAAGCCAGAGGAGGCTCAAGGGCGGAAGAGATAGGAGTTACCATGGTAGAAGTCCCCAAACAATACTGTGGAGTAACTCAATTGGAGGAAGACCATCTGCCAAAGTTGTCCAAGAAGGAACTAAGATGCGACCAATTAGAAGACCCCATGGGGAAATTGGTTCTGGAGGCCCTGGAGTATCAGGATCCAAACAGACTCCTGCATCACTCCTCAAATGAAGCTCGCCTGTTGAGGAAAGAGTGGGACAGGTTACAGGTGCATCAGGGAGTGGTCTACCGAAGGGGCCCCTCTGATGACCTGGAAGATAAATGGCAATTGTTTCTTCCGGAAAAACATTGAGAGACTGTTCTGATTGCCCTACATGACAATTACGGCCACCTAGGGGCGGAAAGGACCTTTCAACTTGTCAGAAGTCGGTTCTATTGGCCCTGCATGAGGGCAGAAGTGGAAGAGTACTCCCATTCATGTGCACGCTGCATCCAGAGGAAGACTTTACCCCATCAAGCTGCCCCAATGGGCCATCTACAAAGTCAAGGCCCAATGGATCTGGTATGCATTGATTTCCTCTGCCTCGAACCCGACCTGAGTGGACTAAGAAATGTTATGGTGATAACCGATCATTTCACCCGGTATGCCCAAGCTTTCCCAACCAAAGACCAGAAGGCTTCCACAGTAGCCAAGGTACTTATGGAGAAGTATTTTGTCAATTATGGGCTGCCACAGTGACTCCATTCAGATCAAGGAAGGGACTTTGAGAGTCGGCTGATCCGGAAACTACTGGATTCGTTAGGAATCAAGAAAACCCGAACCACACCTTATCACCCACAGGGGGATGCTCAGCCGGAGAGGTTTAACCGAACCCTGCTCAACATGTTGGGAACTCTGGATAGTGAGAAGAAACAACATTGGAGCAAACACATAGTGCCTATAGTACACGCTTACAACTGCACCACCAGTGATGCTACTGGCTACTCCCCATATCGACTCATGTTTGAGAGAGAAGCAAGGTTACCTGTGGACCTGGCCTTTGGCACCTCTTTAGACCATTCCTCAGCCACCTCCCACAAAGGATATGTGGACAGGCTCAGACACAGCCTGAAAGTAGCCTATGAACAAGCTCAAGCGGCCTCAGATCAAAGGGGAGCTCGAAACAAAGAAACTTCGACTTGAAGGTCCGGGTGCAAGACCTGCAGCCTGGGGACTGAGTACTGCTACGTAATATGGGGGTCCCTGGAAAACACAAACTTGCAGACAGATGGAGATCTGAACCCTATGTCATCTGTAGGAAGCTGCCGGGCCTACCTGTCTACAAGTTGAAGCCAGAAGGAAAGGTAGGACCACTGAAGACGTGGCATCGAAACCACCTGCTCCCACTTGCTGAAGCGGTCAGGATACCTCCAGTGAGGGACTCCCCTGAACCAGTCTCTATTCTGGATACCTCCAGGCCAAACACTCGGTCCCAGACCTCTCGGGCTGAAGATGGAGAGGCCTCTGAACTCAGTGGAGATGAAGGAAGAGAACTTGACTGGCTGTGGCCTTCCCCAACTCCAGGAACTTCTGCTATAGATCTTCCAACTACTGAAGACACTATAGATAGACAACTGAATGCAGAAGCCGCTGAGTTCATCCCATCTAGTCCATCAGATTACTGGGAAGATGCTTGTGATACTTACTCTGAAAAGGACCCTAGAGACTCTATGTATCCCTCGGTTCCTGAAGCAGATGTTACAGAGCCTGCCGTGTTGCCCTAGCCTGCTACAGAAGAAGAGCCTGTGGCGCCAGAGCCAGAAACCCCAAGAGAGCAAAGGGCTCGCAGAGTCATAAGGCCTCCCAAAAAGTTGAACTACCCACAAATGGGGAAGAGCTCAGAAGATTCTGTGGTCACTGCCAGGAGGAGTGTAGAGAATCCGGATCCCTCCACTGTTCATTTGGTGGAGGGCAGCCCCCACTCACTCTCTGGCACAGTTAGGCAGGCCACTCAGGATAGTGTGACCTGTGGGCAAGGGAATTCAACCCCTTTGTTTTGGTGGGAATTCCCTATGCCAACATCATACAAAATGTTGTCTAGGGTTGTACGCAGTGTATGCTAGAATTGTCTTTGGGGACCAAAGAGTTTAAGTGGGGGGAGTGTGTAGCAGGGTCCCCTTTAAGACTCCCAGGACTACCTTACCCAGAACCCCTTTCGGCAATGTTTCCACCCCAGAGACTCATGGGAGGGATTATAAAAGGAGGAGGCGAGGCTGGGCTCGGTCTCTTTGGGACACGAGACTTCAAGGGAGAGATCTTCCTGTGCGGATCCGCTGTAGTGCAAGGCCTGAAGCCTGGGGCCTTGCGCTGCTACCTAAAGAGCCTTCCACCCCATCGCGAGCCTGGGTGGCATCTGACTCGGTTTTCTTCAACCGCTGCTGAGCCGGAGACCAGACCGCTGCAGACGCTGTGTGTGGAGACACAGCAGGTGGAAGTTCCCGGACTGGGATCGCGTCCGGAGGGGTGAGTGAGCACTTGCTCAATCCACAAATACTTTATACCATTGTTAGGCCTACAGACTGCCGTGGCCCACCAGTTCCTATTCTGGTTCTTTTCCCCACTTGAGATCCAAAGCAGAACTGAGTCAAACGGATCTCTAGTGGAGTGTACTGTGTTGGCATTTTTACCCCCCCCCCCCGGATTACAAATGTGTTCCTGAAATGTGCACCACCGTTTAAAGACTTGCATGCGAAGAATTTTACCCCCCTCCTAGAGACTGAGTTATATGGTCAGGCTTGGCCATCTAAGTAGTTAATTAAGTTGCTGCGCCATAGGGCGCATAGTGAAGTACTGTTACACGTGGCGCGTGTGCGCCATATCTTAATAGTTATAGTGTGACTATTGCTGCAGGGCTCTGCAGATAGATTCATATGATCTGTTATCACTGTTAATTTTTATTACCATAGAAAGTAAATTCGTTATTCTTCTATCACTGTCTTGGTGTTTGAATTAAATCATAGAGCATAAGATATACTTATATTACCCTAGACTAACTGTGCCAGTAGGGGGTCAAGTTAATTGCCGGGGGTTGGCGGAGCTGTCTTCAGGGCCCAAACTAAATCTGCGGCCCTCTTAACTGAAGGTATCGCTACACTTGTTCACTCCTTGAGCCTTTAAAGTCCCATTTTTTCCAATGAGGGAACCCCAAAAAACATGTTTGGATGTGGACCTATACGGCAGAGTAATCTCTCTACCATTTTTTATATAAATTTAGTTTGGGTACAACGTACCATGATTGCACAATTACCAGTTAAAGATGCGCAGTGCTATATAGCTAAAAATATGGCCTTGTCATGCAGGGGGGGGGGGGAAATCTTCCAGAGTGGAGGTGGTTAAGTCATTTACACAAAAGTCACTATGCTTGAATATATGACAGTAAGCTATGAGTCATGTGAGCTAACATCTACCTTTATATACTGTTTTTTTGTGTTTTTTTTTGCTGGAATTTATCTTAACCACTTGCCGCCCGCCCTATAGCGGATTGACGTCGGCAAAGTGGTTTTAAAATCCTGACTGGACGTCATATGACGTCCGCCAGGATTCGGTGTTATTGCGCATACCCGATCAGGGTAAACAGCCAATTTCATTGGCTGTTTGCCATGTGATTGTCCAAACAAATCGGAGGCGTGCCTAATGCGTGCCGCCAGGAGCGCGCCGATCGGGGATGGCGCGTGTCCCTCGGACATAGCCCATCCTCGATCAGGGTAAACTGCCAATGAAATTGGTTGTTTACCCATGTGATCGGCTGTGTCCAATCACAGCCGGTCACAAGTATAAACAATGTGGCGGTTTCCAGGGATCTCTCCTTATCTCTCTCACACACCGATTGTGTGAGGAGAGAGAAGGAGAGATCTGTGAGTTTTTTTTTTTTTTCTATAAAATACTGTCTGCACTACACGCCCCCCACCCCCCAATAAAGAGAACCTGTCACAGCCCATCTGGATCTGTCACAGCCCATCTGGATCTGTCACAGCCCATCTGGACCTGTCACAGCCCACCATCAGTACCGCCATCAGTACCATTTGGATCTGACAGCCCATCTGTCACACAGGCAACCAATGGTAGCGCCATCGGTACCATCTGGATCTGACAGCCCATCTATCACAGCCCATCTGTCACAGCCCATCTGTCACACAGGCCACCAACGGTACCGCCATCAGTACCGCCATCGGTACTGCCATCGGTACCGCCATCGGTACCATCTGGATCTGACAGCCCATCTGTCACAGCCCATCTGTCACACAGGCCACCAACGGTACCGCCATCAGTACCGCCATCAGTACCACCATTGGTACCATCTGGATCTGACAGCCCATCTGTCACAGCCCATCTGTCACACAGGTAGCCAGCAGTACCGCCATCGGTACCGCTATCACTACCGCCGCACAGTCCCGCCATAAGTACCATCACACAGGTCATCAGTAATCTGTCATTACCCTCACACAGGCCCGCCATCAGTGAGCTGTCAGTAGCACCACCAGTACCGCCATGTCTCAAAGAATGTACACACCTGAGGAGGCATATAACATCCTCGCCATGTCGGATGATGAGAGCAACGGGGAGCTCCCATTATCCGATTCTGGTTCGGAATACGAGCCAGTGGAGGGTAGTGGATCGGAGTCCGAGTCAGCGGAGGAAACCGCCCCTCCTAAAAGAGTAAGGAGATCAGGACCTAGATCAGAAGACCTGCCTACCACCAGCAGTGCCAGACCCCAGGAAGAGGAGCCGAATACCAGTACTGAAAATACTCATCCAGCCCAAAGAATCCGGGCCCAGTCCTACCTTCCTGATGCCCTGGCAAACCCCTTATGGTTGCCTGCCAACTCAGGATCCGCTACAATCCCCACTTTCACCGCACAGCCAGGTGTGCAGCCCAACACATCAAATTTTTCCCAATTGGACTATTTTTATTTGTTTTTCCCCGAAGATTTGTTGCAGTACATGGTGGACTAAACAAATCTTTACGCAGAGCAATTTATTGCTGCCAACCCCAATTCGTCCTACGCCCGTATGTTTAATTGGCGACGTCTCACACTAGAGGAATTCAAACTGTTTTTGGGCCTTACTTTTAATATGGGGCTTACAAAGAAAAGCGAACTGCATGCCTACTGGTCCACCCGCCCCATCCACCACATGCTCATATTTTCTGCTGTCATGTCCAGGACACGGTACGATATGATAATGCGCTTTCTTCATTTTAATGACAATTCGCAGTGCCCTCCCCGAGATCACCCCAACCATGACAAATTATATAAGCTTCGCCCCCTAATAAATTATTTTTCCAAACGGTTTTCTGAAGTGTTTATCCCCGACAAAAATATTTGGGTAGACGAATCCCTTATCCACCTTACTGGCCGGCTGCAGTTCAAGCAGTATATCCCAAGTAAAAGAGCCAGGTACGGGGTAAAATTGAACAAATTGTGCGATCGAGCCACTGGATACGTGCACAAATTTCGTATTTACGAAGGCAAAGATTCCCAGCTCCAGCCCCATGATTGCCCCACATATATAGGAACCAGTGGTAAAATTGTCTGGGACCTTGCATACCCCTTGTTCAAAAAAGGATACCACTAGTGATGAGCCGAACACCCCCGGGTTCGGTTCGCACCAGAACCCGCGAACGGACCGAAAGTTCGAACGAACATTAGAACCCTATTAAATACAATGGATGCGAACGTTCGAATTCTAAAGTGCTAATTATAAAAACTATTATGCATGTTATTGTCCTAAAAAGGGTTTGGGAACCCGGGTTCTGCACCAGGGGACATGTATCAATGCAAAAATAAGTTTTAAAAACGGTCGTTTTCCGGGAGCAGTCATTTTAATGATGCATAAAGTGAAAAAAAAAAAGTCAAATATTCCTTTAAATATCGTACCTGGGGGGTGTCTAAAGTATGCCTGTGAAGTGCCACGTGTTTCCCGTGTTTAGAACTGTCCCTGCACAAAATGACACTTCTAAAGGAAAAAAAAGCCATTTAAAACTGCTTGCGGCTTTAATGTAATGTCTGGTCCCGGTAATATGGATGAAAATCTTTAAGAAAAATGGCATAGCTACCCCATGACCCCCCCCCTACCCCAGCCCATTACCAGCCCCTTTGGGTCTTGTATGGATATTAAGGGGAACCCCGCACATAAAATAAAAAAGGCCCTATATACTCTGAACAGCCGTATACAGGCGGTGCATACAAGACAGGGACTGTAGGTTTGTTCTTATGTAGAATCTGTTTGTAATTTTGAACAGGTACATTGTTGAAGTGTAGCTCCAGACCAAAAATCTATTTTTAAACTTTTTGGAAAACATAGGTAAGGGTTATCACCCCTGTAACATTTGTTTTGCTGTCTGTGCCCCTGTTCAGAACATTTCACCTCACTTTCCGTCCTAATGACAACTGTTTTTGAAATGTGGTGTTTTTCTTGAAACAAGGATTGCTGATAAAGCATCAGTACAGAGGAGACACCTTTCTCCCATATTTATTCTTACAGGAGAGAATTTTCCTTCCTAGTGGTAGATTTCCTCTCACTTCCTGTTGTCTTCTTGCGTTTGCAAGTAGGAGTCGTTTGTAAGTTGGATGTTTGAAAGTAGGGACCTGCCGTATATACTCTGCAGAAATAGGCCCCTTAGTTGTTGGTGTTGGCACAACACTGTAAGCACTCACAGTTACTCTTGGTTGGTGCTGGAACGCCCTGCTGTCAACTATTATATCAGGAATTTTAATTACATATAATTGTTGAACAGTGGTAGTAAAAATTGGGCCTTTGATGGTGGTGCTGGTGCCACAACACTGTAAGCCCTGACAGTTACTCTTGGTGGGTGCAGCAATGGGCCCTGCTGTGAATTATTAGATCAAGAATTGTAATTACATGCCCCTGTTGAACAGGGGCTGAAAAATTGGGCCTTAGGCACTGGTGGCACAACACTGCAACCCTTCACAGATACTGTACTTGGAGCACAGCAATGAGCCCTGTTGCAAAGTATTGCTTCAAAAATTGTAATGACACGCCCCTGTTAAACAGGGGCTGAAAAATTGGGCCTTAGGCACTGGTGGCACAACACTGCAACTCCTCACAGATACTGTACTTGGAGCACAGCAATGAGCCCTGTTGCAAAGTATTGCTTCAAAAATTGTAATTACACGCCCCTGTTAAACAGGGGCTGAAAAATTGGGCGTTAGGCACTGGTGGCGGCACCCATAAACAAAAATGATCTTCCAAGCTATCATCATCAATCGTATCATTGAGGACTCGGAGGAGGAGGATAGCCAGTCAACATAACAGCACAGGCACTCAGCATCAGCATCAGTCTTGAAGGGATGTGACATTTTAAAATCAATTAGTCTGTTATATCAGCATCAGGTGTGTGGTAGCTGGTGGTGATCCAAGACTGGTTCATCTTGATGAAAGTCAGTCGATCAACCGAGTCGGTGGACAGGCGCACCCTGTGATCCGTGACAAATCCTCCAGCAGCACTGAATGTGCGTTCCGAAAGAACGCTGGATGCAGGACAGGCCAGTAGCTCAATTGCATACTGTGCAAGCTCTGGCCAGTGATCCATCCTCAAGACCCAGTAAGCCAGAGGATTTTCGGTGGGGAAGGTGTCCAAGTCTGACCTTGCCCCTAGATATTCCTGCACCATGTTTATCAGACGCTGGCGATGGTTGCTGGAACCGATCATACTTTGGGGCTGCGGACTAAAGAATTGTCTGAACGCATCGGTCAGACGGCCACCTTCCCCACCGCTCCTTCTTTGACTGGCCGAAGCCTCAGCAACTCGTTGTCCAGGACCAGGAGTTTGCAACCTCCCAGTCTCTGGGAACGCGTTGCACAGACCTTTCTGCAAGGCCTCCCGGAGTTGTCTCATCCTCTGCTCCCTCTGCGACGGTAACATAAGGTCCGCAACCTTACCCTTGTACCGTGGATCAAGGAGAGTGGCCAGCCAGTAATGGTCCCTCTCCTTGATCCGAAGAATACGAGGATCCTTCCGCAGACTTTGCAGGATCAGGGAGGCCATGCAGCGTAGGTTTGCTGAGGCATTCGCTCCGGAGTCCTCTGGGTCACTAAGGACGACATGATCCGCAGCCACCTCCTCCCAGCCACGTACAAGTCCACTGGTTTCTTGGGACTGTAAATCATCCCTAAAAGACTGCTGCTGATGATGCTGAGTGCCAGCCTCCACCTCCATGCTGACACAATCCTCCTCCTCCTCCTCCTCCTCCTCCTCCTCCTCTTCCTGTGCGATGGGTGGGACAGAAGGAACACTGTCTGGGTAAAGGGGGCCTTGAGAGGCAAGGAAGTCCTCCTCTTCCTGCCTCTGTTCTGCCTCAAGTGCCCTGTCCATTATTCCACGCAGCGTGTGCTCCAACAGGTGGACAAGAGGTACAGTGTCACTGATGCATGCACTGTCACTGCTCACCATCCTCGTGGCCTCCTCAAATGGTGCCAGGACAGTGCATGCATCCCTGATCATGCCCCACTGGCGTGGAGAAAAAAAACCAAGCTCCCCTGACCCTGTCCTGGTGCCGTAGTCGCACAGGTACTCATTGATGGCCCTCTGCTGCGTGTGCAGCCGCTGCAGCATGGCCAACGTTGAGTTCCACCTGGTGGGCATGTCACATATAAGGCGGTTCTTGGGCAGGTTCAACTCCTTTTGCAGCTCAGCCAGGCGAGCACTGGCATTATAAGATCTGCGGAAATGCACACAGACTTTCCTGGCCTGCCTCAGGACATCCTGTAAGCCCGGGTACCTGCCCAAGAAGCGCTGCACCACCAGGTTAAGGACGTGAGCCACACAGGGCACATGGGTCAGTTGTCCCTGTCGGAGGGCGGAGAGGAGGTTGGTGCCATTGTCGCAAACCACCATTCCTGGCTTAAGCTGGCGTGGCGTCAACCACCTCTCGGCCTGGCCCTGCAGAGCAGACAGGACCTCTGCCCCAGTGTGGCTTCTGTCCCCCAAACACACCAGCGCAAGCACGGCATGGCATCTTTTTGCCTGCGTACTTGCGTAGCCCCGTGAACGGCTACGGAGCACCGCTGGTTCATAGGACAAACCACAGGAAGAGGCCATGGAGGAAGAAGAAGAGGAGGGGGTGGAGGAGAGAGGTGTGTCACAACCAGTAGTAGCATTTTGGAGGCGTGGCGGTGGGACAACCTCCAACACTACTGCACCTTGTCCTGAATCCTTCCCAGCTGCCAAAAGAGTGACCCAATGGGCCGTGAAAGAAAGGTAACGTCCCTGTCCATGCCTGCTGGACCATGAGTCAGCGGTAATATGCACCTTACCGCTGACCGCCCTGTCCAGCGAGGCCAAGACATTGCCTTCCACATGCCGGTAGAGAGCCGGAATAGCCTTCCGTGAGAAAAAGTGGCGTTTGGGAACCTGCCACTGAGGAACCGCACATTGCACAAACTCACGGAAGGGGGCCGAGTCTACCAACTGAAAAGGCAGCAGTTGAAGCGCTAGCAATTTAGCCAAGCTAGCATTCAACCGCTGGGCATGTGGATGGCTGGGAGTGAACTTCTTTCGACGGTCCAGCAGCTGGGGCAGGGAAATTTGCCTGCTAGAATCGGACGTCGGTGTACTGCTAGCAGAGTGGGCGCAAGTACTTGGCTGTGACACACCTAATTCTACACCTTCATTCCTCTCAGTGCATGTTTCAGAGAGGACTGAAGTTATAGTGGGGTTGGAGATCCCAGCTGATGCGGTGCAAGGAGAGGTCCGCTTGGTTCTTTGGTGTGGGTCTTTGAGGTAGGCTTGCCAACGAGCTGCATGGCAGGTCAACATATGTCTGGTCAGGCATGTGGTACCCAAGCGGCTGATGTTTTGGCCACGCGATATACGCTTGAGACATATGTTGCAAACAGCAGCTGTGCGATCTGATGCACTAGCCTCAAAAAAGGCCCACACCAAAGAACTTTTTGAATGACGGGCAGAGGCAGCGCCCTGCACAGGCGGAGCTCTGCGGTGTGATTCCGTCGGTGTACTGCCCTTACGCTGGCCACCAAAGGGCATCCTGCCTCGTTGGAGATGTGCCTCCTCCTCATCCTCCTCCTCCTCCTCTCTCCTATTAGGCACCCACGTGGAGTCATTGACCTCATCATCCCCTCCCTCCTCATCACTGGAGCCAATCTGGCAGTATGCTGCAGCTGCTGGAACATGACTGCCAGATTGGTGTCCTTCTTGAGCATCCCCTCTGTCTGCTCTCACGCTACTGCCTTCCTCTAGCTGGGTTTCATCATCAGACCCTTCGAAACGCTGGGCATCCTCCTGGAGCATGTACCCAACACTGTGCTGAAACAGTTCGGGGGACTCCTCAGGAGGAGGACATGGTGGGTCTAGGGAAGGAGTGACTGATGATTTGTCTGACATTGATACCAGGGAAGACGACGCTTTGGCAGCTGCTTTTCCAGTACCCTGAGCCTGGGTGAGAGAGGATGAGGAGGAGGAGGAGGGCTTGGTCATCCACTCTACCAAGTCTTCGGCATGATGTGGCTCAACATGTCCAGCTGCCGAAAAGAAGGACAAGCGTGTCCCATGGCCATGTGCTGATGACAATGCACCGCGTCCACGACCAGCACTGTTGCCCCCAGACACAGAGCCTGCTTGCCCTCTTTTATTGCCTCCTGACTGTCTGCCTCTCCTTGTTTGCCTTCCAGACATTCTAATAGATGGCCTGCAGGGAGATGGGAAAAAAGCAA
Organism: Rana muscosa; assembly: GCA_029206835.1. Lineage (NCBI taxonomy): Eukaryota > Metazoa > Chordata > Amphibia > Anura > Ranidae > Rana > Rana muscosa. The sequence goes on from CM055118.1 coordinate 566,601,247, forward strand.
TAAGGGCTACCTTCAGGTGTCCTTCTCTGTCCCTTGAAACAAGGACTTTCACAGTGAAAGAAACTGACACTGTCCCTACCTAGAGTTTTCTGTCCCTAGAATAAATGTTTTTTTTAATCACAATATAGCACAAGGACAATTCACTCAATGTCTCTCCAGGTCCCTGGAAACAAGGACTTGCAGAGTGAAAGAAACTGACACTGTCCCTACCTAGAGTTTTCTGTCCCTAGAATAAATGTTTTTTTTAAGCACAATATAGCACAAGGACAATTAACTCACTGTCCTTACAGGTCCCTGGAAACAAGGACTTGCAGAGTGAAAAAAAAAAAACACTCTCCCTACCTACAGTTTTCTGTCCCTAGAAAAAATGTTTTTTTTAAGCACAATATAGCACAAGGACAATTAACTCACTGTCCTTACAGGTCCCTGGAAACAAGGACTTGCAGAGTGAAAGAAAAAAAACACTCTCCCTACCTACAGTTTTCTGTCCCTAGAAAAAATGTTTTTTTTAATCACAATATAGCACAAGGAAAATTAACTCACTGTCCTTACAGGTCCCTGGAAACAAGGACTTGCAGAGTGAAAGAAAAAAAACACTCTCCCTACCTACAGTTTTCTGTCCCTAGAAAAAATGTTTTTTTTAATCACAATATAGCACAAGGAAAATTAACTCACTGTCCTTACAGGTCCCTGGAAACAAGGACTTGCAGAGTGAAAGAAACTGACACTGTCCCTACCTAGAGTTTTCTGTCCCTAGAATAAATGTTTTTTTTAAGCACAATATAGCACAAGGACAATTAACTCACTGTCCTTACAGGTCCCTGGAAACAAGGACTTGCAGAGTGAAAAAAAAAAAACACTCTCCCTACCTAGAGTTTTCTGTCCCTAGAAAAAATGTTTTTTTTAAGCACAATATAGCACAAGGACAATTAACTCACTGTCCTTACAGGTCCCTGGAAACAAGGACTTGCAGAGTGAAAGAAAAAAAACACTCTCCCTACCTAGAGTTTTCTGTCCCTAGAAAAAATGTTTTTTTTAATCACAATATAGCACAAGGAAAATTAACTCACTGTCCTTACAGGTCCCTGGAAACAAGGACTTGCAGAGTGAAAGAAAAAAAACACTCTCCCTACCTACAGTTTTCTGTCCCTAGAAAAAATGTTTTTTTTAATCACAATATAGCACAAGGAAAATTAACTCACTGTCCTTACAGGTCCCTGGAAACAAGGACTTGCAGAGTGAAAGAAACTGACACTGTCCCTACCTAGAGTTTTCTGTCCCTAGAATAAATGTTTTTTTTAATCACAATATAGCACAAGGAAAATTAACTCACTGTCCTTACAGGTCCCTGGAAACAAGGACTTGCAGAGTGAAAGAAACTGACACTGTCCCTACCTAGAGTTTTCTGTCCCTAGAATAAATGTTTTTTTTAATCACAATATAGCACAAGGAAAATTAACTCACTGTCCTTACAGGTCCCTGGAAACAAGGACTTGCAGAGTGAAAGAAAAAAAACACTCTCCCTACCTACAGTTTTCTGTCCCTAGAAAAAATGTTTTTTTTAAGCACAATATAGCACAAGTAAAATTAACTCACTGTCCTTACAGGTCCCTGGAAACAAGGACTTGCAGAGTGAAAGAAAAAAAACACTCTCCCTACCTACAGTTTTCTGTCCCTAGAAAAAATGTTTTTTTTAATCACAATATAGCACAAGGAAAATTAACTCACTGTCCTTACAGGTCCCTGGAAACAAGGACTTGCAGAGTGAAAGAAACTGACACTGTCCCTACCTAGAGTTTTCTGTCCCTAGAATAAATGTTTTTTTTAATCACAATATAGCACAAGGAAAATTAACTCACTGTCCTTACAGGTCCCTGGAAACAAGGACTTGCAGAGTGAAAGAAACTGACACTGTCCCTACCTAGAGTTTTCTGTCCCTAGAATAAATGTTTTTTTTAAGCACAATATAGCACAAGGACAATTAACTCACTGTCCTTACAGGTCCCTGGAAACAAGGACTTGCAGAGTGAAAAAAAAAAAACACTCTCCCTACCTAGAGTTTTCTGTCCCTAGAAAAAATGTTTTTTTTAAGCACAATATAGCACAAGGACAATTAACTCACTGTCCTTACAGGTCCCTGGAAACAAGGACTTGCAGAGTGAAAGAAAAAAAACACTCTCCCTACCTAGAGTTTTCTGTCCCTAGAAAAAATGTTTTTTTTAATCACAATATAGCACAAGGAAAATTAACTCACTGTCCTTACAGGTCCCTGGAAACAAGGACTTGCAGAGTGAAAGAAAAAAAACACTCTCCCTACCTACAGTTTTCTGTCCCTAGAAAAAATGTTTTTTTTAATCACAATATAGCACAAGGAAAATTAACTCACTGTCCTTACAGGTCCCTGGAAACAAGGACTTGCAGAGTGAAAGAAACTGACACTGTCCCTACCTAGAGTTTTCTGTCCCTAGAATAAATGTTTTTTTTAATCACAATATAGCACAAGGAAAATTAACTCACTGTCCTTACAGGTCCCTGGAAACAAGGACTTGCAGAGTGAAAGAAACTGACACTGTCCCTACCTAGAGTTTTCTGTCCCTAGAATAAATGTTTTTTTTAATCACAATATAGCACAAGGAAAATTAACTCACTGTCCTTACAGGTCCCTGGAAACAAGGACTTGCAGAGTGAAAGAAACTGACACTGTCCCTACCTAGAGTTTTCTGTCCCTAGAATAAATGTTTTTTTTAATCACAATATAGCACAAGGAAAATTAACTCACTGTCCTTACAGGTCCCTGGAAACAAGGACTTGCAGAGTGAAAGAAAAAAAACACTCTCCCTACCTACAGTTTTCTGTCCCTAGAAAAAATGTTTTTTTTAAGCACAATATAGCACAAGTAAAATTAACTCACTGTCCTTACAGGTCCCTGGAAACAAGGACTTGCAGAGTGCAAGAAAAAAAACACTCTCCCTACCTACAGTTTTCTGTCCCTAGAAAAAATGTTTTTTTTAATCACAATATAGCACAAGGAAAATTAACTCACTGTCCTTACAGGTCCCTGGAAACAAGGACTTGCAGAGTGAAAGAAACTGACACTGTCCCTACCTAGAGTTTTCTGTCCCTAGAATAAATGTTTTTTTTAATCACAATATAGCACAAGGAAAATTAACTCACTGTCCTTACAGGTCCCTGGAAACAAGGACTTGCAGAGTGAAAGAAACTGACACTGTCCCTACCTAGAGTTTTCTGTCCCTAGAATAAATGTTTTTTTTAAGCACAATATAGCACAAGGACAATTAACTCACTGTCCTTACAGGTCCCTGGAAACAAGGACTTGCAGAGTGAAAAAAAAAAAACACTCTCCCTACCTAGAGTTTTCTGTCCCTAGAAAAAATGTTTTTTTTAAGCACAATATAGCACAAGGACAATTAACTCACTGTCCTTACAGGTCCCTGGAAACAAGGACTTGCAGAGTGAAAGAAAAAAAACACTCTCCCTACCTAGAGTTTTCTGTCCCTAGAAAAAATGTTTTTTTTAATCACAATATAGCACAAGGAAAATTAACTCACTGTCCTTACAGGTCCCTGGAAACAAGGACTTGCAGAGTGAAAGAAAAAAAACACTCTCCCTACCTACAGTTTTCTGTCCCTAGAAAAAATGTTTTTTTTAATCACAATATAGCACAAGGAAAATTAACTCACTGTCCTTACAGGTCCCTGGAAACAAGGACTTGCAGAGTGAAAGAAACTGACACTGTCCCTACCTAGAGTTTTCTGTCCCTAGAATAAATGTTTTTTTTAATCACAATATAGCACAAGGAAAATTAACTCACTGTCCTTACAGGTCCCTGGAAACAAGGACTTGCAGAGTGAAAGAAACTGACACTGTCCCTACCTAGAGTTTTCTGTCCCTAGAATAAATGTTTTTTTTAATCACAATATAGCACAAGGAAAATTAACTCACTGTCCTTACAGGTCCCTGGAAACAAGGACTTGCAGAGTGAAAGAAACTGACACTGTCCCTACCTAGAGTTTTCTGTCCCTAGAATAAATGTTTTTTTTAATCACAATATAGCACAAGGAAAATTAACTCACTGTCCTTACAGGTCCCTGGAAACAAGGACTTGCAGAGTGAAAGAAACTGACACTGTCCCTACCTAGAGTTTTCTGTCCCTAGAATAAATGTTTTTTTTAAGCACAATATAGCACAAGGACAATTAACTCACTGTCCTTACAGGTCCCTGGAAACAAGGACTTGCAGAGTGAAAGAAAAAAAACACTCTCCCTACCTACAGTTTTCTGTCCCTAGAAAAAATGTTTTTTTTAATCACAATATAGCACAAGGAAAATTAACTCACTGTCCTTACAGGTCCCTGGAAACAAGGACTTGCAGAGTGAAAGAAACTGACACTGTCCCTACCTAGAGTTTTCTGTCCCTAGAATAAATGTTTTTTTTAATCACAATATAGCACAAGGACAATTAACTCACTGTCCTTACAGGTCCCTGGAAACAAGGACTTGCAGAGTGAAAGAAACTGACACTGTCCCTACCTAGAGTTTTCTGTCCCTAGAATAAATGTTTTTTTTAAGCACAATATAGCACAAGGACAATTAACTCACTGTCCTTACAGGTCCCTGGAAACAAGGACTTGCAGAGTGAAAGAAAAAAAACACTCTCCCTACCTACAGTTTTCTGTCCCTAGAAAAAATGTTTTTTTTAATCACAATATAGCACAAGGAAAATTAACTCACTGTCCTTACAGGTCCCTGGAAACAAGGACTTGCAGAGTGAAAGAAACTGACACTGTCCCTACCTAGAGTTTTCTGTCCCTAGAATAAATGTTTTTTTTAATCACAATATAGCACAAGGACAATTAACTCACTGTCCTTACAGGTCCCTGGAAACAAGGACTTGCAGAGTGAAAGAAACTGACACTGTCCCTACCTAGAGTTTTCTGTCCCTAGAATAAATGTTTTTTTTAAGCACAATATAGCACAAGGACAATTAACTCACTGTCCTTACAGGTCCCTGGAAACAAGGACTTGCAGAGTGAAAGAAAAAAAACACTCTCCCTACCTACAGTTTTCTGTCCCTAGAAAAAATGTTTTTTTTAATCACAATATAGCACAAGGAAAATTAACTCACTGTCCTTACAGGTCCCTGGAAACAAGGACTTGCAGAGTGAAAGAAACTGACACTGTCCCTACCTAGAGTTTTCTGTCCCTAGAATAAATGTTTTTTTTAATCACAATATAGCACAAGGAAAATTAACTCACTGTCCTTACAGGTCCCTGGAAACAAGGACTTGCAGAGTGAAAGAAACTGACACTGTCCCTACCTAGAGTTTTCTGTCCCTAGAATAAATGTTTTTTTTAATCACAATATAGCACAAGGAAAATTAACTCACTGTCCTTACAGGTCCCTGGAAACAAGGACTTGCAGAGTGAAAGAAACTGACACTGTCCCTACCTAGAGTTTTCTGTCCCTAGAATAAATGTTTTTTTTAATCACAATATAGCACAAGGAAAATTAACTCACTGTCCTTACAGGTCCCTGGAAACAAGGACTTGCAGAGTGAAAGAAAAAAAACACTCTCCCTACCTACAGTTTTCTGTCCCTAGAAAAAATGTTTTTTTTAAGCACAATATAGCACAAGTAAAATTAACTCACTGTCCTTACAGGTCCCTGGAAACAAGGACTTGCAGAGTGAAAGAAAAAAAACACTCTCCCTACCTACAGTTTTCTGTCCCTAGAAAAAATGTTTTTTTTAATCACAATATAGCACAAGGAAAATTAACTCACTGTCCTTACAGGTCCCTGGAAACAAGGACTTGCAGAGTGAAAGAAACTGACACTGTCCCTACCTAGAGTTTTCTGTCCCTAGAATAAATGTTTTTTTTAATCACAATATAGCACAAGGAAAATTAACTCACTGTCCTTACAGGTCCCTGGAAACAAGGACTTGCAGAGTGAAAGAAACTGACACTGTCCCTACCTAGAGTTTTCTGTCCCTAGAATAAATGTTTTTTTTAAGCACAATATAGCACAAGGACAATTAACTCACTGTCCTTACAGGTCCCTGGAAACAAGGACTTGCAGAGTGAAAAAAAAAAAACACTCTCCCTACCTAGAGTTTTCTGTCCCTAGAAAAAATGTTTTTTTTAAGCACAATATAGCACAAGGACAATTAACTCACTGTCCTTACAGGTCCCTGGAAACAAGGACTTGCAGAGTGAAAGAAAAAAAACACTCTCCCTACCTAGAGTTTTCTGTCCCTAGAAAAAATGTTTTTTTTAATCACAATATAGCACAAGGAAAATTAACTCACTGTCCTTACAGGTCCCTGGAAACAAGGACTTGCAGAGTGAAAGAAAAAAAACACTCTCCCTACCTACAGTTTTCTGTCCCTAGAAAAAATGTTTTTTTTAATCACAATATAGCACAAGGAAAATTAACTCACTGTCCTTACAGGTCCCTGGAAACAAGGACTTGCAGAGTGAAAGAAACTGACACTGTCCCTACCTAGAGTTTTCTGTCCCTAGAATAAATGTTTTTTTTAATCACAATATAGCACAAGGAAAATTAACTCACTGTCCTTACAGGTCCCTGGAAACAAGGACTTGCAGAGTGAAAGAAACTGACACTGTCCCTACCTAGAGTTTTCTGTCCCTAGAATAAATGTTTTTTTTAATCACAATATAGCACAAGGAAAATTAACTCACTGTCCTTACAGGTCCCTGGAAACAAGGACTTGCAGAGTGAAAGAAACTGACACTGTCCCTACCTAGAGTTTTCTGTCCCTAGAATAAATGTTTTTTTTAATCACAATATAGCACAAGGAAAATTAACTCACTGTCCTTACAGGTCCCTGGAAACAAGGACTTGCAGAGTGAAAGAAACTGACACTGTCCCTACCTAGAGTTTTCTGTCCCTAGAATAAATGTTTTTTTTAAGCACAATATAGCACAAGGACAATTAACTCACTGTCCTTACAGGTCCCTGGAAACAAGGACTTGCAGAGTGAAAGAAAAAAAACACTCTCCCTACCTACAGTTTTCTGTCCCTAGAAAAAATGTTTTTTTTAATCACAATATAGCACAAGGAAAATTAACTCACTGTCCTTACAGGTCCCTGGAAACAAGGACTTGCAGAGTGAAAGAAACTGACACTGTCCCTACCTAGAGTTTTCTGTCCCTAGAATAAATGTTTTTTTTAATCACAATATAGCACAAGGACAATTAACTCACTGTCCTTACAGGTCCCTGGAAACAAGGACTTGCAGAGTGAAAGAAACTGACACTGTCCCTACCTAGAGTTTTCTGTCCCTAGAATAAATGTTTTTTTTAAGCACAATATAGCACAAGGACAATTAACTCACTGTCCTTACAGGTCCCTGGAAACAAGGACTTGCAGAGTGAAAGAAAAAAAACACTCTCCCTACCTACAGTTTTCTGTCCCTAGAAAAAATGTTTTTTTTAATCACAATATAGCACAAGGAAAATTAACTCACTGTCCTTACAGGTCCCTGGAAACAAGGACTTGCAGAGTGAAAGAAACTGACACTGTCCCTACCTAGAGTTTTCTGTCCCTAGAATAAATGTTTTTTTTAATCACAATATAGCACAAGGACAATTAACTCACTGTCCTTACAGGTCCCTGGAAACAAGGACTTGCAGAGTGAAAGAAACTGACACTGTCCCTACCTAGAGTTTTCTGTCCCTAGAATAAATGTTTTTTTTAAGCACAATATAGCACAAGGACAATTAACTCACTGTCCTTACAGGTCCCTGGAAACAAGGACTTGCAGAGTGAAAGAAAAAAAACACTCTCCCTACCTACAGTTTTCTGTCCCTAGAAAAAATGTTTTTTTTAATCACAATATAGCACAAGGAAAATTAACTCACTGTCCTTACAGGTCCCTGGAAACAAGGACTTGCAGAGTGAAAGAAACTGACACTGTCCCTACCTAGAGTTTTCTGTCCCTAGAATAAATGTTTTTTTTAATCACAATATAGCACAAGGAAAATTAACTCACTGTCCTTACAGGTCCCTGGAAACAAGGACTTGCAGAGTGAAAGAAACTGACACTGTCCCTACCTAGAGTTTTCTGTCCCTAGAATAAATGTTTTTTTTAATCACAATATAGCACAAGGAAAATTAACTCACTGTCCTTACAGGTCCCTGGAAACAAGGACTTGCAGAGTGAAAGAAACTGACACTGTCCCTACCTAGAGTTTTCTGTCCCTAGAATAAATGTTTTTTTTAATCACAATATAGCACAAGGAAAATTAACTCACTGTCCTTACAGGTCCCTGGAAACAAGGACTTGCAGAGTGAAAGAAAAAAAACACTCTCCCTACCTACAGTTTTCTGTCCCTAGAAAAAATGTTTTTTTTAAGCACAATATAGCACAAGTAAAATTAACTCACTGTCCTTACAGGTCCCTGGAAACAAGGACTTGCAGAGTGAAAGAAAAAAAACACTCTCCCTACCTACAGTTTTCTGTCCCTAGAAAAAATGTTTTTTTTAATCACAATATAGCACAAGGAAAATTAACTCACTGTCCTTACAGGTCCCTGGAAACAAGGACTTGCAGAGTGAAAGAAACTGACACTGTCCCTACCTAGAGTTTTCTGTCCCTAGAATAAATGTTTTTTTTAATCACAATATAGCACAAGGAAAATTAACTCACTGTCCTTACAGGTCCCTGGAAACAAGGACTTGCAGAGTGAAAGAAACTGACACTGTCCCTACCTAGAGTTTTCTGTCCCTAGAATAAATGTTTTTTTTAAGCACAATATAGCACAAGGACAATTAACTCACTGTCCTTACAGGTCCCTGGAAACAAGGACTTGCAGAGTGAAAAAAAAAAAACACTCTCCCTACCTAGAGTTTTCTGTCCCTAGAAAAAATGTTTTTTTTAAGCACAATATAGCACAAGGACAATTAACTCACTGTCCTTACAGGTCCCTGGAAACAAGGACTTGCAGAGTGAAAGAAAAAAAACACTCTCCCTACCTAGAGTTTTCTGTCCCTAGAAAAAATGTTTTTTTTAATCACAATATAGCACAAGGAAAATTAACTCACTGTCCTTACAGGTCCCTGGAAACAAGGACTTGCAGAGTGAAAGAAAAAAAACACTCTCCCTACCTACAGTTTTCTGTCCCTAGAAAAAATGTTTTTTTTAATCACAATATAGCACAAGGAAAATTAACTCACTGTCCTTACAGGTCCCTGGAAACAAGGACTTGCAGAGTGAAAGAAACTGACACTGTCCCTACCTAGAGTTTTCTGTCCCTAGAATAAATGTTTTTTTTAATCACAATATAGCACAAGGAAAATTAACTCACTGTCCTTACAGGTCCCTGGAAACAAGGACTTGCAGAGTGAAAGAAACTGACACTGTCCCTACCTAGAGTTTTCTGTCCCTAGAATAAATGTTTTTTTTAATCACAATATAGCACAAGGAAAATTAACTCACTGTCCTTACAGGTCCCTGGAAACAAGGACTTGCAGAGTGAAAGAAACTGACACTGTCCCTACCTAGAGTTTTCTGTCCCTAGAATAAATGTTTTTTTTAATCACAATATAGCACAAGGAAAATTAACTCACTGTCCTTACAGGTCCCTGGAAACAAGGACTTGCAGAGTGAAAGAAACTGACACTGTCCCTACCTAGAGTTTTCTGTCCCTAGAATAAATGTTTTTTTTAAGCACAATATAGCACAAGGACAATTAACTCACTGTCCTTACAGGTCCCTGGAAACAAGGACTTGCAGAGTGAAAGAAAAAAAACACTCTCCCTACCTACAGTTTTCTGTCCCTAGAAAAAATGTTTTTTTTAATCACAATATAGCACAAGGAAAATTAACTCACTGTCCTTACAGGTCCCTGGAAACAAGGACTTGCAGAGTGAAAGAAACTGACACTGTCCCTACCTAGAGTTTTCTGTCCCTAGAATAAATGTTTTTTTTAATCACAATATAGCACAAGGACAATTAACTCACTGTCCTTACAGGTCCCTGGAAACAAGGACTTGCAGAGTGAAAGAAACTGACACTGTCCCTACCTAGAGTTTTCTGTCCCTAGAATAAATGTTTTTTTTTAAGCACAATATAGCACAAGGACAATTAACTCACTGTCCTTACAGGTCCCTGGAAACAAGGACTTGCAGAGTGAAAGAAAAAAAACACTCTCCCTACCTACAGTTTTCTGTCCCTAGAAAAAATGTTTTTTTTAATCACAATATAGCACAAGGAAAATTAACTCACTGTCCTTACAGGTCCCTGGAAACAAGGACTTGCAGAGTGAAAGAAACTGACACTGTCCCTACCTAGAGTTTTCTGTCCCTAGAATAAATGTTTTTTTTAATCACAATATAGCACAAGGACAATTAACTCACTGTCCTTACAGGTCCCTGGAAACAAGGACTTGCAGAGTGAAAGAAACTGACACTGTCCCTACCTAGAGTTTTCTGTCCCTAGAATAAATGTTTTTTTTAAGCACAATATAGCACAAGGACAATTAACTCACTGTCCTTACAGGTCCCTGGAAACAAGGACTTGCAGAGTGAAAGAAAAAAAACACTCTCCCTACCTACAGTTTTCTGTCCCTAGAAAAAATGTTTTTTTTAATCACAATATAGCACAAGGAAAATTAACTCACTGTCCTTACAGGTCCCTGGAAACAAGGACTTGCAGAGTGAAAGAAACTGACACTGTCCCTACCTAGTGTTTTCTGTCCCTAGAATAAATGTTTTTTTTAATCACAATATAGCACAAGGACAATTAACTCACTGTCCTTACAGGTCCCTGGAAACAAGGACTTGCAGAGTGAAAGAAACTGACACTGTCCCTACCTAGAGTTTTCTGTCCCTAGAATAAATGTTTTTTTTAAGCACAATATAGCACAAGGACAATTAACTCACTGTCCTTACAGGTCCCTGGAAACAAGGACTTGCAGAGTGAAAGAAACTGACACTGTCCCTACCTAGAGTTTTCTGTCCCTAGAATAAATGTTTTTTTTAAGCACACTATAGCAGAAGCACAAAACACACTGACACTCTCCCTACCTATCCTTCTCTTTCCCTAAACTAAAGGAATCCAGGTTAAGCAAGAAAGAAATAACAGTCACTGTCCCTGCCTATGCTACTCTATCCCTGCTCCGGAACACACTACACTAGGCCGCCGTGCTGGCGGCCTTTTATAGTGTGGGGCGTGTACTAAACACCCTCAGCAATAATTGGCCACAGGCATCCTGCCTGTGGCCAATCATTGCTCTCCTCGCTGCCGGCGCTGTGATTGGCCAAGCATGCGGGGTCACAGTGCATGCTTGGCCAATCACAGCGCCTGGATGACACTGCGATGGCGTAGTGCATTGTGGGCCGTTCGCGTCACTCGAATTTGGCGCGAACGGCCCAAATCGTTCGATCTTCGTCGAACGATCGAACAGCCAATGTTCGAGTCGAACGTATGTTCGACTCGAACACGAAGCTCATCCCTAGATACCACATATATGTAGATAATTACTACAGCAGGTTGCCCCTTTTCCGTCAACTGTATCGTGAACAAACCCTGGCCTGCGGTACCTTCCGAAAAAATAGGAAGGGGTTCCCACAGAATTTGCTTTCAAAACAGCTACAAAAGGGGGAAGCCGCATTCATGAGGAATGAGGAGGTGTTGGCCATGAAGTGGCGGGACAAGAAGGATGTTCATATGACGTCTACAATCCACGATGACAACTTGGTGGAGGTTCAGAGAAGACGTGGCCCTGTAGTAAAGCCTGAATGTGTTCATGACTACAATATGTACCCGAAAGTCAAATTATTGGTATAAAAAAGTAGCATTTCATCTCTTTCACATGACCCTGTTCAATTCATTTGTCTGCTATCAAAAATCATCCGAAAACCAACCCACCTCCTACCTCAAATATTTGGAAGACATTGTCACTGCCCTGATTTACCAGCAAGGACCCGCCCCAGGAAGCATTCGCTCCGATAGTGTGAGTCGACTGCATGAGCCACATTTGCCCTATAGCATTCCCCCCGCAGAATCCGGAAGAAGACGCCAAAAGAGATGTTGTGTATGCTCAAGAGGAGGAGTTAGAAGAGATACAAGTTATCATTGTCCCGATTGTCCCTCCCAACCTGGCCTGTGTATCAGTGATTGCTTCAAAAATTATCACTGATCTATCAGATACTAGTTCCCCTTATTAGTAACAGACTGCCATTTTCCCCTTTCTAATACCTGTGCCTGCCTGCTACTGACCCTGGCCTGTTTACCGACAATGTCTTTGCCTGCCGCTTTAACACCTTTCTGACTTCCACATGCACCAACCTCAGCCTGTTTACCGACGATGCCTCTGCCTGCCGTTTTAGCACCTTTCTGACTTCCACGTGCACCAACCTCAGCCTGTTTACCGACGATGCCTCTGCCTGCCGTTTTAACACCTTTCTGACTTCCACGTGCACCAACCTCAGCCTGTTTACCGACGATGTTTCTGCCTGCCGTTTTAACCATGTTTCTGACTTCCACGTGTACCGACCTCGGCCTGTTAATCAACCATGTTTTTGCCTGCCACTTGGACTGATCTTTGCCCTTCTACTTTAGCACAAAGGGGTCTCACATATGTGAGGGGCTCCAAAATAGTGTTCTGAGTACAGAAAATCAGTTTTTGGTTTTCTGTGTTCCCAGAACAGGGTCTGGTTGCCCGGAGGCTTCAAAGACATTTGGGTGGGAGAAGCCTCTACCCCTCTCCCCCTAGCTCTTATCTTGACGGCCCTTCCTGCTGCCTGGACCAATACTTTGGCTGTGCTGACCATATAGCTGCCTGTAATGACCCAGGACTTTATGGACTATGTTTATTTCTGCTGCCTGGACCAATACTTTGGCTGTGTTGACCATTTCTCTGCCTGCTGCCTCTACTGACTATGGACAGTATTTCTGCCTGGACATCTCTGCCTGCTGCCTGGACCTGTGCTTTGGCTGTGCGGTGTCTCTGCCTGTCTATTCCTGCCTGCTGCCTGGACCGATGCTCTCCTCTGTGGACCACTGCACTACTAAAACCACAGGTAATCTTTTGTTATTTGGTATGTACCTGCTATGTGTTAGAAATATGAAGTGCCTTCAAAAATGTGATCGGTAGTCAGAAAATTATATGTGTAATTTTATGCTGCTAGAATGCCTGGAGGTGCTATTTGGATGTTGGGCCTCTGTATATGGTCAGGCTGTGTAAAAGTCTCACACATGTGGTATTGTTATACTCAGGAGGAGTAGCAGAATGTATTTTGGGGTGTAATTTTTGCTATGTACATGCTATGTGTTGGAAATATTTTATAAATGGACAACTTTGTGTAAAAAAAATGTGTGTTCATTTTTTTCCCACGTTTTCCGAAAACTTCTGGAAAAAATGAACCGTTCAAAAGGCTCATTATGCCTCATAGATTATACGTTGGGGTGTTTGCTTTCCAAAATGGGGTCATTTTGTGGATGTTTCCATTGTCCTGGTGCTCCAGGGCCTTCAAAATTGAGATAGGTCATCATGAAATTATATGTGTAATTTTGCTTCTAAAATGCCTGGAGGTGCTATTTTTGGATGTTGGGCCTCTGTATAAGGCCAGGCTGTGTAAAAGTCTCACACATGTGGTATTGTTATACTCAGGAGGAGTAGCAGAATGTATTTTGGGGTGTAATTTTTGCTATGTACATGCTAAGTGTTGGAAATATTTTATAAAATGGACAACTTTGTGTAAAAAAAATGCGTGTTAATTTTTTTCCCCACGTTTTCCGAAAACTTCTGGAAAAAAATGAACCGTTCAAAAGGCTCATTATGCCTCATAGATTATACGTTGGGGTGTTTGCTTTCCAAAATGGGGTCATTTTGTGGATGTTTCCATTGTCCTGGTGCTCCAGGGCCTTCAAAATTGAGATAGGTCATCATGAAATTATATGTGTAATTTTGCTCCTAAAATGCCTGGAGGGGCTACTTGGATGTTGGGCCTCTGTATGTGGCCAGGCTGTGTAAAAGTCTCACACATGTGGTATCGCCATACTCAGGAGTAGCAGAATGTATTTATGGGTTTAGTTGCAAGTATGCATATGCTGTGTTCAATAAATAACCTATCAATACAATAAGTTTGTGTAAAAAAAATAAAAAAAAAATAAAATCTTAATTTTCCCAAGAATTGTGGGAAAAAATTACAACTTCAAAAAACTCACCATGCATCTTACTAAATACCTTGGACTGTCTACTTTCCAAAAAGGGGACATTTTGGGGGTATTTGTACTTTCCTGGATTGTTATTGTATCAAGAACAGTACAGTACATCAGGTGTGATCAGATGTGATCAATTTTCAGTGATTTGCACCCTAACTTGTAGACTCTATAACTTTCACACAGACTAAATAATATCCACTAATTTGGGTTATTTTTACCAAAGATATGTAGCAGTATAAATTTTGGCCCAAATTTATGAAGAAAAATGACTTCTTTGCAAAATTTTACAATAGAAACTAAAAAAAAGTTATTTTTTTTCAAAATTTTCGCTTATATCGCAAAAAATAAAAAACCCAGCGGTGATTAAACACCACCAAAAGAAAGCTCTATTTGTGAGAAAAAAATTATAAAAATTTTGTTTGGATACAGTGTAGCATGACTGAGTAATTGTCAATCAAAGCGTCAGAGCACTGAAAGCTGAAAATTGGTCTGGGCGGGAAGGTGTTTAAGTGCCCTGTATGGAAGTGGTTAAAGCATAAATGAAAGAAGCCTAAAAAAGAAAACGAACGCTAGTTATGCTTTCTGCACAGGCTAGGTACAGTGGCGAAAATAAGTATTTGGTCCCCTGCAGATTTTGTAGGTTTGCCCACTTACAAAGAAATGAAGGGTCTATATTTTATCATAGGTGTATTTTTTTAAATAAGTGACAGAATATCAACCAAAAATCCAGAAAAAACACATGATACAAATGTTATAAATTGAGTTGCAGTTCAGTGGGTAAAATAAGTGTAGCGCCCCTTTACTTTTAGGGGAGCTAGGTACCTAAATTTAGGGGTTGATCTGGGTTAGTAGCCAGACCCAGATCGCCTCAATTGTTAGTTTTTTTTCTTCTGCTTTTGCTAAGTGGTGTTGCTGGTGTGCAGTTCCCTGTGGCCTGTGGGTGGCGCTGCCATAACAGGTCAGGGTTGAACCGCTAGTGACATTACTGTACCTTTGGATGTCCTCTCCAGGCAGCTGTATGGGGGGGCGTGGTCTGCCCGCTGTGCATGCTGGGAGAGGATACATAAGGGGCAGACGCCATGTGAAGGGGAGGAAGAAGGAGGGGTACTGAGGAGCAGTACCGCCTGCGTCTCGTGGCCCTCCAGGCCATGGGAGTGCGCAGGGGAGGATCAGTCTCAGGTACCTTAAGCCTGGGGCTGCAACTCTTCATGTAGGCCCAGCACCTTTAGCTGGCCTACCACCTACAGTGGAATTTCAGGGCACTCGAGGGTGACCTGTTCTGGAGAGGGAGCCAGGGTTACCGGTGAAGGAATTCGCCACCTCGGATGAGGCCTGGTCACCTACAGGGGGATTCCACAAGTCTGCCACAGGCATTGTAGCATGCTTCAACTGGCACCTAGGTCCTTATGCTACAAGTGCTGGGAAGTTTGGAACTAGGCAAGTGGGTTCCGATCGTATCCCTAGGACAGTAAAGTAAAGTTTGTGCATCACTCCGGCTGCTAGGACCGTTAGAGGGAATTATCCGGGGGAGCAGAGTCCACTTGGGATTGAGTGGTGATATTAAGTGCCTGAACCTACCTCCCTGTTATTCTATTCTTCACCTTCAACTTTCCTGTCCGGTTTCAAGCATAAAGAAAATAAACCTTCAGTCATTGAGGTTTAACCTTGTCTGGACATTGGCCTTATTGATACACAAGCAACAGACTTTTCCCTACACTCTAGGGAAAGGAACCAGCCTAGAGGATGTAACTCGCTGCGGAACCCAACAGTTGTGAACACCGCTCAGCCTCTTCAAATAGGAGGGTACGGGCATATAGCACGGTGTGCCTTGTCTTACAAGTGAGGCAGGGGAGAAAAAGGTCTGTGTGCTACATAAATATTTATTCCCTTACCAACCAACAATAATTCTGGCTCCCACAGACTGGCTACAGTATGTGCTCATGTGGTACACAGATTAGCCCTGTCAATTTAAGAAGGTGCTCCCAATGACAACTCGTTATGTGTATAAAAGACACCTGTCCACAGAATCTCTTTCTTCCATTCAAACCTCACCATCATGGGCAAGACTAAAGTGCTGTCAAGGGACGTCAGGGACAAGATTGTAGACCTGTACAAGATCATTAGCAAGAAGCTTGGTGAGAAGGAGTAAACTGTTGGATCGATTATGCGCAAATGAAAGAAATACAAAAAAAACATCAATCGCCCTCGGTCTGGAGCTCCATGCAAGATTTTGCCACATGGAGTAAGGATGATCATTAGAAAAGTAAGGAATCAGCCCAGAACTACACGGGAGAAGCTTGTGAATGATCTCAAGACAGTTGGGACCACAGTCACCAAACAAACCATTGGTAACGCAATACGCTGCCATGGATTGAAATCCATTGCTTGTAAGGTCCCCCTCCTCAAGAAGGCACACGTACAGGCCCATCTGAAGTTTGCCAATGATTATCTAAATTATTCAGAGAAGGATTGGGAGAAAGTGCTGTGGTCAGATGAGACCAAAACTGAGCTCTTTGGCATTAACTCGACTCGCTGTTTTTGGAGGATGGAAAATGTTGACTATGACCCTAAGAACACCATCTGATGGATGTGACTAAGGTATTACAGGTATTCTAACAAAATGCCTATTTTCAATATATAATATATATGTTTCCACTGTTTGCTTATCAAGCCTTAACTTCAGATAATTAGATAAGATAAGTTGCTGGATGCTCGCTGATCCCTCCCTTATCGTGAAACTGAACTACGAAGAGTTAACAAGATTGTACCTCCATTCTAGACGGCTGTCACAAGAAAGATTGCCCTGTATAGCTATATAGATTGTTACCCCGATTCCTGCACCCCCTATAAGGACATAACTCAGTCAAAATGCTTACATGCTGTCATAAGATTATGTTTTGCATATGTCTCGCCCTATATGAGACAATATATCCGGCATACTATATAAGTTGTGAAAAGAGGAACAATAAACAGAAGGAAGAATGATTACTGAGCCGTGTGTGTCAGTCTGACATTTCTTCCAGTGTGCACACTTTACATTTAATTTGGACAGGGACAGATATAATAGTTTGGACGGTTCTGATCCGAGCCAAAATATTTGGTGCCGAAACCCGGGACTCTGGGTTCTGATCCAAAAGGATAGCCGATCAAGAGGAGACCAAGACAAACCCAGCACGACCAGGACGGAGATTGATTACCTATGGAAAACGGTAAGATATCTTTTAATATCTTGTCTGCCGTTTATCCTGTGCCCGTGCTCGGCTAGTCTCTGCGCCTCCGCATCGGCCTCCTGCGGTCAGCAAAAAGGCAGCAGGTAATTTACCTTGCCCAGAGTCTATTGATTAATAAGAACCTGCTGTGAGGGGGTTAGCTCGGCAGCGGGTGTGTGTGACCCCCGGGATGGGCTCCCCACACAAAACAGGCCCAGCAAACGGAGGTTGTGGTTTTCAAAATCAAAAAGGTGCGGTTTATTTTCTATTTACAGTGACAAAACACAGCAAAGCAAAAGAAACATAAACAAAATAAATCCTGGTCAACTTGACCTCTGACTAAACATACAGGTTTCCTAACTAACAACTGGGATCAGCCTAGTGCTGTCCTAGTCCCTAAGTCCCTGGTTTTAAATGTCCAAGCAAATAGCCACACAGGCTTTGTCTCACCGCACAGGGGTTCACTCTCCCTAGACAGTCCACACAGGTCTGGTTCCAGGCATGAGCTAACATCTAATGAAGCTGGGAGTTCTTATAGAGGCCTAAATGAGCTGACAAGCTTCAGCTGGTCTCATCAACTCCCTGTCTGCACGACGCCCAGCCCTCTCCCTAGAGGTATGAGTCATCCATGAGCCCACTAGCCTTATACAACTCTCCACCTAGTTGTATAAGTCGGCGTAAAGCCTGAATCTGGGCGAAATATATCTACCCCCCTGGATGCAACCAGGTGACTTTACCTTCCTGCTGTCACATACCCCCCCCCCTCTTGTTTTAACCTCGGGGTTGGAACACCAGCAATCAGGCATTCATGTACTCGAGACAAAGCATCCACATTCCCCATTTGAACGCCAGGGCGATGCTTTACTGTGAAGTTGAATTCCTGGAGGGCCAGGAACCACCTATTCACTCTTCTATTTGTTTCCTTGTTTTGAGCCATCCACTTTAACGGAGCGTGATCCGTAACCATGTCAAAGTGCCTACCTAGCAGGTAGTACCGAAGGGAATCTAGAGCCCACTTCACCGCTAAACACTCCTTTTCAACGGTGGCGTAATTTACCTCATGGGACTTCAACTTCCTGCTGAGGTAAATGACTGGGTGCTCTTCCCCGTTCCAGACCTGGGACAATACTGCTCCTAACCCCACATCTGACGCATCACTTTGTACGACAAAGTCTTTAGAGAAGTCGGGTGAGTACAACACTGGCTGGCTACATAAGGCTTGTTTCAAGAATTGGAATGCTGCCTCAGCCTCGGGGGTCCATTTAATCATGACCGACCCTTTCCCCTTCGTCAGGTTGGTTAGGGGCACAGCCTTAGAAGCAAAGTGGGGAATGAATCGCCGATAATACCCAGCGATTCCCAGAAAGGCTCGTACCTGCTTCTTGCTGTTGGGACGTGGCCAACTCTGGATGGCCTCGACTTTGTTGAGTTGGGGTTTTATTACTCCCCTCCCAATGGTGTACCCAAGATATTTGGCCTCCTCCTGCCCAATGGTACACTTCTTGGGGTTAGCCGTAAACCCCGCTTCCCGAACAGAGTCCAGGACTGCTTGCACTTTTGGCAGATGTGAGGCCCAATCTGTGCTATGGACAATTACGTCATCCAGGTAAGCCGCAGCATACTTCCGATGGGGCCTCAGCATCTGGTCCATTTTCCGCTGGAATGTGGCCGGCGCATTCTGTAACCCGAACGGCATTCTTTTATATTGGAACGCCCCGTCTGGGGTTACAAATGCGGTTTTCTCTTTGGCCGACTTGGCCAGGGGGATTTGCCAATACCCTTTTGTGAGGTCAAGAGTCGTCATGTATCGGGCTGTTCCCAGCCGGTCGATCAACTCATCTATACGTGGCATGGGGTAGGTGTCAAATTTTGTAACTTTGTTCAACTGACGAAAATCGTTACAAAATCGCCAGCTCCCATCCGGTTTAGGCACCAACACGATGGGACTAGACCAATCACTTTGGGACTCCTCTATCACCCCTAAGTTCAGCATTTTCTGTACTTCCTCCCGTATTGCCTCCCGTCGAGCCTCTGGGATCCGATAGGGTTTTAACTTCACCCTTTCACCGGGCGGGGTAATGATGTCATGCTCTACCCCAGATGTTTGTCCCGGCAGCTCAGAGAATACCTCCTTGTTGCGAAGCACAAACTCCTTAACCTCCTGTTGTTGGGGTTGTGACAAGGTGGCTGCTATTCCAACCTCAGGAATCACGCAACCAGTTTGAGCTGGTGACCAAGTGTCTGCGACTAGGGACTCTCTATCCCTCCAGGCTTTCAACAGATTAACGTGATAGATCTGTTCGGGCTTTCGCCTTCCTGGTTGTCTGACCTTGTAATTCACTTCGCTCACTTTTTCCATTATCTCGTAGGGGCCTTGCCATTTGGCAAGGAATTTACTTTCAACCGTAGGGACAAGTACCAATATCCTATCCCCCGGGGAAAAGGTACGGGTCTTGGCTCCACGGTTGTACACTCTCTGCTGTGCCAACTGCGCTTGGGCCAAATGTTCCTTCACGATGGGCATTACCTGTGCAATTCGATCTTGCATCAGGGCGACATGCTCAATCACACTCCTGTGGGGAGAACTCTCACTTTCCCAAGTTTCCTTGGCAATATCCAACAGCCCTCTTGGGTGTCTCCCATACAGTAACTCAAAGGGGGAGAATCCCGTAGAGGATTGGGGCACCTCCCTAATAGCAAACATCAAATAAGGAAGTAAACAGTCCCAATCCTTTCCATCTCTATCCACCACTTTCTTCAACATTTGTTTTAGGGTTTTGTTGAATCTTTCAACCAGCCCATCGGTTTGGGGGTGATACACAGACGTACGCAATTGCGTCACTTTGAACAATTTACACAGCTCTTTCATAACCCGGGACATAAAGGGTGTACCTTGGTCCGTAAGCAGTTCTTTACAAATACCCACCCGGCTAAAAACAAGAGATAGCTCTTTGGCTATGGTTTTGGCCGAGGTATTTCGGAGAGGGATCGCTTCTGGATAACGGGTGGCATAGTCCATTATAACTAATATGTACTGGTGCCCCCTAGCGGACTTGATTATAGGACCTACCAAATCCATGGCGATCCTCTCAAACGGGACCTCAATGATGGGTAGAGGGACCAGCGGGCTACGGAAATGTGGCATCGGGGCCAACCTCTGACACACAGGGCAGGAGGAACAATAATTTTCTACGTCCTTCATCACCCCCGGCCAATAGAATCTCTGTAATACCCTCTCTCGGGTTTTCTCTGTCCCCAGATGACCTCCAAGAATGTGCCCATGGGCCAACTCCAACACCAACTTCCTGTAAGGTTTGGGCACCACAAGCTGCTCAACGGTTTCTTCTGCCCTTTTTGCCACCCGATACAGTAGGTCCTTCTCTACGCTGAAGTATGGGTAAGTGCAGGTATTATCTGGGTTCACTAACTCGCCATCTATTTTCACTACGTTTTCCCGTGCCTTTATTAGGGCGGGGTCTTTCAACTGTTCTGTGGCAAAGTTTTCCCTGTGAACCTCAAGATCAGAAAACTCCACAGACGGTAGGTTTTCGTCTGAGGAGGTGGGCTCCTCTCCAGTTTCTTGAGTCTCCCCTGCCAATACTGATAAGGGAAATTCCGGAGAGTCCTCACCACTCTCAGGGGAGTTCTGGCTATCACATTCCTGGTACATAGGGGCACCAGTGAGGGGCTCAGGATCATCCCACAGTTCCCAGAACTTCGGAAAATCCCTTCCCACAATGGCGTCATGCGGTAACTGAGATACTAAGCCCACTGGATGAGAGAGGGTACCTTTGGGGGTCTCGAAACACACTGTAGTCACTGGATACTCTCGGGTGTCCCCATGCACACAAATAACAGCTACCTTGCTATTCCCAGAGACCTCTGTTTTAACTAACTCAGCCTTTATCAGGGTCACAAGGCTACCTGAATCCAGCAATACCACAACATTTCTACCATTAACACACATTTTGCATAAATGTTTCTCAGTTCCTCGAATGGCAGTGCATGCGACTGTCGCACACAGCGACTGACGTCTGCCCGTCAGAAAGTCACACTGCATGGGTTCCTCCACAACCGGGCAATTGGCTGCAATATGTCCCGCTTGCCGGCAGCGGTAGCAAACGATCCTTCTTGCCGCCTCTTGAGCCGCTGATTTCCCAGGCTGTTCTCGCCAAACTTGGGGTAGAGCTCCCACCCTCTCACTCTCTCCACCCTCACCCCTTGGAATCCTCTTATCCGCCCCTGGGGATGGTCTGGTCTTAGGGTGGAAAGTCCGAGTGTCTCTGGAAGAGGCCGTCAGGTTCTCTGTAGCCAAGTATTTCTCCACACGATCCACAAGACCATCGGCCGTCTCTGGGTCTCCATGGCTTACCCACTTTTGGATGGCAGTAGGAAGAGCTCTCAAAAACCGATCCATTACAACACGTTCCACAATCTTTGGTGCGGACAAAGTCTCTGGCTGTAGCCACTTTCTGCTCAGGTGAATGAGATCATACATTTGAGACCTGGGGGGTTTTCCAAGCTGGAAAGTCCAGTTATGCACACGCTGAGCCCGGACAGCCTGGGTGACACCCAGCCTTGCCAAAATTTCAGCTTTTAGCATCACATAGTCTTTTGCTTGGTTAGGCTCTAGGTCATAGTAAGCTTTCTGCGATTCACCAGTTAACAGAGGAGCCACCAGTCCAGCCCACTGCTCCTCAGGCCACTTTTCTCTTTCAGCGGTCCTTTCAAATGTGGTCAAAAATACCTCTGGATCATCCTCTCCAGTCATTTTTGTCAATAAACGACTCACCCCAAAGGACGCGGTATTAGTGGGACGGCTTTCCTCACTGGTCTGCGGACGTTGCTGCATTACTGCTTCCATTTGTTGTAGTCTCTGCTCTTGCTTCTGTAACAGGTCTATGAAGCGGGCCTCAGATTGCTGCTGGGCTTGTTGCTGAGCTTGCAGACTCTGTTGGTGAGCTTGCTGCTGGGCTGCAAGGCTCCTTTGCAAACCTGCATTTGTCTGCTGTTGATTGGCATTTGCTAGAGCCAGCTGTTTCAGTATCTCCTCCATGCTGGCTTAAAAAAAAACTGCCACTGGTTCTCCACCAACTGTGAGGGGGTTAGCTCGGCAGCGGGTGTGTGTGACCCCCGGGATGGGCTCCCCACACAAAACAGGCCCAGCAAACGGAGGTTGTGGTTTTCAAAATCAAAAAGGTGCGGTTTATTTTCTATTTACAGTGACAAAACACAGCAAAGCAAAAGAAACATAACCAAAATAAATCCTGGTCAACTTGACCTCTGACTAAACATACAGGTTTCCTAACTAACAACTGGGATCAGCCTAGTGCTGTCCTAGTCCCTAAGTCCCTGGTTTTAAATGTCCAAGCAAATAGCCACACAGGCTTTGTCTCACCGCACAGGGGTTCACTCTCCCTAGACAGTCCACACAGGTCTGGTTCCAGGCATGAGCTAACATCTAATGAAGCTGGGAGTTCTTATAGAGGCCTAAATGAGCTGACAAGCTTCAGCTGGTCTCATCAACTCCCTGTCTGCACGACGCCCAGCCCTCTCCCTAGAGGTATGAGTCATCCATGAGCCCACTAGCCTTATACAACTCTCCACCTAGTTGTATAAGTCGGCGTAAAGCCTGAATCTGGGCGAAATATATCTACCCCCCTGGATGCAACCAGGTGACTTTACCTTCCTGCTGTCACACTGCATTAATTATATCTGCCACCTGTATTCGTATGTCCTTGGTGTCAGTCAATTCTGTTTCTGTTGTTTGTGATGATTGCTGCGAAAAGGATTATTTTGTGAAATTTCTCGAGATAAGCTTTAAAAGGAACACACACCTAGAAGGTGTCCATTACAACGAGAATCTCTCTCCCTCTCCCCCTCTCTCCCCCTCTCTCTCTCTCTCCCCCCTCTCTCTCTCTCTCTCTCTCCCTCTCTCTCTCTCTCTCTCTCCAGGAAGTAGGTAGACACCGCCCTTCGTCTACCGCCCCTTTGCTATCGGTGACACCTCCCCCTGTGGTGCCTCCCCTGCGGTACCTTCTCCTCCTCCAAGCCCTGAACCGCCCACTCCTGAACCTACCCACATACACCCGGTGATAGACCCATCCTCCGGAGCATATTACCAAGCCCAACCACCCACTCCACTGATGGTACTCTTCTACACAGAAGATGAGACCGGAATAAAATTAAAAGACACTGACCGCAACCTCCAGACAGACCATGGGGTTGACAGTGGGAATGTAGCACAATCTGTTGCAGACAGCCCCGGCCAAAGCAATGCCCCCGTGACATCCAGAGGTGTATCCAACATACAGACTGAGACCATGGCCCCGCAAACCAGACCCACCACTACGCTCCCCTATTACGCCTCACAAGGTTCTATGATAAATTCCCATGAACCAATGATTGGTAAACTGTTTGATGGTAATCTGCCGATGGCGAGAACCAAGAAGTATACCACCCAGAAGTCCACCGGAGGGAAGGCTCCCCGCAAGCAGCTGGCCACTAAAAGCCGCCCACAAGAGCGCCCTTAGTCAAGAAGCCTCACCGCTACAGACCCGGCCCAGCCTAAAATACATAGATCTTCTCTGCTAGGATTTTGGCAAGCCTGTGTCTCTTTCTAGCCCGATGGTGGTGTTCTAGTCTCTTCACCATTAACCATCGATGATGCTTTAGCACTATTCTCCATCCACCTACTGTTATCCTTGGATGCACAAGATGAGGCTGGAATTCCGAAGGAAGTCTCAAACCGAGTCCCTCCCTCCATGCTTGTGGTCCACAGGGCCGGAAGATATAGGACACCTAGAAGGTGCCACCAGTCATGGTGCAACTGAAACCTGGGGCTCCCTTTCCCAAAACAGAAAGCCACAATACCCCTTGAAACCAGCTCAATTTGCATCCATTTCAAGAAAGTCAGCGCCCTTTTGTCGAATGGGGCTCTGATACCATACCCTGCACATCCCCATGTAACATGCTACTGTTTCCAGTGAAGAAACAAACCCGCTGCCAATTCCTGTTTTCTTTTACCCATGAGAGGCGGGGCCATACCTGAACTGTTTGCTACAAAGGGTCCAGAACTCTCCATCCCAATTTGCCAAGACAATGACATTCATTCTAGACATATGGATCAAGCTTCACCCGGAGATTATGCTGCTCCAGTATGTGAATGATCTTCTACTCTGTGCAAATACTCAAGAAGATGCCTCGGTCCTCTCTGAGAGCCTCCTGTACTACCTAGCCGAACAGGGCTGTAAGGCCTAGAAGCAAAAGATCCAATGGTGTAAAGAGACAGTGCTTTTCCTAGGAAACTTCATCTCCCAAGGCACTCGGCATCTCACTCAAGAGAGTTGCTGCAATCAAGGCCATCCCCTTGCCTCAAGGCCAAATGCCCCTGCATGGCTTTCTAGGATTGATCTCCTACTGTCGCTCCAGCAGCCTCTCTCTCTCTTGTTACAACCCCTCTATGATGCCCTGAAATCTGACCCCTTCTTGTTGCCCCCTGAAGACTTGACCAGATTCAAAGTTCTGAAGGAGATCCTATCCACAGCTTCTGCTCTCAGCCTCCCAGACTATGAAAAGGCTTTAGAACTGTTTGTCCCTGAGAGACAAGGACATGCACGGGAGTTTTGGCCCAGGCCCACAGACTCTGACCCATCGCCAGTGGCCAAGGGGGTACCCTCTTGCCTCAAAGCTGTTTTGCAGCCCAAGCTCTTCTGGACAAAATCGTTGTGCTCCTTGCTCCTCATGACATAACTGTCATACTGAACCAGGTGCAGCCAAAACACCTGTCCTTAGCAAGACATTTAAGACTCCAATGTGCCTTACTCCTCCTGGACAATATTACCTTTCTTAGGTGCGAAATCCTCAATCCATCCACTCTATTCCTACTTCTCGGGGGGGAAATGATCCCCATGATATCTCCCATGACTGCTTTGAAGTGATGAAGATGGAAACTATACACCTGCCAACAGTCAGCGAGGTGCCTTTGAACAATCCTGATCTAACTGTCAATGTTGTGTGAGGGGGTTAGCTCGGCAGCGGGTATGTGTGACCCCCGGGATGGGCTCCCCACCCAAAAACAGGCCCAGCAGACGGAGGTTGTGGTTTTCAAAATCAAAAAGGTGCGGTTTATTTTCTATTTACAGTGACAAAAACACAGCAAGGCAAAAAAAACATAAACAAAATAAATCCTGGTCAACTTGACCTCTGACTAAACATACAGGTTTCCTAACTAACAACTGGGATCAGCCTAGTGCTGTCCTAGTCCCTAAGTCCCTGGTTTTAAATGTCCAAGCAAAATATAGCCACACAGGCTTTCTCTCACCGCACAGGGGTTCACTCTCCCTAGACAGTCCACACAGGTCTGGTTCCAGGCATGAGCTAACATCTAATGAAGCTGGGCTTTCTTATAGAGGCCTAAATGAGCTGACAAGGTTCAGCTGGTCTCATCAACTCCCTGTCTGCACGACGCCCAGCCCTCTCCCTAGAGGTATGAGTCATCCATGAGCACACTAGCCTTATACAACTCTCCACCTAGTTGTACAAATCGGCGTAAAGCCTGAATCTGGGCGAAATATATCTACCCCCCTGGATGCAACCAGGTGACTTTACCTTCCTGCTGTCACATACCCCCCCCTCTTGTTTTAACCTCGGGGTTGGAACACCAGCAATCAGGCATTCATGTACTCGAGACAAAGCATCCACATTCCCCATTTGAACGCCAGGGCGATGCTTTACTGTGAAGTTGAATTCCTGGAGGGCCAGGAACCACCTATTCACTCTTCTATTTGTTTCCTTGTTTTGAGCCATCCACTTTAACGGAGCGTGATCCGTAACCATGTCAAAGTGCCTACCTAGCAGGTAGTACCGAAGGGAATCTAGAGCCCACTTCACCGCTAAACACTCCTTTTCAACGGTGGCGTAATTTACCTCATGGGACTTCAACTTCCTGCTGAGGTAAATGACTGGGTGCTCTTCCCCGTTCCAGACCTGGGACAATACTGCTCCTAACCCCACATCTGATGCATCACTTTGTACGACAAAGTCTCTAGAGAAGTCGGGTGAGTACAACACTGGCTGGCTACATAAGGCTTGTTTCAAGAATTGGAATGCTGCCTCAGCCTCGGGGGTCCATTTAATCATGACCGACCCTTTCCCCTTCGTCAGGTTGGTTAGGGGCACAGCCTTAGAAGCAAAGTGGGGAATGAATCGCCGATAATACCCAGCGATTCCCAGAAAGGCTCGTACCTGCTTCTTGCTGTTGGGACGTGGCCAACTCTGGATGGCCTCGACTTTGTTGAGTTGGGGTTTTATTACTCCCCTCCCAATGGTGTACCCAAGATATTTGGCCTCCTCCTGCCCAATGGTACACTTCTTGGGGTTAGCCGTAAACCCTGCTTCCCGAACAGAGTCCAGGACTGCTTGCACTTTTGGCAGATGTGAGGCCCAATCTGTGCTATGGACAATTATGTCATCCAGGTAAGCCGCAGCATACTTCCGATGGGGCCTCAGCATCTGGTCCATTTTCCGCTGGAATGTGGCCGGCGCATTCTGTAACCCGAACGGCATTCTTTTATATTGGAACGCCCCGTCTGGGGTTACAAATGCGGTTTTCTCTTTGGCCGACTTGGCCAGGGGGATTTGCCAATACCCTTTTGTGAGGTCAAGAGTCGTCATGTATCGGGCTGTTCCCAGCCGGTCGATCAACTCATCTATACGTGGCATGGGGTAGGTGTCAAATTTTGTAACTTTGTTCAACTGACGAAAATCGTTACAAAATCGCCAGCTCCCATCCGGTTTAGGCACCAACACAATGGGACTAGACCAATCACTTTGGGACTCCTCTATCACCCCTAAGTTCAGCATTTTCTGTACTTCCTCCCGTATTGCCTCCCGTCGGGCCTCTGGGATCCGATAGGGTTTTAACTTCACCCTTTCACCGGGCGGGGTAATAATGTCATGCTCTACCCCAGATGTTTGTCCCGGCAGCTCAGAGAATACCTCCTTGTTGCGAAGCACAAACTCCTTAACCTCCTGTTGTTGGGGTTGTGACAAGGTGGCTGCGATTCCAACCTCAGGAATCACGCAACCAGTTTGAGCTGGTGACCAAGTGTCTGCGACTAGGGACTCTCTATCCCTCCAGGCTTTCAACAGATTAACGTGATAGATCTGTTCGGGCTTTCGCCTTCCTGGTTGTCTGACCTTGTAATTCACTTCGCTCACTTTTTCCATTATCTCGTAGGGGCCTTGCCATTTGGCAAGGAATTTACTTTCAACCGTAGGGACAAGTACCAATATCCTATCCCCCGGGGAAAAGGTACGGGTCTTGGCTCCACGGTTGTACACTCTCTGCTGTGCCAACTGCGCTTGGGCCAAATGTTCCTTCACGATGGGCATTACCTGTGCAATTCGATCTTGCATCAGGGCGACATGCTCAATCACACTCCTGTGGGGAGAACTCTCACTTTCCCAAGTTTCCTTGGCAATATCCAACAGCCCTCTTGGGTGTCTCCCATACAGTAACTCAAAGGGGGAGAATCCCGTAGAGGATTGGGGCACCTCCCTAATAGCAAACATCAAATAAGGAAGTAGACAGTCCCAATCCCTTCCATCTCTATCCACCACTTTCTTCAACATTTGTTTTAGGGTTTTGTTGAATCTTTCAACCAGCCCATCGGTTTGGGGGTGATACACAGATGTACGCAATTGCGTCACTTTGAACAATTTACACAGCTCTTTCATAACCCGGGACATAAAGGGTGTACCTTGGTCCGTAAGCAGTTCTTTACAAATACCCACCCGGCTAAAAACAAGAGATAGCTCTTTGGCTATGGTTTTGGCCGAGGTATTTCTGAGAGGGATCGCTTCTGGATAACGGGTGGCATAGTCCATTATAACCAATATGTACTGGTGCCCCCTAGCGGACTTGATTATAGGACCTACCAAATCCATTGCGATTCTCTCAAACGGGACCTCAATGATGGGTAGAGGGACCAGCGGGCTACGGAAATGTGGCATCGGGGCCGACCTCTGACACACAGGGCAGGAGGAACAATAATTTTCTATGTCCTTCATCACCCCAGGCCAATAGAATCTCTGTAATACCCTCTCTCGGGTTTTCTCTGTCCCCAGATGACCTCCAAGAATGTGCCCATGGGCCAACTCCAACACCAACTTCCTGTAAGGTTTGGGCACCACAAGCTGCTCAACGGTTTCTTCTGCCCTTTTTGCCACCCGATACAGTAGGTCCTTCTCTACGCTGAAGTATGGGTAAGTGCCGGTATTATCTGGGTTCACTAACTCGCCATCTATTTTCACTACGTTTTCCCGTGCCTTTATTAGGGCGGGGTCTTTCAACTGTTCTGTGGCAAAGTTTTCCCTGTGAACCTCAAGATCAGAAAACTCCACAGACGGTAGGTTTTCGTCTGAGGAGGTGGGCTCCTCTCCAGTTTCTTGAGTCTCCCCTGCCAATACTGACAAGGGAAATTCCGGAGAGTCCTCACCACTCTCAGGGGAGTTCTGGCTATCACATTCCTGGTACATAGGGGCACCAGTGGGGGGCTCAGGATCATCCCACAGTTCCCAGAACTTCGGAAAATCCCTTCCCACAATGGCGTCATGCGGTAACTGAGATACTAAGCCCACTGGATGAGAGAGGGTACCTTTGGGGGTCTCGAAACACACTGTAGTCACTGGATACTCTCGGGTGTCCCCATGCACACAAATAACGGCTACCTTGCTATTCCCAGAGACCTCTGTTTTAACTAACTCAGCCTTTATCAGGGTCACAAGGCTACCTGAATCCAGCAATACCACAACATTTCTACCATTAATACACATTTTGCATAAATGTTTCTCAGTTCCCCGAATGGCAGTGCATGCGACTGTCGCACACAGCGACTGACGTCTGCCCGTCAGAAAGTCACACTGCATGGGTTCCTCCACAACCGGGCAATTTGCTGCAATATGTCCCGCTTGCCGGCAGCGGTAGCAAACGATCCTTCTTGCGGCCTCTTGAGCCGCTGATTTCCCAGGCTGTTCTCGCCAAACTTGGGGTAGAGCTCCCACCCTCTCACTCTCTCCACCCTCACCCCTTGGAATCCTCTTATCCGCCCCTGGGGATGGTCTGGTCTTAGGGTGGAAAGTCCGAGTGTCTCTGGAAGAGGCCGTCAGGTTCTCTGTAGCCAAGTATTTCTCCACACGATCCACAAGACCATCGGCCGTCTCTGGGTCTCCATGGCTTACCCACTTTTGGATGGCAGTAGGAAGAGCTCTCAAAAACCGATCCATTACAACACGTTCCACAATCTTTGGTGCGGACAAAGTCTCTGGCTGTAGCCACTTTCTGCTCAGGTGAATGAGATCATACATTTGAGACCTGGGGGGTTTTCCAAGCTGGAAAGTCCAGTTATGCACACGCTGAGCCCGGACAGCCAGGGTGACACCCAGCCTTGCCAATATTTCAGCTTTTAGCATCACATAGTCTTTTGCTTGGTTAGGCTCTAGGTCATAGTAAGCTTTCTGCGATTCACCAGTTAACAGAGGAGCCACTAGTCCAGCCCACTGCTCCTCAGGCCACTTTTCTCTTTCAGCGGTCCTTTCAAATGTGGTCAAAAATACCTCTGGATCATCCTCTCCAGTCATTTTTGTCAATAAACGACTCACCCCAAAGGACGCGGTATTAGTGGGACGGCTTTCCTCACTGGTCTGCGGACGTTGCTGCATTACTGCTTCCATCTGTTGTTGTAGTCTCTGCTCTTGCTTCTGCAACAGGTCTATGAAGCGGGCCTCAGATTGCTGTTGGGCTTGTTGCTGAGCCTCCAGACTCTGTTGTAAAGTTGCAAGGCTCTGTTGATGAGCTTGCTGCTGGGCTGCAAGGCTCCTTTGCAAACCTGCATTTGTCTGCTGTTGATTGGCATTTGCTAGAGCCAGCTGTTTCAGTATCTCCTCCATGCTGGCTTAAAAAAAAACTGCCACTGGTTCTCCACCAACTGTGAGGGGGTTAGCTCGGCAGCGGGTATGTGTGACCCCCGGGATGGGCTCCCCACCCAAAAACAGGCCCAGCAGACGGAGGTTGTGGTTTTCAAAATCAAAAAGGTGCGGTTTATTTTCTATTTACAGTGACAAAAACACAGCAAGGCAAAAAAAACATAAACAAAATAAATCCTGGTCAACTTGACCTCTGACTAAACATACAGGTTTCCTAACTAACAACTGGGATCAGCCTAGTGCTGTCCTAGTCCCTAAGTCCCTGGTTTTAAATGTCCAAGCAAAATATAGCCACACAGGCTTTCTCTCACCGCACAGGGGTTCACTCTCCCTAGACAGTCCACACAGGTCTGGTTCCAGGCATGAGCTAACATCTAATGAAGCTGGGCTTTCTTATAGAGGCCTAAATGAGCTGACAAGGTTCAGCTGGTCTCATCAACTCCCTGTCTGCACGACGCCCAGCCCTCTCCCTAGAGGTATGAGTCATCCATGAGCACACTAGCCTTATACAACTCTCCACCTAGTTGTACAAATCGGCGTAAAGCCTGAATCTGGGCGAAATATATCTACCCCCCTGGATGCAACCAGGTGACTTTACCTTCCTGCTGTCACAGTTGATGGATTGAAGACCACACCGGATATGCCGTTACTACTGAGAATACAGGCCTCGGCATGGCCCCCTCTTCAAGTCTGTGCAGGAAGCAGAACAGCGGAACATGCAAGTTGGCAGATACAAATACCACTAAGGTGAAGGCGCACAGCAAGCTGAATTCCCAAGAAGCACAAGGTAATCACCTGGCAGATACTGCTGCAAAATAAGAACAAGCTGCAAATGGGATGCGAGAAGTGGTCAGCAGAGTGAATACACCCATTCTGGCTAATTCAGTGGATACCCCTGAAGATCCTATACAAAGCACCATCCATGATTCTACAAAATCCTCCTGTGAATAGGACCCATCTCAAGGAGTAACAAGAAGCGGCTGACAAAGAAGAGAAAAGAAGTGTGGATCAGGAAGGGAGCCACAGAAATTGAAGGAATCATGGAATAAAACAAGAGGCCGTGTCTGTCACGATCCATGGTACAGTGGGCCCGCGGTGCCTCTCACCTGGCAAAAACTTTGATGAACTCTCTAATCATAAACTTTTGCAAGTCATGCACCATCTGTGCCAAAGCATCTGGCGAAGGCCCAGTACCCCCTTTCAGAGAATTCAGATTGACCACATCCAGATGCCAAAGAGTGGCCGATATGAGTATGCACTGGTCATCGTTGACACGTTCCCCGGATGACCTGAGGCCTACCATGTCACAAACATGATAGCAAAGATCACAGCAAAGAGACTTCTGACAGAGATAGTGTGCAGATATGGTGTCCCAGAGGTTATAGAGACTGACCAGGGGCCGGCTATCATGGCCTCAGTGACCAAAGAAATATGGACAGCTTTAGGGGTCACGCTAGCTTTCCACATCCCGTACCTACCACCCTCAGAACAGTGGAAAGGGAGAAAGATTAAATGGCACAATAAAGTCTAGAATGCTGAAAATGTCTCAAGAGATAGGAATGAGTTAAAAGTAAGCATGTACATGTATTACATTTTAGACATATCGTTTAAACGAGCAAGTAGCAACATTCTGTCACAGGAGGTTGATGGTCAGCCTGTCTGGGGACATAGTCTCACATTCAGTTATTAACGTAGCTCGTTTGGCCTGCGGTTATGTTATGTGTGAAAGTACAGCAGAGGGACACTCCCTTTGTTTCTCAAGCATTTGATGCGCATCCACAAATCCCATACTGATTAACTGATTGGTTAATTCTCTTGATAAAACGATCACATAACATATGTCCATTCTCAAGTGTTTTCCTCCATTCCAGATCCTGAATTAGATACAGGAACACACAAGCTGGTCCCCAGTGATTGGGTCCTGTTAAAGAAGTTTGTGAGAAAACATTCACTTGAGCCAAGATATGATGGTCCTTTCCAGGTCCTCCTAACAACCGCTACATCAGTAAAAGGTGGCCGGAAAGAACTCCTGGATAGACGTCTCACACTGCAAGAAGGTTCCTGTACCTGAGGTAAACCAAATCATGATTCTGTATATCCTTTTCATTGTGATTATTGTTCAAGCACAGGAAGTAGCCATTAGACAGGCACATGGTATAACATAATTATTCTGGTATAACTCCTCCAACACACATGTAGCTACCTTCACATTTGATTACTGTGATATAGACTCCTGCCCTCCAGTCACTCACGGATGATTATTGGGGCAACAACTGTCACTACTGGGGATCCATGGTATGGAATACATGGGGTACAGGCCACAGAGTGCTCTGGACAAGAAAGACAAAAATGGGAAATCCCTACTTAGCCAAATTACATTATTAAATTACAGGTACATGTTTGAACAGTGGGAGAACAGGACACAGCATGAAATTCACCCTAACCATAGAAAAACCCAGCCCTATAGATGCTGGTACATATGTCCCGGGGACATGGGTGGCAGGGGGAACGACAGGACCCACAGGGAAATTCCAATTTAAAGACATGTATAATTCACCGGACTGGCAGCCCCCTTCCCAACCCATAGTTAACTCCCTGAGACCTCACATACAGACATTAGGGGACATGGTGGCTATAGCCAACCCTACCTTTGAAGACACCTTGGGTGCAGAAACTGGGTTTTCAGATTTCAACCTGTGGCTTGAATGGAAGAAGGAATATCCAATAGCAATTAAAACCCTCAAGCCAGGAGAAGGTATCACCATATACCCTGGTAATTACACATGTTATGGGCGATATCAGGGAGCAGGAAGGCCTCTGAGGAACTTCTCCAGTATTGTGCCTCCTATAGCCATGTGTCCGCAGATCTGGTACAAAACCAAACCCAGTCTTTGGGGGATGTGTATTGGCTCTGTGGGGACATGAAAATTAGGACTAGACTGACAGGTCAGTGGACAGGGGAGTGTGCGCTGGCTAAGGCCATAATGCCTCTGCACATATTCTCAGGAAACAATCCAGAGCCAGAAGTAGAAGTAGCTAACACACCCAGACCCAACAGGAAACGCAGGAGTGCCCCAGCAGGAAGCTTTGACCCCCATGTATATATAGATGCCATAGGAGTCTCAAGGGGGGTCCCAGATGAGTTCAAAGCAAGAGACCAGGTAGCAGCAGGATTTGACTCTCTGATCCCCATCATCACTGTAAACAAAAATGTAGATTGGATAAATTACATACTATAATGAACATTTGTCAACTACACCAGAGATAACACTGGCCCAAATGGTAAAGTGACTTTGGCCATCAGGAAACTTGAGGATTTGTCCCAAGAATTAAAGAAAAACTCAGGGCCCCCCAACCCCTGGGATCAGTACTTCATCTGGATGAAGGGACTGCAGGGAATATTAACACAGATAGGAATAGCTATTTTAGCAATCTTAGTGATTGCAGCTGCTATAATTTGCTATTCAGCTGCTACAATCTGTTGTGTTCTCCCCTGCCTCAAAGTGTGTAGAAAAAGCTGTTGACCAATCCACTCCCACACTTGTGAACCAGGAGATACCAGAGGATGATTATGAAAGACCTTACACTCCATTACAGTCACTCCCTCACGATCCTATAGGGATAGGATAGGGAATGCCCGAACGCCCTTCTCAGCTGTGTCGAGGGGGGTAGTGAACTAGTTGCTGCCCTTCTCTATGCACAGCCAAAAAAGGTCCTGAGGAGAATGGGCCAGGTGGGAAGGACTTTTAGTGCGAGGGAAAGAAGAAAATAGCAATTTTAGGGGGGACTGTGATGGATGTGACTAAGATATTACAGGTATTATAACAAAATGCCTATTTTCAATATATAATATATGTTTCCACTGTTTGCTTATCAAGCCTTAACTTCAGATAATTAGATAAGATAAGTTGCCGAATGCTCGCTCACCCCTCCCTTATCGTGAAACTGAACTACGAAGAGTTAAACAGATTGTACCTCCTTTCGAGACGGCTGTCACAAGGAAGATTGCCCTGTATAGCTATATAGATTGTTACCCCAATTCCTGCACCCCCTATAAGGACATAACTCAGTCAAAATGCTTATATGCTGTCATAAGATTGTTTTGCATATGTCTCGCCCTATATGAGACAATATATCCGGCATACTATATAAGTTGTGAAAAGAGGAACAATAAACAGAAGGAAGAATGATTACTGAGCCGTGTGTGTCAGTCTGACATTTCTTCCAGTGTGCACACTTTACATTTAATTTGGACAGGGACAGATATAATAGTTCGCATGGTTCTGATCCGATCCAAAACACCTACAGTCAAGCACGGAGGTGGAAACATTATGCTTTGGGGCGGTTTCTCTGCTAAAAAAGGTACAGGCCAACTTTGCCGCATTGAGGGGCCAATGGATGGGACCATGAATTGTAAAATCTTGTATGAGAACATTCTTCCCTATACCGCCAGGGCAACAAAGGAGTGGCTCAAGAAGAAGCACAGTAAGGTCATGGAGACCTTAATCCTATAGAAAATTTATGGAGGGAGCTGAAACTTCGAGTTGCCAAGCAAAAGTGGAGAAACCTTAAGAATTTAGAGAAGATCTGTAAAGAAGAGTGGACCATAATCCCTCCTGAGATGTGTGCAAACCTGGTCACCAACTACAAGAAATGTCTTACCTCTGTGCTTGCCAACAAGGGTTTCTCCACCAAGTACTAAGTCATAGATTATTTTAGAATGGGAAGGCAGGATTTTAAAGGGGTTGTAAAGTTACATGTTTTTTCACCTTAATGCATTCTATGCATTAAGGTGAAAAAACATCCGAGGATTAGCGCCCCCCCCCCCCCCGAGCCCCCGTTTACTTACCTGACCCCTCGAAAGTCCCACGCCGTGAACGCACTGGCTTCTCGGCCGGGCTTCTCGGCTCATTCATTGGTTGATTGATAGCAGCGCAGCCATTGGCTCCCGCTGCTGTCAATCAAAACAATGACGCGGCGCGCCGGTGGGTGGGGCCGAGTGATACAGTCGGCAGCTATAGCCGCAGGCTGTATCACGGGAGCGCACCGCAAGAACTAACTCCCATGGGAGAGAGCTCCCATGAAGGGGGTTAGTTCTTGCGGGGAGGAGCCGAGACAGCCGCCGAGGGACCCCAGAAGACCAGGATCAGGGCCACTCTGTGCAAAACGAGCTGCACAGTGGAGCTAAGTATAACATGTTTGTTATTTTTTTCTTTTAGTGTCCCTTTAAAGGTACCAAAAGTAGTAAAACATCTCACTTTTATAAAATATACATTTTTTTTAATATGTTTCTTTTATAATATAATAGCTGTTCATAAAGAACATATCATCCAAATAACGTACAACCACTTCTCACTCTACACGTTTCACTCAGAAGAGCTTCCTCAGAAGTTTACGGAAGTGTTGCATGAAGTTTAAATACTACAAAAGAAACAAGCATAAAAAATGTTTATACTTAACAATTTTTGATAAAAAACTGTCAAAAAATATTTATACAAGAATAAATCAAAAAATTTATTAAATAAACATTCAATTACAAAGAAATATATAATGATGAGCTGAAAGTGCACGCCTAGCGTACAGTACGTCTTTAGTCACGCAAGCAATAGAATGCTAGTCCCTAAATTGAAGTCTGGATTATAAGAGGGAGATCAAGTTTGCAACCATAGAGGGAGGGTAGAGTTTCTGAAATGTACAATTTTTTCAATGAAAATCCATAAATCAAAACTGGCCCTTGTCCCCATGTTGATTGGGGACAAGGGCCTCTTCCCCATAACCCTGGGTGGTGGTTGTGGGGGTGTGTGGGCAGGGGACTTATCAGAATCTGGAAGCCCCCTTTGAAAGGAGGGCCCGCAGATCCCAGCCCACCCCCCCCCCTTATGTGAATGAGTAGGGGTGCAATGCAATGCACCCCTACTCATTCACCAAAAAAAGTGTCAAAAAGAAATAAAAACACACACAGTTTTTGACAAGTCCTTTATTGAAATAAAAAAACATTGTCCCCTGATGTAGATCCATCATCAATCACGACGCCCGCCGCACCACCAGACCCAAATTTATTTTTAAAAAGCTCCGCTCGCGACGAAGGCTCTTCGCCGACTGCCTGCTCCACTGGATGACAGTTCTTAAATAGGTAAGAAGTGGGGCCACCTGATGACGTCACCTGGTGGCACCACCCACATGTCATGTCACCAACCCAGCATGTACTGGTTGGTAATGTCACAAGGGGACGGTGCCGCCATGTGGCCCCATCCCTTACCTATTTAAGAACTGTCAGACACCGGAGCAAGCAGTCGGCGGTTAGCCTTTGTCGTGGGCAGAGCTTTTTTTTTTTCTTTTTTCGGTCCAATGGTACGGTGGGCGTCGTGATGGACGATGGATCTACATTGGAGGACATTGTTTTTTTATTTTGAATAAAGGAAATGTCAAAAACTGTGTGTGTGCGCTTTTTTTTCTTTTTGACACTTTTTTTGGTGAATGCATAGGGGTACAATGTACCCCATACTAATTCGCATGGGAAGGCCAGGATTAGGGGGCTTCCAGATTCTGATATGCCCCCTGCCCACAGGCCCCCACAACCACTGCCCAGGGTTGTGGGGAAGAGGCCATTATCCCCATCAAAATGGGGACAAGGTGCTTTGGGGTGGGGGATGGCGGGGCTCTGCCCTATATTTAGGGCATGTGGCCTGGTATGGTTCAGGAAAGGGGGTGCTTGCTCGTCCCCCCTTTCCTGGCCAGCCAGCTGCATGCTCAACTAAGGGTCTGTTATGAATTTGGGGGGACCCAATGCCATTTAAATTTTTTGGTGTAGGGTTCCCCTTAAAATCCATATCAGGTATGGATTGAGGGGGACCCCAACGGCGGGAAAATCTATTTAAATTACATTTTTTATTCTTTATATATGTCAGTTTTGCTGCAGCGGGTTCTATACACGGTACAGATGTGCTACTTTCCAGGGGACCCCCCCACCACTATATTTATAGGATTTTTTAATTTTTATTACTTCACTTTAAGCATCATTAAAATTCCTGCTCCTTTAAAAATCATATTAATAAAAAAAAATGTTTGCATTGAGGGCAGTACCCAGGCCTCCATATGCTTTTTATGGCCAATAACTTATATAAGCCTTCAAAATGGGGACTTGATTTTTCAAGTTCGGGTCCCATAGGCTTTAATAGGGTTTGCGGTTCGAGTCCGAACTTCTTCCATGTTTGCGAGTTCTGGTGTGAACCAAACTGGGTGGTGTTTGGCCCATCACTACAAAGCACGTTCTTGTTCTTTTGTGCCGGAGTAGTGCTCTGAGACTATGGTGTATTCGCTCCCTGGCTTTCTTGATTGCTGACTCAGGGGGTTGTGGGTGGCTTGACTCCCCTCACTGGTAGGGGTCCTGGAGGTTTGGCAGGTCTCAGTAGATCCTCCACCACTGTGTATAACTCTACCATTTCCAACAGGCGCTCCATTGTCTGTGGTTCCTCATGGCTAACCCAATGCTGCAGCTCTTTAGGTAGAGCACAAAGGTTCACGACAACCCGTTCTTGTATCCAGTTTGTGCATCCAGTGTACCTGGACAGCCACAGTTACCCCTAGGCAGGCTAAGGGTTCCCCCTTGAGTTTCCTATAATCATTGGCGTCAGCCGCTGGCAGGTCATAGTAGGCCTTCTGCAGTTTCCCTGACAGAAATGGGGCAATAAGGCTGGTCCACTAGTCCTGTGGCCAGCCCTCCCTCTCAGCCACACACTCAAACATGGTGAGGAATAGGGATGAGCTTCGTGTTCGAGTCGAACATACGTTCGACTCGAACATCGGCTGTTCGATCGTTCGACGAAGATCGAACGATTTGGGCCGTTCGCGCCAAATTCGAGTGACGCGAACGGCCCACAATGCACTACGCCATCGCAGTGTCATCCAGGCGCTGTGATTGGCCAAGCATGCACTGTGACCCCGCATGCTTGGCCAATCACAGCGCCGGCAGCGAGGAGAGCAATGATTGGCCACAGGCATCCTGCCTGTGGCCAATTATTGCTGATGGGGTTTAGTACACGCCCCACACTATAAAAGGCCGCCAGCACGGCGGCCTTGTGTAGTGTGTTCCGGAGCAGGGAAAGAGAAGCATAGGCAGGGACAGTGTCATTTTTTTTCCTTTACTAATCCTGGATTCCTTGTGTTTAGGGACAAATAAGGATAGGTAGGGAGAGTGTCAGTGACAGTGTGCTATTCTGTGCTAATCCTTGTTTGTAGGGACAGAGAGGTACAGTGAGGGAAACTGACAGTGTGCTATTCTGTTCTAAAACTATTTTGCTGAACCATATTTTCAATCCTTGAGTTGAGGGACAGAGAGGTACAGTGAGGGAAAGTGTCAGTGTGCTATTGTGTTCTAAAACTATTTTGCTGAACCATATTTTCAATCCTTGAGTTGAGTGACAGAGAGGTACAGTGAGGGAAAGTGTCAGTGTGCTATTGTGTTCTAAAACTATTTTGCTGAACCATATTTTCAATCCTTGAGTTGAGGGACAGAGAGGTACAGTGAGTGAAACTGACAGTGTGCTATTCTGTTCTAAACCAATTTTGCTGTTCCATATTTTCAATCCTTGAGTTGAGGGACAGAGAGGTACAGTGAGTGAAACTGACAGTGTGCTATTCTGTTCTAAACCAATTTTGCTGTTCCATATTTTCAATCCTTGAGTTGAGGGACAGAGAGGTACAGTGAGGGAAAGTGTCAGTGTGCTATTGTGTTCTAAAACTATTTTGCTGAACCATATTTTCAATCCTTGAGTTGAGGGACAGAGAGGTACAGTGAGTGAAACTGACAGTGTGCTATTCTGTTCTAAATCAATTTTGCTGTTCCATATTTTCAATCCTTGAGTTGAGGGACAGAGAGGTACAGTGAGGGAAACTGACAGTGTGCTATTCTGTTCTAAAACTATTTTGCTGAACCATATTTTCAATCCTTGAGTTGAGGGACAGAGAGGTACAGTGAGTGAAACTGACAGTGTGCTATTCTGTTCTAAACCAATTTTGCTGTTCCATATTTTCAATCCTTGAGTTGAGGGACAGAGAGGTACAGTGAGGGAAACTGACAGTGTGCTATTCTGTTCTAAACCAATTTTGCTGAACCATATTTTCAATCCTTGAGTTGAGGGACAGAGAGGTACAGTGAGGGAAACTGACAGTGTGCTATTCTGTTCTAAAACTATTTTGCTGAACCATATTTTCAATCCTTGAGTTGAGGGACAGAGAGGTACAGTGAGGGAAAGTGTCAGTGTGCTATTGTGTTCTAAAACTATTTTGCTGAACCATATTTTCAATCCTTGAGTTGAGGGACAGAGAGGTACAGTGAGGGAAACTGACAGTGTGCTATTCTGTTCTAAACCAATTTTGCTGTTCCATATTTTCAATCCTTGAGTTGAGGGACAGAGAGGTACAGTGAGGGAAAGTGTCAGTGTGCTATTGTGTTCTAAAACTATTTTGCTGAACCATATTTTCAATCCTTGAGTTGAGGGACAGAGAGGTACAGTGAGTGAAACTGACAGTGTGCTATTCTGTTCTAAATCAATTTTGCTGTTCCATATTTTCAATCCTTGAGTTGAGGGACAGAGAGGTACAGTGAGGGAAAGTGTCAGTGTGCTATTGTGTTCTAAAACTATTTTGCTGAACCATATTTTCAATCCTTGAGTTGAGGGACAGCGAGGTACAGTGAGTGAAACTGACAGTGTGCTATTCTGTTCTAAATCAATTTTGCTGTTCCATAT
The DNA here is from genome assembly GCA_029206835.1 of Rana muscosa. Classification (NCBI taxonomy): domain Eukaryota; kingdom Metazoa; phylum Chordata; class Amphibia; order Anura; family Ranidae; genus Rana; species Rana muscosa. The sequence continues at coordinate 566,641,404 of CM055118.1, forward strand.
TTTCAATCCTTGAGTTGAGGGACAGAGAGGTACAGTGAGGGAAAGTGTCAGTGTGCTATTGTGTTCTAAAACTATTTTGCTGAACCATATTTTCAATCCTTGAGTTGAGGGACAGAGAGGTACAGTGAGTGAAACTGACAGTGTGCTATTCTGTTCTAAATCAATTTTGCTGTTCCATATTTTCAATCCTTGAGTTGAGGGACAGAGAGGTACAGTGAGGGAAACTGACAGTGTGCTATTCTGTTCTAAAACTATTTTGCTGTTCCATATTTTCAATCCTTGAGTTGAGGGACAGAGAGGTACAGTGAGGGAAAGTGTCAGTGTGCTATTGTGTTCTAAAACTATTTTGCTGAACCATATTTTCAATCCTTGAGTTGAGGGACAGAGAGGTACAGTGAGTGAAACTGACAGTGTGCTATTCTGTTCTAAACCAATTTTGCTGTTCCATATTTTCAATCCTTGAGTTGAGGGACAGAGAGGTACAGTGAGGGAAAGTGTCAGTGTGCTATTGTGTTCTAAAACTATTTTGCTGAACCATATTTTCAATCCTTGAGTTGAGGGACAGAGAGGTACAGTGAGTGAAACTGACAGTGTGCTATTCTGTTCTAAATCAATTTTGCTGTTCCATATTTTCAATCCTTGAGTTGAGGGACAGAGAGGTACAGTGAGGGAAACTGACAGTGTGCTATTCTGTTCTAAAACTATTTTGCTGAACCAAATTTTCAATCCTTGAGTTGAGGGACAGAGAGGTACAGTGAGGGAAACTGACAGTGTGCTATTCTGTTCTAAAACTATTTTGCTGAACCATATTTTCAATCCTTGAGTTGAGGGACAGAGAAGGACACTCGTAGAAATTATCAGTGTGCTATTCTGTGCTAAATCTTGTTTGTAGGGAGGGACAGAGTAGGACAGTGAGTGAAACTGACAGTGTGCTATTCTGTTCTAAACCAATTTTGCTGTTCCATATTTTCAATCCTTGAGTTGAGGGACAGAGAAGGACACTCGTAGAAATTATCAGTGTGCTATTCTGTGCTAAATCTTGTTTGTAGGGAGGGACAGAGTAGGACAGTGAGGGAAAGTGTCAGTGTGCTATTCTGTTCTAAAACTTTTTTGCTGAACCATATTTTCAATCCTTGTGTTTAGGGACAGAGAAGGATAGGCAGGGGACAGTGTTAGTGTCATTGTTGCTAAGCCTCCTGCACAATATGCACCTGAAGGTAGCCCTTATTGCTGTTTTTCCCATCTCCCTGCAGGCCATCCATTAAAATGTCTGGAAGGCAACCAAGGAGAGGCAGACAGTCAGGAGGCAAAAAAAGAGGGCAAGCAGGCTCTGTGTCTGGGGGCAACAGTGCTGGTCGTGTACGCGGTGCATTGTCATCAGCACATGGCCATGGGACACGCTTGTCCTTGTTTTCGGAAGCTGGACATGTTGAGCCACATCATGCCGAAGACTTGGTAGAGTGGATGACCAAGCCCACCTCATCCTCCTCATCCTCTCTCACCCAGGCTCAGGGTACTGGCAAAGCAGCTGCCAAAGCGTCCTCTTCTCTGGTATCATTATCTTCATTAGTCAATCCTTCCCTAGACCCACCATGCCCTCCTCCTGAGGAGTCCCCCGAACTGTTTGAGCACAGTGTTGGGTACATGCTCCAGGAGGATGCCCAGCGTTTGGAAGGATCTGATGATGATACCCAGCTAGAGGAAGGCAGCAGCGTGAGAGCAGAGAGAGGGGATGCTCAAGAAGGACACCAATCTGGCAGTCATGTTCCAGCAGCTGCAGCATACTGCCAGATTGGCTCCAGTGATGAGGAGGGAGGGGATGATGAGGTCACTGACTCCACATGGGTGCCTAATAGGAGAGAGGAGGAGGAGGAGGATGAGGAGGAGGCACATCTCCAACGAGGCAGGATGCCCTTGAGTGGCCAGCGTATGGGCAGCACACCGACGGAATCACACCGCAGAGCTCCGCCTGTGCAGGGCGCTGCCTCTGCCCGTCATTCAAAAAGTTCTTTGGTGTGGGCCTTTTTTGAGGCGAGTGCATCAGATCGCACAGCTGCTGTTTGCAACATATGTCTGAAGCGTATATCGCGTGGCCAAAACATCAGCCGCTTGGGCACCACATGCTTGATCAGACATATGTTGACCTGCCATGCAGCTCGTTGGCAAGCCTACCTTAAAGACCCACACCAAAGAACAAAGCTGACCTCTTCTTGCACCGCATCAGCTGGGATCTCCAACCCCACTATACCTTCACTCCTCTCTGAAACCTGCTCTGAGAGGAATGAAGGTGTAGAATTAGGTGTGTCACAGGCAAGTACTTGCGGGCACTCTGCTAGCAGTACACCAACGTCCGATTCTAGCAGGCAAATTTCCCTGCCCCAGCTGCTGGACCGTCGAAAGAAGTTCACTCCCAGCCATCCACATGCCCAGCGGTTGAATGCTAGCTTGGCTAAATTGCTAGCGCTTCAACTGCTGCCTTTTCAGTTGGTAGACTCGGCCCCCTTCCGTGAGTTTGTGCAATGTGCGGTTCCTCAGTGGCAGGTTCCCAAACGACACTTTTTCGCACGGAAGGCTATTCCGGCTCTCTACAGGCATGTGGAAGGCAATGTCTTGGCCTCGCTGGACAGGGCGGTCAGCGGTAAGGTGCATATTACCGCTGACTCATGGTCCAGCAGGCATGGACAGGGACGTTACCTTTCTTTCACGGCCCATTGGGTCACTCTTTTGGCAGCTGGGAAGGATGCAGGACAAGGTGCAGTAGTGTTGGAGGTTGTTCCACTGCCACGCCTCCAAAATGCTACTACTGGTTGTGACACACCTCTCTCCTCCACCCCCTCCTCTTCTTCTTCCTCCATGGCCTCTTCCTGTGGTTTGTCCTCGAAACCAGCGGTGCTCCGTAGGCGTTCAAGGGGCTACGCAAGTACGCAGGCAAAAAGATGCCATGCCGTGCTTGCGCTGGTGTGTTTGGGGGACAGGAGCCACACTGGGGCAGAGGTCCTGTCTGCTCTGCAGGGGCAGGCCGAGAGGTAGTTGACACCACACCAGCTTAAGCCAGGAATGGTGGTTTGCGACAATGGCACCAACCTCCTCTCCGCCCTCCGACAGGGACAACTGACCCATGTGCCCTGTATGGCTCACGTCCTTAACCTGGTGGTGCAGCGGTTCTTGGGCAGGTACCCGGGCTTACAGGATGTCCTGAGGCAGGCCAGGAAAGTCTGTGTGCATTTCCGCAGATCTTATAATGCCAGTGCTCGCCTGGCTGAGCTTCAAAAGGAGTTGAACCTGCCCAAGAACCGCCTTATATGTGACATGCCCACCAGGTGGAACTCAACGTTGGCCATGCTGCAGCGGCTGCACACGCAGCAGAGGGCCATCAATGAGTACCTGTGCGACTACGGCACCAGGACAGGGTCAGGGGAGCTCGGGTTTTTTTCACCACGCCAGTGGGGCATGATCAGGGATGCATGCACTGTCCTGGCACCATTTGAGGAGGCCACGAGGATGGTGAGCAGTGACAGTGCATGCATCAGTGACACTGTACCTCTTGTCCACCTGTTGGAGCACACGCAGCGTGGAATAATGGACAGGGCACTTGAGGCAGAACAGAGGCAGGAAGAGGAGGACTTCCTTGCCTCTCAAGGCCCCCTTTACCCAGACAGTGTTCCTTCTGTCCCACCCATCGCACAGGAAGAGGAGGAGGAGGAGGAGGAGGAGGAGGATTGTGTCAGCATGGAGGTGGAGGCTGGCACTCAGCATCATCAGCAGCAGTCTTTTAGGGATGATTTACAGTCCCAAGAAACCAGTGGACTTGTACGTGGCTGGGAGGAGGTGGCTGCGGATCATGTCGTCCTTAGTGACCCAGAGGACTCCGGACTGAATGCCTCAGCTAACCTACGCTGCATGGCCTCCCTGATCCTGCAAAGTCTGCGGAAGGATCCTCGTATTCTTCGGATCAAGGAGAGGGACCATTACTGGCTGGCCACTCTCCTTGATCCACAGTACAAGGGTAAGGTTGCGGACCTTATCGTACCATCGCAGAGGGAGCAGAGGATGAGACAACTCCGGGAGGCCTTGCAGAAAGGTCTGTGCAACGTGTTCCCAGAGACTGGGAGGTTACAAACTCCTGGTCCTGGACAACGAGTTGCTGAGGCTTCGGGCAGTCAAAGAAGGAGCGGTGGGGAAGGTGGCCGTCTGACCGATGCGTTCAGACAATTCTTTAGTCCGCAGCCCCAAAGTATGATCGGTTCGAGCAACCATCGCCAGCGTCTGATATACATGGTGCAGGAATACCTAGGGGCAAGGTCAGACTTGGACACCTTCCCCACCGAAAATCCTCTGGCTTACTGGGTCTTGAGGATGGATCACTGGCCAGAGCTTGCACAGTATGCAATTGAGCTACTGGCCTGTCCTGCATCCAGCGTTCTTTCAGAACGCACATTCAGTGCTGCTGGAGGATTTGTCACGGATCGCAGGGTGCGCCTGTCCACCGACTTGGTTGATCGACTGACTTTCATCAAGATGAACCAGTCTTGGATCACCACCAGCTACCACACACCAGATGCTGATATAACAGACTAATTGATTTTAAAATGTCACATCCCTTCAAGACTGATGCTGATGCTGAGTGCCTGTGCTGTTATGTTGACTGGCTATCCTCCTCCTCCTCCTCAATGATACGATTAACGATGATAGCTTGGAAGATCATTTTGGTTTATGGGTGACGCCACCAGTGGCTAAGGCCCAATTTTTCAGCCCCTGTTTAACAGGGGCGTGTAATTACAATTTTTGATGCAATACTTTGCAACAGGCCTCATTGCTGTGCTCCAAGTACAGTATCTGTGAGGGGTTGCAGTGTTGTGCCACCAGTGCCTAAGGCCCAATTTTTCAGCCCCTGTTCAACAGGGGCATGCAATTATAATTATTGATCTAATAATTCACAGCAGGGAGCATTGCTGCGCCCACCAAGAGTAACTGTCAGGCCTTACAGTGTTGTGGCACCAGCACCACCATCACCACCACCACCACCACCACCAAAGGCCCAATTTTTCAGCCCCTGTTCAACAGGGGCATGCAATTATAATTATTGATCTAATAATTCACAGCAGGGAGCATTGCTGCGCCCACCAAGAGTAACTGTCAGGCCTTACAGTGTTGTGGCACCAGCACCACCATCACCACCACCACCACCACCAAAGGCCCAATTTTTCAGCCCCTGTTCAACAGGGGCATGCAATTATAATTATTGATCTAATAATTCACAGCAGGGAGCATTGCTGCGCCCACCAAGAGTAACTGTCAGGCCTTACAGTGTTGTGGCACCAGCACCACCATCACCACCACCACCACCACCAAAGGCCCAATTTTTCAGCCCCTGTTCAACAGGGGCATGCAATTATAATTATTGATCTAATAATTCACAGCAGGGAGCATTGCTGCGCCCACCAAGAGTAACTGTCAGGCCTTACAGTGTTGTGGCACCAGCACCACCATCACCACCACCACCAAAGGCCCAATTTTTCAGCCCCTGTTCAACAGGGGCATGCAATTATAATTATTGATCTAATAATTCACAGCAGGGAGCATTGCTGCGCCCACCAAGAGTAACTGTCAGGCCTTACAGTGTTGTGGCACCAGCACCACCATCACCACCACCACCACCACCAAAGGCCCAATTTTTCAGCCCCTGTTCAACAGGGGCATGCAATTATAATTATTGATCTAATAATTCACAGCAGGGAGCATTGCTGCGCCCACCAAGAGTAACTGTCAGGCCTTACAGTGTTGTGGCACCAGCACCACCATCACCACCACCACCACCACCAAAGGCCCAATTTTTCAGCCCCTGTTCAACAGGGGCATGCAATTATAATTATTGATCTAATAATTCACAGCAGGGAGCATTGCTGCGCCCACCAAGAGTAACTGTCAGGCCTTACAGTGTTGGGGCACCAGCACCACCATCAAAGGCCCAATTTTTACTACCACTGATCAACAATTATATGTTATTACAATTCCTGATATTACACTTGGCAGAAGGGCATTCCAGCACCCACCAAGAATAACTGTGAGTGCTTTCAGTGTTGTGCCAACACCAACACCTAAGGGGCCAATTTCTGCAGAGTATATACGGAAGGTCCCTACTTTCAAACATCCAACTTACAAACTACTACTACTTGCAAACGGAAGAAGACAACAGGAAGTGAGAGGAAATCTACCCCATGGAAGGAAAATTCTCTCCTGTAAGAATTAATATGGGAGAAAGGTGTCTCCTCTCTACTGATGCTTTATCACCAATCCTTGTTTCAATAAAAACACCACATTTCAAAAACAGTTGTCATTGGGACGCAAAGTGAGGTGAAATGTTCTGAACAGGGGCACAGACAGCAAAAAAAATGTGACAGGGGTGATAACCGTTCCCTATGTTTTACAAAAAACTAAAAAAAAGGAATTTGCCATGGAGCTCCACTTAAACAATGCAGCTGTTCAAAATTATAAACAGATTCTACATAAGAACAAACCTACAGTCCCTGTCTTGTATGCACCGCCTGTATACGGCTGTTCAGAGTATATAGGTCCTTTTTTATTTTGTGTGCGGGGTTCCCCTTAATATCCATACAAGACCCAAAGGGGCTGGTAATGGGCTGGGGTAGGGGGGGGGGGGGGGTTGATGGGGTAGCTATGCCATTTTTCCTAAAGATTTTCATCCATATTACCGGGACCAGACATTGCATTAAAGCCGCAAGCAGTTTTAAATGACTTTTTTCCCTTTAGAAATGTTATTTTGTGCAGGGACAGTTCTAAACACGGGAAACACGTGGCACTTCACAGGCATACTTTAGACACCCCCCAGGTACAATATTTAAAGGAATATTTGACTTTTTTTTTTTCACTTTATGCATCATTAAAATGACTGCTCCCGGAAAACGTCCGTTTTTAAAACTTCTTTTTGCATTGATACATGTCCCCTGGTGCAGAAGCCGGGTTCCCAAACTCTGTTTCGGACAATAACATGGATAATAGTCGTTATAATTAGCACTTTAGAATCCGAACGTTCGCATCCATTGTATTTAATAGGGTTCTAATGTTCGCGCGAACTTTCGGTCCGTTCGCGGGTTCTGGTGCGAACCGAACCCGGGGGTGTTCGGCTCATCACTAGTGAGGAAGGTCTCCATGTTGTCATGGGGTGTCCGCTTTTGCGGTAAATGGCTGACCCTCACTGTCACCAGGTTTCTATAGGCATAATATAATCCGCTAGTGCATTCAAATGGGCCTGTATGGATTTATTTTGCTCCTCCAGACGTGCTGTCTGGGTCTGCCTAGTCTGCATCAGTAAGGTCAGTATCTCTTGTTGACATGCCCGTGTTTCCTCAACACAGCAGGTAGTTTCCACAGAGGCCTGCTGCTGGGCCTGTATTTGCACCCAAGTGGCCTCTGGATGGGCTGCTGTACTCTGGTCCAGGGCTTTTATAAGCTCTTCCATGCCACCTTCTTAGGTTTTTATTGCCTGTGCTGTCCAGGACACACTTCCAGTGTCCTGTGCAATATCAAATGGAAAAGGTTTGTTATTCAATGCTTCCTATACAGAGAGAAAGAGTGCGTATTCAAAAGTGTCTTTCAAAACTCAACTAGAAGACCATACACAGCAGGGCATAGTAGTCAAGCAACATCATATAGTGACATATCATGACACAGAAAGAGGTATGTGTACAGATACAAGCGAGTTATCGTAAAAAGTTACTTAGGGCTCTTTTACATGGCGGACTCCACCAGCGGATCTGTCTGCTTATCCCCGTTGAGTAGGTGGATGATAGGTCTATGTCCACTTCGCTTATGCAGAGACATGGACACTGCCTGCTTCCCTCTATGGGTGGGTGGTTGGTGCCTGTCCGTTTACATCCAACTGTCATCCAATACAATCCGCCAGAGGGATGGAGAACAGATCCCCCATCCATCTGTTTTTAGTGGATAGGATCAGATCAGATGTCGGCGGGTGTAAATGGACACATGTCCATTTACATCCGCTGCACCATAGTGGGGCAATGGATGGTCCAATCGCACTGCCTAAAAAACTGACAAGCAGACCGGATCGGTCAGCCCGTGTGAAAGGGCCCTTTAAGATGTCTGTTAGGAGTATATGCCAATGCTGTTTTATGATCTTTTCAATCTTCTTATGTTGGTTATTATAGTTGGTACTCTACTATAGGTAAACTTTGGGTTCTTCAGTAATAGATGTGCCAGGAATCTATCTGCTGTTAAAATTTACCAATGTTTCCTAATCATCACAAAATCCCAAGAACCCCACCCCGCGATTCGGATTACCATTATTACAATCAAGAAAGAAGAAAAAACCCAGCTCTGGACTTTGATCATGGTAGGAGGTGTCCTGCTCCCCATATACACCTAATCGTAATTATCATCATTACCATGATGAAAGAAGAGAACCTATGCTATTATCGAATAGGTATAAGCCCCTGGGGAGAGAGGAGGAATATGAAAGGATACCCAGACATCACCAAGGGGGAGGTATAATGTTAATTATGAACATACCTCACAAGTGGTCTTCTTGGGGGTTAATGTCGTTTTTCCTCTAAAAAATTATGTGAGGTATGCTGGAGGAAACGAAAACAAGCGATCACCTGTACCAGAACCGAGACAGAGAAAAAGCCCAGAAAGACGAGAGGATGTCAAGCAGGGTTCAAAAAACAAAAGAAAACGAGAATAGTAAGATATGGTATTCTTAACATCAGTGAAATTTATTTGACCTAACAAGAAATCCAAGTTTTAGATAAGTGTCTCAAATTAGCCCCTCAAAAGAGCTTGGACAAATTTGATCCTTATGTCGACATGCAAAAATTTACGAGGAGATTGAAAATAAAACAAATATAGGGTAACAAAACCGGGAGAACCATGAAATCACTAGATTTTCAGAGAGTAACCATATACACACCACGTTGAGAAGTAAATCTATATTCAATCCACCACAAGGAAATTAAAGACATATGGAAGTTTTCAGAAAAAAATTAACAGAATATTTGAAAACAGTACAGGTTAAAAAAGCATGGGATCCCAAGGACATCAGAGAAGGAATACAACTTGAACAATGGAAAAATATCACAATTCGACCTACGGACAAAGGTGGAGCTATTGTGATACTTTCCAAAGAAGCATATACAAATGAGATGTCTAAACAGCTACAGGATTCCCAACCATATCTCACATTGTTGAGTAACCCCACATTGACACATAAAAAGGAGTTGGATAAACTGGTCAGGAAAGCAAAAAGAAAAAGCATTCCTTAATGAAAAAGAGGCTAAGTACCTTGTACCTAAAACTTGTTGTATTCCGGTACTTTATATATTGCCTAAGAAAAATCAAGACAAAGAAAATCCTCCCCGGAAGGCCTATTGTAAATGGCAGAAATTCTGTTGGAGCCAGATTGGGGGAGTATATAGACTGTGTGGGGGATTAGGCTCAATGCAGGGACAAACTCACAGTTTCTTTAGGAAAACAGCACGTTTATTCCACAGGATATTCCCAAACAGAAGAAAAACATCTTCCCATCAATCAAACAATAAACTTCTGCTCTACCGAGCCTTACTGTGTCCATAGACTGACCAGTCCTTGATCTTGTAGTAAGTGTCCTTACAAACGTAAATCCTTTGTATCCAATAATCAGGGGTAAGCAGTCATGCTCCTGGATGCCTCCTCACATGGAGACACACACTCTCTCTTCACATGGAGACACTCTCTCTCTCTTCACATTGAGACACTCTCTCTCTCTTCATGGCTGAGACCAGCTGCCTTAATCAAGGCCTGGAAGGAAACCAACAAACTGCGGCTCCACAGACCTGGGAGCCTGTCCCATCCAGAGCTCTATCAGACTCCCAATAAAACCAGCCCCGGAACGAACTTTACTAACACAGGATAAAGAACTGTCTTTCTTTATCCTAAAGTCTTTGCTGGTATTATCTTAGATTGCAAATCTAAGAATCCGTGGAGGAACATATATCAATTATCCTGTAAATTTTAACCTGTTTTACAGGCACCCTGCTACAACTGTTTTTTGCAACCAGTGGTACAGAAAACTAAATCTAATTTAAAAGATACCATACACCTCCTACAATTATTAAATGATATCAAATTGGATTCTGGACAAGTCTATCTTGCAACAGCAGACATGGCATCTTTATATACAATCATTAACCATCCTAAAGCATTGCAGGCCACTAGATGGGCCCTGAGAGAGATGAGTGAAATAAATTGTCCACAAAAGCGGTTTATACAGACGTGTCGGAAATATAGTTTGGGACACAATTACTTTTGGTACGATCACACGTACTATAAATAAATACAAGGTATCGCAATGGGGGTCAAGTATGCACCAAGGATGACAAACCTTTACATGACTCAATGGGAGGAGGATGCTATATATACACTAACAGACCAGATCAGCTGATCATGTACAAGAGATTTATCGACGATATTATTGTATGAGCCGGTGATAAAGATAGTCTATTACGCTTTAGTCAAAATCTGAATAATGAAAAAAAACCATCAACCTATCATGGGAGATAAATTAAACTAAAATCAACTTCTTATGCCGCGTACACACAATCGTTTTTAATGTCATTTTCAAAAACAACGTTTTTCTCGACGTGATTTTTCTTGTTTCCTCTCAAGCCTGTCTTGCATACCCACGTTCATTAAAAAAAATGCTCGAGCAAAGCGCAGTGACGTACAACACGTACGACGGCACTATAAAGGGGAAGTTCAGTTCGAATGGCGCCACCCTTCATGTTAGTAAAGTTTCAGCCTCGTGCTTTTCAGTCCGTTACAGCGTGACAAATGTGCTATCTCCATTACGTACGCTAATTTTACCAGAACGAGCACTCCCGTCTCATACTTGATTCTGAGCATGCACGTTTTTTTTCCCCTTGTAAAAGCATACACACTACCGTTTTTCACGTCGTTAAAAAAAACGACGTGAAAAACGACGTGAAAAAATAGAGCAGGTTCTCATTTTTTTTAGCCCATTTTTCACGTCGTTAAAAATGCTCTGGAGCCTACACACGATTGTTTTTAATGCCCAATTTAAAAAATGGCATTTTTAACGTCGTGAAAAACGGTCGTGTGTATGCGGCATTAGATTTGGAAATATGGCAGGAACAGGGGACATTAAAGACTAAAACACATTTCAAACCTGTGGATAGGAACAGTTATCTCCCCATGAACAGTTGCCACCATAAACCATGGCTTGGTAAAATACCTAAAGGACAACTAATAAGATTGGGGAGAAACAGGCAAAAATATTGGAAACAAGATTTATAGAGAAAGGATATAAGAGTTCTTTCATACAACAGAAAATCACTGAAGTGAGTAACATTAAGAGGGAAATGTTACTGAAAGATGGAGAGAAAAAAAAGAGCATCTCATCAAGAAATTCCACTTATATTTGTTATAATATCCAACATAAATGATTGGAAAGTATCATTAGGAAACATTGGAGAATTTAAACAGCAGATAGATTCTTGGCACAAGTTCTATTACTGAAGATCTCAAAGTTTATCTATAGGAGAGTACCAACACTTAGGCCGGGTTCATACTATTGCAAATTTGATGCTGGACCTCGGCAATCAATTTGCAATAGCAGGAGAATGTGACTGGCTATGGAGCCGGTTCACATACCTTCGATGCACCAACAGTGCGAATTTGCACAGGAGCCCTGTGCGTCTTTTGGTACTTTTCAGGTCCGAATTCAGCCTTAAATAAAGTACAACAAACCATCTTTAAAAACCTCCCATGCAAGCAACTGCACTATGCAGTGGAGGCAATAGAAACCACAAGACCCACACCGGAGTCAGCATGCGTTCCACCTTAACGTGACGTAGCGCACCGTGCATTCCAACAATATGCGTTTCGTCATAAATTGTGACATCATCAGAAGCAGCTTCACGATTGATGAAGAAACGTGTAAGGATGGAATGCACGTTGCTCTATGTCACGATAAGTTGGAACGCACACGCGGGTCTTGCAGTTTCCATTGCCTCCGCCGCATAGTGTGGTTTCTCGCGTGGGAGGTGTTAAAGACTGTTTATTTGTTGTACTGCCATAGCCCTTTGAGGCTTTTAAATTAATTACATCTACGATTTTACACTATGAGGAGTCTGTCCTCTCTTTTCTTTCATTTGCACCGCTGGTGACATGTCGTTTGGAGCGATATTCAACACTGGGAAGAGGATCTCTAAAGAATTGCCAGAAGGATCCAAGGAGGTCCTGGAGACCCACATACCTTTTTGATCTTTTCTGTCATAACAACGTCTGGTGAGTATGCATCTACACTTTATTACTTATCGCACGATTTATGCAGGAGGAAGTTTTCATTGGATGACACTATGGACACTATAAAATCTTTTTGGAATTTTTTGGGACTTTGCTACAGTATTATTTTCTTCATTTCCCATTGTGTTTGCAGGATTTGTTTGTTCACTTATGTTTTTTGGCACCACATAATTGATGTGTTTGGTTTCACATATGTAAATTGAGTGGGGATTTTGTTTGTAAAGACAGACCCTCTGCTCCATCTCCTTATTTATTGATACCATTGTATGGTAATCCACGATTTCGTTTTTACATGGAGTGGCACACAATCACAGCATTTGTTTTTTGATTTTATATTCAGCTAGTGCTGTTTTGCACATAGTATTTTGTGCACATTTAAAAACAGCAGCTGCGAATTTAATTTTAATTTGAATGAAATTTTTTGGTGTGAGTGTATTTCTTGAGTCTTGACACACGATCAGATTATCCGACGAGAAATCTGTGATGACAGGCTGTTGTCGAACTTTATCATGCCCTCAGATGATCTTTTCCTGGATGCACAGTGCTGTTTTCTGGCCCCTAGATTAGTCATTTAAATTTCTGGTTTGGGATTGTTTCAAACAAGGATTAAATAGTTTTTTCTTTTCCTTTTTATTTTTAGATGTACAATGTAAAAGACCGCATGTTTAAAACCTTTTTTTGTACATACATTTTATAATATCTATATCTATATCTATACACATACATACACATACACGAAAAAAGTTCAGAACGGATTAACCTGATTAACATTAAACCTATGGGTAAATTTACCTCGGTTCACAAATTAAGTTTGTGAATCGAGATATTACTGTATACCCCTTTTTGTTGTATGTCCAAAGCTTGTCATTATCATCGCTATAACTTAACATTATTACTGCTCTACCACTGCCTATGATCTTCCTGTTTTAATTTGTGTCCGGATATATGGGAGTGTTTAGCGGTTGGGCATTGTTTTAAATTGAGTGTCATGTCCGTTCATTAGCGGCAGTTCCCATGGCAACCGCCAGCATATATATCGCAGTGATGGTCACCCAGCCTCCAGCTCTTGATAAAGTCATGTGTCAGTGACGCAACACGTCAGGAGTAGCCAGGTGACGTCACTTCTGGTCTATGGCCGTGACCAGAAGTTTGGAATTTTTCCACACTATTACTGCCTGACCCCTCGGTCACGGTACTCCACGTACATCTCTACTCTTTTACATGTAAGTTACTACATTGTTTTAATAAAGTTGTTCTAATTTACTACACTATGGAGAACCTTATTTTTATTCCATTTGTGAGTTGAATTCCATCTGCCATGCGATGATCTGCACCAGTTGATGATTGACCTTAATGAAAGTGCATTACCATTTATTATAAGGTGAGCGGCCACTGCACACAGTGGTGGATTGCTGGGATTGAGCACTGTTAGAATCACCATTTGTTGTTTATTGGATCACACTATATATCGATAGAGACCTTTTTTTGGCTTATCACCATTTTTGCACTGGACTTGGATTTATCACATTAGTATTCTTTATATATATATATATATATATATATATATATATATATATTAATTAGACATTTATGCATCTTATGTGGTTTTTGCACAATATTTGATATTTATATTTGCACATTTGTTCCTTATATAGTGTTGTGTTTCACTCCTAAGAATTTTTTTTTTTTCTGATTCCTTGTTAGCACTGTATACATTTACAATATTTATTTCATCAGATATAGCGCCATCCCACATTTCTATTTTTATACTTATTGTTATATGGTGATGATAGTGCATGGATTGGCAGCTGTATTTATTGGGATTTTTTAGTTATATCAACACCCTCTATACATATAATTTAGTTTTTTCTTTTGGTTACACTTGGTAGCATATTGGTTTTTTTCTATTTTTATTTTAACAAACATTTTCTTGGGCCCCCCGACCGATCTTAGACATATAACAAATAATAGGAAGACTAAAAATCAGTTTACTGCAGATCAGGCAGCAATTGCAATTGGTTGCCAGAGGTTACAGCATACCATTACCGTGCCCTAGCTGGTTGATAGGAGGTTACAGCACATTATATCTGCTTGCTGATTCATTGCTAGAGGTTACTGCACATCATTACTGCTCACTGATGGATGTACTATAGGAGATGGTCAGAGACAGCAGACATACTACAAGAGGTGATTTAAGATTGCAGACAGAATACAGGAGATAGTGAGAGGTTGCGGATGATATTTAGAGACTGTGCAAGTACTACAGGAGATGATCAGAGACTGCAGAGATACTTTAGGTGATAAACAGAGACTGCAGATCTACTACAGGAGATATCCAGAGACTGCAGATCTACTACAGAGAAGTAACCAGAGACTGCAGATCTACTACAGGAGGTAACCAGAGACTGCATATCTACTACAGGAGATATCCAGAGACTGCGGATTTACTACAGGAGATATCCAGAGACTGCGGATTTACTACAGGAGATATCCAGAGACTGCGGATTTACTACAGGAGATAACCAGAGACTGCAGATTTACTACAGGAGATAACCAGAGACTGCAGATTTACTACAGGAAATAACCAGAGACTGCAGATTTACTACAGGAGATAACCAGAGACTGCAGATCTACTACAGGAGATAACCAGAGACTGCAGATCTACTACAGGAGATAACCAGAGACTGTGGATTTACTACAGGAGATAACCAGAGACTACAGATCTACTACAGGAGATGACCAGAGACTGCAAATATACTACAGGAAATGACCAGAGACTGTGGATCTACTACAGGAGGTGACCAGAGTCTGCGGATCTACTACAGGAGATGGCCAGAGTCTGCGGATCTACTACAGGAGATGGCCAGAGTCTGCGGATCTACTACAGGAGATGGCCAGAGTCTGCGGATCTACTACAGGAGACGGCCAGAGTCTGCGGATCTATATACAGGGGATAGCCAGAGTTTGCGGATCTACTACAGGAGGTGATCAACTAAGTAACCATTTTAAAATTCTACCCATCAGCAATGTACAGCTATAATGTTCGTAAACAGGTCAGGGGTTAGAACAACATTCCAAAAGCAGTCCATGGGGAGAAGGACAACCTAGAGGTCTGGGGGCGGGACTCTCAGAGGTCTGGAGGTGGGGCTCTCAGCACTCCCACTAAGATCTCAGCTCTGAGCCTCTAAATATACAGGCTGCATGGGGTGGGATCAGAGTGGCAGTGGAGCTCCTGACCCCGCCCCTTCCCTGCTGGCTGGGGGATACACTGATATACCCGGTGCGGCCTGCAGTGTTATCATGGGACCCCAATTTGCAGGCAGCACAGGCTCAAGGGGCATCTTCTTTTGAGGGCCCACAACAATGACTAGGCCCTTTTGCCCCATGTTAAAGACAGCCCTGAGACTGTCTGAACCTAGGCTCAAACCATTTATTCTAACCTGTACCAATACATTGAGTTAATTTACCACAAAACGGTCTTGTGAATTTTCTGGTTAAAGGTATACACTTGTGTTCCTATAAGTGCTTGCAGTAACTTTTTACTCAACCAGGTGTGTCAGAGGGTCCAAGGTTGTTCTTGAGTTTTCAGGGGCAGAACTAGTGATGAGCCGAACACCCCCGGGTTCGGTTCGCACCAGAACCTGCGAACGGACCGAAAGTTCGCACAAACATTAGAACCCTATTAAATACAATGGATGCGAACGTTCGGATTCTAAAGTGCTAATTATAACGACTATTATCCATGTTATTGTCCGAAACAGAGTTTGGGAACCCGGCTTCTGCACCAGGGGACATGTATCAATGCAAAAAGAAGTTTTAAAAACGGACGTTTTCCGGGAGCAGTCATTTTAATGATGCATAAAGTGAAAAAAAAAAGTCAAATATTCCTTTAAATATTGTACCTGGGGGGTGTCTAAAGTATGCCTGTGAAGTGCCACGTGTTTCCCGTGTTTAGAACTGTCCCTGCACAAAATAACATTTCTAAAGGGAAAAAAGTCATTTAAAACTGCTTGCGGCTTTAATGCAATGTCTGGTCCCGGTAATATGGATGAAAATCTTTAGGAAAAATGGCATAGCTACCCCATCAACCCCCCCCCCCTACCCCAGCCCATTACCAGCCCCTTTGGGTCTTGTATGGATATTAAGGGGAACCCCGCACATAAAATAAAAAAGGCCCTATATACTCTGAACAGCCGTATACAGGCGGTGCATACAAGACAGGGACTGTAGGTTTGTTCTTATGTAGAATCTGTTTGTAATTTTGAACAGGTACATTGTTTAAGTGTAGCTCCAGCCCAAAAATCTATTTTTAAACTTTTTGGAAAACATAGGTAAGGGTTATCACCCCTGTAACATTTGTTTTGCTGTCTGTGCCCCTGTTCAGAACATTTCACCTCACTTTCCGTCCCAATGACAACTGTTTTTGAAATGTGGTGTTTTTCTTGAAACAAGGATTGCTGATAAAGCATCAGTACAGAGGAGACACCTTTCTCCCATATTAATTCTTACAGGAGAGAATTTTCCTTCCAAGGGGTAGATTTCCTCTCACTTCCTGTTGTCTTCTTGCGTTTGCAAGTAGGAGTCGTTTGTAAGTTGGATGTTTGAAAGTAGGGACCTGCCGTATATACTCTGCAGAAATAGGCCCCTTAGTTGTTGGTGTTGGCACAACACTGTAAGCACTCACAGTTACTCTTGGTTGGTGCTGGAACGCCCTGCTGTCAACTATTATATCAGGAATTTTAATTACATATAATTGTTGAACAGTGGTAGTAAAAATTGTGCCTTTGATGGTGGTGCTGGTGCCACAACACTGTAAGCCCTGACAGTTACTCTTGGTGGGTGCAGCAATGGGCCCTGCTGTGAATTATTAGATCAAGAATTGTAATTACATGCCCCTTTTGAACAGGTGCTGAAAAATTGGGCCTTTCGTGGTGGTGGTGGTGGTGGTGGCGTTGCCACAACACTGTAAGCCCTCAGAGTTACTCTTGGTGGGTGCAGCAATGGGCCCTGCTGTGAATTATTAGATCAAGAATTGTAATTACATGCCCCTGTTGAACAGGGGCTGAAAAATTGGGCCTTAGGCACTGGTGGCACAACACTACAACCCCTCACAGATACTGTACTTGGAGCACAGCAATGAGCCCTGTTGCAAAGTATTGCTTCAAAAATTGTAATGGCACGCCCCTGTTAAACAGGGGCTGAAAAATTGGGCCTTAGGCACTGGTGGCACAACACTCCAACCCCTCACAGATACTGTACTTGGAGCACAGCAATGAGCCCTATGGCAAATTATTGCTAAAAAAATTGTAATTACACGCCCCTGTAAAACAGGGGCTGAAAAATTGGGCCTTAGCCACTGGTGGCGGCACCCATAAACAAAAATGATCTTCCAAGCTATCATCATCAATCGTATCATTGAGGACTCGGAGGAGGAGGATAGCCAGTCAACATAACAGCACAGGCACTCAGCATCAGCATCAGTCTTGAAGGGATGTGACATTTTAAAATCAATTAGTCTGTTATATCAGCATCAGGTGTGTGGTAGCTGGTGGTGATCCAAGACTGGTTCATCTTGATGAAAGTCAGTCGATCAACCGAGTCGGTGGACAGGCGCACCCTGTGATCCGTGACAAATCCTCCAGCAGCACTGAATGTGCGTTCCGAAAGAACGCTGGATGCAGGACAGGCCAGTAGCTCAATTGCATACTGTGCAAGCTCTGGCCAGTGATCCATCCTCAAGACCCAGTAAGCCAGAGGATTTTCGGTGGGGAAGGTGTCCAAGTCTGACCTTGCCCCTAGATATTCCTGCACCATGTATATCAGACGCTGGCGATGGTTGCTGGAACCGATCATACTTTGGGGCTGCGGACTAAAGAATTGTCTGAACGCATCGGTCAGACGGCCACCTTCCCCACCGCTCCTTCTTTGACTGGCCGAAGCCTCAGCAACTCGTTGTCCAGGACCAGGAGTTTGTAACCTCCCAGTCTCTGGGAACGCGTTGCACAGACCTTTCTGCAAGGCCTCCCGGAGTTGTCTCATCCTCTGCTCCCTCTGCGACGGTAACATAAGGTCCGCAACCTTACCCTTGTACCGTGGATCAAGGAGAGTGGCCAGCCAGTAATGGTCCCTCTCCTTGATCCGAAGAATACGAGGATCCTTCCGCAGACTTTGCAGGATCAGGGAGGCCATGCAGCGTAGGTTTGCTGAGGCATTCGGTCCGGAGTCCTCTGGGTCACTAAGGACGACATGATCCGCAGCCACCTCCTCCCAGCCACGTACAAGTCCACTGGTTTCTTGGGACTGTAAATCATCCCTAAAAGACTGCTGCTGATGATGCTGAGTGCCAGCCTCCACCTCCATGCTGACACAATCCTCCTCCTCCTCCTCCTCCTCCTCCTCTTCCTGTGCGATGGGTGGGACAGAAGGAACACTGTCTGGGTAAAGGGGGCCTTGAGAGGCAAGGAAGTCCTCCTCTTCCTGCCTCTGTTCTGCCTCAAGTGCCCTGTCCATTATTCCAGGCAGCGTGTGCTCCAACAGGTGGACAAGAGGTACAGTGTCACTGATGCATGCACTGTCACTGCTCACCATCCTCGTGGCCTCCTCAAATGGTGCCAGGACAGTGCATGCATCCCTGATCATGCCCCACTGGCGTGGAGAAAAAAAACCAAGCTCCCCTGACCCTGTCCTGGTGCCGTAGTCGCACAGGTACTCATTGATGGCCCTCTGCTGCGTGTGCAGCCACTGCAGCATGGCCAACGTTGAGTTCCACCTGGTGGGCATGTCACATATAAGGCGGTTCTTGGGCAGGTTCAACTCCTTTTGAAGCTCAGCCAGGCGAGCACTGGCATTATAAGATCTGCGGAAATGCACACAGACTTTCCTGGCCTGCCTCAGGACATCCTGTAAGCCCGGGTACCTGCCCAAGAACCGCTGCACCACCAGGTTAAGGACGTGAGCCATACAGGGCACATGGGTCAGTTGTCCCTGTCGGAGGGCGGAGAGGAGGTTGGTGCCATTGTCGCAAACCACCATTCCTGGCTTAAGCTGGCGTGGCGTCAACCACCTCTCGGCCTGGCCCTGCAGAGCAGACAGGACCTCTGCCCCAGTGTGGCTTCTGTCCCCCAAACACACCAGCGCAAGCACGGCATGGCATCTTTTTGCCTGCGTACTTGTGTAGCCCCTTGAACGGCTACGGAGCACCGCTGGTTCAGAGGACAAACCACAGGAAGAGGCCATGGAGGAAGAAGAAGAGGAGGGGGTGGAGGAGAGAGGTGTGTCACAACCAGTAGTAGCATTTTGGAGGCGTGGCGGTGGAACAACCTCCAACACTACTGCACCTTGTCCTGCATCCTTCCCAGCTGCCAAAAGAGTGACCCAATGGGCCGTAAAAGAAAGGTAACGTCCCTGTCCATGCCTGCTGGACCATGAGTCAGCGGTAATATGCACCTTACCGCTGACCGCCCTGTCCAGCGAGGCCAAGACATTGCCTTCCACATGCCGGTAGAGAGCCGGAATAGCCTTCCGTGAGAAGAAGTGGCGTTTGGGAACCTGCCACTGAGGAACCGCACATTGCACAAACTCACGGAAGGGGGCCGAGTCTACCAACTGAAAAGGCAGCAGTTGAAGCGCTAGCAATTTAGCCAAGCTAGCATTCAACCGCTGGGCATGTGGATGGCTGGGAGTGAACTTCTTTCGACGGTCCAGCAGCTGGGGCAGGGAAATTTGCCTGCTAGAATCGGACGTCGGTGTACTGCTAGCAGAGTGGCCGCAACTACTTGGCTGTGACACACCTAATTCTACACCTTCATTCCTCTCAGTGCATGTTTCAGACAGGACTGAAGTTATAGTGGGGTTGGAGATCCCAGCTGATGCGGTGCAAGGAGAGGTCCGCTTTGTTCTTTGGTGTGGGTCTTTGAGGTAGGCTTGCCAACGAGCTGCATGGCAGGTCAACATATGTCTGGTCAGGCATGTGGTACCCAAGCGGCTGATGTTTTGGCCATGCGATATACGCTTGAGACATATGTTGCAAACAGCAGCTGTGCGATCTGATGCACTAGCCTCAAAAAAGGCCCACACCAAAGAACTTTTTGAATGACGGGCAGAGGCAGCGCCCTGCACAGGCGGAGCTCTGCGGTGTGATTCCGTCGGTGTACTGCCCTTACGCTGGCCACCAAAGGGCATCCTGCCTCGTTGGAGATGTGCCTCCTCCTCATCCTCCTCCTCCTCCTCTCTCCTATTAGGCACCCACGTGGAGTCAGTGACCTCATCATCCCCTCCCTCCTCATCACTGGAGCCAATCTGGCAATATGCTGCAGCTGCTGGAGCATGACTGCCAGATTGGTGTCCTTCTTGAGCATCCCCTCTCTCTGCTCTCACGCTGCTGCCTTCCTCTAGCTGGGTATCATCATCAGATCCTTCCAAACGCTGGGCATCCTCCTGGAGCATGTACCCAACACTGTGCTCAAACAGTTCGGGGGACTCCTCAGGAGGAGGGCATGGTGGGTCTAGGGAAGGATTGACTAATGAAGATAATGATACCAGAGAAGAGGACGCTTTGGCAGCTGCTTTGCCAGTACCCTGAGCCTGGGTGAGAGAGGATGAGGAGGATGAGGTGGGCTTGGTCATCCACTCTACCAAGTCTTCGGCATGATGTGGCTCAACATGTCCAGCTGCCGAAAACAAGGACAAGCGTGTCCCATGGCCATGTGCTGATGACAATGCACCGCGTACATGACCAGCACTGTTGCCCCCAGACACAGAGCCTGCTTGCCCTCTTTTTTTGCCTCCTGACTGTCTGCCTCTCCTTGGTTGCCTTCCAGACATTTTAATGGATGGCCTGCAGGGAGATGGGAAAAACAGCAATAAGGGCTACCTTCAGGTGTATACTGTGCAGGAGGCTTAGCAACAATGACACTGACACTGTCCCCTGCCTATCCTTCTCTGTCCCTAAACACAAGGATTGAAAATATGGTTCAGCAAAAAAGTTTTAGAACAGAATAGCACACTGACACTTTCCCTCACTGTCCTACTCTGTCCCTCCCTACAAACAAGATTTAGCACAGAATAGCACACTGATAATTTCTACGAGTGTCCTTCTCTGTCCCTAAACTCAAGGATTGAAAATATGGAACAGCAAATTTGGTTTAGAACAGAACAGCACACTGTCAGTTTCACTCACTGTACCTCTCTGTCCCTCAACTCAAGGATTGAAAATATGGAACAGCAAAATTGGTTTAGAACAGAATAGCACACTGTCAGTTTCACTCACTGTACCTCTCTGTCCCTCAACTCAAGGATTGAAAATATGGTTCAGCAAAATAGTTTTAGAACAGAATAGCACACTGACACTTCCCCTCACTGTACCTCTCTGTCCCTCAACTCAAGGATTGAAAATATGGAACAGCAAATTTGGTTTAGAACAGAACAGCACACTGTCAGTTTCACTCACTGTACCTCTCTGTCCCTCAACTCAAGGATTGAAAATATGGTTCAGCAAAATAGTTTTAGAACAGAATAGCACACTGACACTTTCCCTCACTGTACCTCTCTGTCCCTCAACTCAAGGATTGAAAATATGGAAGAGCAAAATTGGTTTAGAACAGAACAGCACACTGTCAGTTTCACTCACTGTACCTCTCTGTCCCTCAACTCAAGGATTGAAAATATGGAAGAGCAAAATTGGTTTAGAACAGAATAGCACACTGTCAGTTTCACTCACTGTACCTCTCTGTCCCTCAACTCAAGGATTGAAAATATGGTTCAGCAAAATATTTTTAGAACAGAATAGCACACTGACACTTTCCCTCACTGTACCTCTCTGTCCCTCAACTCAAGGATTGAAAATATGGAACAGCAAATTTGGTTTAGAACAGAACAGCACACTGTCAGTTTCACTCACTGTACCTCTCTGTCCCTCAACTCAAAGATTGAAAATATGGTTCAGCAAAATAGTTTTAGAACAGAATAGCACACTGACACTTTCCCTCACTGTACCTCTCTGTCCCTCAACTCAAGGATTGAAAATATGGAACAGCAAATTTGGTTTAGAACAGAACAGCACACTGTCAGTTTCACTCACTGTACCTCTCTGTCCCTCAACTCAAGGATTGAAAATATGGTTCAGCAAAATAGTTTTAGAACAGAATAGCACACTGACACTTTCCCTCACTGTACCTCTCTGTCCCTCCCTACAAACAAGATTTAGCACAGAATAGCACACTGATAATTTCTACGAGTGTCCTTCTCTGTCCCTAAACTCAAGGATTGAAAATATGGAACAGCAAAATTGGTTTCGAACAGAATAGCACACTGACACTTTCCCTCACTGTACCTCTCTGTCCCTACAAACAAGATTTAGCACAAAATAGCACACTGACACTTTCCCTCACTGTACCTCTCTGTCCCTAAACTCAAGGATTGAAAATATGGTTCAGCAAGATTGGTTTAGAACAGAATAGCACACTGACACTTTCCCTCACTGTACCTCTCTGTCCCTACAAACAAGGATTAGCACAGAATAGCACACTGTCACTGACACTCTCCCTACCTATCCTTATCTGTCCCTAAACACAAGGAATCCAGGATTATGTAAAGGAAAAATAATGACACTGTCCCTGCCTATGCTTCTCTTTCCCTACTCCGGAACACACTACACAAGGCCGCCACGCTGGCGGCCTTTTATAGTGTGGGGCGTGTACTAAACCCCCTCAGCAATAATTGGCCACAGGCATCCTGCCTGTGGCCAATCATTGCTCTCCTCGCTGCCGGCGCTGTGATTGGCCAAGCATGCGGGGTCACAGTGCATGCTTGGCCAATCACAGCGCCTGGATGACACTGCGATGGCGTAGTGCATTGTGGGCCGTTTGCGTCACTCGAATTTGGCGCGAACGGCCCAAATCGTTCGATCTTCGTCGAACGATCGAACAGCCGATGTTCGAGTCGAACGTATGTTCGACTCGAACACGAAGCTCATCCCTAGGCAGAACATAGAAGCCTAATTACCAGCCTGCCTACTTGGGGGTAGCATTACATTTTTTAGACCCTAAAAACCCTTTAATACTGTAGTATAACCTGAAAATCAACCTTATTTGGAGACAGGAGTATGCTGCAAAAAGATTCAGAAGTTGAGAATCTATTATTTTAGGTGAAACTGAGGCCAAATTTCTTTATATTTCATGACAGCGTAAGTACGTGTTCTAAAATATTTACACACTTACCCAATGCCCACTATAAAACACATATCAACAAAGAAAAACACTAAATTCTACCTATAATAAACTCAGTCACTTCAAAAGGACACAATTCTCACTGGTAATTTTAACTGACATCTCCCACCGCCCCAGGTTAAAGTTTACTTACCAAGTCAAGGCTACCAACCTTGTATATTGGCATATACTAGTAAATTTAGATAAATTGCAGCACAATACAGTGCCTTGCGAAAGTATTCGGCCCCCTTGAACTTTTCATCCTTTTGCCACATTTCAGGCTTCAAACACAAAGATATAAAATTTTACTTTTTTGTGAAGAATCACTAACAAGTGGGACACAATTGTGAAGTGGAACGAAATCTATTGGATTTTTGAAACTTTTTTAACTAAGAAAAAAATGAAAAGTGGGGCGTGCAAAATTATTCGCCCCCCTTGCGTTAATACTTTGTAGAGCCACCTTTTGCTGCGATTACAGCTGCAAGTCGCTTGGGGTATGTCTCTATCAGTTTTGCACATCGAGAGACTGAAATTCTTGCCCATTCTTCCTTCAAAACAGCTCGAGCTCAGTGAGGTTGGATGGAGAGCGTTTGTGAACAGCAGTTTTCAGCTCTTTCCACAGATTCTCGATTGGATTCAGGTCTGGACTTTGACTTGGCCATTCTAACACCTGGATACGTTTATTTGTGAACCATTCCTTTGTAGATTTTGCTGTATGTTTGGGATCATTGTCTTGTTGGAAGATAAATCTCCGTCCCAGTCTCAGGTCTTTTGCAGACTCCAACAGGTTTTTATCCAGAATGGTCCTGTATTTGGCTGCATCCATCTTCCCCTCAATTTTAACCATCTTCCCTGTCCCTGCTGAAGAAAAGCAGGCCCAAACCATGATGCTGCCACCACCATGTTTGACAGTGGGGATGGTGTGTTGAGGGTGATGAGCTGTGTTGCTTTTACGCCAAACATATCGTTTTGCATTGTGGCCAAAAAGTTCGATTTTGGTTTCATCGGACCAGAGCACCTTCTTCCACATGTTTGGTGTGTCTCCCAGGTGGCTTGTAGCAAACTTTAGACGAGACTTTTTATGGATATCTTTGAGAAATGGCTTTCTTCTTGCCACTCTTCCATAAAGGCCAGATTTGTGCAGTGTACGACTGATTGTTGTCCTGTGGACAGACTCTCCCACCTCAGCTGTAGTTCTCTGCAGTTCATCCAGAGTGATCATGGGCCTCTTGGCTGCATCTCTGATCAGTCTTCTCCTTGTCTGAGCTGAAAGTTTAGAGGGACAGCCAGGTCTTGGTAGATTTGCAGTGGTCTGATACTCCCATTTCAAAATGATCGCTTGCACAGTGCTCCTTGGGATGTTTAAAGCTTGGGAAATCTTTTTGTATCCAAATCCGGCTTTAAACTTCTCCACAACAGTATTACGGACCTGCCTGGTGTGTTCCTTGGTCTTCATGATGCTCTCTGCGCTTTCAACAGAACCCTGAGACTATCACAGAGCAGGTGCATTTATACAGAGACTTGATTACACACAGGTGGATTCTATTTATCACCATCAGTCATTTAGGACAACATTGGATCATTAAGAGATCCTCGCTGAACTTCTGGAGTGAGTTTGCTGCACTGAAAGTAAAGGGGCCGAATAATTTTGCACGCACCACTTTTCAGTTTTTTATTTGCTAAAAAAGTTTAAAATATCCAATAGATTTCGTTCCACTTCACAATTGTGTCCCACTTGTTGGTGATTCTTCACAAAAAATTAAAATTTTATATCTTTATGTTTGAAGCCTGAAATGTGGCAAGAGGATGAAAAGTTCAAGGGGGCCGAATACTTTCGCAAGGCACTGTATACACATTTATCACAGCTATGGTGGTAGATGACATCTGGAGAGCACCCTCTCTTCTGGGCAGTGGTAGATCTGTATGAGCATTGTACAAATCTCTCTAGGACAATCGCCAATCTGATTCAGTAGGTTGGCCTTGGTCATTGCCATTAGGGATGAGCTTCGAGTTCGACTCGAACATTGCCCGTTCGCCGAACAGCGAACAATTTGGGGTGTTCGCGGCAAATTCGAAAAGTCTATGGGAGAAATCTAAAGTGCTAATTTGAAAGGCTTATGTGCAAATTATTGTCCTAAAAAGTGTTTGGGGACCCGGGTCCTGCCCCAGGGGACATGTATCAATGCAAAAAAAAGTTTTAAAAACGGCCGTTTTTTCGGGAACAGTGATTTTAATAATGCTTAAAGTGAAACAATAAAAGTGAAATATTCCTTTAAATATCGTACCTGGGGTGTGTATATAGTATGTCTGTAAAGTCGCGCTTGTTTCCCGTGCTTAGAACTGTCCCTGCACAAAGTGTCATTTCTGAAGGAAAAAAAGTCATTTAAAACTCACTTGCGGCTATATTGAATTGTCGGCTCCCGGCAATACAGAGAAAAGCCATTGATAAAAAAAAAAAAAAAAGCGTGAGGGTCCCCCCAAATTCAATTACCAGGCCCTTCAGATCTGGTATGGATATTAAGGGGAACCCTGCCACAAATTAAAAAAAAAAGGAGTGGAGTTCCCCCCAAATATCCATACCAGGCCCTTCAGGCCTGGTATGGATATTTGGGGGAACTCCACGCATTTTTTTTTTTAATTTGCGGCAGGGTTCCGCTTAATATCCATACCAGACCTGAAGGGCCTGGTAATTGAATTGGGGGGGACCCCCACACTTTTTTTTTTTTTTTATCAATGACTTTTCTCTGTATTCCTGGGAGCCGACAATTCATTATAGCCGTGAGTGAGTTTTAAATGACTTTTTTTCTTTCAGAAATGACACTTTGTGCAGGGACAGTTCTGAGCACGGGAAACAAGCGCGACTTTTTAGGCATACTATATTCACACCCCCAGGTCCGAAATTTAAAGGAAAATTTCACTTTTATTTTTTCATTTTAAGCATTATTAAAATCACTGCTCCCGAAAAAACTGCAGTTTTTAAAACTTTTTTTTGCATTGAAACATGTCCCCTGGGGCAGGACCCGGGTCCCCAAACACTTTTTAGGACAATAACTTGCATATTAGCCTTTATAATTAGCACTTTTGATTTCGAACATTCGAGTCCATTGTATTTAATAGGGTTCTAAAGTTCATGCGAACATTCTGCCTGTTCGCAGGTTCTGGTGCAAACAAAACAGGGGGGTGTTCGGCTCATCCCTAATTGCCATCGATGACATACTCACTTCTGAGCATGTAACGTAGGGATTGCGTGATGTCAAATTGCTGGTGTGACGATCTCACGCACTGGGCACACGAATAGCGCGGCTAGTGCGTCCATTTTGTTGGTGAGCAGCCATTACAGTTTGTGGCTCAGAGAAAGTTAGCAGGAGAAATTAACTCGCTCTTTCCCCTCCCTCATCCTTAAGGAATTCCAAGCTTCTATTTCAAAGAGTTGTTATCTAAAACATACAAGCAGAACAAACCAGGCCGGAATAGACCTCACTTAACAGTTCCTGGCCTGTCGTAAAAATGCCACCTTTTTCACCTCAGAGTTTTAACAGACACAGTCGTAAATTCCTGAGCACTCATCACAAGGATGGAGTATGAAAATTCAACATGTTTCATAACTTTCAAATAACAAAACGCACCACCATAACATGGACATATTTAGTTTCCTCAGAGAATTTGTAACAATTTCAAGTCCAGACTTCGACATGATTGATCATAGGGGAAGCCCTAGGTAACCTTTATCAGCTATACATTACAGCATAGTCGTGTCTGTACTTGTTTTACAGGTAAAATCACGCTGAACGGTAATATGAATATTGTTAGTCGGTAAACCTTAGAGATGCAAAGATATGAATCAATCTCAAAAGTATACATAAGGTTGGCCTGAGTGGGACACCTCCCAGTGCCCAACCCCTACATTAGGAGGACCCGCCGATTGGTCCCTGGTCACTGTCAACCCCCCCTGGAATCTGACAGAAAAGGGAGATCTCAGATCACACAAGCAGTTCTCTCTGACCATTAAAGAAGAAACATCTGCGGAGTTATCCTTTTAATATTCAAGCAGGAACCTCTGCAAGTTTGAGAACCGGAGTCATCGATCAAACTCTGATCAACCCTTGGACATGAATTGCAAGTATTCTTCTTCTTCAATTTCTACCTTATCTCTTGTGGCTGTATATTGTCATCTCTTGAAGCATATTTTTCTGTAACATTATTGCACCAACTTTGCCCTTTTCAAAATAAATCCTTATGTTGAAAAGTGTTAACCTTGTCTCTGAAACTCTTGATGCAGACTATAAACGAACCTGCCTCTTGAAGAGCGCTACTGTTATAGGATAAGGCCTTTGAGCAGACCTGTCTGTGGTGACAGTGGATGTTGCAGACGCTTATTCTAAAATCATAATTGGTATTGTTAAAATCACGAGTATCCCCTGGCTCGGGCTTTTTAAAACCGGGGTGGTGGCAGTTAAAGAGTTAATTGTGTCATTAGCCCAGTAGCAATCGCTCTCAGGCCGCTGGCACTTATATTGTGGTTCCGCAAGCTGGAAAATCTTTGTGCTGGACGCAGCTGAGAGGGACATTGTTACGCAAGTGACAGCGCGGTGTGAGGTTGGCCGGTCCTTCGTCGCGAGTTAGCGCAGAGGGCGGGGATCTGACACCCACCTTCGTCACAGCTGGATTCTCCATTGAATCCAAAGACAGAGCTTTGCAGCACTTGTAGAGCCTCTGCTACTGGTCAAAATCAGGGTTGGTCTGTCGCAGTAATCATCTAACACTGATGGCATGATAGGCGCAACTCGCTCTCATTGCACTGAGCTGTGCACAACAATCCATTAGAAAGCTATACCCGACTTTCGTGTGGGTTCATTTCTGAAGACAAACAAGTTGTCCTATGTGGGGTATTTCCCATTAGCTTAGTGAATGTGGTAAAGCTCTGTTGACTACTCTCATCCAATCATTTACAAGCACAAATACTGTCTATTTACCTAGCACTTGATTGGGTTCTCTTTACAAAGTGAGTTTTCATCACATAAAGCTAAGCTAAGAAAAACTTCCCTTACACAGTGAACAGTCTATTTTCCTTTAGTAAATCAACCCCTTTATGTCTTGAATACTTACAATCTCTGTTAGGTTTAAATCTGTCGGTTCCTGTAAGGAATTGGAACGAGGCTAAAGTGGACTTTTATGGTACTGTATGTATAACTGATTACCACCAGTCAAAGGTAGTATAATTTTTATTACAAAAATAGAAAAGTTCATTTACATATTCATAGAATAAAATATTTTGTTGTGACAACCATGCAATAACTGATTAGTCAGATGGTACAAACATGGATTTTTATCACATAACTACAAATAGATAGAAAGAACATTGTTAGTATTATTTTACAATGTGGATATAGACAATTAATTTTTTCAAATAAAGAAAAGCATCCATCCCATGAGCCTTCCCCAGTCCCACCCAGAAGTCTCACCATATGGGGCTGCGCCACAAAGAAGGTCACCAGAGGCCGGATCAGGAGGGTGACCCACCCCGGAGGACACAGGAACTCTCAGGGTGACACCCCAATCCAATGGTTAATTCTAGGTAAATAGAAAAAGTATATATATATATAATTGATACACATATCAATTGGCTATTCCAAGTTTATGTGTGGTAAATAAAATTTGATCAACTTGGATTTAAGGGTAATTATGTATCTTTCAGGAAAAGAAGACATCTTAGTGATCCTATAGGCATCAATGGCAATAAGGAAGGAGACCCCTCTGGATAAAAGTGTAGCGGGGTCTCCTTTAAGGCCCCGGGACTACGTTACCCAGAACCCCGTTCGGCGCCCAGAGTGCAATTGGCCACCGCAGAGACTCATGGAAGGGGCTATTTAAAAAGGAGGCGAGGCGGAGCTCGGCCTCTTTGGACACCGCCCTGCAAGCAACAGTTTCTTCCTGTGCGGATCTGCTGTAGTGCAAGGCCTGAAGCCTGGGGCCTTGCGCAACTTCTGAAGAGCCTTCCACCCCACTGCGGAGCCTGAGTGGCATCTGACTTGTCGAGTGAGGACATCAGTTGAATCGGGGACCCGATCGTGACAGACGCTGTGTGCGGAGACACAGCAGGTGAAAGTCCCGGACTGGGATCGCGTCCGGAGTGGTGAGCGAGCACTTGCTCAATCCAATAGACTGTACCGTGTTTAGGCCTATAGACTGCCTTGGCCCACCGATCGTTTGTTTGTTGTTCCACTGGAGACCAGTAGCAGGACAGGGTTAAAGGGTCTCCAGTATAGTGTTCCTTGTGGCTGTCTACTTTGTGGATTACAAAAATACTGTTTCATCAAGTGCACCACCGAAAGTTTGCATGCGATGAAATCCTTAACCAAAAGACTGAGATTTATTCTGTGTCAGGCCTGACCAGGGAAGGGAGATAGACTAGCGTGTTATTGCGCCACAGGGCACGTATACAATAATAGCTGCGCGTGGTGGATTACCGCACTGCGCCATTATTGCGTGCTGTACCTATTGCTGCAGGGCTCTGTAAGCAAGTTGCAAGTTGTTCTGCCTATGCCCTTTAAATACAAAGTAAAACCGTTATACTTGATCTCTCGCATCAGTGTGTTGTCTTATTGCAAAGAGGTTACCCTTGCAATACTGTTTGATTGTGATACAAGTATAATCCCTAGACTAGCTGTGCCAGAGTGGGTCGAGTAAGATTGCCGGGGGTTGGCGGTGCTGTACACAGGGCCCGAAACAGAAATCCAGCGGCTCTCTTAACTGGGGGTAGCGCTACAGGTGTGGGCTCTCGAGTCCGGGATCCTGTTGCAGCAAGTAACGCGCCAAAAGTACCAGCATGGACCCACTAGAAGTAGGACAGTGGTGCAAAGTGGTCGGCACAGATCCAGCCGGGGTAGTAGTCATAGAACTCCCAGGGATCTGGCAAGAAGAAGCGGTGAAGCAGCTAGTGATGTCACTGTTCCCGCACCAGAAGGTATAGGTGGTGGATGTCAGGTCGAATTCCTCACTGACCCACGCACTAATAGAGTGTAAGAACGGAGTCCCAGAGCATTTCAAGAATCCAAGTGTAGAAGCAATAGATGATCAGACTTATAGCCTAATACACGCGCTGCCGCTCAAGCCAGGAGGACGGTTTCAGACACCAAAACTATCTCCATCACCCACCCCAAAAGCAGAAAAACAGGAGAAAAAGGAAAGTCTCGGATTGCCACCTGCCACCCTCAGCGCAGAATTATGCGCAGTTCTGGGGGAAATTGTAGCCCAGTGTAAGAAGGATCCTACAGACTACCAAATGTCGGGATACAGAAAACTCAGAATATTCTCTGGAAGGAAACCTGTACCTTCGGGTAAAGAGGGGTTTGAGGAGTGGTTAGACGGTGCCACTCAGGCCTTAGAAGAATGGGAAGTCCCAGACCACAGAAAGAAGCAGAGAATTGCTGAGAGCTTGAAGGGGCCTGCTCTAGAGGCAATACGCAACCACAAGATGAGTAAGACAGACTGTGATGCACAGGACTATCTGGACATTCTGCAGAATGTGTTCGGTGGAAACAGAGAAAATAACTGAGCTCACTTACCAGCTGGAGCACTGCTACCAAAAGACAGGAGAGAAACTGTCAGAGTTCATGAGGCGCCTGGATAGGATCCTGCATAAGATGATTCTGAAGAAGGGGATTGACCCGCGGAAGGTGGATGAGGCCCGTGTTTAGCAGGTGATGAGAGGATCTCAGCCCCTGGACCCCATCGCATTGGCGCTACGCACCAGGCAGGACGGGAAGTGCCTGGAGTACCCTGACTTGATCCGAGTAGTCAGAGAGGAAGAAGGTATGCTGGAGGAGAAGAAGAGGAACCAACCAGTTGAGTCGGTAAATCCTCCTCCGGTGATGGTCAGGATGGCCATGACCCTTGAAAGAGACTCAGAGGTGGATACCTTGAAGTCGCAGATGTCCCAAGTATTGGGGATGCTGACCTCCCTGATGGAAAAGAAGTCAAGGGAACCAGAGAGGGAAAATCTGAGGAAGGAGCTGTTTCCCAATACCTCAGCGCCCGCATCCCTGGAAGATTGGGGGGGGATGTGATTTGTTTCAATTGTGGAGGAGCTGGCCATCTCGCCAAAGTGTGTGCCAGTCCAAAGAAAAAAAAGATGAATAACCGTAAGCCGCCGGAAAACTTCAGCGGACCCCTCAGAAGAAACACAAGGTTCCTCGGAGGGAACGCACCCCAAAGAAAGAGAGTAATGTCCCTCAGCGGGTGGTTACACCCACAAAAAGGAGGGAGATCAATGCATACCAGGCCCAAGAGAGACTTAAGTCCAAGGAGAAATGGAAGAGAGGAAGTCCAAAAGGAAAATGCAAAGATCTAAAGAAAGAGACCCCCTCAAAGCGATATCCAGAGAAGCTGGTGGGTCCCTCCCCGATAGTACCTGTTCAAGTGGAGGGGGTCTACACAAGAGCCATATTGGATACTGGGGCGCAAGTGACCATGTTGTACCGGGACTTTTATGACAAGCATCTAAGTCACCTACCCATCCAGAAGATTGAAGAGTTGGAGATATGGGGGATTGGGACAGAGAGTTTCCCTTATGATGGCTATCTGCCTATAAAACTGACTTTCGACCCGTCCATAGCCGGGAAGGCTGAAGTGTTTGATACCTTGGCTGTGGTATGCCCCCGACCGCCTGGAGCTAACAAGAGTTCCTTAATAATAGGGACCAACACGGATCTGGTCCGAAGACTCTTGGCCCCTCTAACAAAAGGGAAAGACCCCACAGTCACTGGGATCCACCCAATGTTGAAGACAGCCTACCAACAAATGATCTTAGAACAGCAGGCCCCAGAAGAGGGGGTAGGGAAGGTCTGGAGGCTGGGAAGAAAAGGAATAGTGCTACTGCCTGGTGAAGTAGCCTGTTTAAAAGCCACTGTGAAACTCACTTCGGGAGCAGCCTGGGCCCTTTGTCATGTTGGAACCCGACCCAAGGGGAGAACATTCAGGCTTAGAATTAGTCCCAGAACTGGTCCCGTTGAGGGCCCTGAAGAAGGCCCACTGTAAGATACCTGTGAGTGTCAGGAATACTACAGGTGGCCCCATGGAGATCCCAGCCAGGATGCTGCTGGGCCAGGTGAGCCCTGCCACCCCAGTTGTTTTGTCGGATGTGGAGAAGACAGATGGAGAAAGCACTGTGTGGGAGAAACTTTCCATGGAGAACCCAAACCTACCCAGGACTTGGAAAGAGAGAGCCAAGGCCCAGTTGACCAGGTGGGAAAAGATCTTCTCCCAAGATGAGTTAGATGTAGGGTGTGCCAGGAGTGCCACCCATCGAATCCACCTCCATTAGCAGACCTCGAGGACTTGAGGGAACAGCTCACCGAGCTAAAACAAACCGGTGTGATTCGAGAATCTAGAAGCCCCTATGCCTCCCCGATAGTGGTGGTCAGAAAGAAGAATGGATCATTGAGGCTGTGCATAGACTACAGGACCCTCAACAGGAGAACCATACCCGACCAGTATACCACTCCGAGGATAGAGGAGGCCTTACAGAGCTTGTCTGGGGCCAAGTGGTTCAGTGTTATGGACCTAAAGAGCGGGTACTATCAAATCCCGATGCATCCAGAAGACAAAGAGAAGACGGCTTTCATAACCCAGTAGGGTTCTTTGAATTTGATCGGATGCCTCAAGGTCTGTCTGGAGCCCCAGCTACCTTCCAACGTCTCATGGAGAAGACTGTGGGAGACATGAACCTCATCGAAGTCTTAGTATACTTGGATGACATCATTGTCTTCGGAAGAACCCTGGAAGAACATGAAGAGAGGCTGGAGAAAGTTTTGAAGAGACTGAGTGAGGAAGGACTCAAGCTCTCACCTGA
The DNA here is from genome assembly GCA_029206835.1 of Rana muscosa. Taxonomy (NCBI): domain Eukaryota; kingdom Metazoa; phylum Chordata; class Amphibia; order Anura; family Ranidae; genus Rana; species Rana muscosa. The sequence goes on from CM055118.1 coordinate 566,674,797, forward strand.
AAAATGCCAATTCTATCAGTCATCAGTCAACTATCTGAGGCACATAGTGTCTGAAGATGGGGAAACCGCAGACCCCGACAAATTGGAGGCAGTCACCTCCTGGCCAAGGCCCACCACTGTGACAGAGCTCAGATCCTTCCTGGGGTTCTGTTCCTATTACAGGAGGTTCGTGGAGGGGTTTGCTCGGATAGCCAGGCCTCTGAACGAGCTACTCAAGACGGAGGGGGAAGAGGATGACTTGGGCCCCAGAAAGCCGGGGGAGTCAGTCAAGGACCAGTGGAACGAGAAGTGTGAGGATGCCTTCCAGATGTTGAAGAAAACCTTAACCACTGCCCCTGTCCTGGCCTACGCAGACCCTAAGAAGCCTTATGAACTTCATGTAGATGCCAGTCATGATGGTTTGGGAGGAGTGCTATACCAGGAGCATGAAGAGCAACTGAGGCCCGTTGCGTATGTGAGCAGAAGTCTGACTCCCTCCGAAAAGAACTACCACCCATAAGTTGGAGTTCCTGGCCCTTAAGTGGGCGGTAGTTGACAAACTCAGAGACTATTTGTATGGGGCGTAATTCACAGTGAAAACCGACAACAACCCCCTCACCTATCTTTTCACCACAGCAAAGTTGGATGCCATAGGACATAGGTGGTTGGCGGCACTGTCTGCCTTCAATTTCAGCTTAAAGTACAGACCTGGGGCTGGAAACCGAGATGCAGACGCCTTGTCTAGAAGATCTCATATCTCCACCTTCAGTACAGAAGAGTGGACCCAAGTGGCACCCAACGGGGTGCAGGCCCTCTGTCAAGGGGCTGAACTCCAAGCCAGTGGCGGCTCAAGAGCAGAAGAGATAGGGGTCACCATAGTCAGAGTCCCCAAGCAGTACTGTGGGGTAACCCAACTGGGGGAAGATAACTTGCCAAAATTGTCCAAAAAGGAGTTGAGATCTGACCAATTGGAAGACCCCATGGGGAGGTTGGTCTTGGAGGCCGTAGAGAATCAGGATCCGAATAGACTCTTACGTCACCCTTCAAAGGAAGCTCGCCTGTTGAGGAAGGAGTGGGACAGGTTGCAGGTGCATCAGGGAGTGGTCTACCGAAGGGGCCCCTCTGATGACCTGGAAGACAAATGGCAATTGTTCCTGCCCGAGAAACACAGAGAGACTGTCATGGTTGCTTTGCACGACAACCATGGCCACCTAGGGGCGGAAAGGACCTTCCAACTTGTTAGGAACCGTTTCTATTGGCCCTGCATGAGGGCTGAAGTTGAAGAATACTGCCTTTCATGTGCACGATGCATCCAGAGAAAGACTTTACCCCATCAAGCTGCCCCAATGGGCCATCTGCAAAGTCAAAGCCCACTTGATCTGGTATGCATTGATTTTCTCTGCCTCGAACCCGACCTGAGTGGACTAGGAAATGTTCTGGTAGTAACCGACCATTTCACCCGGTATGCTCAGGCCTTCCCAACCAAAGACCAGAAGGCCTCGACTGTGGCCAAAGTGCTTATGGAGAAATACTTTGTACACTATGGGCTACCACAACGGCTCCATTCAGATCAGGGAAAGGATTTTGAAAGTCGGTTGATCCGGAAGCTCCTGGATTCTTTGGGGATCAAGAAGACAAGAACTACCCCCTACCATCCACAAGGTGATGCTCAGCCGGAGAGGTTCAACCGAACCCTGCTCAACATGCTGGGGACCCTAAGCAGTGAAAAGAAGCAGCATTGGAGCAACCACATAGCGGCAGTTGTGCATGCATACAACAGCACCACCAGTGACGCTACAGGGTACTCACCCTATCGACTTATGTTCGGAAGAGAAGCAAGACTACCAGTAGATCTGGCCTTTGGCACTTCCATAGACCATTGTTCTGCCGCTTCCCACAAGGGATATGTTGATAGACTCAGACACAATTTGAAATTGGCCTATGAACAGGCCCAAGCGGCCTCGGAGCAAAGGGGGGCCCGCAACAAGAAAAATTTTGATCTGAAAGTTAGGATTCAAGATTTACAACCTGGAGACAGAGTGTTGCTACAGAACCTGGGGGTCCCTGGAAAACACAAGCTTGCAGACAGATGGAGACCTGAACCTTATGTTGTTTGCAAAAGACTACCGGGCCTACCCGTTTACAGACTTAAACCAGAAGGGAAGGTGGGACCCTTGAAGACCTGGCATCGGAACCACCTACTCCCGCTAGCTGAGGCAGTTCGGATACCCCCTGTGATGGATTCCCCTGAGCCAACTTCCATCCTGGATACTCCCAGACCAAACACTCTGTCCCAGACCCCTCGGATCTGGGATACAGAGACCTCAGAGATAAGTGAAGATGAGGGAGAAGGACTTGATTGGCTTTGGCATTCCCAGGCCCCAGAGACTTCTGCTATTGATCTTCCACCTGAAGAAGACACCATAGACAGAACGCTGAATGCAGAAGCTACTGAGTTCATTCCGTCCAGTCCTTGGTCACATTTTTGGGAGAGTGCCTGTGACTTACTCCCAGAAGAAGATCCAAGGGAATCCATGTACCTCCCTGCTCCGGAGTCCAGTGCTCCCGAACCAGAGGAAATTCCTAAGTTGGTTCCAGAAGAGGAGCCTGTTTTAACAGAAAGCCCAAGAGGACAGAGGAAGCGAAGAGCCATAAAGCCTCCCAGAAGATTGACTTACCCACAGATGGGGAGGAGTGCGGAAGACACTGTGGTTACTGCCAGGAGGAGTATGGAAGACCCTGATCCTCCCACTGTTCATTTAGTGGGGGGCAACCCCAACTCACTCTCTGGCACAGTTAGGCAGGACACTATTGATAGTGTGACCCGTGGGAAGGAAAGTTCACCGCCTCGTTTTTGGTAGGAATTTCCTCTGCCAACATCATACGCAACTTTGGTTGATGTTGTACGTTCTGTGATTTAATGTTATGTTATCTTTGGGGACCAAAGAGTTTAAGTGGAGGGAGTGTGTAGCGGGGTCTCATTTACCCAGAACCCCATTCGGCACCCAGAGTGCAATTGGCCACCGCAGAGACTCATGGGAGGGGCTATTTAAGAAGGAGGCGAGGCGGAGCTCGGCCTCTTTGGACACCGCGCTGCAAGCAACAGTTTCTTCCTGTGCGGATCTGCTGTAGTGCAAGGCCTGAAGCCTGGGGCCTTGCGCAACTTCTGAAGAGCCTTCCACCCCACTGCGGAGCCTGAGTGGCATCTGACTTGTCGAGTGAGGACATCAGTTGGATCGGGGACCCGATCGTGACAGACTCTGTGTGCGGAGACACAACAGGTGGAAGTCCCGGACTGGGATCGCGTCCGGAGTGGTGAGCACCTGCTCAATCCAATAGACTGTACCGTGTTTAGGCCTATAGACTGCCTTGGCCCACCGATCGTTTGTTTTTTGTTCCACTGGAGACCAGTAGCAGGACAGGGTTAAAGGGTCTCCAGTATAGTGTTCCTTGTGGCTGTCTACTTTGTGGATTACAAAAATACTGTTTCATCAAGTGCACCACCGAAAGTTTGCATGCGAAGAAATCCTTAACCAAAAGACTGAGATTTATTCTGTGTCAGGCCTGACCAGGGAAGGGAGATAGAATACAATAATAGCTGCACGTGGTGGATTACCGCGCTGCGCAATTATTGCGTGCTGTACCTATTGCTGCAGGGCTCTGTAAGCAAGTTGCAAGTTGTTCTGCCTATGCCCTTTTAAATACAAAGTAAAACCGTTATACTTGATCTCTCGCATCAGTGTGTTGTCTTATTGCAAAGAGGTTACCCTTGCAATACTGTTTGATTGTGATACAAGTATAATCCCTAGACTAGCTGTGCCAGAGTGGGTCGAGTAAGATTGCCGGGGGTTGGCGGTGCTGTACACAGGGCCCGAAACAGAAATCCAGTGGCTCTCTTAACTGGGGGTAGCACTACACAAGGAGGTCTAGAGAAAATGTAATTGATTTTTAGATAATCCCTATTTGAAACTGTCACAAGGATCAAGGCTCTTGATATCAAGATTAGGTATTTTGGCATATATATGCAACCAGAATAATTGAAGTCAGCTGAAGAGCGTACTAGTAAGTATGTAGTTAATACACCTGTGTGTTTAAGAAAAGACAGGAACTTAGACTATTTATCAGTGATTATATATATATATATATATATATAGATATATATATATATATATATATATATATATAGCATATGTGTATAGTGGGTGAAAAATCTATTATTACCTTTAAAAGGATTTTGTTTCATAAGTGGTGTATTTAAGCACCATAAATTGCTCAAACCGGCTCTTAATTTAGCTGGATATAACAGACTCCCTACTAGGCATAGGGTCCTATAAGCAATAAAGACATTAATTTAGTTCAGACTATTAGATCCCGGCTTCAGAATGCAGCCAGTGATCAAAAATTGGACTTACCATTGATGCCACAATAAGGATTCACAGACGTTTCCTGTGTAAAGCACACAAGTGGTGTATTCACCACTGTGTCTATTTATGGTGTGTCTAATTGAAAGCTTCCACCCGGAAACGCCCACGACGCACAGCGTCTGACGTATCTGGATCCGTACCCGTGGTGCGCATGCGTCGGAGGACGCATGCGCACTAGTCCCAGAATGGCAGATGCACAATTCCGTGCTCCGCCGTGAGCACAGTAGGTGCCCCAAACAGCAATTCGCCGCTGGGGCACCCCACACGGTAACATATGCCCACCGGGGGGGTCACAAATAATCCGGAAACCCGGGACAGGACGCATTTCCCCACGCCGGTGCCAAGGGCACCATGTTGGAAGAGGGCAAAACCATTCTTCCAGTGAGAGACATCGAGGAGACACCAGGCCCCCTGGTGGTGAAATAGCCACACTACATTACCACTATGTTTGGCAGCCACATCATCCCAGGAGGTGGCTTCAACAGATGGATGCAAATCTGTAAACATATACAATTAAATTATAATAACCATAACATATACATACGGTACCATAAAAGTCCACTTTAGCCTCCTTCCAATTCCTTACATACTTTGATGGGACGAAGGTACCAAAAACAACCCCTCTTTACATACAGCACTTTCACATACATCTGTTCCTGTTGGGGAGTTTAACTTCACCTCCCAGTTCCCCAAGTCTATCAATGTGGTCAGCCGTCCACTTAAATCCAGCAGCGGCCCGTCCATTGGGGTGCCTGGGCGCAGCCTCTTCTCTCCAAGCCACCCCCTATATGCAACGGATAGATTCATGCATAGCATAATTGTGACCACGGCCGCGGCGGCACACCCCCTATTCATGCGCCTGGCCCCTTTCAGGGCACCAGGCGCATGAATTGCAGCAGCAAGGTTTTTTTTTTTTGAAGCACCTGATTCGAGCCAGAGACTCTAATAGGCTTCAAAATAGGGTGGCAGAGAATGCGACTGGCGCCCACCCAGGTGCGTTACAACAGCAAATGAACATTCGCTGTTGAAACACTGATCCCCAATCCGGCCAATCAGAAATGTGTGTGAAACTGATTGGCCCAAAAGAGAAGACTCACGATTGGCCACCAAGGAGGAGGGAGGAAACAGAAGCCGCTGTCGCCATGATGACCCTTTAGAGCAGGAGAACAGGAGGCCACCGCCGAGCAGGGGAAGCCGCCGGCGATGGGGTAGGTGCCGCCGACCATTATGGGCCGATCGCGCCAAATTCGAGTGGTGCGTCACTGCCCATAATTCACTGCGGCATCGCAGTGCATTGCTGGCTGATGATTGACCAAGCATGCACTATGACCCGCATGCTTGGCCAATCACAGCGCGGAAAAAACGGAGAGCCATAATTGGCCAAAGCCAGGGTGGCTTTGGCCAATTATGGCTCAGGGGGTTTAGTACATGCCCGCACTATATAAGGCCACCGGCTTGGCGGCCTTGTGTAGTGTGTTGGAGTTGTTAAAAGAGAGAGATATCAGAGAGAGAGACAGTGTCATTTATATTGAATTAGATAGAGCAGGCAGGCTAGTCAGTTAGCTGCAGTTACAGTGTGTAGAGGATATATATGCATCCTAGGTGTTGTATATATATTTATACACTGTATTCAGTTTAGCTAGATCCATTCCTGTTATTCTCTATACTGTGACAGGCAGGCAGGTGATTGTGCTAGCCACAGTCAGTGTTTCACTTAGTGTACTGTGTGCTTTGCATAGCGTTCACCTAAAGCTTACCTGAAAACAGTTAGTGACTATTATAGTGGTGTTCTCATAATAAAACCACAGGCAGAGAGCTGCAAGTATTTTCAGTGTACTTTGTCCTCTGAACAGTTTTCACCTAAAACTAACTGAAAACAATTGCTGCTTTTCCCATACTAATGCCACAGCAGGCAGTTGATTCTGAAGCTGCATTATCAGTATATATATATATATATATATATACACATCCCACCTTTGTGCAGCTACATCTCACTGCAGGCCATTAGAATGTCTGGAAGGCAAACAAGGAGAGGCAGACAGTCACGAGGCAATAAAAGAGGGCAAGCAGGCTCTGTGTCTAGAGGCAACAGTGCTGGTCGTGGACACGGTGCATCCTCATCAGCACGTGGCCGTGGGACACGCTTGTCCTTTCATTTTTTTCAGCAGCTGGCCATGTTGAGCCGCAACATGCCCAAGACTTGGTAGAGTGGATGACCAAGCCGTCCTCCTCCTCCTCATCCTCTCTCACCCAGGCTCAGGGTACTTTGTCTGGCAATGCAGCTGCCAAAGCGGCCTCTTCCCTCGGCTCAATGGCATCAGTTACTCCTTCCCTAGCCCCACCATGTCCTCCTGAGGAGTCCCCCGAACTGTTTGACCACAGTGTTGGGTACATGCTCCAGGAGGATGCCCAGCGTTTTGAAGGCTCCGATAATGGAACCCAGCTGCAGGAAGGCAGTAACGTGAGTCCAGAGAGAGGGGGTAGTAACGTGAGCCCAGAGAGAGGGGGTGCCCAAAAAGGACAGCTATCTGGCAGTCATGTTCCCCCAGCTGCAGCATACTGCCAGATTTGCTCCAGTGATGAGGAGGGAGGGGATGATGAGGTCACTGACTCCACGTGGGTGCCTGATAGGAGAGAGGAGGAGGGGGAGGAGGAGGAGGCACATCTTCAACGAGGCAGGATGCCCTCCAGGGGCCAGCTTAAGGGCAGCACACCGACTGCATCACACCGCAGAGCTCTGCATGTGCAAGGTGCTGCTGTCTCTGCGCGTTATTCCAAAAGTTCTTTGGTGTGGGCTTTTTTTCAGATGTGTGGAGCAGATCGCACTGTTGCCATTTGCAACATATGTCTAAAGCCTATCTCGCGTGGCCAAAACATCAGCCGCTTGGGCACCACGTGCTTGACCAGACATATGTCGACCTGCCATGCAGTTCGTTGGCAAGCCTACCTAAAAGACCCACACCAAAGAACAAAGCGGACCTCTCCTCGCTCCTCATCAGCTGGGATCTCCGACCCCACTATACCTTCAGTCCTCTCTGAAACCTGCACTGAGAGGAATGAAGGTGTAGAATTAGGTGTGTCACAGCCAAGTACTTGCGGGCAATCTGCTATCAGTACACCGACGTCCGATTGTACCAGGCAAATTTCCCTGCCCCAGCTGCTGCACTGCCGAAAGAAGTTTGCTCCCAGCCATCCACATGCCCAGCGGTTGAATGCTAGCTTAGCTAAATTGTTAGCACTTCAACTGCTGCCTTTTCAGTTGGTAGACTCTGCCCCCTTCCGTGAGTTTGTGGAATGTGCGGTTCCTCAGTGGCAGGTTCCCAAACGCCACTTCTTCTCACGGAATGCGATTTCGGCTCTCTACCGGCATGTGGAAGGCAATGTCTTGGCCTCGCTGGACAGGGCAGTCAGCGGTAAGGTGCATATTACCACTGACTCATGGTCCAGCAGACATGGACAGGGATGTTACTTATCTTTCACGGCGCATTGGGTGACTCCGCTGGCAGCTGGGAAGGATGCAGGACAAGATGCAGTAGTGTTGGAGGTTGTTCCGCCACCACGCCTCCAAAATGTTACTATTGATTCTGACACACCGGTCTCCTCCACCCCTCCTCTTCTTCCTCCATGGCCTCTACCTGTGCTTTGTCCTCGGAACCAGCGGTGCTCCGTAGGCGTTTAAGGGGCTACGCAAGTACGCAGGCAAAAAGATGCCATGCGGTGCTTGAGCTGGTGTGCTTGGGGGACAGGAGCCACACTGGGGCAGAGATTCTGTCAGCTCTGCAGGGGCAGGCTCAGAGGTGGTTGACGCCACGCCAGCTTAAGCCAGGAAAGGTGGTTTCCAACAATGGCACCAACCTCCTCTCCGCCCTCCGACAGGGACAACTGACCCATGTGCCCTATTTGGCTCACGTCCTTAACTTGGTGGTGCAGCGGTTCTTGGGCAGGTACCCTGGCTTACAGGAGGTCCTGAAGCAGGCCAGAAAACTCTGTGGGCATTTCCGCCGGTCATATAATGCCAGTGCTTGACTGGCTGACCTGCAAAAGAATTACAACCTGTCCAAGAACCGCCTAATCTGTGACATGCCCACCAGGTGGAACTCTACGTTGGCCATGCTGCAGCGGCTGCACACGCGGCAGAGGACCATCAATGAGTATCTGTTGCAATATGGCACCAGGAAAGGGTCAGGGGATCTTGGATTTTTTTCCCCACGCCAGTGGGTCATGATGAGGGATGCATGCACTGTCCTGGCACCATTTGAGGAGGCCACGAGGATGGTGAGCAGTGACAGTGCATGCATCAGTGACACTGTCCCTCTTGTCCACCTGTTGGAGCACACGCTGCATTGAATAATGGACAGGGCACTTCAGGCAGAACAGAGGCAGGAAGAGGAGGACTTCCTTACCTCTCAAGGCCCCCTTTATCCAGACAGTGTTCCTGCTGGCCCGGGTATCACACAGAAAGAGGAGGAGGAGGAGGAGGAAGGAGGAGGAGGATTGTGTCAGCATGGAGGTGGAGACAAGCACTCAGCATCAGCAGCAGTCTTCAAGGGATCTATTACAGTCCCAAGACACCCGTGGACTTGTACGTGGCTGGGAGGAGGTGGCTGCAGATCATGTCGTCCTCAGTGACCCAGAGGACTCTGCACCGAATGCCTCAGCAAACCTACGCTGCATGGCCTCCCTGATCCTGCAAAGCCTGCGGAAGGATCCTCGTATTCGTGCGATCAAGGAGAGGGATCATTACTGGCTGGCAACCCTCCTTGATCCATGTTACAAGGGTAAGGTTGTGGACCTTATCTTGCCATCGCAGAGGGAGCAGAGGATGAAGAATCTTCGGGAGGCCTTGCAACGCGTTCCCAGAGACTGGGAGGTTACAAATTCCTGGTCCTGGACAACGTGTTGCTGAGGCTTTGGTCAGTCAAAGAAGGAGCGATGCAGAAGATGCATATTAGTCGTTATAATTAGCACTTTAGATTTCGAACGTTCGCGTCCATTGTATTTAATAGGGTTCTAACGTTTGTGCGAACTTTCGGTCCGTTCGAAGGTTCTGGTGCGAACCGAACCGGGGGGTGTTCGGCTCATCCCTACTGCCCAAGAACTGCCTTATATGTGACATGCCCACCAGGTGGAACTCAACGTTGGCCATGCTACAGCGGCTGCACACGCAGCAGAGGGCCATCAATGAGTACCTGTGCGACTACGGCACCAGGACAGGGTCAGGGGAGCTCTGGTTTTTTTCACCATGCCAGTGGGGCATGATCAGGGATGCATGCACTGTCCTGGCACCATTTGAGGAGGCCACGAGGATGGTGAGCAGTGACAGTGCATGCATCAGTGACACTGTGCCTCTTGTCCACCTGTTGGAGCATACGCTGCGTGGAGTAATGGACAGGGCACTTGAGGCAGAACAGAGGCAGGAAGAGGAGGATTTCCTTGCCTCTCAAGGCCCCCTTTACCCAGACAGTGTTCCTTCTGTCCCACCCATCACACAGGAAGAGGACGAGGAGGAGGATTGTGTCAGCATGGAGGTGGAGCCTGGCACTCCGCATCAACAGCAGCAGTCTTCTAGGGATGATATGCAGTCCCAAGAAACCCGTGGACTTGTACGTGGCTGGGAGGAGGTGGCTGCGGATCATGTCGTCCTTAGTGACCCAGAGGACTCCGGACCGAATGCCTCAGCTAACCTACGCTGCATGACCTCCCTGATCCTGCAAAGTCTGTGGAAGGATCCTCGTATTCTTCGGATCAAGGAGAGGGACCATTACTGTCTGGCTACTCTCCTTGATCCACGGTACAAGGGTAAGGTTGCGGACCTTATCTTGCCGTCGCAGAGGGAGCAGAGGATGAGACATCTCAGGGAGGCCTTGCAGAAAAGTCTGTGCAATGCGTTCCCAGAGACTGGGAGGTTACAAACTCCTGGTTCTGGACAACGAGTTGCTGAGGCTTCGGTGAGTAGCACAAGGAGTGGTGGAGAAGGTGGCCGTCCTTCCGATGCGTTCACACAATTTTTTAGTCCGCAGCCCCAAGGTATGATCGGTTCCAGCAACCATCGCCAGCATCTGATATACATGGTGCAGGAATACCTAGGGGCAAGATCAGACTTGGACACCTTTCCCACCGAAAATCCTCTGGGTTACTGGGTCTTGAGGATGGATCACTGGCCAGAGCTTGCACAGTATGCAATGGAGGTACTGGCCTGTCCTGCATCCAGCGTTCTTTTGGAACGCACATTCAGTGCTGCTGGAGGCTTTGTAACCGATCACAGGGTGTGCCTATCCACCGACTTGGTCGATCGACTGACCTTCATGAAAATGAATCAGTCTTGGATCACCACCAGCTACCAAGCACCTGATGCTGATGTAACCGAGTAATTTTTTTTGAAATGTCAGATCCCTTCAAGACTGCCTATGCTGATGCTGAGTGACTATCCTGTTATGCTGAGTGACTATCCTCTTCCTCAGTGATCATGCTGATAGATTGAAAGAACATTTTTGGTTCTGGGCACCGCCACCAGTGGCTAAGGCCCAATTTTTCAGCCCCTGTTTAACAGGGGCGTGTATCTACAATTTTTAATGCAATGCTTTGCAGCAGGGCTCATTGCTGCGCTCCAACTACAGTATCTGTGAGGGCTTACAGTGTTGTGGCAACACCAACACCTAAGGGCCAAATTTATGCAGAGTATATACGGCAGGCCCCTACTTTCAAACGACTCCTACTTGCAAATGGAGGGAGACAACAGGAAGTGAGAGGAAATCTAACCCTAGGAAGGGAAATTCTCTCCTGTAATATGGTTAATATGGGAAAAAGGTGTCTCCTCTCCACTGATGCTTTATCACCAATCCTTGTTTCAATAAAAAAAACAAATTTTCAAAAAACATTTGACATTGGGACAGAAATGTTCTGAACAGGTGCACAGACAGCAAAACAAATGTTACAGGGGTGATAACCCTTCCCTATGTTTTCCAAAAAGCTTAAAAATAGAGTATATAGGGCCTTTTTTAAATTTGGGTGAGGAGTTCCCCTTAATAACCATACAAGACACAAAGGGGCTGGTAGTGGGCTGGGGGAGTGGGGTGGGGGGGTACCCATGCCATTTTTCTCAATGATTTTCATCCATATTACCGGGACCAAACATTACATTAAAGCCGCAAGCAGTTTTAAATTACTTTTTTACCTTTAGAAATGTCATTTTGTGCAGGGACAGTTCTAAACACGGGAAACACTTGCCACTTCACAGGCATACTTTAGACACCCCCCAGGTACGATATTTAAAAGGAATATTTCACTTTATTTTTTTCACTTTAAGCATCATTAAAATCACTGCTCCCGAAAAAAACGTCAGTTTTTAAAACTTCTTTTTGCATTGATACATGTCCCCTGGGGCAGGACCCGGGTCCCCAAATGCTTTTTAGGACAATAACTTGCATATTAGCCGTTATAATTAGCTTTTTTGATTTTGAACGTTTGAGTCCATTCTATTTAATAGGGTTCTAAAGTTCGTGCAAACTTTCGGTCCGTTCGCAGGTTCTGGGGCAAACCGAACCGGGGGGTGTTCGGCTTATACCTAAACAAGACTTAGACCATGATATATTGACAGGGGCATACAGCTCCTGATGGTGCCCGCATAATGAGGTAGAGGACCAGGGACCTGTTAGCCCAGTTTTTTAAGATGTATTTTATTCTGCTATTAAGCACACTGTTATGAGTACATTGGCTGAGGCTTGCACTGCAAAACATGAAGCAGTGCCTGCATAGGTAACAAGTAAAAACAACAGCCCCGATGTACATATAAAATTACAAATGCTACTGTAAATTGCAATTTTATAAACAATAGCATGCATTGATAGGACAATGTATATGAAATTGATCTTTTTATTTAAAAAAGTTGTTAAATACATTGCCTTGAAGAGCTAGTTATTCAATAATACAGTGATTATAGGTTTAGTTTGAAATAAATACTCAGAACACTCAACAGCTTAGCTTGGTACATGGCAAAGAAGAATAATAAAATAGTTGAATAGTTAATGGTCTCTAAAAGCAGGGTATAGGAAGGTTAAAGTACAGAACGGCTCACTTGTTTATCAGTATGCAAAGTTCAATTCCACTCTCCGGCTTGAGAGGAAATCTGCAGCTGCTCCAGTTAAAGTTATTTTCTAGCCAAACTTTCTCCCTTGTTATTGAACTCTTGGGCCTCCCACATCCAGACACAGATCCTCTACAGCAGATCAGCAGGGTGTTTTCTTAACACTCCATCCTGCAACATATCCATACATCGACTGATGGGAAGCTTCAGGTAGGCTTTATCGATTGTCCAGCGATTTATATGTATAAATCAACTTTTAGTATTTGTATTGATCACTAGGTATGGTGGTTAGATCATACACATTTCATTGCTTCTCCAGCTGTTGGTGATGCACAGATCTCCGAAGGCTTTACCAACCTAGGAAATCTTAGGAAACTAATTGAAAACATAAAGAGCAAAACAAAACTACTTTTTATAAACTTTAATGCACAAATGTTATAATGTTTTAAATGAAGTCATTAGGACATGTACTGCACAGCTTAAAGGTTAAAAATTCATAACATGTGGAGAAAAAGTACCCACTTATTCTATACTAGGACTTGTCTGCAGACCAAAGACATTAATGTTATGTGTGAATACATGATGAAAAAAAGAACATTTTTATTAGGACAAAATGTCAAGATTATATGGAAACTAGGGGGTAAATCCTAATTATGTCTTTAAAAGAGAATCAAAATGTGTAAATTGCCATGTTATCATATACTTTCAATACCGGCTATGTGCCAGAATAATAAAATTATTAACAGCTAATATTAATTTTGAACCTAAAGCCAGCAGTCTCAAAATACTTACTATTGTACATAATCAGTCATTCATTTTGAGCAAAACATAAGATTCATAACATTAAGCTTTACAGTTTATTATCTTTAGTCTCATATGTTATCATTCTGAAATAAAATACAGGTCGAAGTCATAGTGCCTCAAATTGCTCTACAAAAGTTTCACAATCACACACTTTCAGACATAATCATTTCCAGAAATGAGCAAATATTTGGAGACCAGAAACCAAGTATAGATTTTGTTAATGCTAAACTGTACAGATATTTGTTACAGTTTTCAGGGACAGGGGGGAATGCTTTGCATGGAGCAGGGCACACAGCTGCTCTTGTATGAAGTTAAAATAAAACAGATGCTATTTTAGGATCTGCCTCTTAAAGCAAGATATACTGTAGATCAATAAGGAATTTTAAATGCATTTCCTTAACTAACGACACAAATATAAGCAAATCTGTGGAACCCTTTATTATTAATATAATGCCAGCTATGGAATCTTCTTAGGACTTAAGATTCCAATGCGAGTCATTTGGCAACATTTCTCCTATGTAAGCAATATGAGAGAGGCCAAGGCTCAGGCTTCCTGTACACAAGTTCACAGAGCTTCAGAAAAATGCTTACTAGCTGCAATGTCAATGCCGTCACTGCCCTTGTAAAACATCATATTTATATTGGATTCACTTAAGAATTTATGGAAATTAACTAAAAGCTAATGAGTTTAGAAAATGAGGACTGAAGACTGCACATAGAAGGAGCACACTCAAGTGTTCGAAGAGGAAGTTTTTTTTTTCTATGGATGCTTGTTGTAGTACTTTGAGGGACTATGCAAGGACAAGTATAAAGTCGTTTTTCTGACTTTCCCAATATGAAAAATTCCTCATTGGAGATGTCTCCTGACTAGGGATGAGCCTAACACCCCCCGGGTTCGGTACGCACCAGAACCTTGGAACGGACCGAAAGTTTACGCGAACTTTAGAACCCTATTAAATACAATGGGACTCGAGCGTTCAAAATCAAAAGTGCTAATTATCAAAGCTAATATGTAAGTTATTGTCCCAAAAAGGGTTTGGGGACCCGGGTCCTGCCCCAAGGGACATGTATCAATGCAAAAAGAAGTTTTAAAAACGGCCGTTTTTTCGGGAGCAGTGATTTTAATGATGCATGAAGTGAAAAAAAAAGTGAAATATTCCTTTAAATATCGTACCTGGGGGGTGTCTATAGTATAATGCCTGTGAAGTTTCCCGTGTTTAGAACTGTCCCTGCACAAAATGAAATTTCTAAAGGAAAAAAAGTTATTTAAAACTGCTTGCGGCTTTAATGTAATGTCTGGTCCCGGCAATATGGATAAAAATCATTGATAAAAATGGCATGGGTACCCCTCCCCAGCCCATTACCAGCCCCTTTGGGTCTTGTATGGATTTAGGTGCACACTGTGCAAAAGACAGTAAAGCAAAATACTGCAGCTCCCTGCCTGTATTTGTATCAGAACACCAGCAATTGTATTGAGGTAAGCTTTAGGTGCACACTGTGCAAAGGACACTAATGCAAAATACTGCAGCTCCCTGCCTGTATTTGTATCAGAACACCAGCAATTGTATTGAGGTAAGCTTTTGGTGCACACTGTGCAAAGGACACTAAAGCAAAATACTGCAGCTCCCTGCCTGTATTTGTATGAGAACACCAGCAATTGTATTGAGGTAAGCTTTTGGTGCACACTGTGCAAAGGACACTAAAGCAAAATACTGCAGCTCCCTGCCTGTATGTGTATCAGAACACCAGCAATTATATTGAGGTAAGCTTTTGGTGCACACTGTGCAAAGGACACTAAAGCAAAATACTGCAGCTCCCTGCCTGTATTTGTATCAGAACACCAGCAATTGTAATCAGGTAAGCTTTTGGTGCACACTGTGCAAAGGACACAGTACACTAAGTGAAACACTGCAGCTAGCACAATCACCTGCCTGCCTGTCAGTATAGAGAATAACAGGAACGGATCTAGCTAAACTGAATACAGTGTGTAAATATATATACAACACCTAGGATGCATATATATCCTCTATACACTAACTGCAGCTAACTGACTCGCCTGCCTGCTCTATCTAACTCAAATCAAATTACACTGTCTCTCTCTCTCTGTCTGTCTTTTAACAAACGCCGCAACACACTACACAAGGCTGCAAAGCCGGCGGCCGTATATAGTGTGGGGCGTGTACCTACTCCTCTGAACCATGATTGGCCAAAGCCACCCTGGCTTTGGCCAATTACGGCTCTCTGTACTTACGGCGCTGTGATTGGCCAAGCATGCGGGTCATAGTGCATGCTTGGCCAATCATCAGCCAGCAATGCACTGCAGTGAATTATGGGCCGTAACGCGCCACTCGAATTTGGCGCAAACAGCCCATAATGTTCGAAATTCGCCGAACAGCCGAACAGGCGATGTTCGAGTCGAACATGGGTTCGACTCGAACTCAAAGCTCATCCCTACTCCTGACACAAGCTGGCAATAGGATTTACATTATATCGCTTCCTGTATTGAATACCTGTTTCTCACTCATGACATGTTATCTTACTTTATCAAAATATTAATAAAAACATATTTGACTCCAATATGCAAAATTCTCAGAGTGAACATACTGAAGTCACAAAGTCTGCATAACAGAAAGGCATTTTCAAAAGAAGGCCAGCAATGACATCCTCTATTCACTTCTAAATAAAGATTTACTATAAAAAAAAACCTTTGAATATTATAAAATCTTAAAGTGGATGTAAACACGAATATTTGTATTTTTCAATTAAGGCTTGCACCTTGTACAGTATAGGATTTCATGTCATCTGTGCCAGTCTTGCCACAGAGTTAATCCAGCTCTGAGCAATCCTCTTATCTTTTTTCAGTGAGATAAATACTGACACACAGAGAAATAGGAGTCAGCTCTTCCCCCTTGCTGTGAGTGACAGGTCATTTACATATTTCATGCACGAGCCTGTGAGAGATATTCTGTGTACTTCAGATCCCCTCCTTTTTTCTCCAGCTCTCCCAGGATTGGCTGCTCCACACCTCAGCATGATTGGGCATACTGAAGTCACGTGGTGACTTTTCTGGGTTTTGACTGGATGTTAGTGATCATAGCAGAAGTTCAGTGTTATGCCGTGTACACACGATTGGATTTTCCGTTGGAAAAACCTTGGATGGTTTTTCCGACGGAACTCCGCTCAAGCTTGGCTTGCATACACACGTTCACACAAAAGTTGTCTGAACATTCGACCGTCAAGAACGCAGTGACATAGAAACACTACGACAAGCCAAGAAAATGAAGTTCAATGCTTCCGAGCATGCGTTGAATTGTTTCCGAGCATGCGCCGGAAATTTGCGCGTCGGAATTGCTACAGATGATCGGAATTTCCGATCAGAATTTTTTCCCCTCAGAAAATTTGAAAACAAGCTCTCAAATTTTTGTTAGTGGAAAATCCGACAGGAAAAGTCTGATGGAGCCTACACACATCTGACTTTTCGGAAAATCCGACCGTGTGTATGGGGCATCAGAAATACACAGGAGAAAATGCATGTTGACAAGGGGAGTGTAGAGGTGGGCGGGGAGTCTACTGACATCACGACTCCACCCACTGAGCTCCGGACAACAGACCCACCCACAGAATCTGCAGTTTTTCAGGTCTCATAACAGACAGAGGGAAGACATTTGACAGGTAAGGATACACGCAGGAGGCATGTATATCCTTATAGATAACCACTATGGCAGTAGTTTAGAAAGGATGAGAGTGGGCTTACATCCACTTTAAAATACCTTTTCTAAATCACCACCTGCTGCTCGATCTATATCCCAAAAATATGGTCAACTAATTCACTCATATATAGGGATGAGCCGAAAACCCCCCGGTTCGGTTCGCAGCAGAACATGCGAACAGGCAAAAAATTTGTACGAAAACCGTTAAAGTCTATGGGACGCGAACATAAAAAAATCAAAAGTGCTAATTTTAAAGGCTAATATGGAAGTTATTGTCATAAAAAGTGTTTGGGGACCCGGGTCCTGCTCCAGGGTACATGAATCAATGCAAAAAAAAGTTTTAAAAACTGCAGTTTTTTCGGGAGCAGTGATTTTAATAATGCTTAAAGTGAAACAATAAAAGTGAAATATTCCTTTAAATTTCGTTCCTGGGGGGTGTCTATAGTATGCCTGTAAAGTAGCGCATGTTTCCCGTGCTTAGAAAAGTCCCTGCACAAAATGAAATTTCTAAAGGAAAAAAAGGCATTTAAAACTGATCGTGGCTATAATGAATAGTCAGGTCCCAGCAATACAGATAAAAGTCATTGAAAAAAAACAGCATGGTTTCCCCCCTTAGTCCATTACCAGGCCCTTTGGGTCTGATATGAGTACTAAGGGGAACCCCAAACCAAAATAAAAAAAAAGTGTGGGGGTCCCCCCCCTCAAATTCCATATCAGGCCCTTCAGGTCTGGTATGGATATTAAGGGTAACCCTGCACCATTTAAATAAAAAATGGCGCAGGGTTCCCCCAAAAATCCATACCAGACCCTTTTTCGAGCACACAACCTGGCAGGCTAATGGAAAAGAGGGGTGGACGAGAGGGCGCCCCCCCTGAACCGTACCAGGCCACATGCCCTCAACATGTGGAGGATGTCCCCATGTTGATGGGGACAAGGGCCTCATCCCCACAACCCTTGCCTGGTGGTTGTGGGGGTCTGCGGGCGGGGGCTTATCGGAATCTGGAAGCCCCCTTTAACAAAGGGGACCCCCAGATCCCGGCCCCCCCTATGTGAATTGGTAATGGGGTACATTGTTCCCCTACCATTTCACAAACAAAAAAGTGTCAAAATGTTAAAAAACACAGGAGACAGTTTGGGACAAGTCCTCTATTAAAAAAAAAAGAAAAAAAAAGTTCCAACGATGTAATCCTGTCTCTGATGCGTCACGGGAAACCCGCGTTGCGCAAGAGGGGGCGGGGTCACCCGTACAAGTCATTGAGTAACCCTGTCTTTCTCCTTGCGTCCGCGCATGTGACGTGTGGCCCCGCCCTCATCTATAAAAGAGCTGTCAACCCGGCAGAGCGCCATTCAGCCGGGCGCCTCCTATGAGGCGGTATAGTTCGTAGCGGTGGGTTTTTTTTTCTTCCGTATCGCTCGAGACAGGATTACATCGCTGGAACCTTTTTTTTTTTTTTTTTTTAATAAAGGACTTGTCCCAAACTGTCTCCTGTGTTTTTTAACATTTTGACACTTTTTTTGTGAAATGGTAGGGGGGGCCGGGATCTGGGGGTCCCCTTTGTTAAAGGGTGCTTCCAGATTCCGATAAGCCCCCTGCCCGCAGACCCCCACAACCAAGGGTTGTGGGGATGAGGCCCTTTTCCCCATAAACATGGGGACATCCTCCCCATCTTAAGGGCATGTGGCCTGGTACGGT
This sequence comes from Rana muscosa, assembly GCA_029206835.1. Taxonomy (NCBI): domain Eukaryota; kingdom Metazoa; phylum Chordata; class Amphibia; order Anura; family Ranidae; genus Rana; species Rana muscosa. The sequence goes on from CM055118.1 coordinate 566,693,490, forward strand.
TCAGGAGGGGGGGCGCTCTCTCGTCCCCCCCCTCTTTTCCTGCGGCCTGATAAAAATATATAACAAGGGTGCTCCGGATAGCAGGATCTAGCAGATTAAGTCTGTTTTGGGAGGGATAGACATCTTCATACACTTCAGGCCGCACTCAGAGAGACAAGCGATCTCTAATGATAAACAGAAAAACAAGCCTCTTTGTGCAGAAATAAAAACTTTTTAATATCCCCAAAGGATTAAAAAACACTTACAAGATAGAAGGTGTAAGGGAGCGTGTAGTAAGTATATCCAGGTGAAGTTCCAATGTCAGGAAGGTCCCAGTGTGTAAAGCTTCCAGTGGATGCAGAAAACAACAGCCGGTGGACGCTGCAGGCTCTGGAGGCACAATAACGTTGCCAGGGTCAGTGTGGAGTATGGAGCCCGGGAATGGCGCCAGCGGAAGTGGGACGAGAGCCAGCATGGAACGCAAACAGGCTTCCTGTTGTTTCCTGGATCTACTGGAAGCTTTACACACTGGGACCTTCCTGACATTGGAACTTCACCTGGATATACTTACTACACGCTCCCTTACACCTTCTATCTTGTAAGTGTTTTTTAATCCTGCGGCCTGCCAGGTTGCGTGCTCAGATAAGGGTCTGGTATGGATTTTTGGGGGGAACCCCACGCCATTTTTTTTATTTTGGTGCGGGGTTCCCCTTAATATCCATACCAGACCTGAAGGGCCTAATATGGAATTTGGTGGGGACCCCACGCTTTTTTTTTAATTTTGGTTCGGGTTTCCCCTTAATATTCATACCAGACCCAAAGGGCCTGGTAATGGACTAAGGGGGGAAACCATGCTGTTTTTTTTCAATGACTTTTATCTGTATTGCCGGGACCCGACAATTCATTATAGCCGCAATCAGTTTTAAATGACTTTTTTTCCTTTAGAAATGTCATTATGTGCAGGGACTTTTCTAAGCACGGGAAACATGCGCTACTTTACAGGCATACTATAGACACCCCGAGGTACGAAATTTAAAGGAATATTTCACTTTTATTGTTTCACTTTAAGCATTATTAAAATCACTGCTCCTGAAAAAAACTGCAGTTTTTAAAACTTTTTTTTGCATTGATACATGTCCCCTGGGGCAGAACCCGGGTCCCCAAACACTTTTTAGGAAAATAACTTGCATATTAACCTTTAAAATTAGCACTTTTGATTTCTCCCATAGACTTTTAAAGGGTGTTCCGTGGCGTTTCGAATTTGCCACGAACACCCCAAATTGTTCGCTGTTCAGCGAACGGGCGAACAGGCAATGTTCGAGTCGAACTCATGTTTGACTCAAACAGATAGCCCATCCCTACTCATAAACAGTGCTAAATATACCATATAATATGCAATAGTGCTTAATCAATTGCATTAAGTTAAAAATACATCATCAAACCATATATGCAAATCCCCCTTTCCAACATAAATCCTCCCCACCCAAACTCCCTGGCACAAAGCCTTCTTCATACTAAACCACTCCTCCCAGCAGAAATTGTCCAAATCCCACTCTGAGTACAAAGCCCCCCCACAACTCCTCCCAGAAGAAATTGTTGTTACAAGTGGTCCATGGGGAGAGATGCCGGCTGTGGTAGTGGTAAATCATTGTAGTGTTAAGGGACAGGAGTAGAAAATACAGGCCAGCAGGTGTTCTGATTACATGACCAGTAGCATTTGGAAGACACAACAGCTGTAGCTAAAGCCTCATACACACGGTCGGACTTCAAACAAACTTTTCCGTGGATTTTTGTCCAAAGGGATTTGGCCGGGCACACCCATAGCATACACACGGCAGGACTTTTCTGCAAACTTTCCCAAAACTTTCCCAACATCACGTGGTTTTTCTGCTCTTTTCTGCTCTTTACCGCCACCCTTTGGTCAACTTCTGCTATTGTTGGTTGATTTTAACATTGATTCTGGGCATGCGTATTTGTACTTCGGACAAAAGTCGGATGGATTTCTGTACACACGGTCGGACTTGGCACCATCAGACTTTTGTTGCCGAAAAGTTTGTCCGTTTGCAGAGCGAACTTTTGTCCGATGAAACCCGAAAAAGATTGTCCGATGGAGCGTACACACGGTCGGATTTTTGGGAAAACGTGCTCATTTTGAAGTCTGTTGGCAAAAAGTCTGATCCCCCACCTGCATTCTAGGCTCCTCCTCTTCTGTGCGTCGCCATAGGAAGCAGCTTCCTATGGGGGTGCACATGCGGGCTCGCTCCCAACCAAGGCTGTGTGTGTCCTGCTGAAAACAGAACACAAACACTCCTGTGCATAAATGGATCACCAAACAGTCAATTTTGCACGATGGTAGCACTGGCTTTGCAGCCCTTCATGGACAGGGGTGTCCTAATAGCAAATAGAAGAAGAGAAACAAGGGTGCACCAGCCTAGTGTATTATCATTAGGATAGATTTTTATTTAAAAGAAAAAATCAATACTACTCACAATTGTAGCAAAGAAAATCGCATTGCAACAAAGTTTCTTGTAAGTGGCAGCTGTAAGAGGTGCTTGAAACCACACTCCACAAGATCACAGAGGATGTAAAGAGGGCCACTGCCGGCTTACGCATTTCGAAGCACAAAGCTTCTTCCTCAGAGGCCAGCAGTCGTGTGTGTGTCCTGCTGCTGCTTCTCTGTCCTGTAACTGCAGGGAGAGAGCTGCTATAGACGGGCACAGCGCTGGATCGAGTGAAAGCATGGGGAGAAGCAGAAAACGGATAGGAATCTGCAACAGTTTGTTACAATTTATTCAATATACACTGTTCACCCAGAGGGGTTTACATAATAAGTCTAGACCCAAAGGCAAAGAGGCTGGGCCTCCACTAGAACAACTAAGGTAATGCAGAAAGTACAGCAGTGTAAAATTAGCCAGCAGCAGGACAGGTTTAATCAAGGATAATCTGCCAAAATATACTAGAGACAAAATATAGAGAGGTATTTTTGCTACAAAAAAAAAATATACTGCAGAGGATACAGCAGTGTAAATTCAGCTAGCAGCAGGACTGTTCAGGTATCAAGGATAACAGAGCTAACTGGCATATGTTTAACTTTTAACTATGGGGAAAGGGGGTGCTGTGCATATGAGTGATATAGTGTGAGGTAGTTTAGGTGTACACCGTTCTTTCAAACAATGCAAGGGCATGCTGCAAACAAAATGTAGTTCCAAGAAGGGATGGTCAGTAACAAGAGAATGCTCCAAACTTAAAAACAATCCCCATCAACATAAAATAAAATTTAAGAAAAAAACACACACAACAAATGAAAACAAAAAGCAGTTTAACCTAAAATAAAGGCCCAATCAACATAAAATTAAAACCAAAATACCCTGAAAAGAAATGAAACCCCCAATATATTTCCCCCCAGAAATTAGAATGAAATCTGTAAATAAATTTGCATTGATTAAGAATCTCAAACCCCCAAGATTCACCTGGAACCCATGGTGCATGGATTTACTAAAACTGGAGAGTACAATATCTGAGGCAGCTCTGCATACCAACCAATCAGATTCTAGTTTTTTTTTGCCAAAGCTTCATTGAACAAGCTGAAGTTAGAAGCTGATTGGCTACCATGCACGGCTGCACCAGATGCTGCACTCTCCAGTGTAGCGGGGTCTTCAAAGTTAGTGGGATACACCTGGGGGTAGAGAGACCCAGGTGTGTAATTATGTCAGGGTTCAGACCCCTTTTTCTTATTCGTGGAGGATTGGGTGGTGTAATATTCTCTTTGACCAGTGGGTGTCAGTATACCTACTGGCTCGAGGTAGAATCACTACCAGAGGGCTACCCTTCTTTGTCCCTTCCTGGAGATGGTACGGCTGGGGCGGGGAACCCGCCGTGGTGTCGATGGGAGGATATAAAAGGGGGAGACGCCCTCGCCACGGGGGCTGTCCGGAGGGAGGAGATCGTGTCTTCACGCACCCAGGCACCTTAGGCCTGGGTGCGGGCGGTTCAAGGTTCCAGCCTAGGCGCCCAAGGCCTGGCCGGAACGAAGATGGAGTCCATCCCGGGCACCTTCAGCCTGGGGTGAGGTAGTATTAAGGAGGCCTGGGACCCGGTGACTCCGGCTGGGTCCCGCGAGGGTGGAGTTGCTCCAGGGCGCCCCTTGCGAGGGGACCCGCATCTGAGGTGAGGAGGCTGGGGAGGTCACCCGTCCGAAGACCCGGTGCAGTGTCAACCCGGTGACGGATGGGCCTTCGGTAACTCCCTCGGAGGACATCTTCCCCTGATATGGGCTACAGCGCAGCGGAGGAGCTTTCATCAAGATTCCTGCAACCCCTGGTCATAGCACAGGGAGTGTAGGGACTAGGAACCTGTACAGTGCCTCGACCTGCTTCCCCATCGTATCATGCCGTTGCATTTGACTGTATGTGGAGATACGCAATAAACCTGAGTTTGGACTTTGATGGGTGTATGGACTCTGTTGATGGGAACAAAGGGAGATTCCGGCACGGAAGGACTGACCCTCATAACCAGCGCACATTTGGCCCGAGGAAAAAGATTGATACTGGCCTTCACCTCACCCACAGCCATGGGGAGGACATGGGCCGTGGCGCACCTCACTCTGTCGCTCGACATACCCCTAGCTAAAGAGGTCGGGGTGAGACCGCTACACGTGGGGGCTCGTGAGTCCGGGATGAAATGTGTGTTGACCCTGAGGTTTGGAACGGCTGTGTTTGGACTTTGCTGCCCGGAGGAGGTCCGAGCAGGTCGGCCATGTGATTGGCCAAAGTGCATCCCTGTGCTCGAAGTCGTGGAAATTTCCCTGAAAAACCGGGAGAGGCCCATGCAGAAAGAGCGGGAAGAGGGAGGAGTCCAGCCGTGTGACGAACTACATGTGGGGACTTTTGCTGCACTGCGCCACGAGGCACCCCATGACTGCGCAATTCGTGGGAGGAGACTGAAGGAAGCCCGCGAAAACGTGCAAGTCGTGGGAGGAGTCTGGCCACGTGTGGAGAGACACGTGGAGACTCCGGCGCGAGGTCAGCGCGTGATGGAGCAGCAAGTGGTCGGAGCGAACTCAGGCTCCCCGTGGATGCCGGTACCTTATCCTTTCAAGATGACTGCATTTGCTGCACCCATTACAGACACGGGGATAAGGCTCAGGCCCCGAGGACAGTTGGCTCTGTATTCATGCAGAGACACGGAGGCCCTCGGTGTGATCTGTCCCGGATGCTCGGGACTGGTGGTCCAACTAAAGCCATTCGGGCGATGCGAAGCATGCAAGGAGTTTCTTTTTGAGGTTGAACCACACACGGAAAGGCCCCGGGCCCTACGCCTCAACTGCATCACAGGAACCGCCACTCCGGAGGGAGAGATCAAAGCCTTTGCGGAGTTTCCCGTGCGCGCTGACCAGGGCGAAGTGACTTCCCAACCAGAGACTGAGAGAGAAAAATCCGAGGACACTGCTTCGGTCACTACAGACTCCCTGCTGCCACCCCCGAAGAGGAAGATAGGCCTGGTGCAGGCATCCTATGGTCGTGGTCGAGCTTCACCCCGCCGCTTGCCTGGCCTGGATGGCGCAGGTAGAGAAGAGAGTCCCGGACATCCCAGTTCTTCAGAAGGTCCAGGTGAGCCAGGGGCTGGGACTGTGGTGTTGGTTGGAGGTGTCGGGGGTCCACAGTCGGTGGAGCCCGCAAGGGAGGGTAGCCTTCCGTCTACTAGAGACTACCTTCCCGCCGAGATGTATGACACCTCCGACTTAGAGTCATTGTCAGACTGTGGGGATGACGGAGAGATAGACGAACTGTTTCACCGGAAGGGCTGGGACAGACGCCCACTACCTGTGCTGAGTAAACCGCAGGATTCCCCCATGTCCATAGAAGACAGTACGCTCCGGGTGAAGGCCCCGGAGTTCTCGAGGAAATCTAGTCCTCCGACCAACTTCCCGCATTCAACTACATCACCCGCTCTGATGTTGGGAATGCAGCGTGCTTCGTTGCGGGCACCAAAGACAAAGAAACCCGAGATGGTGAAGGTACCTCGGCACCCGGAGGCCATCGTACAGCCAGGAGAAGGTGAGCGAGATGTGATGCCACCTCTAGCCAGGTTGCAGAGACTTTTCTCCCAGAGAGTCGCCCGTGAATATGGGTGGGAGTACCCCTACTTGCCTCGGGACTTATTGTATGAAGTCGAGGTCCTGCGACCAAGGTGGTATGATGAGTTTGTATGGGAAAAACTTAAAGTACCCCATGCCAGGCGATACCTGTCATGTTCGCCGCCTGTGTCTAAAAAGTTCAAGGACTGCAGAGCTGATTGGAGACTTGGGCGCCATATTCATGCCGATAAGGTGCTCATCTGCCGGAAAGAAGGAGAGGATGTCGAGTATTCGGTGGAAGTGTTTGACGGGCACCTGAAGCCCCTGTTTCTGCCGGATCCAAGGTTCTATTTATAGGAGAAGTGAGCTCCTATCTTGTTGCTGTTGAAACTTTCTGGAAGAGACATTCCCAGACGCCTAGAACTGTGCCCTACTTTTGTTTTGATTTGGGCTTTTCTTTTACTCACTGGAGATTTGGGAGCTGTTGTTTTTTTTCTCCCTTTTCTTCATGTGCCAAAGGCAGAGACTTTTGGGGTAGAGTTAGAGTAGGAGAGCAGGAAGAATGAAGATCTCACCAAGTGTCATTACCGCAGCGCTGTCACCAGGTGGCAGTGTTGTGCAACGAATGTTTGAAAATGTTACACATGCATTACGTACTTATTGGAGTGAGTGGGTCTCTCGGCTGACGGACCCACTCATGCCAAGTTAACACAGAGTGTTAGGATGTGTTTTTTTTTGTTTGTTTCCCTTCTGCAGGAGATTCGTCGGTCAAGACTACTGAGTATGGGGTGGTTCTTAGACAGTGACGGAAGGGATTGTATATGTGTACATGACAGATGTTTTATACAAAAGTTTTAATGTTCTATAGTTTCCCTGTCTGTTGAGCAGGTCTTGGCACATACAGTATCCAAAATTTGAGGGATAGCCTCTGGGGCCCACTTCATGTCACCACTCCTTGGGAGACATGGGTGTGCACCTGACACTGGGGACCAGCGTCAAATCACCAGGGGGAGTGTGTAGCGGGGTCTTCAAAGTTAGTGGGATACACCTGGGGGTAGAGAGACCCAGGTGTGTAATTATGTCAGGGTTCAGACCCCTTTTTCTTATTCGTGGAGGATTGGGTGGTGTAATATTCTCTTTGACCAGTGGGTGTCAGTATACCTACTGGCTCGAGGTAGAATCACTACCAGAGGGCTACCCTTCTTTGTCCCTTCCTGGAGATGGTACGGCCGGGGCGGGGAACCCGCCGTGGTGTCGATGGGAGGATATAAAAGGGGGAGACGCCCTCGCCACGGGGGCTGTCCGGAGGGAGGAGATCGTGTCTCTTCACGCACCCAGGCACCTTAGGCCTGGGTGCGGGCGGTTCAAGGTTCCGGCCTAGGCGCCCAAGGCCTGGCCGGAACGAAGATGGAGTCCATCCCGGGCACCTTCAGCCTGGGGTGAGGTAGTATTAAGGAGGCCTGGGACCCGGTGACTCCGGCTGGGTCCCGCGAGGGTGGAGTTGCTCCAGGGCGCCCCTTGCGAGGGGACCCGCATCTGAGGTGAGGAGGCTGGGGAGGTCACCCGTCCGAAGACCCGGTGCAGTGTCAACCCGGTGACGGATGGGCCTTCGGTAACTCCCTCGGAGGACATCTTCCCCTGATATGGGCTACAGCGCAGCGGAGGAGCTTTCATCAAGATTCCTGCAACCCCTGGTCATAGCACAGGGAGTGTAGGGACTAGGAACCTGTACAGTGCCTCGACCTGCTTCCCCATCGTATCATGCCGTTGCATTTGACTGTATGTGGAGATACGCAATAAACCTGAGTTTGGACTTTGATGGGTGTATGGACTCTGTTGATGGGAACAAAGGGAGATTCCGGCACGGAAGGACTGACCCTCATAACCAGCGCACATTTGGCCCGAGGAAAAAGATTGATACTGGCCTTCACCTCACCCACAGCCATGGGGAGGACATGGGCCGTGGCGCACCTCACTCTGTCGCTCGACATACCCCTAGCTAAAGAGGTCGGGGTGAGGCCGCTACACCAGTTTTAGTAAATCAAGCCCATAGGCATACATAGAGGTGCTCATAACAGCTTGTGTTCACTCCAACTGCCCTATTCGATATTGGCTAGAAAGTGGTTTTAAGGTAAACACCATAATTACTTTATTGATACCTACTTTGTTAGTGGTTAGCCAGCATTTGGGATGCTTTCCGATTGCTTTATAAAAATTTTACCAACCTCTAACCAAACATCAAAAACTTTTTTGTGCTTTTCATATTTTCGATGCGCAACAAAAAAGGATATTTTTTCTTGCTTTTCAGGAGGCTGAAAGATGAATTCTGAGTCGGAAAATGCACTTATTGCTACTAAGCCAGCACTGAGTGAATCTCAAGCTATTACCTTGGTGGAGAACGTATATGGCCTACAAGTAATTAAAGTGAAACCCCTGCCAAGTTATGATGATCAAAATTTTTATATCCAGACCACAAGTGATGTAACAGATGCTGGAAATGAATTTATCTTGAAGATTATAAATGGTGAAAGTAGTAAAATCCCAGAACTCATTGAAGCACAAACCTATGTCATGAAATTCTTGCATGACGAAGGTCTTCCTACCCAATATCCTATAGTCACAAAAAGTGGCCATGTTATGTCCTTAGAAGCTATAGGTAAGACTAGTACAAATGTAATTTGAAACATCAGTCATCGAAATATGTAAATATCATATCAATTCTAGGAATCATGCACCTGCAAACTAATTTTATATGTGAAACAAATAACATTTTATCGTTACAGAGTACTAGTTGATTTTACAGCAATTAGATGATTTATCCTATTTAAAAGGCTTTAACAGCTCTGGTTCCTGCTTATATAAACTATTATACATCCTGTGAGTATTGGCTCCCCCCCTCCTTGGTTGTAAGACCCCATAACAGGTATATCTGCTCTGGTTGTAGTTATTGACTTATTCAGCTCACCCACTAGAAGACAATGACTAACCATTACATAAACCAAGGTTATTCAATAGACATTGCAAGAAAGAGTGAGATAACTCATAATAACCAGGGATGAGCCGAACACCCCCCTGTTCGGTTTGCACCAGAACCTGCGAACAGACAAAATGTACGTGTGAACTTTAGAACCCTATTAAATACAATGGACTCGAACGTTCGAAATCTAAAGTGCTAATTATAAAGGCTAATATGCAATTTATTGTCCTAAAAAGTGTTTGGGGACCCGGGTCCTGCCCCAGGGGACATGTATCAATGCAAAAAAAGGTTTAAAAAATAGACATTTTTACGGGAGCGGTGATTTTAATAATGCTTAAAATGAAAAAATAAAACTGAAATATTCCTTTAAATTTCGTACCTGGGGGGTGTGTATGATATGCATGTAAAGTCGCGCATGTTTCCCGTGCTTAGAACTGTCCCTGCACAAAGTGTCATTTTTGAAGGAAAAAAAGTCATTTAAAACTCACTCGCGGCTATTAATGAAATTCAATTACCAGGCCCTTTAGGTCTGGAATGGATATTAAGGGAAACCCCGCCGCAAATGAAAAAAAAAAATGGCGTGGGCTTCCCCCTAAATATCCATACCAGGCCCTTGAGATCTGGCATAGATTTTAAGGGGAACTCCACCCCAAATTAAAAAAAATGGCGTGGAGTCCCCCCAAAAATCCATACCAGACCCTTATCCGAGCACGCAACCTGGTCGGCCGCAGGGGAAGAGGGGGGGTGCGAGAGAGCGGCCCCCCTCCCTCCTGAACCGTACCAGGCCACATGCCCTCAACATGGGGAGGATGTCCCCATGTTGATGGGGACAAGGGCCTCATCCCCACAACCCTTGCCCGGTGGTTGTGGGGGTCTGCGGGTGGGGGCTTATCGGAATCTGGAAGACCCCTTTAACAAAGGGGACCCCCAGATCCCGCCCCCCCTATGTGAATTGGTAAGGGGTACATTGTACCCCTACCATTTCACGAAGAAAGTGTCAAAAAATTTAAATAAAAACACACACACCTTGGAAAAGTCCTTTATTAAAAAATAAAAAAATAATAAAAAAATAAAAACATTCCAGCGATGAAATCCAGTGTCCCGCGGCGATCCCGATGTCCAGCGCTGTCCGTCATTGGTTGTGCCTGTGCGGATTACACAGTGAAGGAAGTTTCCCGCTCAGGCCAATGACGTAGGCGGGGGTCGGACATACCGAGGGGGCGGACCTGATGGGGAACTTCATTCGCTGTGTAATACATGTATAGACCCGCCCCTTCTCATGTTCCGCATCTGGTCCGCTGAGCGGACCTGATGGGGAACTTTAGAAGGGGCGGGTCTATACATTTAAAACACAGCGGAGGAAGTTCCCCATCAGGTCCGCACAGGCACAACCAATGACGGACAGCGCTGGACATCGGGATCGCCGCGGGACACTGGGTTTTATCGCTGGAATGTTTTTATTTTTTTATTATTTTTTTATTTTTTAATAAAGGACTTTTCCAAGGTGTGTGTGTTTTTATTTACATTTTTTTGACACTTTCTTTGTGAAATAGTAGGGGTACAATGTACCCCTTACCAATTCACATAGGGGGGGTGGGATCTGGGGGTCCCCTTTGTTAAAGGGGTCTGCCAGATTCCGATAAGCCCCCCACCCGCAGACCCCCACAACCACCGGGCAAGGGTTGTGGGGATGAGGCCCTTGTCCCCATCAACATGGGGACATCCTCCCCATGTTGAGGGCATGTGGCCTGGTACGGTTCAGGAGGGAGGGGGGGCCGCTCTCTCGTCCCCCCCTCTTCCCCTGCGGCCGGCCAGGTTGCGTGCTCGGATAAGGGTCTGGTATGGATTTCTGGGGTGACTCCACGCCATTTTTTTTTTAATTTGGGGTGGAGTTCCCCTTAAAATCCATGCCAGATCTCAAGGGCCTGGTATGGATATTTAGGGGGAACCCCACGCCATTTTTTTTTTAAATTTGCGGCAGGGTTCCCTTTAATATCCATTCCAGACCTAAAGGGCCTGGTAATTGAATTTGGGGGAACCCCCACGCTTTTTTTTTTTTTTTATATCAATGACTTTTCTATGTATTGATAAAAGCCGACAATTCATTATAGCCGCAAGTGAGTTTTAAATGACTTTTTTTCCTTCAAAAATGACACTTTGTGCAGGGACAGTTCTAAGCACGGGAAACATGTGCCACTTTACATGCATATCGTACACACTCCCCAGGTACGAAATTTAAAGGAATATTTCACTTTTATTTTTTCATTTTATGCATTATTAAAATCACTGCTCCTAAAAAAACGGCCGTTTTTAAAACTTTTTTTTGCATTGATGGGCTGGGCCCAGGTCCCCAAACACTTTTTAGGACAATAACTTGCATATTAGCCTTTATAATTAGCACTTTAGATTTCTCCCATAGACTTTTCGAATTTGCTGTGAACACCCCAAATTGTTCGTTGTTCGGCGAACGGTGCGAACAGGCAATGTTCGAGTCGAACATGAGTTCGACTCGAACTCGAAGCTCATCCCTAATAATAACTAACTCCTGTACGGAGTGTGTTTTGAAAATGTATGTTTGCTGTGGCCCTACATTTTGTTGTTAACCGGAGAGAAACTCTACTGTAATCAAGAGCTTTTGAACTGTATTTCCCAGAGGGAGACTGCCAGGAGGAGGGGAAGAAGCTGCATTTTCTCAGGCTGTACAGGACACAGCTTCCTCTTGCCGTGAGGGAGCCTGGATAGTGCACATCATTGTCTAGTGTGTGCCCTCACTGCTTCATGTCGGCAGGCTGTGCAGGATCTGCAGTGATGAGTTTGGGAGTGCTGACAGCCAGAGTCACCTGGCTGCAGAGCTAAGAGCGGGCTAATCACTGTGTGTAACCAGATGGTGAGCTGCAATATCACCGAGACTGGTGAGCTGCTGCTGTGAGGATTTTTATGTCTGCTGCTAGAGGAAGAGACTGAGCCTTTGGGAACTAACCATACGGCCATCTAGGAGACTTATTGCTGCCTGCAGGCTAGACAGAGACTATTCTCATGTGTGCCAACAATACAATTGCGCCCCAACGTTGGCTGGCTAAAGAGTTAGGACAAAACACTGTCCCTTTACAGCTGCTACACAGAGACCTTCACCTACTGCGTATGCTAAAAGGTACCTCTCAGGAGACATTGCACTATATCTAGACATTTTCATAGAGTGCACTGTAAACTAGTTATACAGTAAGTCCCCTACTTACAAAGGAGAGAGAATACATATACAAGCTATTAGGATTTGAGCACAGGTATATCTTTTCTCTGTTGTAATGCAGGTCAGTGACCAGACCTGAACCTAGTAACTCTCCCCTACATTGTGTCTTTATGCCCAGCGTTGGCATGGTGTCCACCATAGCATTTGCAGTGGCAGAGCAGTGTTGGACTGGCCGTAAGAGGGATTACTTTGACGCAGTTGGCCAGCTTAAACATGTATTGCAATATATGTGAACTCAAAATCCCTGCTTTTCATTGCATAGTTTACTGGAAAGGGTGTATAGCAGTGTGCAGAGGGTCCAGCCATAATTTGTAGTGTTAACATGTAATCACACCCCTTTAGCACCTGATAGTTTAAATACATGTACAAGCTTTTGGGATTGGAGCACAGGTATTCTTTTTGCCTGTTGTAACCCAGGTCAGTGACCAGACCTGAACCTAGTAGCTCATTCCCACCTTGTGTCTTTATGCCCCATGTTGCCATAGTGTCCACTGTAGCATTTGCAGTGGCAGAGCAGTGCAAGACTGACCATAAGAGGGATTACTTTGATGCAGTTGACCAGCTTAAACATGTATTGCAATATGTGTGAACTAAAAATCCCTATTTTTCATTGCATAATTAGCTGGAAAGGGTGTATAGCATTGCACTGATCAGTGTGTTCTGGTGGGGGGGGGGGGGAGTCCCCCTTTCAGAACACAATAGCACAGGAGGGGAGATCTGGGCACCAACATTGCCTGTGTTGGTACGGCGATCTGGCATTTTTTTTCGTTCAGCCTGCTGGGTTGAATGAACAAAAAACTGAGTGGGTGTACCCAGCTTTACGCGATTGGACATCCGAACACATGTTCGCCTCTTGGAAAGTTTGCAAGTTGAATGTTCGTATTTGTGGGGAACTTACTGTAGTATATTATTCACATTCACGCAGTTAATGCTTACATGCACTGTTTATTGCTGACTATGCTGCTTCCTAAATTAATCCAAGTCTAGTGGTATAGAACTCTATTCTAAGTTACCTGGGCATAGCGATTATACTGTCTAGTGGATTGTGTCTGAACCTACATTCTGTGTGTTCATTTATACTCAAACCATCATTTACTCTAACAGGTTCCAATACACTGAGTTAATTTACCAGTAAACGGTTTTGTCTCTATTTCCTGGTGAAAATTCACAGCTGATATAAAAGGTATCTATACTTGTGTTCTTATAAGCACTTGCAGTAACTTTCATTCAACCAGGTGTGTCAAGTTGTTCTTGGAGTCGAGGCACAGAACAGAGAACTCACATTACCAAGTGGCTCCTGGGGGGTAGCACTACATTTATTTTCTAGATTTTTTTAAATGTTTGTTTAACTAACTTACTTAATTCTTCCCCCCAGACTATGGTGATGTAATACGGAATCATGCGGTGAGACTTCTGACATACCTTCCTGGAACACTAGCAGCTCAAATTACAGCAACTCCACAAATATTATATGACATCGGCAAAATGGCGGCCACTCTTGATGATAAGTTAGCAAAGGTGTATTATTCTATTAAATATACTTATTCCTTTGCTTTGTCTATTTTCACTCAGTTAAAAAGGTTTTCATTTAACAAAATTTTAAAAGGAAGATTTGTGTGTTACCCACAACACCAAGATTCTTCCTGATTAATAAACCTGTACAGTAAAATTGACTGCTGGAATCAGACAGGCAGTCATGTGTTAACTTTTGGGTCTTGGGGAACCCTTATAAGAATCAATACACTGGGATTGGGGGGGGGGGGGTTTGGTAGAAAAAAAGGCCCTTACATTGGTGGCCTTTGGGAAGAATGCAATAGAGCTGGCTCTGCCAAGCGGCTATGCGAATCTGCCAGATTGTTGAGAGCTTGGAAAGGCTTGTACTGCGAGGCTGCTTAGCAGTCGTGGCTCTCCCTGAGAAAACCTGGGTAGAATAGCTCTTCTATTGCAGAGAACTGCCATTTAGATCTGACAGGGTTGCTTTAATGTCTTCATTAGTAATTCCTGAGGTCTTTTACCTGTAATCTCACTCGTCTAATTCCAAAAGGTTCTCTGTGTTAAAGGTTTATTTTTCTGTTATATCCCCTGGATTTGATCCTTTCAACTACATTTGCTACAATCTAGTTTATTGCAGTGTGTCCTGGGTTGGGCTGGCGATTTCCTGAAAAAGAAGGGTTAACGCTGCTGGTCAGGTTTTCCTGATCTTTTCAGGAAGGTTACTGCCCCCTACAGGTCATACCTCATAAATAGGGGCTCATTGGTGCCCTTAAGAGTTCAGCAAGGGGAAAGATTGGTAAGATATAGCTAAGATATACAGTATCTCACAAAAGTGAGTACACTCCTCACATTTTTGTAAATATTTTATTATACCTTTTCATATGACAACACCGAAGAAATGGCACTTTGCAACAATGTAAAGTAGTGAGTGTACAGCATGTATAACAGTGTAAATTTGCTGTCCCCCTAAAAATAATTCAACACACAGCCATTAATGTCTAAACTGCTGGCAACAAAAGTGAGTACACCCCTAAATTAAAATGTCCAAATTGGGCCCAAAGTGTAAATATTTTGTGTGGCCACCATTATTTTCCAGCACTGCCTTAACTCTCTTGGGCATGGAGTTCACCAGAGCTTCACAGGTTGCCACTGGAGTCCTCTTCTACTCCTCCATGACGACATCACAGAGCTGGTGGAAGTTAGAGACCTTGTGCTCCTCCACCTACCGTTTAAAGATGTCCCACAGATGATCAATAGGGTTTAGGTCTGGATTCATGCTTGGCAAAGTCCATCACCTTTTACACTCAGCTTCTTTAGCAAGGCAGTGGTCGTCTTGGAGGTGTGTTTGGGGTCGTTATCATGTTGAAATACTGCCCTGCAACCCAGTCTCCAAAGGGAAGGGATCATGCTCTGTTTCAGTATGTCACAGTACATGTTGGCATTATATGGTTCCCTCAATGAACTGTAGCTCCCCAGTGCCGGCAGCACTCATGCAGCCCCAGACTATGACTCTCCCACCATCATGCTTGACTGTAGGCGAGACACACTTGTCTTTGTAGTCCTCATCTGGTTGCCGCCACACACGCTTGACACCATCTGAACCAAATAAGTTTATCTTGGTCTCCTCAGACCTAAGGACATGGATTACTGGAACCATGTCCTGTGGTTTGATGAGACCAAGATAAACTTGGTCTCAAGCTGTACACTTATTTGTCTTCAGCAAACTGTTTGCAGGCTTTCTTGTTCATCATCTTTAGAAGAGGCTTTCTTCTGGGATGACAGCAATGCAGACCAATTTGATGTAGTGTGCGGCGTATGGTCTGAGCACTGACAGACTGACCCCCCACCCCTTTAACCTCTGTAGAAATGCTGGCAGCACTTATACATCTATTTCCCAAAGACAACCTGTGGATATGACGCTGAGCACGTGAACTCAACTTCTTTGGTCGACCATGGTGAGGCCTGTTCTGATTGGCACCTGTCCTGTTTAACCGCTGTATGGTCTTGGCCAACGTGCTGCAGCTCAGTTTCAGGGTCTTGGCAATCTTCTTATAGCCTAGGCCATCTTTATGTAGAGCAACGAGTTCTTTGCCATGAGGTGCCATGTTGAACTTCCAGTGACCAGTATGAGAGGGTGAGAGCGATAACACCAAATTGAACACACCTCCTCCCCATTCACACCTGAGACCTTGTAACACTAACGAGTCACATGACATCAGGGAGGGAAAATGGCTAATTGGGGCCAATTTGGACAATTTTACTTAGGGGTGTACTCACTTTTGTTGCCAGCGGTTTAGACATTAATGGTTGTGGGTTGAGTTATTTTGAAGGGACAGAAAATTTACACTGTTATACAAGCTGTATACTCACCACTTTACATTGTAGCAAAGTGTAATTTCTTCAGTGTTGTCACATGAAAAGATAAAGTAAAATATTTACAAAAATGTGAGGGGTGAACTCACTTTTGTGAGATACTTTAGCTATTAAGCTTTTGGGGTGTACCGGCCCTTGGGGGAAGCTTGATCAGGGTTCCCAGTGGGGTATGGAACCTGTAGATCTAAATGAACGTCCCTAACCGGACTCTGTTTGACTTATTGCTACCGCATGTGGATTACTGCCAGTTATGGACCCTTGCCTTACTAAAGTCTTTAATAGGCTTTTCCACCTAACTCAGGTATGACTACCTCATAGGACTTTACTCTGGGGCACTTAGAGAACTTTGTATAGGAAAGTGTGCAGAAGATGTCTTTGAGAACTGTTACTTTTAACTTTTTCAGTAAAATATCTTTATTATCCATCTAATCTGAAGTCTCTAAAGGGGTGCATGTACGGCGTATTAATAGAACAGGGCTTACAGCAGGGGACTGGAAAGGTTAGAGAAGATACAGTACAGAAGTCTAACAAGCAGAGGAGCTGTTCTAAGACAGCAATATTGCCATTGCTAATGACTACTGTATTTGTGTCAGTTGCTAAATCAGCCAATCAACCTGAAAACTGGTGACATGGCAGAGGTGACAGATACTCTGGTAATGAAGGTTTTTTTTTTTTTTAAGCCCATGGCATGTGAAACGCACCCAAGAACTTCACCCGGTGCCAGAAAAATGTGCACACACATAAAGAGGTGACACAAAAACGTGCAACGGGGGTGTACACAAGCCCTCTAAAATCAGAGGGCCTTGCCCTGAATCCCACGGAGCGTTAGGCTACTGATGGGGACAAGGGTACTTTACACTTGGTCCATCTGGCCGAAACCAGATGGACCCCTTTCTCTGGAGGGTCTGCCGAAACAGACCCACCCAAGTACTAGGTGGAGCTCCCCCGAAGGGAGACCCCATGAGAGAGGGCAAACTAAGCCAGAAGGCCATGTCCACCCCCTCCCAAGACTTTCAGGGTAGGCCCGAGGACATACACCCTACTAGTCACATGTGCAAAAACAATAAGGCCCAGCCCAGGAGGCAGGTGAGAAAAAAAAGTGTGTATATGGTGCAGTTACCATGGTGCCATAAATCAAAGTGACCCTCACTTATAGTGATTGTACGGCACCCCTGGACTGCCACTCCAGGGGCACATACATTATAGGCTTTCATTTCCCTATCCGACCCCCCGACCGGATCAGTGCAGCCATCCATCCCTGCTAGATAGAGAGCCCTTCCATTTCTTCTGCATCCCCTGTCTCCTACCTCACTCTGTTTAAATGATGTAGGCTCTGTCAGCATTTAACACTTCCAGCACTATCGAATGTATGGGTCCATCATCACACACCATGGTTCTTTTCTGCGGGGAAGGACCCCACGCCAAATAAACAAACAAAAAAAAAAACCCACATTAAAAAAAACAGCATGTGGTCCCCCCAAAATTCATACCCGAGCAAGCTGCCCAGCAGGTCAGGAAAGGGGGGGGGGCGACCCATACCAGGCCACATGCCCTCCACATGGGGGGGGTGGGTGATTTTCACCCCCCACCTCAAAGCACCTTGGTAGGGACAAGGGCCTCTTCTCGACAACCCTGGGCGGTGGTTGAAGGGGGTCTCCAAGCAGGGTTTATCTGAATCTGAAAGCCCCCACCCTATGTGAATGCGTATGGGGTACACTGTACCCCTACTCATTCACCCCCAAAAAAACCAAAAAAACAAGTACACAGGTTTTTGACAAAGTGCTTTATTAAAGTAGCTTCAACGTGTCTTCTCCCACCGATTTCTTCTCCCTCTAGTTCTTCTCTCTCTGGTGATGTCTTCTTCCTCTGGTTATTCCTCCGGTTCTTCTCTTTCTGCTTCTGATGCTTCTTCCTCTCCCCCCTCTTTCCTAATCTGCCGGGCTGCGTGCTCGGATAAGGGTCTGGTATGGATTTTGGGTGGGACCCCATGCCATTTTTTTGGCGTGGGGTTTCCCCTCAAAATCCATGGTATGGTCTTGGAGGGGGGGGGGACCCAAGGCCATTTTTTCTAAATATTGGCATGGGGTTCCCCCCTCAAGATCCTTAGAGCACAAGTCGCATGCAACAAGTCAGATCAGTTAAGACGATGATCCGGCTTGGATGCAACTTACTTTCGGAACAAAGTAGTGCAGGAACCTTTTTCAAAGTCTGACCGACCAGTTAAGGTCTCATAGGGAACCATTGATTTATACACGCCATGCGACATGTGCTGTGTTGGAACATATGTTGCACCAGTGTGAACTGGGCCCAAAAGGAGGCACACCAGAGATTCGAGGCAACTGAAAGTGCCATTTTAAGCAACCAAAAGTGCAGAATTCTAGGCTCTGGCAGTGGCTCACTGTGTTTATGTTATGCAGCCATATAGTTAGGAGGGGTATGTGCATTACGTCACAAAACTTCTAACATGAATGCAGTTCAAATTTGAGTTTCAATCTGTTGGCTGGGTTATCATTTCATTTTGAACATCTGCATGTCATTTTTAGTATTCCAAATAGTAAATAAATAAAAAGTTAATACATGCTTTTCCTGTAGTACTTAAAGCAATTTTTGTACTCATTTTAGAAATTTCAGCATCCTCATAAAGAATATTTTAACCGTGGAGAGTACCTGTGGAACTTGTCAAACACCCCATTGCTGAGGAAGTATCTGTATGCAGTTACAGAAGAAAGTTTACGTAAAATAATTGATGGAGTCATCAACCAATATGAAACATCTGTGCAACCAAATCTGAAAATGTTTCGCAAATGTAAGTGTAAGATCTTTCCAGGCAACTCTTATACAGTATATACTCTGATGAGAGTACCTGGGAATGCTCTAAAATCTGCTACTGACTATGATGTTCTTCAAACTTCAAGATCATATAGACATTAGGGGTTGATTTACTGATGGCAAATAGGCTGTTCACTTTGCAAGGGAACCATCACTTTCCTTAGTTAAAATGGAATGCTGTATCTAAGCACCATATTCTGAAAACACTATTTAATTCATTTTTATTTTTTAGAAGCAAATGTGCCCATCCATCCATGTCTCCATTCTTTATCTTGTTAAATGACTTTGAAAAAACACTCCCTAGCATTTATAGCCACAGCCATCTTGAGTAAGGGCATATGATTCATGAAGTGTTTACTTCCTGGAATACATCTGCCCTTAATGCAGACACGCAGACATGAGGGTGTGCTTAGCTGAGAAAGCTAAAACAAGTGAATATAATATGCCGTCCTATCTATTTACTGATGCTAGCATTATAAGAATTAAAAATAGTTAAAGGGTTAGTTCCCCCTTACCAAATTGCCTAGCAGATAAGGGGCATCTGTAGATAAAACAAATTGTTTAGCTCTGACTAAAGTTGAATAATGTCCTTGCTATAGGTGTAGGCTATTTACATACCTCCTGAAGCCTGACTGGAATACTCCCAGGCATTGCTAGGGTGTTGCTAAGTGAAAACTAGGCATTAGAAAAATCTGCCTGTGCAGATAAGGCAGTGTTTCTCAACTCCGGTCCTCAAGGCGCCCCAACAGGTCATGTTTTCAGGATTTCCCTCAGATGAAACCGCTGTGGTAATTACTAAGGCAGTGAAACTGATCAAATCACCTGTGCAAAATAATGGAAAGCCTGAAAACATGACCTGTTGGGGCGCCTTGAGGACTGGAGTTGAGAAACACTGAGATAAGGGACATCTGAAGATAAAAACAAACTGTGCAGCTCTGACTAGAGTAGAATAATTATCTGGCTATAGGTGTAGGTCATTTACATACCTTCCGAAGCCTGACTGGAATACTCCTAGGATGTTGTGTGAGGTCTAGTCATTATTGCTCACCTCAGCAATCACAGGAGCGAGCTCTCAGACGCTACACCCAGAGCTACTGCATCATGGGAGAGAAAGTGCATGTTAGGGATTTGAAATAGATAAAAATCTCACTCCGTTGATGATGGAGATAAGCAACAATGACTAGGCCTCACGCAACATCCTAGGAGTGTTCCAGTCAGGCTTCGGAAGGTATGTAAAATGCCCTACACCTATAGAAAGCCATTATTCAACTGTAGTCAGAGCTGCACAGTTTGTTTTTATCTATAGATGCTCCTTACCTGCATAGGCAGTTTTCTGTAAAGGTGAACTAACCCCTTTTAATGTTGATTGAGACAGTTTAGTTATACTTAAAGGTTCTGAAAATTCACTTTGCAAAGAATTCCCCAAAACATCCAAATAAATCAAAAAGCATTTTTTACAGGCAGTGAGAAAGCGTTTTATCATCTCCTCAACACCTACTTTAACCCCTTGAACCCCACACCTCCCCTCCACAACTACATGCATTGCACATGGTTGCAGGGTGCTTGCAGAGCGGCCCCACTCACTTTGTCCTTTGCCACTTGTCCACCTCCGGCCTGTCTTGTGGACAGTAAAACCCCAATTGAACTTTCAGTGCAAATCAGCTAAAAGCATCACAGCTGCATAAAAAAAGAAAAAGCAGAGCCTTCTTCCTTCTCCACTGCACGCAAATCCCGGTTCAGACCTATAAAAGGTCAATATTGAGTCATATGATTAATGCAGCCAAAGCCGGGATTGCTTTGCAGTGGAGAGACCCTAGACCTCCCTCTATCAGAGCATGGTTATATAGAGTAAGAGAGATAGGGACCATGGAGGATTTGATGCTCTCAGTTCAAAACAAAAAGGATCAGTACGAGCAAACATGGAGGAATTGGAATCTGTTTATGCACTCGGAGGAGGGGAAGAGATTACTGGATGGGATAACTGAAGAATAAACATACATTTCTATGAAGGGAAGTCCAGACCTGTGGATGAGGAAATGGAGGATTTAATTCCATCCAGTCTCTCTGCCGTTGTGTTTTTTTTTTTGGGGGGGGGGGCGTGTTAAGGGGGGAGGTTGGTTTAGTGTGGGAAGGGATTGGGTTGGAAGGTAAGGAAAGGTAAAGAAAGGAAATAATGAGAAGTCACAAATGTTTATTTCTTCAGTCCAAAAGTACAAAATGGTCTTAAAAAGTGAAATATAGAAGTAATTAAAGTAGTAGGTTTGCGTATTTGGAAAACACGATAAAAGGCTATGGAGATGGAAATGTACTAGGATTGCAGGATAAGGAGTTGTAAATGGTTCTAAATTTCTAAATATGATGGTTGTGATAAATTGTCAGATGATATTTGTTCTATTGGAAAATAAAAAGTATAAATATGAAAAAGCAGAGTAAAATCTTACAGTTCTTTAGAAAGCAGTCACATTACATTTGGAGAGGTTCAATACACTGATGAGTCAGACCTATGACTTTACAATCAGGAAAACTCCTGGGTGATTGGAGAGTTTTGCAGTGGCTGTGTTGGACCTCTGCAGAGAGACCACTGACCAACGGAGAGCAAGGTTTCCTCTCTGTAGCATGCTTGCAGGGGACAGGATTTTTCTCTAAAGCTGCCCATATATGGAGCAGTTTTATTGATCAAAAACTAAACAGATTGCCCCATCCACACAAACGAGGTGGATGGAGGAATCCTGCTTGGTGTGTTATTGTATCCTGACAGCGGGGACTACTCTGCCAAAATATAATAATGATCAGTGCTACAGTGCTGTTCGAAGGAAATTTTTCCAACAAGCTGGTTTAAGAACCACCATAGATGGATCAAACTTTGCCTGGTTTCGAACAAATTTTAAGCCATCTATGGCTGCATTCTAAATAAAACCAAATGTAAGACGTATTTTTATGTAGATGGAATGCATGCAGACTCCTTTTAAATTAGCATAGTTGCCTCTATCATATGAGCAGGGAGCTTATTCAGCAGTAATAGTAAGCCAGGGAGTAGCAGGGGGACCTTTACGGCGAGCATTATCAAAAAAATAAATAAAACATTTGTACTGTATATAATTATACAGTTGAAAATATTTCCTACAGAACAGTTGTGAGCCTCATGCAACTGAAATTCCTAAGGCTGCTAAGGTGTCAAGAAAGGGATAAGAGTGTTGTTGACATCTAAACTCAAGAGCAACAATGAGTTATATTGCAGCTTACCAGTTCTTAGACATGGTGACTGCATTTGTTTTCTTTGTTCATACATTTTCTGAGTTAATCCAACATCCATCTGTAGACTGCACTGAAATCTCAAACAATGCTATCAACTATCTTCTGGGAAACAGAAAACCACTCTTCCCTATGTGATGGAGACAAGGAGAGGGTAAATGCTTGTAGTTTAAATAGTGTGCAGCCTAAGGTGGCAATGCTGCTTCTCCATGGATACAGTGCTGTGAGTGTAGCCACAAGACAGGAAACGTGTTACTGGCAGGATAACCAGGTAAAAGTAAAATGTAAAAAAATAAAATAAAACAAGAAAAAATCACATGCAAGAACCACCATCTAAGGACTGGTAAAGTGCAATATATTACATTTTTGTTTTAGGGTATGGATACACTTTAAAAGTACCAGTTTGACAAGCATGCCCTACACTACAGAATTTGAAATACAATTTGTTTATATTTTACAAAAAAACAAATAATGGGTCTCAATTCTCTTTTTCTTCACCAGGCATAAATCATGGAGACTTAAATGACTACAATATACTTTTGCAAAAGACCAACACATCCGATGAAAATGCTAAGGAACAGTACCAAGTTTCAGGAATTCTGGATTTTGGTGACATGAGCTTTGGTTATTATGTTTTTGAAGTGGCAATCACAATAATGTACATGATGATTGAAAGTAAAGACCCTCTCCCTGTAGGGGGATATGTACTCGCAGGATTTGAAAGCGTCATCCCATTGACCAAAGAAGAAAAGGAGGTCATCTTCACTTTAGTGTGCAGTAGATTTGCTCAGTCTTTAGTCATGGCCAGGTACAGTGTCCTGCTCTGTCCAACCAATGAAGAGTACCTTATGATAACCTCTAAAACTGGCTGGAATCATTTAAATACACTGCTTGATATTGGCAAAGAAGCCATACAGAAAATCTGGGAAGAATCTACAAGAAGGTACCTTGAGAAGATGCATCAGATCTAATTTATTACATCTCTACATTCCAAAGAATACATTTTAAATAAAAATAAGTGGTAATCAGACTTAAGAAATCATGAATGTAAGGGAAAAAAAATAAAAATCAGAAGGGTAAGTTCACCTTGTAATGAAAAATGAAGGTGAACTGTCTCCAAATATCATGACCCCACTGCCCATAGCATTCATGATGTCCTGTGTTGCCAATGTAGCATGTACACAGCCCCGAAGTGAGTATACATCATACTGATCACAATGGCAAGCATTCATTGGTCAGCTCAGCCACGTGACAATGCTGACAAATGAGAAGTGCATCTGAGACTACTTTTGGTAGGCATCCCAGATGAAGGAAAAGCTTCTCGTTGATCAGTGCGGTCATGTGATTGCTGTGGCAAACACTCATTGGTCAGCACAAACATTATAAATATATATGAATCCTTGCTCTGGGGCTGTGTATTGCAATTTACAGCCTACTACACTGGCAGCATGGGGCATTATGGGCGATATGTGCAGCAGGGTCGAGATCAGGTGTGCTTAACCTGTGGCCCTCCAGCTGTTGAGGAGCTACAAGTCCCATGATGCATTGGAAAGCTGACAATTACAAGCATGACTCCCAAAGGCAGAGGCCTTATGTGGCTTGTAGTTCCACAAGAGCTGGAGGGCCACAGGTTAAGCACCAATGGTCTAGATCAGGGGTAGGCAACCTTGGCCCTCCAGCTGTTTTAAAACTACAAGTCCGATGAGACATTGCAAGACCCTGACAATGACAGGCATGACTCCTAGAGGCAGAGGCATAATGATATTTGTAGTTTTACCACAGCTAAAGGGCTGAGGTTGCCTACCCCTGGCCTAGATGGATGGGCAGTATATTTGAAATTAGGTCACCTTTCATTTTTTTTTAAATGGTGAACATACTCTAATACTTTAAGAAACAGTTCCTTCTAGGAAATTAAAAAGTTATAGCATATATAAATGCAGACTGGCAGCACTGGCTACGGTACATTCTTAAACAAGTGGCATACTAAAATGTTTACACCGATTCCCCCTATGCCACACTGAGAGTCTGTAGCTCAGTCATTGCAGCCACACATATAAAGGATCCAACAGCCAAATGGTCCACTGGAAACATGAAGAATTAGTCACAAAAAGTTAGGGTGTTGTAAATACAGATACATTAATAATTTATGTTAAAAGGTGAACACATCAACAGAATTGGAACAAACCTGAAAAACAGCAAATATATGCAACGTCTCTTCTGCAATAAGATCAACCTATCTACCTGCTGGCAGTCTTTAGAATGTACACGAAGTTACATGTGTGCAACTCGGTTTACATTCCAGCACACTGCCTGTATGCTGGATGATTGCACCCCTGCACATACATAGAAATTATGTCATCCCACACTGACCAATCAAGATGGCGGAATATAAGCACCTGGAGGGCCAGGGAAAAGATGCCAGTACCAGAGAAAGACCAAGCAGGCATTGGACCATTGGAATAAAGAAGGTGTTTTTGCCTTTGGTTCCACTTTAAGCGCAATGAGGTGTTTACTATCTCTTAGATCTCTGTCTTGTGTTGCACAATTTACTGATTCGCTGGGCACCCACTGATCCCAAAAGAGTGTTGGATTTTATGAATGGGTTCATAGATTGCAAAGTGTTCTGTGATTGGGGGAAGGGGAACAGAAGAGCGGGTAGTGCAGCTGCCAGAAACATTTCAGACAACTGTAGCTGGGATGTTGGAGTGCCGCAGGTATAGAAATAGAAATATTATCGGCTCATATTGAAACAGTAAACTATAAAAATAAAAGATAGAGTTCCAGGAGGTGGCACGTTACTCCTTGTGGGTCAGCATATTTCAAAAATGTTTTTTTTTCCTGTAGTTTCTCTTTAGAGGTTTATTTATAAATCATTAGTTGGACAAAAGTCACACACATTTGTGCAGGCTGGATACATTTTCCCTTATATTTTTAGTACAAGATTAATTCCTGTGATCATCAGCTCCATCGTCAAAATTCAATGTCGTTTTCTGAACTAACTCAGTGAGAAAAAATACTGCACTTTGGCCACTAGATGAAGCTGGCAATCAAAGGAATAATCAAATACAGGAAATTTACCTAGCCTGTTCAATGAATGTTTTATAAAAAGATCATCTGGGTAGCAGTGACCATAACATGATTTTATTTAGGCCCCTTTCACACTGGGGCGGGCAGGTGCGGTGGCGGTATAGCGGCGCGATTTTCAGCGCTGCTATACCGTTGTATTTATTGCGATATTCGGCCGCTAGCGGTGCGGTTTTAACCCCCGCTAGCGGCCAAAAAAGGGTTAATACCACCCGCAAACCACAGCTACAGCCGTGGTTTGCGGGCGGTATTACCGCGGTGTCCCATTGATTTCAATGGGAAGGAGTGGTAAAGGAGTGGTATACACACTACTCCTTTCACCGCTCCAAAGATGCGGCTTGCAGGAGATTTTTTTTCCTCCCGCCAGCGCATCGCCTCAGTGTGAAAGCCCTCGGGCTTTCACATTGAGAATACTGGGGCAGGAGTATTTCAGGCGTTATTTATGCGCTATTTTTAGTGCTAAAACGCCTGAAATATGCCTCAGTGTGAAAGGGGCCTAAATGTTAGCTGTAAGCAACAAACACATACAGGAAGGATAAAAAACACTTAAATTTACGAGAGCAAATTTTCTAAGGATGAGGGCTGCTCTTCAAGACTTACAAGTAATGGCGCACAAATCCAAAAAGCATGTAATACCCAGAGCAATCAATATAAATAAAAAATAATAAAATAAATAAAAATAATAAAATCATCCGTGAAAAAAAACAGTCTTTAGAGAGTCCTTCAAAGTCTGTATACACACCAAAGGTGTAAATGGGTGAAGCATGGGTAATAAAGTCCACAATACACAGGGCTGCCTTCATGAGTGAACAGAAACCATGTTCAGGGGTGGCTGTAGAAAAACGAGGAAAGAGGCGTTTCTAAGTGCAATAGTGTTGACAAAGCTTTAATGGTAAATACACTGAATAGACTCACTATTTCATGTTGATAAAGGAGCGCGACTTTCCAGGACATCGCAAGTGTGCACGCTCACGAAACGCGTCCTATTCTGATGACGTCATCTCCCGCAGTCTAGTCGTCCATGCGTTCCAGGCCACGCTCTGAACATCCCAGGATTGTTGTCCCCAGAAGCCGGCTGCTCCATCTCCAGTGACACCCCTGCTATTCACCGCAGAGCCAGGATTCTTTTGTGACCCGCTGCAGAGAACATCATCCTGACATTTGTACCCCTTCTGCTACGCCTGTATTTATCCATCAAAATGTGAGTATATTCAGTGTATTTACCATTAAAGCTTTGTCAACACTATTGCACTTAGAGGCGCCTCTTTCCTCGTTTTTCTCCAAGACTTAGACTGAGAGGGAATATTGGCATCAATAGACACATAACAGAAATGGTAATTCTTCAAAAAGACTGTATGCGAACTCACTGCAAAGTATACACCCATTTGCAAGGAGTTTATAAGGCTAAAAAAAAAACCTATGTGGCTCACGGACAAAGAAACAATGGCTTTAAATACTCTAATAAGAAAAGAGCTTTTAAAAAATATAAAAATGAAGGAACGCTATCATCATTTAAATGCTACAAAGAGTATAACAGAATATGTAAAAAGGAAATCAAGGATGCAAAAAAAACGAACAGCAGATTGCAAAAGATAGTAGGACAAACCCCAAAAAATTATTTAAATATATTGTGGCCATCAATTTACAATGGCCCGGATCCCAAGTGGTTAAGAGAGGTATGGACTCCAGAGAGATATCATTTTGCCTCTGTACAAATCTTTAGTAAGACCTCATCTGGAATATGCAGTTCAGTTTTTGGCACCAGTTCTCAAAAACGATATCAGGGAACTGGAGAAAGTGCAGAGAAGGGCAACCAAACTGATAAGAGGCATAGAGGAACCCAGCTATGAGAAAAGATTAGAGGAACCAAATTTATTCTCTCAGAGAAGAGGAGATTAAGGGGAAATATGATTGTGACAGACTCACCTGGGACAGAGGCTTTTGGAGGGGACTGAATGCTAGCTTCTTGCCTACCGACTATGGGCCCTGGCATTTGAGGGAGCTACAAGTATTTAGGAAGATATTCTGTTATGTAATGCAAAAGGACATTATTAAGGAGGCCATGATGGTATCTGCCAGCCTGGGACTCAGTGGACAGATGTATATGAAAGGAATGCTGATTAATAAGATCTGGAAAGCCCAGGTCTTTCACCCAATAGTTTATTGTGCTCATTAACACATGTTTGTCTCCTAGCAAATTATTGGGGATGTGTTTATACTTATGTGTATTGCAAGTTTTGAGTTAGGAGACGAGACGGCAAGGCTGCCCTGAAAGGTCATATCTCCAATTCACCCAGTCTGGGTAAATGATTAGTAAACTAGCTCATGTTAATTATGTTTCTGGTTACAGTTTGTATTGTCTGCTGCTGTATATATTTGTGTGTCATCTCAAATAAATCAGAAATCAGTTCATGTTTAGCAACCAAACGAGTATTGCCTTGTTTGTTGTTAGCAGCGGTTGGAATATCTGATATCTATATTCAGACTGGAAAGAAGCGGTACATGACGAAAGCACTTAAGCGGAGTGTGGGACGTTTTGTCACAATGATCAACATGTACAAATACATAAGTGGTCCACATAGTGAACTTGGTGTTGAGTTATTTACTTTAAGGTCATCACAGAGGACAAGGGGGCACTCTACGTCTAGAGAACAAAAATATTTCATCTTCAAATAGGGAAAGGTTTCTTTACAGTAAGAGCTGTGAAAATGTGGAATAGACTCCCTCCAGAGGTGGTTTTGGACAGCTCATTATATTGCTTTAAAAAAGGCCTGGATTCTTTCCTAAATGTACATATTATAACTGGGTACTAACATTTATAGGTAAAGTTGATCCAGGGAAAATCCAATTGCCTCTCGGGGGATCAGGAAGGAATTTTTTTTCCCTCCTGTATTAAATTGGAGCATGCTCTGCTGGGGTTTTTTGCCTTCCTCTAGATCAGTGTTTCTCAACTCCAGTCCTCAAGGCGCCCCAACAGGTCATGTTTTCAGGCTTTCCATTATTTTGCACAGGTGATTTGAATAGTTTCACTGCCTTAGAAATTACCACAGCCGTTTCAACTGAGGGAAATCCTGAAAACATGACCTGTTGGTGCGCCTTGAGGACTGGAGTTGAGAAATACTGCTCTAGATCCACTTTGGGTGAAGGATTGTGTATATGGGATTGTACGATTTTTTTTTTTTTGGTTGAACTTGATGGACTTGTGTCTTTTTTCAACCTGGCTAACTATGTAACTATTAAGAGAATGGCAACTAAATGTATAAAGGGAGACCTTAGCTATGAGAAACACTTAAGTAAATTAAATTACACTTATTCACCTTAGAGAAGAGGCAAGAGGCATTTAAAGGATAAAAAGACAGTGTAGGTATGGCACTGTTTCTCTATCATAAGCCTTAAAATATGATTAAATTAATATATTGCATACAAATTAGAATAAAATGACAGGTGCTGAAGGAGAAAATATGTTGATGTGAAATTAGTTAATTTAAAGCGGAGCTCCCCTGAAAAAAAAAATATTAAAAGCCAGCAGCTACAAATTCTGCAGCTGCTGACTTTTAATATTAGGACACTTACCTGTCCTGGAGTCCAGCGACGTCGGCAGCAGAAGACGAGCAATCACTCGTCATTCTGCTGCCCCCACCGGCATCCTCGGTGAGGGAACCAGGAAGTGTATATATTGATCCCAGTGATATCACATTTGGTTAATAAAAATGAATACCGTATATACTCGAGTATAAGCCAAGATTTTCAACCCTTTTTTGGGGGCTGAAAGTCCCCCCCTCGGCTTATACTCGAGTCATATAAATTTTACATTGTAAATATTACCTGTAAAGAAGTTGCGGCTGCGGCGTCCATCGTTCGAATTCCGCGGCGTCCATCGTTCAGAATTCCGCGGCGTCCATCGTTCAGAATTCCGCGGTCTCTTCCTGTTCCTTCCTTGATAGGCGAGTCTCAGCAGACACTCTCCGCCTATCACGAACGTTCTCTCATCCTCAGTTTTCCAGCAGACGTCTGTGATTGGCGGAATACCCAACACAGTGTCTGCTGGGAAAACTAAGGATGAGAGAAGGATCGTGATAGGCGGAGAGTGTCTGCTGAGACTCGCCTATCAAGTAAGGAACAGGAAGAGACCGCGGAATTCGAACGATGGACGCCGCGGAATTCGAACGATGGACGCCGCGGAATTTGAACGATGGACGCCGCAGCCGCAACTTCTTTACAGGTAATAATTACAATGTAAAAATTTCTTTTTACAGGGAACAGTGGGGCATCGGCTTATACTCGGGTCAGTGAGGTTTCCCAGTTTTTTGGGCAACATTAGGTACCTCGGCTTATACTCGAGTCGGCTTATACTCGAGTATTAGGGATGAGCTTCGAGTTCGAGTGGAACTCACGTTCGACTCGAACATTGCCTGTTCGCCCATTCGCCGAACAGCGAACAAATTGGGGTGTTCGCGGCAAATTCGAAAAATCTATGGGAGAAATCTAAAGTGCTAATTATAAAGGCTTATATGCAAGTTATTGTCCTAAAAAGTGTTTGGGGACCCGGGTCCTGCCCCAGGGGACATGTATCAATGCAAAAAGAAGTTTTAAAAACGGCCGTTTTTTCGGGAGCAGTGATTTTAATAATGCTTAAAATGAAAAAATAAAAGTGAAATATTCCTTTAAATTTCGTACCTGGGGGGTGTGTATGATATGCATGTAAAGTGGCGCATGTTTCCCGTGCTTAGAACTGTCCCTGCAAAAAATGTCATTTTTGAAAGAAAAAAATGCATTTAAAACTGACTCGCGGCTATTAATGAATTGTCGGCTCCCGGCAATACATACAAAAGTCATTGATAAAAAAAAAAAAAAAAGCGTGGGGGTTCCCCAGAATTCAATTACCAGGCCCTTCAGGTCTGGAATGGATATTAAGGGGAACCCCGCCACAAATTAAAAAACAAATTGACGTGGGGTTCCCCCAAATATCCATTCCAGGCCCTTCAGATCTGGCATGGATTTTAAGGGGAACTCCACCCCAAATTTAAAAAAAAAATGGCGTGGAGTCCCTCTAAAAATCCATACCAGACCCCTTATCCGAGCACGCAACCTGGCCGGCCGCAGGGGAAAAGGGGGGGACGAGAGAGCGGCCCCCCCTCCCTCCTGAACCGTACCAAGCCACATGCCCTCAACATGGGGAGGAGGTCCCCATGTTGATGGGGACAAGGGCCTCATCCCCACAACCCTTGCCCGGTGGTTGTGGGGGTCTGCGGGTGGGGGGCTTATCGGAATCTGGAAGACCCCTTTAACAAAGGGGACCCCCAGATCCCGGCCCCCCCCTATGTGAATTGGTAAGGGGTACATTGTACCCCTACCATTTCACGAAGAAAGCGTAAAAAAATGTTTAAAAAAGCACACAAACACCTTGAAAAAGTCCTTTATTTAAAAAAAAAACAAACAAAAAAAAACATTCCAGCGGTGAAATCCAGTGTCCCGCGGCGATCACGATGTCCAGCGCTGTCCTTTATTGGTTGTGCCTGGGCGGACCTGATGGGGAACTCCCTCTCAGTATTTTAAATGTATAGACCCGCCCCATTCTAAAGTTCCCCATCAGGTCCGCTCACCGGACCAGATGCGGAACATGAGAAGGGGCGGGTCTATACATGTATTACCAAAGTGAGAGCAGTTCCCCATCAGGTCCGCCCCCTCGGTATGTCGGACCCGCCTACGTCTTTGGCTTGAGCGGGGAACTTCCTTCACTGTGTAATTTAAATTTACATAGTGAAGGAAGTTCCCCGCTCAAGCCAATGACGTAGGCGGGTCCGACATACCGAGGGGGCGGACCTGATGGGGAACTGCTCTCACTTTGGTAATACATGTATAGACCTGCCCCTTCTCATGTTCCGCATCTGGTCCGCTGAGCGGACCTGATGGGGAACTTAAGAAGGGGCGGGTCTATACATTTAAAATACTGAGAGGGAGTTCCCCATCAGGTCCACTCAGGCACAACCAATGAAGGACAGCGCTGGACATCGGGATCGCCGCGGGACACTGGATTTCACCGCTGGAATGTTTTTTTTTTTTTTAAATAAAGGCCTTTTTCAAGGTGTTTGTGTGTTTTTTTAAACATGTTTTTACGCTTTCTTCATGAAATGGTAGGGGTACAATGTACCCCTTACCAATTCACATAGGGGGGGGGCCGGGATCTGGGGGTCCCCTTTGTTAAAGGGGTCTTCCAGATTTCCGATAAGCCCCCCGCCCGCAGACCCCCACAACCACTGGGCAAGGGTTGTGGGGATGAGGCCCTTGTCCCCATCAACATGGGGACATCCTCCCCATGTTGAGGGCATGTGGCCTGGTACGGTTCAGGAGGGAGGGGGGCCACTCTCTCGTCCCCCCCTTTTCCCCTGCGGCCGGCCAGGTTGCGTGCTCGGATAAGGGGTCTGGTATGTATTTTTAGGGGGACTCCACGCCATTTTTAAAAAAAATTTGGGGTGGAGTTCCCCTTAAAATCCATGCCAGATCTGAAGGGCCTGGAATGGATATTTGGGGGAACCCCACGTCAATTTTTTTTTAAATTTGCGGCGGGGTTCCCCTTAATATCCATTCCAGACCTGAAGGGCCTGGTAATTAAATTCTGGGGAACCCCCACGCTTTTTTTTTTTTTTATCAATGACTTTTGTATGTATTGCCGGGAGCCGACAATTCATTAATAGCCGCGAGTCAGGTTTAAATGCATTTTTTTCTTTCAAAAATGACATTTTTTGCAGGGACAGTTCTAAGCACGGGAAACATGCGCCACTTTACATGCATATCATACACACCCCCCAGGTACGAAATTTAAAGGAATATTTCACTTTTATTTTTTCATTTTAAGCATTATTAAAATCACTGCTCCCGAAAAAACGGCCGTTTTTAAAACTTCTTTTTGCATTGATACATGTCCCCTGGGGCAGGACCCAGGTCCCCAAACACTTTTTAGGACAATAACTTGCATATTAGCCTTTATAATTAACACTTTAGATTTCGAACGTTCGAGTCCATTGTATTTAATAGGGTTCTAAAGTTTACACGAACATTTTGTCTGTTCGCAGGTTCTGGTGCGAACCGAACAGGGGGGTGTTCGGCTCATCCCTGTCGAGTATATACGGTACATACAATTATATGACAACCACAATGTAATATATAAATATGGAGTCCGTATTTGTTGAATGTATGTCTGTATTTGTTTAATCAAATGTGAGTATATCTCAACACCTTTTATTAAAATAAACAGTTTTTAAGCAGAATCACGCTATGGACACCCTTCTCTTCTTTTTATATTAAAATCTTGGAGAAATTACAATATCACTAATAAGGATCGGTCATCTCCCAGAGTGCTACACAGTGGCAAATACTGTGGCTGCATAGCACCACAGGTGGGGTAAGAAGCATCCGGTTAGTGCATTCAGAATAAGAGCACGGATTAATCACCTGCAATGCAAGCACTTTTGTAATGAGAAGACATACCAGTTTTATTTTTGGATGATTAGCACTGGACACATTTAAGAGCACAAATCACTTTATTTTTTATCTATATATTTTTTTTCGTATAATAAGTTTTGTTCACGGACTCCATATTTATAAATTACATTGTGGTTGTCATATAATTGTATGTATTAATTTTTAATAACCAAATGTGATATCACTGGGATCAATTATAATCAGTTTACTTATAAGCAATACTCACATCCCCCTGGCAGGGGATTAAGCCCTACACAGCACACCATTTAAATAATAGGATCAAGCAAACACATCAAAGTATTATTTAAAAAGCACTGCTTAATAGTGATGAGCCGAACACCCCCGGGTTCGGTTCGCACCAGAACCCGCGAACGGACCGAAAGTTCGTACGAACATTAGAACCCTATTAAATACAATGGATGCGAACGTTCGAATTCTAAAGTGCTAATTATAACGACTATTATGCATGTTATTGTCCTAAAAAGGGTTTGGGAACCCAGGTTCTGCACCAGGGGACATGTATCAATGCAAAAAGAAGTTTTAAAAACGGTCGTTTTTCGGGAGCAGTCATTTTAATGATGCATAAAGTGAAAAAAAAAAAGTCAAATATTCCTTTAAATATCGTACCTGGGGGGTGTCTAAAGTATGCCTGTGAAGTGCCACGTGTTTCCCGTGTTTAGAACTGTCCCTGCACAAAATGACACTTCTAAAGGAAAAAAAAGCCATTTAAAACTGCTTGCGGCTTTAATGTAATGTCTGGTCCCGGTAATATGGATGAAAATCTTTAAGAAAAATGGCATAGCTACCCCATGACCCCCCCCCCCCCTACCCCAGCCCATTACCAGCCCCTTTGGGTCTTGTATGGATATTAAGGGGAAACCCGCACATAAAATAAAAAAGGCCCTATATACTCTGAACAGCCGTATACAGGCGGTGCATACAAGACAGGGACTGTAGGTTTGTTCTTATGTAGAATCTGTTTGTAATTTTGAACAGGTACATTGTTTAAGTGTAGCTCCAGCCCAAAAATCTATTTTTAAACTTTTTGGAAAACATAGGTAAGGGTTATCACCCCTGTAACATTTGTTTTGCTGTCTATGCCCCCGTTCAGAACATTTCACCTCACTTTCCGTCCCAATGACAACTGTTTTTGAAATGTGGTGTTTTTCTTGAAACAAGGATTGCTGATAAAGCATCAGTACAGAGGAGACACCTTTCTCCCATATTAATTCTTACAGGAGAGAATTTTCCTTCCAAGGGGTAGATTTCCTCTCACTTCCTGTTGTCTTCTTGCGTTTGCAAGTAGGAGTCGTTTGTAAGTTGGATGTTTGAAAGTAGGGACCTGCCGTATATACTCTGCAGAAATAGGCCCCTTAGTTGTTGGTGTTGGCACAACACTGTAAGCACTCACAGTTACTCTTGGTTGGTGCTGGAACGCCCTGCTGTCAACTATTATATCAGGAATTTTAATTACATATAATTGTTGAACAGTGGTAGTAAAAATTGTGCCTTTGATGGTGGTGCTGGTGCCACAACACTGTAAGCCCTGACAGTTACTCTTGGTGGGTGCAGCAATGGGCCCTGCTGTGAATTATTAGATCAAGAATTGTAATTGCATGCCCCTGTTGAACAGGGGCTGAAAAATTGGGCCTTTCGTGGTGGTGGTGGTGGTGGTGTTGCCACAACACTGTAAGCCCTCAGAGTTACTCTTGGTGGGTGCAGCAATGGGCCCTGCTGTGAATTATTAGATCAAGAATTGTAATTACATGCCCCTGTTGAACAGGGGCTGAAAAATTGGGCCTTAGGCACTGGTGGCACAACACTCCAACCCCTCACAGATACTGTACTTGGAGCACAGCAATGAGCCCTATGGCAAAATATTGCTAAAAATATTGTAATTACACGCCCCTGTAAAACAGGGGCTGAAAAATTGGGCCTTAGCCACTGGTGGCGGCACCCATAAACAAAAATGATCTTCCAAGCTATCATCATCAATCGTATCATTGAGGACTCGGAGGAGGAGGATAGCCAGTCAACATAACAGCACAGGCACTCAGCATCAGCATCAGTCTTGAAGGGATGTGACATGTTAAAATCAATTAGTCTGTTATATCAGCATCAGGTGTGTGGTAGCTGGTGGTGATCCAAGACTGGTTCATCTTGATGAAAGTCAGTCGATCAACCGAGTCGGTGGACAGGCGCACCCTGTGATCCGTGACAAATCCTCCAGCAGCACTGAATGTGCGTTCCGAAAGAACGCTGGATGCAGGACAGGCCAGTAGCTCAATTGCATACTGTGCAAGCTCTGGCCAGTGATCCATCCTCAAGACCCAGTAAGCCAGAGGATTTTCGGTGGGGAAGGTGTCCAAGTCTGACCTTGCCCCTAGATATTCCTGCACCATGTTTATCAGACGCTGGCGATGGTTGCTGGAACCGATCATACTTTGGGGCTGCGGACTAAAGAATTGTCTGAACGCATCGGTCAGACGGCCACCTTCCCCACCGCTCCTTCTTTGACTGGCCGAAGCCTCAGCAACTCGTTGTCCAGGACCAGGAGTTTGTAACCTCCCAGTCTCTGGGAACGCGTTGCACAGACCTTTCTGCAAGGCCTCCCGGAGTTGTCTCATCCTCTGCTCCCTCTGCGACGGTAACATAAGGTCCGCAACCTTACCCTTGTACCGTGGATCAAGGAGAGTGGCCAGCCAGTAATGGTCCCTCTCCTTGATCCGAAGAATACAAGGATCCTTCCGCAGACTTTGCAGGATCAGGGAGGCCATGCAGCGTAGGTTTGCTGAGGCATTCGGTCCGGAGTCCTCTGGGTCACTAAGGACGACATGATCCGCAGCCACCTCCTCCCAGCCACGTACAAGTCCACTGGTTTCTTGGGACTGTAAATCATCCCTAAAAGACTGCTGCTGATGATGCTGAGTGCCAGCCTCCACCTCCATGCTGACACAATCCTCCTCCTCCTCCTCCTCTTCCTGTGCGATGGGTGGGACAGAAGGAACACTGTCTGGGTAAAGGGGGCCTTGAGAGGCAAGGAAGTCCCCCTCTTCCTGCCTCTGTTCTGCCTCAAGTGCCCTGTCCATTATTCCACGCAGCGTGTGCTCCAACAGGTGGACAAGAGTTACAGTGTCACTGATGCATGCACTGTCACTGCTCACCATCCTCGTGGCCTCCTCAAATGGTGCCAGGACAGTGCATGCATCCCTGATCATGCCCCACTGGCGTGGAGAAAAAAAACCAAGCTCCCCTGACCCTGTCCTGGTGCCGTAGTCGCACAGGTACTCATTGATGGCCCTCTGCTGCGTGTGCAGCCGCTGCAGCATGGCCAACGTTGAGTTCCACCTGGTGGGCATGTCACATATAAGGCGGTTCTTGGGCAGGTTCAACTCCTTTTGCAGCTCAGCCAGGCGAGCACTGGCATTATAAGATCTGCGGAAATGCACACAGACTTTCCTGGCCTGCCTCAGGACATCCTGTAAGCCCGGGTACCTGCCCAAGAACCGCTGCACCACCAGGTTAAGGACGTGAGCCACACAGGGCACATGGGTCAGTTGTCCCTGTCGGAGGGCGGAGAGGAGGTTGGTGCCATTGTCGCAAACCACCATTCCTGGCTTAAGCTGGCGTGGCGTCAACCACCTCTCGGCCTGGCCCTGCAGAGCAGACAGGACCTCTGCCCCAGTGTGGCTTCTGTCCCCCAAACACACCAGCGCAAGCACGGCATGGCATCTTTTTGCCTGCGTACTTGCGTAGCCCCTTGAACGGCTACGGAGCACCGCTGGTTCAGAGGACAAACCACAGGAAGAGGCCATGGAGGAAGAAGAAGAGGAGGGGGTGGAGGAGAGAGGTGTGTCACAACCAGTAGTAGCATTTTGGAGGCGTGGCGGTGGAACAACCTCCAACACTACTGCACCTTGTCCTGCATCCTTCCCAGCTGCCAAAAGAGTGACCCAATGGGCCGTGAAAGAAAGGTAACGTCCCTGTCCATGCCTGCTGGACCATGAGTCAGCGGTAATATGCACCTTACCGCTGACCGCCCTGTCCAGCGAGGCCAAGACATTGCCTTCCACATGCCGGTAGAGAGCCGGAATAGCCTTCCGTGAGAAAAAGTGGCGTTTGGGAACCTGCCACTGAGGAACCGCACATTGCACAAACTCACGGAAGGGGGCCGAGTCTACCAACTGAAAAGGCAGCAGTTGAAGCGCTAGCAATTTAGCCAAGCTAGCATTCAACCGCTGGGCATGTGGATGGCTGGGAGTGAACTTCTTTCGACGGTCCAGCAGCTGGGGCAGGGAAATTTGCCTGCTAGAATCGGACGTCGGTGTACTGCTAGCAGAGTGGCCGCAACTACTTGGCTGTGACACACCTAATTCTACACCTTCATTCCTCTCAGTGCATGTTTCAGACAGGACTGAAGTTATAGTGGGGTTGGAGATCCCAGCTGATGCGGTGCAAGGAGAGGTCCGCTTTGTTCTTTGGCGTGGGTCTTTGAGGTAGGCTTGCCAACGAGCTGCATGGCAGGTCAACATGTCTGGTCAGGCATGTGGTACCCAAGCGGCTGATGTTTTGGCCACGTGATATACGCTTGAGACATATGTTGCAAACAGCAGCTGTGCGATCTGATGCACTAGCCTCAAAAAAGGCCCACACCAAAGAACTTTTTGAATGACGGGCAGAGGCAGCGCCCTGCACAGGCGGAGCTCTGCGGTGTGATTCCGTCGGTGTACTGCCCTTACGCTGGCCACCAAAGGGCATCCTGCCTCGTTGGAGATGTGCCTCCTCCTCATCCTCCTCCTCCTCCTCTCTCCTATTAGGCACCCACGTGGAGTCAGTGACCTCATCATCCCCTCCCTCCTCATCACTGGAGCCAATCTGGCAGTATGCTGCAGCTGCTGGAACATGACTGCCAGATTGGTGTCCTTCTTGAGCATCCCCTCTGTCTGCTCTCACGCTACTGCCTTCCTGTAGCTGGGTTTCATCATCAGACCTTTCGAAACGCTGGGCATCCTCCTGGAGCATGTACCCAACACTGTGCTCAAACAGTTCGGGGGACTCCTCAGGAGGAGGACATGGTGGGTCTAGGGAAGGAGTGACTGATGATGAGTCTGACATTGATACCAGGGAAGAGGACGCTTTGGCAGCTGCTTTGCCAGTACCCTGAGCCTGGGTGAGAGAGGATGAGGAGGAGGAGGAGGGCTTGGTCATCCACTCTACCAAGTCTTCGGCATGATGTGGCTCAACATGTCCAGCTGCCGAAAAGAAGGACAAGCGTGTCCCATGGCCATGTGCTGATGACAATGCACCGCGTCCACGACCAGCACTGTTGCCCCCAGACACAGAGCCTGCTTGCCCTCTTTTATTGCCTCCTGACTGTCTGCCTCTCCTTGTTTGCCTTCCAGACATTCTAATGGATGGCCTGCAGGGAGATGGGAAAAAAGCAATAAGGGCTACCTTCAGGTGTCCTTCTCTGTCCCTTTACTTAAGGATTTCTAAATATGGTTGAGGATGATTGCTTTCGCACAGAATAGCACAACGACAACTTCCCTGACTGTCCAAAAAACAAGGATTTCAAAGATGGTTGATGAGGAATGCTTTAGCACAGTATAGCACAAGGAGAATTTCCCTCACTGTCCTTCCCTGTCCCTAGAAACAAGGATTATCACAGTGAAAGAAACTGACACTCTTCCTACCTATAGTTTTCTGTCCCTAGAAAAAATGTTTTTTTAAAGCTGATTGATGATCAATGCTTTAGCACACTATAGCACAAGTAGAATTTCCCTCACTGTCCTTCCCTGTCCCTAGAAACAAGGATTATCACAGTGAAAGAAACTGACACTCTTCCTACCTATAGTTTTCTGTCCCTAGAAAAAATGTTTTTTTAAAGACGGTTGATGATCAATGCTTTAGCACACTATAGCACAAGTAGAATTTCCCTCACTGTCCTTCCCTGTCCCTAGAAACAAGGATTATCACAGTGAAAGAAACTGACACTCTTCCTACCTATAGTTTTCTGTCCCTAGAAAAAATGTTTTTTTAAAGACGGTTGATGATCAATGCTTTAGCACACTATAGCACAAGGAGAATTTCCCTCACTGTCCTTCCCTGTCCCTAGAAACAAGGATTATCACAGTGAAAGAAACTGACACTCTTCCTACTGTGAGGGGGTTAGCTCGGCAGCGGGTGTGTGTGACCCCCGGGATGGGCTCCCCACACAAAACAGGCCCAGCAAACGGAGGTTGTGGTTTTCAAAATCAAAAAAAGGTGCGGTTTATTTTCTATTTACAGTGACAAAACACAGCAAAGCAAAAGAAACATAACCAAAATAAATCCTGGTCAAGTTGACCTCTGACTAAACATACAGGTTTCCTAACTAACAACTGGGATCAGCCTAGTGCTGTCCTAGTCCCTAAGTCCCTGGTTTTAAATGTCCAAGCAAATAGCCACACAGGCTTTTTCTCACCGCACAAGGGTTCACTCTCCCTAGACAGTCCACACAGGTCTGGTTCCAGGCATGAGCTAACATCTAATGAAGCTGGGAGTTCTTATAGAGGCCTAAATGAGCTGACAAGCTTCAGCTGGTCTCATCAACTCCCTGTCTGCACGACGCCCAGCCCTCTCCCTAGAGGTATGAGTCATCCATGAGCCCACTAGCCTTATACAACTCTCCACCTAGTTGTATAAGTCGGCGTAAAGCCTGAATCTGGGCGAAATATATCTACCCCCCTGGATGCAACCAGGTGACTTTACCTTCCTGCTGTCACATACCCCCCCCTCTTGTTTTAACCTCGGGGTTGGAACACCAGCAATCAGGCATTCATGTACTCGAGACAAAGCATCCACATTCCCCATTTGAATGCCAGGGCGATGCTTTACTGTGAAGTTGAATTCCTGGAGGGCCAGGAACCACCTATTCACTCTTCTATTTGTTTCCTTGTTTTGAGCCATCCACTTTAACGGAGCGTGATCCGTAACCATGTCAAAGTGCCTACCTAGCAGGTAGTACCGAAGGGAATCTAGAGCCCACTTCACCGCTAAACACTCCTTTTCAACGGTGGCGTAATTTACCTCATGGGACTTCAACTTCCTGCTGAGGTAAATGACTGGGTGCTCTTCCCCGTTCCAGACCTGGGACAATACTGCTCCTAACCCCACATCTGACGCATCACTTTGTACGACAAAGTCTTTAGAGAAGTCAGGTGAGTACAACACTGGCTGGCTACATAAGGCTTGTTTCAAGAATTGGAATGCTGCCTCAGCCTTGGGGGTCCATTTAATCATGACCGACCCTTTCCCCTTCGTCAGGTTGGTTAGGGGCACAGCCTTAGAAGCAAAGTGGGGAATGAATCGCCGATAATACCCAGCGATTCCCAGAAAGGCTCGTACCTGCTTCTTGCTGTTGGGACGTGGCCAACTCTGGATGGCCTCGACTTTGTTGAGTTGGGGTTTTATTACTCCCCTCCCAATGGTGTACCCAAGATATTTGGCCTCCTCCTGCCCAATGGTACACTTCTTGGGGTTAGCCGTAAACCCCGCTTCCCGAACAGAGTCCAGGACTGCTTGCACTTTTGGCAGATGTGAGGCCCAATCTGTGCTATGGACAATTACGTCATCCAGGTAAGCCGCAGCATACTTCCGATGGGGCCTCAGCATCTGGTCCATTTTCCGCTGGAATGTGGCCGGCGCATTCTGTAACCCGAACGGCATTCTTTTATATTGGAACGCCCCGTCTGGGGTTACAAATGCGGTTTTCTCTTTGGCCGACTTGGCCAGGGGGATTTGCCAATACCCTTTTGTGAGGTCAAGAGTCGTCATGTATCGGGCTGTTCCCAGCCGGTCGATCAACTCATCTATACGTGGCATGGGGTAGGTGTCAAATTTTGTAACTTTGTTCAACTGACGAAAATCGTTACAAAATCGCCAGCTCCCATCCGGTTTAGGCACCAACACGATGGGACTAGACCAATCACTTTGGGACTCCTCTATCACCCCTAAGTTCAGCATTTTCTGTACTTCCTCCCGTATTGCCTCCCGTCGAGCCTCTGGGATCCGATAGGGTTTTAACTTCACCCTTTCACCGGGCGGGGTAATGATGTCATGCTCTACCCCAGATGTTTGTCCCGGCAGCTCAGAGAATACCTCCTTGTTGCGAAGCACAAACTCCTTAACCTCCTGTTGTTGGGGTTGTGACAAGGTGGTTGCTATTCCAACCTCAGGAATCACGCAACCAGTTTGAGCTGGTGACCAAGTGTCTGCGACTAGGGACTCTCTATCCCTCCAGGCTTTCAACAGATTAACGTGATAGATCTGTTCGGGCTTTCGCCTTCCTGGTTGTCTGACCTTGTAATTCACTTCGCTCACTTTTTCCATTATCTCGTAGGGGCCTTGCCATTTGGCAAGGAATTTACTTTCAACCGTAGGGACAAGTACCAATATCCTATCCCCCGGGGAAAAGGTACGGGTCTTGGCTCCACGGTTGTACACTCTCTGCTGTGCCAACTGCGCTTGGGCCAAATGTTCCTTCACGATGGGCATTACCTGTGCAATTCGATCTTGCATCAGGGCGACATGCTCAATCACACTCCTGTGGGGAGAACTCTCACTTTCCCAAGTTTCCTTGGCAATATCCAACAGCCCTCTTGGGTGTCTCCCATACAGTAACTCAAAGGGGGAGAATCCCGTAGAGGATTGGGGCACCTCCCTAATAGCAAACATCAAATAAGGAAGTAAACAGTCCCAATCCTTTCCATCTCTATCCACCACTTTCTTCAACATTTGTTTTAGGGTTTTGTTGAATCTTTCAACCAGCCCATCGGTTTGGGGGTGATACACAGACGTACGCAATTGCGTCACTTTGAACAATTTACACAGCTCTTTCATAACCCGGGACATAAAGGGTGTACCTTGGTCCGTAAGCAGTTCTTTACAAATACCCACCCGGCTAAAAACAAGAGATAGCTCTTTGGCTATGGTTTTGGCCGAGGTATTTCGGAGAGGGATCGCTTCTGGATAACGGGTGGCATAGTCCATTATAACTAATATGTACTGGTGCCCCCTAGCGGACTTGATTATAGGACCTACCAAATCCATGGCGATCCTCTCAAACGGGACCTCAATGATGGGTAGAGGGACCAGCGGGCTACGGAAATGTGGCATCGGGGCCAACCTCTGACACACAGGGCAGGAGGAACAATAATTTTCTACGTCCTTCATCACCCCCGGCCAATAGAATCTCTGTAATACCCTCTCTCGGGTTTTCTCTGTCCCCAGATGACCTCCAAGAATGTGCCCATGGGCCAACTCCAACACCAACTTCCTGTAAGGTTTGGGCACCACAAGCTGCTCAAC
This sequence comes from Rana muscosa, assembly GCA_029206835.1. NCBI lineage: Eukaryota > Metazoa > Chordata > Amphibia > Anura > Ranidae > Rana > Rana muscosa. The sequence goes on from CM055118.1 coordinate 566,735,631, forward strand.
GGTTTCTTCTGCCCTTTTTGCCACCCGATACAGTAGGTCCTTCTCTACGCTGAAGTATGGGTAAGTGCAGGTATTATCTGGGTTCACTAACTCGCCATCTATTTTCACTACGTTTTCCCGTGCCTTTATTAGGGCGGGGTCTTTCAACTGTTCTGTGGCAAAGTTTTCCCTGTGAACCTCAAGATCAGAAAACTCCACAGACGGTAGGTTTTCGTCTGAGGAGGTGGACTCCTCTCCAGTTTCTTGAGTCTCCCCTGCCAATACTGATAAGGGAAATTCCGGAGAGTCCTCACCACTCTCAAGGGGAGTTCTGGCTATCACATTCCTGGTACATAGGGGCACCAGTGAGGGGCTCAGGATCATCCCACAGTTCCCAGAACTTCGGAAAATCCCTTCCCACAATGGCGTCATGCGGTAACTGAGATACTAAGCCCACTGGATGAGAGAGGGTACCTTTGGGGGTCTCGAAACACACTGTAGTCACTGGATACTCTCGGGTGTCCCCATGCACACAAATAACAGCTACCTTGCTATTCCCAGAGACCTCTGTTTTAACTAACTCAGCCTTTATCAGGGTCACAAGGCTACCTGAATCCAGCAATACCACAACATTTCTACCATTAACACACATTTTGCATAAATGTTTCTCAGTTCCTCGAATGGCAGTGCAGGCGACTGTCGCACACAGCGACTGACGTCTGCCCGTCAGAAAGTCACACTGCATGGGTTCCTCCACAACCGGGCAATTGGCTGCAATATGTCCCGCTTGCCGGCAGCGGTAGCAAACGATCCTTCTTGCGGCCTCTTGAGCCGCTGATTTCCCAGGCTGTTCTCGCCAAACTTGGGGTAGAGCTCCCACCCTCTCACTCTCTCCACCCTCACCCCTTGGAATCCTCTTATCCGCCCCTGGGGATGGTCTGGTCTTAGGGTGGAAAGTCCGAGTGTCTCTGGAAGAGGCCGTCAGGTTCTCTGTAGCCAAGTATTTCTCCACACGATCCACAAGACCATCGGCCGTCTCTGGGTCTCCATGGCTTACCCACTTTTGGATGGCAGTAGGAAGAGCTCTCAAAAACCGATCCATTACAACACGTTCCACAATCTTTGGTGCGGACAAAGTCTCTGGCTGTAGCCACTTTCTGCTCAGGTGAATGAGATCATACATTTGAGACCTGGGGGGTTTTCCAAGCTGGAAAGTCCAGTTATGCACACGCTGAGCCCGGACAGCCTGGGTGACACCCAGCCTTGCCAATATTTCAGCTTTTAGCATCACATAGTCTTTTGCTTGGTTAGGCTCTAGGTCATAGTAAGCTTTCTGCGATTCACCAGTTAACAGAGGAGCCACCAGTCCAGCCCACTGCTCCTCAGGCCACTTTTCTCTTTCAGCGGTCCTTTCAAATGTGGTCAAAAATACCTCTGGATCATCCTCTCCAGTCATTTTTGTCAATAAACGACTCACCCCAAAGGACGCGGTATTAGTGGGACGGCTTTCCTCACTGGTCTGCGGACGTTGCTGCATTACTGCTTCCATCTGTTGTTGTAGTCTCTGCTCTTGCTTCTGCAACAGGTCTATGAAGCGGGCCTCAGATTGCTGCTGGGCTCGTTGCTGAGCCTCCAGACTCTGTTGCAAAGTTGCGTTTGTCTGCTGCTGGGCTGCAAGGCTCCTTTGCAAACCTGCATTTGTCTGCTGTTGATTGGCATTTGCTAGAGCCAGCTGCTTCAGTATCTCCTCCATGCTGGCTTAAAAAAAAACTGCCACTGGTTCTCCACCAACTGTGAGGGGGTTAGCTCGGCAGCGGGTGTGTGTGACCCCCGGGATGGGCTCCCCACACAAAACAGGCCCAGCAAACGGAGGTTGTGGTTTTCAAAATCAAAAAAAGGTGCGGTTTATTTTCTATTTACAGTGACAAAACACAGCAAAGCAAAAGAAACATAACCAAAATAAATCCTGGTCAAGTTGACCTCTGACTAAACATACAGGTTTCCTAACTAACAACTGGGATCAGCCTAGTGCTGTCCTAGTCCCTAAGTCCCTGGTTTTAAATGTCCAAGCAAATAGCCACACAGGCTTTTTCTCACCGCACAAGGGTTCACTCTCCCTAGACAGTCCACACAGGTCTGGTTCCAGGCATGAGCTAACATCTAATGAAGCTGGGAGTTCTTATAGAGGCCTAAATGAGCTGACAAGCTTCAGCTGGTCTCATCAACTCCCTGTCTGCACGACGCCCAGCCCTCTCCCTAGAGGTATGAGTCATCCATGAGCCCACTAGCCTTATACAACTCTCCACCTAGTTGTATAAGTCGGCGTAAAGCCTGAATCTGGGCGAAATATATCTACCCCCCTGGATGCAACCAGGTGACTTTACCTTCCTGCTGTCACACTACCTATAGTTTTCTGTCCCTAGAAAAAATGTTTTTTTAAAGACGGTTGATGATCAATGCTTTAGCACACTATAGCACAAGGAGAATTTCCCTCACTGTCCTTCCCTGTCCCTAGAAACAAGGATTATCACAGTGAAAGAAACTGACACTCTTCCTACCTATAGTTTTCTGTCCCTAGAAAAAATGTTTTTTTAAAGCTGATTGATGATCAATGCTTTAGCACACTATAGCACAAGTAGAATTTCCCTCACTGTCCTTCCCTGTCCCTAGAAACAAGGATTATCACAGTGAAAGAAACTGACACTCTTCCTACCTATAGTTTTCTGTCCCTAGAAAAAATGTTTTTTTAAAGACGGTTGATGATCAATGCTTTAGCACACTATAGCACAAGTAGAATTTCCCTCACTGTCCTTCCCTGTCCCTAGAAACAAGGATTATCACAGTGAAAGAAACTGACACTCTTCCTACCTATAGTTTTCTGTCCCTAGAAAAAATGTTTTTTTAAAGACGGTTGATGATCAATGCTTTAGCACACTATAGCACAAGGAGAATTTCCCTCACTGTCCTTCCCTGTCCCTAGAAACAAGGATTATCACAGTGAAAGAAACTGACACTCTTCCTACCTATAGTTTTCTGTCCCTAGAAAAAATGTTTTTTTAAAGCTGATTGATGATCAATGCTTTAGCACACTATAGCACAAGTAGAATTTCCCTCACTGTCCTTCCCTGTCCCTAGAAACAAGGATTATCACAGTGAAAGAAACTGACACTCTTCCTACCTATAGTTTTCTGTCCCTAGAAAAAATGTTTTTTTAAAGACGGTTGATGATCAATGCTTTAGCACACTATAGCACAAGGAGAATTTCCCTCACTGTCCTTCCCTGTCCCTAGAAACAAGGATTATCACAGTGAAAGAAACTGACACTCTTCCTACCTATAGTTTTCTGTCCCTAGAAAAAATGTTTTTTTAAAGCTGATTGATGATCAATGCTTTAGCACACTATAGCACAAGTAGAATTTCCCTCACTGTCCTTCCCTGTCCCTAGAAACAAGGATTATCACAGTGAAAGAAACTGACACTCTTCCTACCTATAGTTTTCTGTCCCTAGAAAAAATGTTTTTTTAAAGATGGTTGATGATCAATGCTTTAGCACACTATAGCACAAGGAGAATTTCCCTCACTGTCCTTCCCTGTCCCTAGAAACAAGGATTATCACAGTGAAAGAAACTGACACTCTTCCTACCTATAGTTTTCTGTCCCTAGAAAAAATGTTTTTTTAAAGATGGTTGATGATCAATGCTTTAGCACACTATAGCACAAGGAGAATTTCCCTCACTGTCCTTCCCTGTCCCTAGAAACAAGGATTATCACAGTAAAACACACTGACACTCTCCCTACCTATAGTTTTCTGTCCCTAGAAAAAATGTTTTTTTAAAGATGGTTGATGATCAATGCTTTAGCACACTATAGCACAAGGAGAATTTCCCTCACTGTCCTTCCCTGTCCCTAGAAACAAGGATTCGCACAGTAAAACACACTGACACTCTCCCTACCTATCCTTCTCTTTCCCTAAACTAAAGGAATCCAGGTTAAGCAAGAAAAAAAAAATGTCACTGTCCCTGCCTATGCTTCTCTTTCCCTGCTCCGGAACACACTACACTAGGCCGCCGTGCTGGCGGCCTTTTATAGTGTGGGGCGTGTACTAAACACCCTCAGCAATAATTGGCCACAGGCATCCTGCCTGTGGCCAATCATTGCTCTCCTCGCTGCCGGCGCTGTGATTGGCCAAGCATGCAGGGTCACAGTGCATGCTTGGCCAATCACAGCGCCGGGATTACACTGCGATGGCGCAGTGTATTGTGGGCCGTTCGCGTCACTCGAATTTGGCGCGAACGGCCCAAATCGTTCGTTGTTCGCCGAACGCGCGAACAGCCGATGTTCGAGTCGAACCTATGTTCGACTCGAACACCGAGCTCATCCCTACTGCTTAATAGTAGGTGTTTTGCATTTTTGTGCTGGTCACACCCTGCAGAGGGTGTAGTACAGAAATACAGATTACCTCAAACCACCAACACAATTCACTTAAACTAACTAATTTCACATCAACATATTTTCTCCTTTAGCACCTGTCACTTTATTCTAATTTGTATGCAATATATTTATTTAATCATATTTTAAGGCTTATGATAGAGGAACAGCGCCATACCTACACTGTCTTTTTATCCATAGTTGTACTTCACCTAGGTGTCAGTAGGGGCTGCAGTTCCTTTCTTTTTCTTATTACCTGATTTGTATTTTTCTGTTGCGCGGAATCACCACTTACCCTTTCTCAAGAGGCATTTAAAGGAGATATGATTGCTATCTACAATTTAATCGATAGTCACTGTAGTGATGGTAATAAACTGTTTAATCTAAGGTCATTGGCCAGGACACGTGGCCACAGTTTGGGGGTTGGAGGAAAGAAGGTTTAATCTGAATTTGCACTGTGGGATCTTTATGATTAAGGCTTGGTTCACACTAGTGCGATGTTGGACATCGCATGTGATTCACACTGCACTGCTGTGCAGATCACATGCAATGTCTGTGTGATGTGATTGGAAGAGAATACCTAGGGCTGCCCCAAACATGCCCCCAGCATATTAGAGAAATTAGGACTATCTCAGTACCCAAGGATTAGGCCAAATTTATATTAAAATAACAATTGTGAATTCAGCCATACAGATTGTATAGCTGAATTTTCACCACATTCGCACCAAAATGTTGCAGGATCCTTTTTTGGTCCGCACTGGAATCACACCCATGCAATCTGATTCAAGCACCATTTGACAGTTCGCACTGCGATATGCAAACCAATCCTGTGGTGTCATTAACTTTCTATTGACATCCACAGCGGTTGGCATAGGGCAGTGTAAACTGCCTGTGAGTCCTATGTAATGTGGAAACCGGCACTGGAATCGCGCTGGTTCCCACATCGCGCTAGTGTGAACCGGCACTAAAGAAGCAAGTGTGGAACTCCATTCCCCAGGTAGTGATATCCGCTGGGAGTGTTGAAAGCTTCAAAAAAAACTTGTAGATGTCTTCCTCAATGGGCACAATATACAACATGTATATTCCTAGACAAATTGACAAGTACATAGGTTAGACTAGATGGACCTGTGTATTTTTCAAATCATATCTACTATGTAACTATGTAATTATGTACAATAAAACCAGAAGAATTTACTGTTCCCAGGTCTGTCCAAGACTAAACTAAAAATCTCTTGGAATTGGCCTTCCAATTGTGCCTTACTACAAGAAGGCAAGTGAGCTTTTAAAATCTATATTTTTTTAAATTCTATGATATCATGAGAAGCGGAATTTTGTTTACAGAAAGTGCATCTAAACTGGAGCAGTAAAACCCATTAGTCTGGGGAAAAGCAGAGCCTGCGAGAAAGGGGGTCAGGGATTGAGACTGCAAAGCTCAGATGGCACTTTGATGATAATAAAACCTTTTACTATAGCCATTAGCCAATGTTCTTTGTTTGTGAAGAAGATCCTGATCCTTTACAGCACGATACACAGCATAGTCCCTCTCTAAGCTATAAAAAAACTGGTTGATCCTGCCTGTGCTGACAACGGAAATCATGGCTGCTGATTATCGTGGTCAGTTTACGTGCCTCTGTCGTCCGCTGCTCACCTCTTCCCCCCCGCCTGCCTGCCTGTCAGGTCGGGTGCCAGTGCGTGAGCTGTCTCCCCCCCCCCCCCAATATAGCTGTTAAAATTTCTAGTGATAAATGGTGTAATCCCCTCCCTTACAATATAATCAAATGTGGCAGAAGAGATAATGTGTATATACAGTGTTTCCCCGAAAGTAAGACCTACCCTGAAAATAAGACCTACCTTGGTTTTCCAGGAGGGCTGCAATATAAGCCCTACCCCGAAAATAAGACCTAGTTTGAAGTGGTGATCTCCTCCTCTTCTCCTGCCTGTCAGCGGGGGATCCCGATCCCCCTCCCTCTGCAATGCTTGGATCGCGGAAGGGAGCTTAGGCAGGCTATGGAAGCCCAGAGCGGCACTCAGATCTCCTTCTCCTGCCTGTCAGTGGGGTTCTGCAATGCTCAGAGGGATCTAGCAGCCCACAACCACGTTTACTTTTACTTTACTTCACACAGGGAATTCCTGTCAGGCAGGGAGGCAGAGGGGTAGAGAAGACAGCACTTCAAATAGAGTGTTTTTGGTTGCCAAAATTAATATAAGACCCGGGCTTATTTTCGGGGAAACACGGTAAGTACCACAAAATATTAAAAGAAATGTAGAAAAAAAAAAAGTGGATAGATGGAAGAGGGTAGAAAAAAGGGGAAAGGGAATGTGGGGGGAGGGAGGGGGGTGTTTATCTGTGTTTTTCTCATCCCTAGACGAAAACGAGCAGTTAGCCCATGCAGTGCGGGCATAACCCCACTGCATGGGATTTTTTTTTTCCCCCTGGAATTCTTCTTTAAATATTAATTTGAACATTCTCAGAATAATAGCTAATCAGAACATTCTTGCTTGCCATCTAATTTCATTCCTAAGCTCTTGAAATTTCATACAGACGTAAGCGATTTGCATGAAATCCCAGATGAATTAAACAAGTTTCACTAACAATATGTATTATTTTTCCCAAACGAAAACACACTTACAATTAGAAATTCATTCATTCAAAAGCATCTTCCATCCTGCTCCGTCAAATTATCTCTTCTCTACAGTAGAAAACCAATGTCAGTTTGATATCCATAACCATTAGACATTTGAATGAACATTCCAAAAAATTAACATTTTTGAACAAAATCTATGGGTGTATGACTATCTTAAAGTGGTTATAAACCTAAAACCAAAAATGTTCCACTTAATTTCACCTGGTAATCCAGCCAGGAACACTCCTTTTTCTCAAGGCATCTTCATTCTGGATGAAGTAGTAGACACCTTTGGACAGCAGCACTGACAGTCTGGGCAAGGGTAATATTAAAACTAGCAGACTTAGATGGACCTGATTAATAAATTAAAGCTAAACTCCAGCTAACACTTTATAGGCAGTTAAAGGAAAAAGTTAAAGTGGAGTTCCACCCTCTTTTTCAACTTTGTTGCATCCTCTCTAGTAAAGTCCCCTTAAGAACAATTGGCATGTTATTTTTTTTTTTTTTTAAAAACTCACTGTTTGCTATGAATCTTTTTGTATCTCGCGCCGCGGCCGCAGCAGCCTCCTCGAGTCATCCACTCATCGCTAGGCCTCCTGGGAGATGTTTGTCATCATTCCCAGGAGGCCCAGGGCCGTAGTATCGCGTTATTTCTAAGCAGGAAATTACGCGATGAACGGCGATTTTAAGTAAGGGAAGCCTGCCTTTGTTTGCCAGTGTTTATCTGGGCAGTCAGGGTGATCAGTGCGGTGGGAGAGTTACAAGCAGTTACAAGCAGTGAAACCAGCGGTGATCGGTGCTTGTAACTCCCCCACACACACTCTGTGTCCCCCTCCATGCTGCTGTTCTCCATGCTGATCCGTGGTGTTCCCCTTTCTTCTCCTCCGTGTCCCCCTCCGTGCTGGTGTCCCCCTTCGTTCTCCCCCTCCGTGCTGGTGTCCCCCTCTCTTCTCCCCCTCCGTGCTGGTGTCTCCAAAAAAAGCTTGTAAGCACCTCCGACAGTGTTAAATGATTTGTTTCATCCCTATAACTGCTACTTTACTTTGTCTGGAAATCTTGGGTTTGTTAATTTGAAAAAAATAGACTTGCTGGCTGGATCATCAGGTGAAAATAAAAAAGGTAAAGAAAAAAAAAATGTATGCAGCCATCACATCCAAGAATTGGTAAGCTGATATTTATTACCATTTTGTTTTTGTGTTTAATATCACTTTGTTCCTAGTTCAACCACTGGCCATTAGAAAGAGGTCTAACTTTTGAAAATGGATTTTACACTCCAGAGAATTCCACTTAACCACTTAAGGACCTTGCCTCTTTCTGAGATTTGGTGTTTACAAGCTAAAAACATTTTTTTTTGCTAGAAAATTACTTAGAACCCTCAAACATTATATATATATATATATATATATATATATATATATATATATATATAATTTTTTTCTAACACCCTAGAGAATAAAATGGCGGTCGTTGCAATACTTTGTCACACGGTATTTGTGCAGCGGTCTTAAAAGCGCTCTTTTTTGGGGAAAAAAACACTTTTTTGAATTTAAAAATAAAAGACAACAGTAACGTTAGCCCAATTTTTTTTATATTGTGAATAATGCTACGCCTAGTAAATTCATACCCAACATGTCACGCTTCAAAATTGCGCCCGCTCGTGGAATGGCGACAAACTTTTACCCTTAAAAATCTCCATAGGCGACGTTTAAAAAATTCTACAGGTTGCATGTTTTGAGTTACAGAGGAGGTCTAGGGCTAGAATTATTTCTCACACTCTAAAGATCCCGGCAATACCTCACATGTGTGGTTTGAACACCGTTTTCATATGCGGGCGCTGCTCACGTATGCGTTGGCTGCTTTTATTTTTTTTCTTATTTATTTTACTTTCTTTTCTTTATTTTGACACTGTTTAAAAAAAAAAAAAAAATTGGGTCACTTTTATTTGTATTACAAGGAATAGAATGTTGTAATTGGCATATTCTTATGCCAATAATTATTGATTCTACTTTACTACTTTAGATGCCTGACAAACACTCTTATGTTCACAGCCTATACTTTTTATGGACTAACAAGGTCTATATGGATACATCACTACACCTTTGTCATGCCTGCTCTCTGTTTGGCCCCTGGTGGGGTCCCTTCTTACTCCGCCCCCTCAGCTCCCTGGTGAGACACCTGCTGCCGCCGTCTTGGAGCCGCACACCTGTAGCCATGGTCAAGCTCAGTGGCGAGTATGGGGACCCACAACCCCTCCTACCCTGTGCCTTTACAACTAATACTGTGCCATATTGCCAAACATATATGTATATATATATATATATATATATATATATATATATATATATATACACACATATATATTTTTTCATCCTAGGCACATTGTTACACACATCAACCCCTGAAGAGCGAGCTGGATCTCGCGAAACTAGTCGGGTAGTATGATGCCCGTGTACTCTGACTGTTACTACATTTATGTACCAGTATTCCTTGTTTATGTATCTTTTTTTATTGGCAACTGTTGGTGTTCAGGGATGAGCCGAACACCCCCCTGTTCGGTTCGCACCAGAACCTGCGAACAGACAAAATGTTCGTGTAAACTTTAGAACCCTATTAAATACAATGGACTCGAACGTTCGAAATCTAAAGTGTTAATTATAAAGGCTTATATGCAAGTTATTGTCCTAAAAAGGGTTTGGGGACCCGGGTCCTGCCCCAGGGGACATGTATCAATGCAAAAAGAAGTTTTAAAAACGGCCGTTTTTTCGGGAGCAGTGATTTTAATAATGCTTAAAATGAAAAAATAAAAGTGAAATATTCCTTTAAATTTCGTACCTGGGGGGTGTGTATGATATGCATGTGAAGTGGCGCATGTTTCCCGTGCTTAGAACTGTCCCTGCACAAAGTGTCATTTTTGAAAGAAAAAAAGTCTTTTAAAACTGACTCGCGGCTATTAATGAATTGTCGGCTCCCGGCAATACATACAAAAGTCATTGATAAAAATAAAAAAAAAGCGTGGGGGTTCCCCAGAATTCAATTACCAGGCCCTTCAGGTCTGGAATGGATATTAAGGGGAACCCCGCCGCAAATTTAAAAAAAAATTGACGTGGGGTTCCCCCAAATATCCATTCCAGGCCCTTCAGATCTGGCATGGATTTTAAGGGGAACTCCACCCCAAATTTAAAAAAAAATGGCGTGGAGTCCCCCTAAAAATCCATACCAGACCCCTTATCCGAGCACGCAACCTGGCCGGCCGCAGGGGAAAAGGGGGGGACGAGAGAGCGGCCCCCCCTCCCTCCTGAACCGTACCAAGCCACATGCCCTCAACATGGGGAGGATGTCCCCATGTTGATGGGGACAAGGGCCTCATCCCCACAACCCTTGCCCGGTGGTTGTGGGGGTCTGCGGGCAGGGGGCTTATCGGAATCTGGAAGACCCCTTTAACAAAGGGGACCCCCAGATCCCGCCCCCCCCTATGTGAATTGGTAAGGGGTACATTGTACCCCTACCATTTCACGAAGAAAGCGTAAAAAAATGTTTAAAAAAACACACAAACACCTTGAAAAAGTCCTTTATTTAAAAAAAAAAAAAAAAAAAAAACAGCGGTGAAATCCAGTGTCCCGCGGCGATCCCGATGTCCAGCGCTGTCCTTCATTGGTTGTGCCTGAGCGGACCTGATGGGGAACTCCCTCTCAGTATTTTAAATGTATAGACCCGCCCCTTCTAAAGTTCCCCATCAGGTCCGCCAGCGGACCAGATGCGGAACATGAGAAGGGGCGGGTCTATACATGTATTACCAAAGTGAGAGCAGTTCCCCATCAGGTCCGCCCCCTCGGTATGTCGGACCCGCCTACGTCATTGGCTTGAGCGGGGAACTTCCTTCACTATGTAAATTTAAATTACACAGTGAAGGAAGTTCCCCGCTCAAGCCAATGACGTAGGCGGGTCCGACATACCGAGGAGGCGGACCTGATGGGGAACTTCTCTCACTGTGGTAATACATGTATAGACCCGCCCCTTCTCATGTTCCGCATCTGGTCCGCTGGCGGACCTGATGGGGAACTTTAGAAGGGGCGGGTCTATACATTTAAAATACTGAGAGGGAGTTCCCCATCAGGTCCGCTCAGGCACAACCAATGAAGGACAGCGCTGGACATCGGGATCGCCGCGGGACACTGGATTTCACCGCTGTTTTTTTTTTTTTTTAAATAAAGGACTTTTTCAAGGTGTTTGTGTGTTTTTTTTTACAATTTTTTACGCTTTCTTCGTGAAATGGTAGGGGTACAATGTACCCCTTACCAATTCACATAGGGGGGGGGCGGGATCTGGGGGTCCCCTTTGTTAAAGGGGTCTTCCAGATTCCGATAAGCCCCCTGCCCGCAGACCCCCACAACCACCGGGCAAGGGTTGTGGGGATGAGGCCCTTGTCCCCATCAACATGGGGACATCCTCCCCATGTTGAGGGCATGTGGCTTGGTACGGTTCAGGAGGGAGGGGGGGCCGCTCTCTCGTCCCCCCCTTTTCCCCTGCGGCCGGCCAGGTTGCGTGCTCGGATAAGGGGTCTGGTATGGATTTTTAGGGGGACTCCACGCCATTTTTTTTTAAATTTGGGGTGGAGTTCCCCTTAAAATCCATGCCAGATCTGAAGGGCCTGGAATGGATATTTGGGGGAACCCCACGTCAATTTTTTTTTTAATTTGCGGCGGGGTTCCCCTTAATATCCATTCCAGACCTGAAGGGCCTGGTAATTGAATTCTGGGGAACCCCCACGCTTTTTTTTTATTTTTATCAATGACTTTTGTATGTATTGCCGGGAGCCGACAATTCATTAATAGCCGCGAGTCAGTTTTAAATGCATTTTTTTCTTTCAAAAATGACACTTTTTGCAGGGACAGTTCTAAGCACGGGAAACATGCGCCACTTCACATGCATATCATACACACCCCCCAGGTACGAAATTTAAAGGAATATTTCACTTTTATTGTTTCACTTTAAGCATTATTAAAATCACTGCTCCCGAAAAAATGTCCGTTTTTAAAACTTCTTTTTGCATTGATACATGTCCCCTGGGGCAGGACCCCGGTCCCCAAACACTTTTTAGGACAATAACTTGCATATAAGCCTTTATAATTAGCACTTTAGATTTCTCCCATAGATTTTTCAAATTTGCCGCGAACACCCCAATTTGTTCGCTGTTCGGCGAACGGGCGAACAAGCAATGTTCGAGTCGAACATGAGTTCGACTCGAACTCGAAGCTCATCCCTATTGGTGTTATCTATGCATATAAACACTTTTACTTGAATAAACCATATACTGTATTTACTACTGTTATGTTTACTGGCGGAAACGGTACCCACTTCATTCAAAGTCCCGGGGCGAATCCTCCGTTTTATTACATGTTACAGGGATGGAAGTGTGTCACTGAGGATACCAGACCTTTCCCCTTTCTTCATATAGATGCAGGCAATAGCGAGCGCCACCTGTGGGTTCTCCAATTGGATGTCCTACCTCTGCATGCACCACTGGCAGTTTACTATGGATGAGTCGCTGGTGTGGCATGTTTAGCACCATCCCCATATTTTGGATATGTCTTTATGGTTTTCCATGTTATGAGATCTTCCCATGGCCCTGTTTTGTACTTTGTTATTCTATTTTCAGTGAATCCCTTTCTATTGAAATTCAGCATCAAGTCCGCCATCCTTTTACCTATAGATCTGGATCGATTTTCACTGGGTTGACCTATAAGCATACTTCTGTTCCCGTAAACAACTTTTCTGATGCGGTTACATTGCACCCCTTGTACTGGACCAAACCTACATTCCAAGGCTGCAGGTAGTGAACGTGTAATGGATGTATAAAAGTAGACATCCCTCAAAATTAAAGTTTATGTTATATAGTTTATACCAGGGATATGCAAATAGCAGACCTCCAGCTGATTCAAAACTACAAGTCCCATCATGCCTCTGACTCTGGGTGTCATGCTTGTGGCTGTCAGAGTCTTGCTATGCCTCATGGGAATCGTAGTTCTGCAACAGCTGGAGGTCCGCTAATTGCATATCCCCCGGTTTATACGATATGTTCAGCAGTAGCAGCCTGAAACCAAAATCCTGCTCTGAAAAGGGAACACATTTCCTAGAACACTGCCTGTACAGCAGGTGGAAAGGAAAATACAGTAACTTGTTTCTGGTGGGAACTTCCTTCACTTGCACCCTGTTCCCCCAGAGTAATGTATGCCCCATGTGTTTTGCAGGTAAGAAATATCAAATTCAAAGCCAGAACTAGCACTAAAATCATTTAGTGTATGTTCATGTGACAAGTAAATGCTGCCACGGTGTAATATGAGAACAAACTGTATGATTTTTAGTGTACATTTTTGCAGATAAATAGTCCTAGTGTTCTTTTTGCAATCCATTACTGAAATGTTATTCAGAAGCATTTGAGACTATATGTGTACAATTTTTATGTATGTTTGCTATACTTTATCATTGTTTTGTGCAGTTGTACCCTGTTCCCCCAGAGTAATGTATGTCCCATATGTCTTGCAGCTACCATCTATTAAATACCCCAATTTCACCCGCCTCTATCGCACTATGGAATTTATTTATTGATCATATGTGCAACAAAACTGGCCCCCAACGTGGGGCGTAGGTAAATAGAATGCAGAAAAGTCTCAGAAGCGATCGCTGCATGTGAAAACAGTGAGTGAAAGAAAACTGCTGCAATTCCTGTGATATAGCCCAGAGAGGAGACAGCTTGTCTGCAAAGGGGAACAGAGACAAGGAATAAAGACAAGATCACATGACCACTGACGACGTCAGACGTACTGACGAAATGTATCGGGTACGTATGCGATACGTCACTTTCGCCATTGTGGTTGGAGCGCATCTTGGCGTACCGGCTCCATTTTTTATGTTCTTAATGGAATGAATATATTTTTCAAATAAACGGCTATGAGCTACACTATGAGGAGCTTTTCTTTCTTTTCCAGATTTACAAATTTCATTTGGCCGCATCGTTGAGGAGAGACTCTTATATTCGGTGGGGACATCGCAATATATATTCTCTGCTTATTTAACATCCGTCATGGGTGTCAGATCCATCCGGTGAGTAGGATGTTTTCTCTGGGACACTATACTACAAAATACTCCCACAAATGCAGGACATAGATTGCAACCAAGATTTGCTAATTTGCACACACAAAAAAGTATTTTTCCTTACAAATTCATTCAAGATCATGTTGCAAAAATGAATATACCTCAATGAAAGTCTTATACGCAAAGCTAAATTTTAGACAACAAAATCCTAATTAACAAGAATTCAACTACAGCTAAGGCCCCTTTCACACGGGCGGACTGTATGTCCGTTTTTCACCCATTAGTTTTCGGATGAAAAACTGACATACATGTATCCCTATGGGATAGCAGATGTTAGCGGATGAACACAAAAATGGAACAAAGATAGAACTGCAACCATCTCACAGAAACGTCCAGGCCGTCCATCGAAGTTAACACCTTGACAGGAGCGTCTTCTGATGAGAAGGGATAAAGAAAATCGCCATGCATGTTCACTGCAGTTGGTAAAGAAGTAGAAAGCCAAACTGGGGTGATTGTTTACTGTGACACAATATGGCTTACACTGCAGAGGAATTGCATGCCTAGGTGTTGTCCATGAAGGAAGCCTACCCTAAAGTCCATGCACAAAACAGCCCACCTAGAATTTGCCAGGGCCCATGCTGAAAAAAAAGAAAACTACTGGAACTCTGTACTCTGCAGTGATGACACCAAGATAAATGTTTTTGTAACTGATGGCTTCAAAACTGTTATGTATGTGTAGCGCCCTCTTCACTCCCCTCTCTTTCTTCAGCTCGTCTTTCTCTAGTCTAGGGGTACCTTCCAGAGGGGAAGGGAGCGGGGACACCACGCCTGGTCTTCACCACAGGTATCAGTGTGGTGTAAGCAAAGTTATTTTACCTTCGGGTCAGTGCTGTGCACCTGGAGCCTCCACCAAGAGTCACCTTGAACAATGTCTGTCAGGAAATGAGCCCCACACCATTAAAGTTCAACACTCCTTTATTCTTCTTGAATGAACACAATCAGTTGAACTCCCTTGGTAGAAACAGAACAGAAAAGGAGGTGTGGATGCGAGTAGGCCCAGACACAATGTGTTCTCCACTTTCCTCCCTGAAAGTGGGCTGCGGTCTCCGAGCGAGGGGGAATTTCCTTCCAGGCGGTCTCCGATGAGAGGCTCACCCGTCACTGGCAATATGCTGCACCAGGTCTTCGAGTGAGGAGCTCCCCCCGGTCCATTACGCCTTCCGGATTCGGGTACCCACTCCCGGGGTTCTCTAGGATCTCCTTCCCTCGTGGAACTCAGTGTTGGGCACTGAGCTCCAGACCTCCATCTGAGTACCTCACCCCAGGCTAAAGGTGCCTGGGATGGAACACGACCTCCGGCTGTCCTCTAGGCCTAGGCCCGCCTAGAGAACCGACACGAACCACCGTCCACAGGCTGAAGGTGCCCTGAACTCCCCGTGACAAAGATGGCCGGCCCCTTTATACCCTCTCCCAGCAAGCACGGCGGGTTCCCCGCCCCACCATACCACTGCCGAGGGAGGACAAAAAGGAGGCACGACACACAGCAATGATTCAACCCCAGCCCAGGGCGACAGCACCACCTGCTGGGCTGCAGGGAATTACACATCACCAATATCTCTGTCAAGTTCAAATTTACATCCGGGAAAGTACATACCCGCTACACTCTCCCCCTGGTGGTTTGACACTGGTCCCCAGTGTCTGGAGTAAATCATGCCCTCAACGGCTGACATAATCCAATCCAGAGACCAACTAACAATTGCACAAAAATAAAACTTTTAGAAAAACTACCCAACTAAAACACTGTGTCTGAGCCCTGTAATAAAAAAGGAATAAAGACAGAAGAGAAAACAACAGCATTAACTCATAACTTTGAATCACATATTCACATTTTACTTACCCCCCCCCCCATCCTGACTAAGACCCACCCCATCCTCAGAGGTCTTGATGGGATGTTCTCCTGCAGAGGGAAAAGAAAGAAATCAACACACATAACCCTGACACCTGTATTCGTGTGTGAGAGAAAAGAAACTTCTCCGGGAAGAAATCCCTTTTCTCCAAAGAGTGAGTGCGTGAAAAGTGTTTAACGTTGCACAACACTGCCACCTGGTGACAGCACCGCAGTAACTGCACTCGTGAAACTTTCCTCTCTTCTTTGGCCCTATCTACCCAGAGTCCATGATCTCTTACAGAAAGTGAACAACAACAGGAACAGTCCTTCATTTCTTTGGGCACAAAAGCAACAGGCCCCAGAAAGTTCAGCAGCATGATAAGAACGGAGTCTCTTCTCTCCTACAGGTAAAAACGGGGATGCGGCAGAACAAGTGGCTTCAAGTGCTGATCCATGGTCTCCAGATGATACTCTACATCTTCTCCTTCCTTGCGCCGGATCAACACCTTGTCTGCATGGATGTGCCGTCCCAACATCCACTCTGCCTTGCAGTCTTTAAAACGTTGAGAGGCCTTTGGAGAGCATGCCAGGTACCTGCGGGCATGGGGAACCTGAAGGTGGGTCCACACAAAGTCATTGTACCAGCGCTTCCGGCACACTTCCACCTCATAGAGCAGTTCCTTTGACAAGTATGGATACTCCCATCCGTACTCTGCAGCAACCTTCTGGCCAAATAGGCGTTGTAGTCTCGCCAAAGGAGGCATGGTAGCTTTGTCCCCTTTGCCAGGCAAAACTATTGAGTCCGGGTGGCGAGGGACCTTGATCACATCTGATCTGGGCATTGGTGCCCGCAGTAACAGTCTCTTTTCCCCAGTCTTTGGTACAGATGGCACCGGGGATGTAGGGGCAGGCTGGGGATGGGACCTCTCTTCAGGCGCTGGTGCCTCCACCCGGGGTGTACTTTCCCCTGTAGACATGGGTGGATCCCTGGTTCTCCAGGATGAAGCGAGAGGTACTTTGTCCCAGCCCTTTTCTGCAAACAGTTCATCTATTGCAACGTCGTCTCCCATGTCCGAGAGCGACTCTAGGTCAGAGGTGTCACACTCCTCCGCAGGCAGGTATCCTGTAGTGAAGACCGAGCTTTCACCTCTTCCCACACACAAAATCTCTCCGCCAGGCTTACCTCGGCCTTTACTTGAAACGGGACGTCCGGAACTTTTGTCGACGGATCCATCCGGGCCGGGCGTAAGCGGGTGAGACGGTCCACCACAACCGCTGGTCGGGGCTACCATGCCGGTCTTTCTCTTCGGTGGTGGACGCTGCGAGATCGTGGTGACCGAGTCAGCATCCTCGGATTTCTCCCGTTGAGTTTTTATGACCTCCTCCACGGTCGCTGCAGTGTGCGCAAGGATGGCTGTCACAGCAGTGATTCCTCCTCTCTGAGTGGTGTTGCCCGTAGCACGGCCAGGGTAGATGGTTCTCGGCTTCTCAACCGCCGGATCCACTTCGAACAGGAACTCCCCACAGGCCTTGCATCGCCCGAATGGCTTTAGTTGGCACACCAGTCCCGAACAGCCGGGACAAATCACACCCAGGGCCTCAACGTCCATGCACGAATACAGGGCGAATCGTCCCCTTGGCTTTAGCCGGATCCCCGTATCTGTTACCGGAGCAGCAGCAGTCAATGTCATGGTGGAAGGGTGAACTGGAATCCACGATGTATGTCCGAACATGGTGACCTGTTGCTGATCCATCGCACACTGCAAAGTTTTTGCGTCAACGTCCCACGTGTAGTCCTTCACACGTATTGGACTCCTCCCCTTTGCTCCAGTTAGCGGGCTTTTCTTCTTTTCTGTTTCTGAGTCACGCCCACGAACTAAGCCATGGGGGTGTGCCTGGTGGCGCAGTGCAATAGAAGCCCCCACGTGTAGTACTTCACACGGCTGAACTTCCCCCTTTTTCCACTCTTCTGCGTGGGCCTTTCCCTTCATTGGGTCATGTCCATGACTTCGAGCAGGGATGCACTTCGACCAATGAAGGCCTGCCTACTCGCGTAACTCTTCCAGCAGACACGTTCAATACTGTGGTGCACAAACACTATCCCAGACCCGAGCCCCCACGTGTAGCGCCCTCCTCACTTCCCTCTCTTTCTTCAGCTCGTCTTTCTCTTGTCTAGGGGTACCTTTCAGAGGGGAAGGGAGCGGGGACACCACGCCTGGCCTTCACCACAGGTATCAGTGTGGTGTAAGCAAAGTTCTTTTACCTTCGGGTCAGTGCTGTGCACCTGGAGCCTCCACCAAGAGTTACCTTGAACAATGTCTGTCAGGAAATGAGCCCCACACCATTAAAGTTCAACACTCCTTTATTCTTCTTGAATGAACACAATCAGTTGAACTCCCTTGGTAAAAACAGAACAGAAAAGGAGTTGTGGATGCGAGCAGGCCCAGACACAATGTGTTCTCCACTTTCCTCCCTGAAAGTGGGCTGCGGTCTCCGAGCGAGGGGGAATTTCCTTCCAGGCGGTCTCCGATGAGAGGCTCACCCGTCACTGGCAATATGCTGCACCAGGTCTTCGAGTGAGGAGCTCCCCCGGTCCATTACGCCTTCCGGATTCGGGTACCCACTCCCGGGGTTCCCTAGGATCTCCTTCCCTCGCGGAACTCAGTGTTGGGCACTGAGCTCCAGACCTCCATCTGAGTACCTCACCCCAGGCTAAAGGTGCCTGGGATGGAACACGACCTCCGGCTGTCCTCTAGGCCTAGGCCCGCCTAGAGAACCGACACGAACCACCGTCCACAGGCTGAAGGTGCCCTGGACTCCCCGTGACAAAGATGGCCGGCCCCTTTATACCCTTCTCCCAGCAAGCACGGCGGGTTCCCCGCCCCACCATACCGCTGCCGAGGGAGGACAAAAAGGAGGAACGACACAGCAATGATTCAACCCCAGCCCAGGGCGACAGCACCACCTTCTGGGCTGCAGGGAATTACACATCACCAATGTCTCTGTCAAGTTCAAATTTACACCCGGGAAAGTACATACCTGCTACATATGAAAGAAGAAAAAAGGCGCGTGACCTAACGCATGAATCAAGATAAAGGTTATTCTAAACAAATTGGTATATACAAAGAAAAATACTACGTATTCATGAATAAATAATTTACAGTATTCTCATTTGATAAAATTGTAAAAATTGATGCCCATAAAAGGGATAAAATTAATAAATGTCTAATGCGTTTCGAGGGGTTTCCTCTTCATCAGAGCCTTGAAAAACGAAAACTGGTCTGTATGCTGTGGTAGGTCTATATAGAGAGAGATTACTTTATGGGAGGTGTATCACATGATGGATGGTACATTTTTATAGGCCGATTCTCCTTTATTCTTTAGTATTTCCTTCCACATCGCAGCACTCTATATTAGACAGATACCAGATAGATATAGATATAATTGCAGACGCTAATCAGAATGGTAGAACCATGATAGTATAAGGTGTATATATGAAAAAGTTATTATACTAAATAAAAGATAATAAAAACATATAGTAAAAACACTCATTAGAGATTCAAATGGTGAAAAGTCAATAATATGTATATAGATATATAGATATAAGCTTCAAAACTGTATGGTGTCGCAAAGGTGAGGAGAAGAAAAATGCATGGTGCCTACAGTGAAACATGGTGGTGGCAGTGTCCTTCTGTAGGGCTTCACGAGTGCTGCTAGAGCAGGGATATGCAATTAGCGGACCTCCAGCTGTTGCAGAACTACAATTTCCATGAGGCATAGCAAGACTCTGACAGCCACAAGCATGACATCCAGAGACAGAGGCATGATGGGACTTGTAGTTTTGCAACAGCTGGAGGTCCGCTAATTGCATATCCTTGTGCTAGAGGCTTGGAGCTGCATTTCATTGATGGTATCATAAATTCATAGATGTACTGCTCTATATTGAAAAAGAAGATGCTACCATCACTCCGTGCCCTCGGATGTCATGCACTTTTCCAACATGACATAGATCTAAAACACACATCTAAGGCCATTGTTGCATTTCTAAAGAACAGGGTGAACGTGATTCAGTGGCCATCTGATCTGAACCCAATCAGGTAACACCTATGGGGAATTCTAAAAAGACAATTTGAGCATCACTCTCCATTCAGCATCCAGGCTTTAAAAGAGGTCGTTCTTGAAGAATGGAAAAAGATAGATGTTGCAATATTTCGCCAACTTGTTCATTCTATGCCTAGAAGACTCGGTGCTGCCTTTACAAATCTTGGAGGTCATACAAAATACTAGATGTAGTAATTTTTTTTTGTGGGGTGTATTCATTTTTTGCATCAACAAATTTGAGTAAAACTGAAGTTTTTTTAAGTTATATTATTAATGAGCTAAACAAATGTTCTATAAAACTCATGTAGCGAGCTCACCTCTCACTCCCTCTTTCTCTTCTCGGTCAATGGCTCTCGTCTAGGGGACCAGGGAGGAGAGTGTGGCGCACCACCAGCTCGTATCCTCTTGTGTGCAGAGGTGTGAGCTATAACTTTTTACCTTCGGGCCTGTGTCCCCGTCCAGAGCCAAAACTTCCCTCGAGAATGACTCCCACCCTCCACGCAGGTGGAGGTAGGACCCTTTAGCTCCCAGAAAGTCAAGTTCCACACCACTGAAAGTCCAACACTTATTTATTCTTCAGAGCAATAAATAGTCCTTTGAGAGCGACTGATCAGACACAGAACAGTTCAGAACAAAGTGGGAAGGAGGTCCAGGCACAATCCTATCAATGAAACTAAACTGTTAGGATTTCACAACAGTTATGGCGCACAGTCCCTGCCACCGACCGTGAGGTTGGTCCCTGCCACGGACCAGGTGAAATAAGGTCCCTGCCACAGACCTGGTTGTTGGGTCTCTGCCACCGACCTGATTCATGTTGGGTCCCTGCCACAGACCATAAAACGTGGACTACCTTCAAAAAGTTGCGACCCCTGTCAGGGAGAAGACATCCATCCGGACGGTCACCAAATTGCTGCAATGGGTCTTCGGGAAGGGTAACCTCTCTGGTCCCCCTCGTCCTAGATTCGGGTTCCCTCACTCGGTGGACCCCTAGGATTCCTCGATCCCTCGCGGGACCCAGTCGAAGGTACTGGGCCCCGGGCCTTCTTAAGCAGTACCTCACCCCAGGCCGAAGGTGCCTGGGATGGCATTCAATCCTCTACACCCAGGCCAAGGACACCTGGGCGCGGGCGAACTGGAACAGCAGCCCCAGGCTGAAGGTGCCTGGGACTGGGACCCCGTGTGGAAGATTGCCGCCCCTTTATACCCTCTCCCAGCAGGCACAGCGGGTTCCCCGCTTCGCCATACCACCGCCGAGAGGGGACACAAAAGGCACAACCTTACAACGATGGTTCAACCCCAGTCTATGGTGACAGCGCCACCTATAGACTGCAGGGAACTAGGCACCATTGATCTCCTCCACAGGAAAATATAGTCCATAGACCCTAGCAATAGTGCATCTGAGCCTGATTACACTCAGACACCTGCCCCCTAAATGTAACACCCCGCTACACTCAGTTTTGTCAAAATTTTGGAAATTGTTTTTGTGTGCACTGAGATATTGATTAACCACTTAACGACCGCCCACTGTAAATATACGTCGGCAGAATGGCACCGACAGGCAGAATCACGTACATATACGTGATTGCCTTTGTATAGTTGGGGGGTCCGATCGGACCCCCCTTCTTTACAGTGGGTGGTCGTTTTACCTTCGGGAGCGATCCGGCATGAGGGGTCGGCCGTTCGATTCCGGCCCCCCCCTCTCGATCGCTCCCGGCGAATGAGAGCTTCCCCTGCCTGTGTACTGTTTACACAGGCGGGAGGAAGTGATGTCATCTCTCCTGCGGCGCTCACATATACCGAGCGCCGTACAGGAGAAGATGCAGGTTAGTGCACACAATACTACACTGACACCAGGACACATAGGCACATAAATCGCCCCCCCAGGCCCCCCCAGACACCCCCAGATCACCCCCCAGATCACCCCCCAGCCCCCAGTCACAGTGTCACTGATTGCAGTGACCATTTATTTAGTGATCACTGCAATCAGTGACATTTGTGACTGTAAAAGTGTCACTACATTTAGTTTTAGGTCCAGTGTAGCCCCCTAACCCCCCCTAATAAAGGTTTAACCCCCTGATCACCCCCCCAGATAACCCTTTCACCCCCTAGCACCGCCGTCGCTAAACGATCATTTTTCTGATCGATGTCTTAGCGTCAGTGATGCTGATCGGTAGCCAGTAATTTTTTTTAGGTTCGCCGCAGGTTTTTATAGCGTCGGGTACCCCCATATATTACCTAATAAAGGTTTAACCCCCTTGATCGCCCCCAGGTAACCCTTTCACCCCCTATCACCACTGTCACTAAGCGATAATTTTTCTGATCGATGTCTTAGCGTCGGCAATGCTGATCGGTAGCCAGTAATTTTTTTTAGGTTCGCCGCAGGTTTTTATAGCGTCGGGTACCCCCATATATTACCTAATAAAGGTTTAACCCCCTTGATCGCCCCCAGGTAACCCTTTCACCCCCTATCACCACTGTCACTAAGCGATCATTTTTCTAATCGATGTCTTAGCGTCGGCGATGCTGATCGGTAAGCCAGTAATTTTTTTTAGGTTCGCCGCAGGTTTTTATAGCGTCGGGTACCCCCATATATTACCTAATAAAGGTTTAACCCCCTTGATCGCCCCCAGGTAACCCTTTCACCCCCTATCACCACTGTCACTAAGCGATAATTTTTCTGATCGATGTCTTAGCGTCGGCGATGCTGATCGGTAGCCAGTAATTTTTTTTAGGTTCGCCGCAGGTTTTTATAGCGTCGGGTACCCCCATATATTACCTAATAAAGGTTTAACCCCCTTGATCGCCCCCAGGTAACCCTTTCACCCCCTATCACCACTGTCACTAAGCGATAATTTTTCTGATCGATGTCTTAGCGTCGGCGATGCTGATCGGTAGCCAGTAATTTTTTTTAGGTTCGCCGCAGGTTTTTATAGCGTCGGGTACCCCCATATATTACCTAATAAAGGTTTAACCCCCTTGATCGCCCCCCAGGTAACCCTTTCACCCCCTATCACCGCCGTCGCTAAGCGATCATTTTTCTAATCGATGTCTTAGCGTCGGTGATGCTGATCGGTAGCCAGTAATTTTTTTTAGGTTCGCCGCAGGTTTTTATAGCGTCGGGTACCCCCATATATTACCTTATAAAGGTTTAACCCCCTTGATCGCCCCCCAGGTAACCCTTTCACCCCCTATACCCACTGTCAATAAGCGATAATTTTTCTGATCGCTGTCTTAGCGTCGGTGATGCAGATCGGTAGCCAGTAATTTATTTTAGGTTCGCCGCAGGTTTTTATAGCGTCAGGTACCCCAATATATTACCTAATAAAGGTTTAACCCCCTTGATCACCCCCCAGGTAACCCTTTCACCCCCTATCACCACTGTCGCTAAGCGATCATTTTTCTGATCGCTGTCTTAGCGTCGGTGATGCAGATCGGTAGCCAGTAAATTTTTTTAGGTTCGCCGCAGGTTTTTATAGCGTCAGGTACCCCCATATATTATCTAATAAAGGTTTTAACCCCCTAATTGCCCCTAGTTAACCCTTTCACCAGTGATCATCATATAAGTGTTACGGGTGACGCTGGTTAGTTAGTTTGCTTTTTATAGTGTCAGGGCACCCGCCGTATATAACCCAATAAAGGTTTAACCCCCTGATCGCCCGGCGGGTGATATCAATTAGGTTTTAGCGTCAGAGAGGGTCTGCGTCACACCCCAGGCAGCGTCAGGTTAGTGCCAGTAGCACTAACACCCACGCGTTAAGCATACACCCCCCTTAGTGGTATAGTATCTGAACAGATCAATATCTGATCTGATCAGAGCTATACTAGCGTCCCCAGCAGTTTAGGGTTCCCAAAAACGCAGTGTTAGCGGGATCAGCCCAGATACCTGCTGGCACCTGCGTTTTGCCCCTCCGTCCAGCCCAGGCCATCCAAGTGCAGTATCGATCGATCACTGTCACTTACAAAACACAACACACATAACTGCAGCGTTCGCAGAGACAGGCCTGATCCCTGCGACTCCAGTGCTGTAGGAGGTGATTTCACCACCACAGTTAAAAAAAAAAAAGCATATATGCCGAAGCATTGGGGCAGCAGGGGCGGAGGAGCGATTTTGCTCCTAATGCCGCGTACATACGGTCGAAATTCCGACGGAGGCTTGCCCGTGGAAAAGTCTGACCATGTGTACGCGGCATAACTTTTGCGGGAAGATGCCCCCATGCTTCGGCATATATAAATGGTGCATGTATGCCCATCATTAGAAGTGGGTGGATGAAGGGCGGTATTCTAATGGTGGGCATACCCACCGATCAATCTTTTTTTTTCGTTCAGCCAACAGGCTGCATGAAAAAAAAGATTACAATACATGTCCAACAAGGACCAGCAACGTACTGGTATGTTGCTGGACTTTGAATGTTTATACCAGAATGATGCCTGTGGGTTTAGGTATCATCTTGGTATCATTCTTTTCAGCCAGCGGCCGGCTTTCATGTAAAAGCAATCCTAGTGGCTAATTAGCCTCTGGACTGCTTTTACAAGTAGTGGGAGGGAATGTCCCCCCCCCCCGGATATAAAAAGCGCCATTGGGAAATTGGGAAAGCATTTTATCACACCGATCTTGGTGTGGTCAGATGCTTTGAGGGCAGAGGAAAGATCTAGGGTCCAATAGACCCCAGTTTTTTCAAAAAAGAGTACCTGTCATTACCTATTGCTATCATAGGGGATATTTACATTCCCTGAGATAACAATAAAAATGATAAAAAATAAATAAATATGGAAGCAACAGTTTAAAAATAAAATAAAAAAGCAAAATTAATAATAAAAAATAAAAAATAAAAATAAATAAAAAAAAAGCACCCCTGTCCTGCCCTGCTCTTGCCCAATGGCGAACGCAAGCGTCGGTCTGGCGTCATATGTAAACAGCAATTTCACCATGCATGTGAGGTATCACCGCGAAGGTCAGATCGAGGGCAGTAATTTTAGCAGTAGACCTCTTTTGTAAATCTAACGGGGTAACCTGTAAAGGCTTTTAAAAATGTATGTAGTTTGTCGCCAATGCGCGTTTGTGCGAAATTTTAAAGCATGTCGTGTTTGGTATCTATGTACTCGGCCTAAGATCATCTTGTTTATTACATCAAACATTTGGGCAATATAGTGTGTTTTAGTGCATTAAAATTAAAAAAAGTGTATTTTTTCCCCAAAAAATGCGTTTGAAAAATCGCTGCGCAAATACTGTGTAGAAAAAAAAAATGCAACACCCACCATTTTATTCTGTAGGGCCTTTGCTTTAAAAATATATATAATGTTTGGGGGTTCAACATAATTTTCTTGCAAAAAAAAATATGTTTTCATGTAAACAAAAAGTGTCAAAAAGGGCTTTGTCTTCAAGTGGTTAGAAGAGTGGATGTAAGCTTCCTAATGTTGTGTATAAAATGCCAGAACAGTTCAAAACCCCCCCAAATGACCCCATTTTGAAAAGTAGACACCCCAAGCTATATACTGAGAGGCATGTCGAGTCCATGGAATATTTTATATGTTGACACAAGTTGCGGAAAAAATACAATTTTTTTTTTTTTTTTGCACAAAGTTGTCACTAAATGATATATTGCTCAAACATGCCATGGGCATATGTGGAATTACACCCCAAAATACATTCTGTTGCTTCTCCTGAGTACGGGGATACCACATGTGTGAGACTTTTTGGGAGCCTAGCCGCGTACGGGACCCCAAAAACCAATCACCGCCTTCAGGCTTTCTAAGGGTGTACATTTTTGATTTCACTTCTCACTGCCTATCACAGTTTCGGAGGCCATGGAATGCCCAGATGGCACAAAACCCCCCCAAATGACCCCATTTTGGAAAGTAGACACCCCAAGCTATTTGCTGAGAGGTATTGTGAGTATTTTGCAGATCTCGCTTTTTGTCACAAAGTTTTGAAAATTGAAAAAAAAAAAAGAAAAAAAAAATGTTCTTTCTTCATTTTCAAAAACAAATGAGAGCTGTAAAATACTCACCATGCCTCTCAGCAAACAGCTTGGGGTGTCTACTTTCCAAAATGGGGTCATTTGGGGGGGTTTTGTGCTATTTTGGCATTTTATGGCCTTCGAAACTGTGATAGGTAGTGAGGAGTCAAATCAAAAATTTGTGCCTAGAAATCCTGAAGGCGGTGATTGGTTTTCGGGGTCCCGTACGCGGCTAGGCTCCTAAAAAGTCCCACACATGTGGTATCCCCGTACTCAGGAGAAGCAGCAAAATTTATTTTGGGGTGCAATTCCACAAATAACCATGGCATGTGTGAGCAATATATCATTTAGTGACAACTTTTTGTAATTTTTTTTTTTTCATCATTATTCAATCACTTGGGACAAAAAAAAAAAATACTCAATGGGCTCAACAGGCCTCTCAGCAATTTCCTTGGGGTGTCTACTTTCTAAAATGGGGTCATTTGGGGGGGTTTTGTGCTATTTTGGCATTTTATGGCCTTCAAAACTGTGATAGGTAGCGAGGAGTGAAATCAAAAATTTGCGCCCTTAGAAATCCTGAAGGCGGTGCTTGGTTTCCGGGGTCCCGTACGTGGCTAGGCTCCTAAAAAGTCCCACACATGTGGTATCCCCGTACTCAGGAGAAGCAGCAGAATGTATTTTGGGGTGCAATTCCACATATAACCATGGCATGTGTGAGCAATATATCATTTAGTGACAACTTTTTGTAATTTTTTTTTTTTTTTGTCATTATTCAATCACTTGGGACAAAAAAAAAAATATTCAATGGGCTCAACATGCCTCTCAGCAATTTCCTTGGGGTGTCTACTTTCTAAAATGGGGTCATTTGGGGGGGTTTTGTACTGCCCTGCCATTTTAGCACCTCAAGAAATGAGATAGGCAGTCATAAATTTAAAGCTGTGTAAATTCCAGAAAATGTACCCTAGTTTGTAAACGCTATAACTTTTGCGCAAACCAATAAATATACGCTTATTGACATTTTTTTTACTAAAGACATGTGGCTGAATACATTTTGGCCTAAATGTATGACTAAAATTGAGTTTATTCGATTTTTCTTATAACAAAAAGTAGAAAATATCAATTTTTTTCAAAATTTTCGGTCTTTTTCCGTTTATATCGCAAAAAATAAAAATCGCAGAGGCAATCAAATACCATTAAAAGAAAGCTCTATTTGTGGGAAGAAAAGGACGCAAATTTTGTTTGGGTACAACATTGCATGTCCGCACAATTTACAGTTAAAGCAGCGCAGTGCAAAATTCTGAATTCACCTCTGGTCCTTTAGCTACCAAATGGTCCGGGGCTTAAGTGGTTAAAATCTTACTTTTCAAAAGGGTGTACTCATTTATGCTGAGCACTGTATATGACATACCGGTGGGATCCCTGTTGAAACTGGAAATCACAACACAGTGATCTCCACTAGCTTCCAGGTCACATGCTGAGTGTCTGCCTTGCTATTTTATGAACATAAGCCCTATCCTCAGAGAAGCATATGATCCATGAATCATGATTGCCTGGATCGGCCTCAGGCTTCAGGCCTAGCAGCTAGGAGCTGTTCCTTTACGCACCCACCCAGATCTCGGTCTGCGCGGAGAAGACCTAGAACACCTGACCTTCTCCAAATAAATACTTTCTCCCAGCATTCATAGCGGCCAGTCTGGTTGGCTGAAAAAGGTATGTTTATTCATAACCTGTGTAGCACACAGACCCTTTTTTCCTGCCTACCTTCACTTGCAGGGGTAACGTCACACCATGCCAAATGCCCATATCCTCCTGGCATAAGAGGTTAAGCGATGTTCTTACAGTTTTGGGTCTTGCAGGGAGTTACCTCCCTCCATTGGTTCTCGTCCCCAGAATGTAGGGAAAAGTCTATTCTTTCCCGAAAGAAGGCCAATGTCCAGACAGTATTTAAACTCCAACAGATAAGTTTATTTTCCTTGCTTGAAACAAATTGGGAAAAAGGTTGAAGACAGCAATAGTATTAGGTAGGGAGATAGGTTCAGGCACGCGGCACCCTGTCACCCTATTCTCCACTCAAGCCTGAGTGGGTATTGCTCACCCGGATAGATCCCTCTCACAGTTCTAGCAGCCGGAGTGAAGCACGAACAGTCACTTCAGATTTAGTCCCCTTCAAAGACAAATTCAGGAGATCCTCTGCCACAGAATCCTTTAGTTCCTGAACTTAGAACTTCCTAACGCCTGTAGATTATTAGAGACCATAGGTGCCAATGGGGCACACTACAGGAGCTTTTTTTTCAACTCACGAATCCTTCCCTCCGAGACGTGACTTCCTTCACCGATCCATCGGACAGGTCCTCCCCTAGTTTCCTCTCCTTCAGAGCGGGCCACCCTCCCTCAGGTTCCCTGGGACTCCAGTGGGTTGGTTGTAGAACCAGTTGAAGGTACTGGGCCTATCTGGAACACTATAGCCTCGGGCTAAAGGTGCCCGAGACTCCTCGACCAGTTCACGCACCCCCCAGCCAGCAGGGCCAAAGGGCGCGACTTTGCCACCAGGGGTCCTCCTTGGAATCCCCCCGGCACACCACACCAGATCATGGCGTCTGCCCCTTATGTACCCTCTCCCGGCATGCACAGCAGGCAAACACGCCCACCGCACGGCAGTCAAGAGAGGACACCCAATCACACCACAAC
Source organism: Rana muscosa (assembly GCA_029206835.1). Classification (NCBI taxonomy): domain Eukaryota; kingdom Metazoa; phylum Chordata; class Amphibia; order Anura; family Ranidae; genus Rana; species Rana muscosa. Next base: position 566,764,388 of record CM055118.1, read on the forward strand.
GCCACCCGTGGTTCAACCCGAGACCTGGGCAACAGCGCCACCTACAGGTCAAGGGGAACTATACTCCAGGCAACATTACAGCAGAGCAGAGTCCAAACTAACAGAATTGGAGAACCTGAGCCAAACTTTTGCTCAGGCTACCCTTAAATTTAGAGCATAACGACCCCAAATTTGGGGGTCCGCTACACATACTCCCCCCTTGAAAAGCCACTGTCCCCAGTGGCTGGAAGAGATCAGAAAGACCCCTCAATCCTGAGTGGGTTCCGGTCTTTTCCAACTATGTACAGTAATTATGTTAGAATGGTGCCTGAACCAACAATTTGGGAATAGAGTAGAAGAGGAAGAGAAAGAACATGTAAAAATACACATCACAGTTTGTATAAAACACACAGTATCACAAATTACAATCCCACCCCTCCTAACATATCTACCCCCCCCCCCCCATTCTCCAGCAGAGTTGATTGCAGATCACCTGCAGAGGGAGAGAAAAGGAAAAAACACAATTTACAATTCTACATCTAAGATATGCAGAAGAAAACCATCTCTCCGAAAAGAGATGATTATCCTCGGATATATAATTATTTTTTTTTTTTTTTTTGCATAGCTAAGCCTAGCCTCACTGCAAAACACCACCACCTAGTGGCAATTCAAGGCAATACACTCCAATGCTGCGCGTGGGCATGAATTTGACCACAACGGTTTCTCACTTTGGCCCTGACTAACCTACCCCATTGTTCAGTGGAAAGAGAGAAAAAAAATATTTCTTTCCTTTGTGAAGCTGAGGAGAGAGAGAAAAAAAAACACAACAGCTCTCCAATTCCTCAGTTGAGTAGATTCCCCTGCTGCAGAGGGAAAAGTCATGAGTGAGTTCAGGGCAGGCTATTCCTGTGAAACGAAATAAACAGCACACAAGTTCCATTTCACAAGTAATATTGAGGATCCGGGAGAACAAGAGTCTTCCATTGTTTATCTAGGGTCTCTATAGAGTACACGGTATCCTCTTTCTCCTTGCAGCAAATTACCACACGATCCGCATGGATGTGCCGACCAGAACTCCACTCTTTACGGAACCCCTTGTAACGATCTGCCATGGTAATAGAACACTTTAGATACCTGCGGCCTCTGTGCACTTCCAAATGGTCCCAAGTGAAGTCCGCATACCACCGTTCCCTGTAGGCCTCGATTTCAAAGAGTAACTCTTTGGGAACGTAGGGGTATTCCCACCCGTACTCCGTAGCAATTTTTCTGTTTAGGAGCCGCTGCAACCGGGCTAAAGGTGGCATGGTCGCCTGATCTCCTGCTCCAAGAAGAACGATAGCATCCGGGGACCTTGTTATTTGAGCTGGCTCCAACTGTGGCAAAGGTGGCCGCAACGGCGGACGTCCCTCCATAGCAGTAGGCATGGACAATGCAGGTGCAGGCAGAGCGGGTGTGGGTATGACTTCTTCCTTTAAGGCAGGGGCTTCCACTCTAGGTGTAGTTTCCCCAGAGTCCATTGGCGAGATCCCCCTAAGGCTGCGGGGTGAAGTCACTGGAACTTTGTCCCATACCTTTTTAATGTACACCTCATCAATCTCGTAGTCATCGCCCACATCGGACGACGATTCCAAATCGTAGGTGTCATACTCCTCTGCCGGCAGGTAATTTGTGGTGGACACAGACACATTGTCCCCAAAAATAGAGTGTTTCCGCGGGCTGGCTGTCCACGCATCCCCAGTAGTGTGGGGTATGAGCTTCTTTCCCTTCCCCGGCAAACTCAATGTCACAGTTCCCCCAGCCTCCTTACTGTCCCCTGACGTGGATCTCCTGGAGGTCCCTCCGGCTTGAGGATCCGGTTTAGGCAGGCACTGGGGCAGGCTTCGGCCGTGGCCGCGGGAGGCCTTAACATAGCCCACCTTTCGCTTGGCGGGCCGAATGGAGGTTTCGGTTGTGGCGGAGGCAGCATCCACTCCGGTATCCGCCAATGGCTCTGCAGCAGCTGAGTCAACTCCATTGGAATCCCACCGGCACACCACACCAGATCATGGCATCTGCCCCTTATGTACCCTCTCCCGGCATGCACAGCAGGCAAAACCCGCCCACCGCACGGCAGCCGAGAGAGGACAGCCAATCACACCACAACGCCACCCGTGGTTCAACCCGAGACCCGGGCAACAGCGCCACCTACAGGTCAAGGGGAACTATACTCCAGGCAATATTACAGCAGAGCAGAGCCCAAACTAACAGAATTGGAGAACCTGAGCCAAACTATTGCTGAGGCTACCCTTAAATTTAGAGCATAGCAACCCCAATTTTGGGGGTACGCTACACCTGAATTCACTGTAGCTCATCATATTAAAGTCAAAGATAACAGCATCACCTACTGACAAAAAGGGAGAAGCCACAGCTGAAACAGGATTAGGAGAAAAGCCATTTGACCACTAAAAACTACAAATTAGCCAGGCTGGCTACCACCCAGTACAACTAAATTTATCTATAGCCCTGCTATAGGACAAGGGTGCTACATTAACCGCTTCCGGATCAGCCGCTGCAGTTATACTGCGGCAGGCTGGCCCCCCTGCGCGAGCCGTCGTAGCTGTACGTCGGCTCTTTAAGACGCCTCCGGCGGCACATGCACGTGCCCGAAGCGTGTCCCCAGGGCCGATGCGAGTGCCCGACGGTCGTGATGACCGCCGGGCACCTGCGATTGCTCATTACAGAATGAGATCGGGGATGTGTGTGTGTGTAAACACACGAATCCTGGTTCTCTTAGGGGCGAGGAGACTGATTGTGTGTTCATACAATGTATGAACCCCGATCTCTCTCATCTCCTAGTCAGTCCCATCCCTCCTACAGTTAGAACACACAATAGGGAACACAGTTAACCCCTTGATCAGCCCCTAGTGTTAACCATTTCCCTGCCAGTGTCATTTATACAGTAATCAGTGCATTTTTATAGCACTGATCGCTGTATAAATGACACTGGTCCCAAAAATGTGTCAAAAGTGTCCGATTTGTCTGCCACAATATCGCAGTTCCAATAAAAATCGCAGATCGCTGCCATTAATAGTACAAAAAAAAAAAGCCATAAATCTATTCCCTATTTTTTAGACACTATAACTTTTGCGCAAACCAATCAATATACGTTTTCTTTCGATTTTTATCACCAAAAATATGTATAAGAATACATATCGGCCTAAACTGAGAAAAAAAAATGCTTTTAAAAAAAATTGCACCCGCAGACCCCCCACAACCACCAGGCAAGGGATGTGGGGATGAGGCCCTTGTCCCCATCAACATGGGTGGGGACATCCTCTCCATGTTGAGGGCATGTGGCCTGATACGTGCTCTCTCTCGTCCCCCCCCCCCCCCTCTTTTCCTGCGGCCTGCCAGGTTGCGTGCTCGGATAAGGGTCTGGTATGGATTTTTTGGGGGAACCCCACGCCAATTTTTTTATTTTGGTGCGGGGTTCCCCTTAAAATCTATACCAGCCCTGGAGGGTCTGGTATGGCTTTTTGGGGGAACCCCACACTATTTAAAAAGAAAAAAATGGCGCAGGGTTCCCCTTAATATCCATACCAGACCTGAAGGGCCTGATATGGAATTTGGGGGGTACCCCTGCCGTTTTTTTCAATGACTTTGATCTGTATTGCCGGGACCGACAATTCATTAATAGCCGCAAATAGTTTTAAATGACTTTTTTTCCTTTAGAAATGACATTTTGTGCAGGGACAGTTCTAAGCACGGGAAACATGCGCTACTTTACAGGCATACTATACCCCCCCCCCCCCCAGGTACGAAATTTAAAGGAATATGTCACTTTTATTGTTTCACTTTAAGCATTATTAAAATCACTGCTCCCGAAAAAACTGTAGTTTTTAAAAGTTTTTGTTGCATTGATACATGTCCCCTGGGGCAGGACCCGTCCCCAAACACTTTTTATGACAATAACTTGCATATTAACCTTTAAAATGAGCACTGATTTTTCATGTTTGTGTCCCATAGACTTTAACGGTGTTTGCACAAACTTTTTGCCTTTTCTAGGGCGAACCGAACCGGGGGGTGTTCGGCTCATCCCTAGGCAGGAGGATCAAAAATTCATGAATTAGTCGTTCTCATGATTTCCCCACTGGTGGCCTTAGTTTATCTGTTTATTTCAGACACCACTCAAAGGAAGGGATTTGACAGCTCACATGTTGCAAAATTCTATCCCATAATGCCACACTGTCCCAGATATTGTATATTGATCTGCTCTAACAACTTCACCTTTACCCTATTCTCTTTATGTGCACTACCCAGTTTCATTATGCTACTTAACGTCTAAGGAGAACATTAACTTATCTCATCAAGATATTGTTGTTGCGATACTGAAGTCAAGAAAGAAACTTTGGACGGGAGAGATTCTTGGTAAATATGTTTTTGACCTTTTTCCTTAGTAATGTACCTTATAATACAATCTTAAAGTAAATAGGGTCACTTTTCTGGCGCTTAGGTGTAAGGATTAAATGTTTCTTGATTAAAAATCAATTAGCAGCTGCTATATTTATACAAAACATCATCAAACGTTAGCCATAAAGTTTAATCTCATAGTCCCTCTGGCAAAGCAGTGCCTCTCATTATATAACATACACAGATAGTTGGTAGTATTGTGAATTACACCCAGTGAAAATTACTCCGGAAAGTGCTTAAACAACAGTTCATGTAGGAAATTGTCAGATGTTCCGCTCACGTCTAGGTGTGACCACACGGCTTGCTGCATCTGTCAACTGTTCCGATCTCCTCACGGGAATCACATCGGATGATCAGATCTTCGCAAGCGGTGAGAGAGTATCAAGATACAGTACACAGTCCAATGTGTTTACATTGAATGCTATTTTTTTAACCTTGTTTGTAAGTGCATAGGGATAAGGGGGGTTTCTTTTATGGAATAAAGTTTTAATGGATTTATCCTATGAGGATTGTTTCCTTCCTTATGTCCGAGCCTACTGGAATGATTATGACTATAGAGAAGTGATGGCGAACCTTTTTAAACCCGAATGCCCAAACCGCGACGCAAAACCAACTTATTTCTTTCAAAGTGCCAACACAGAATTAAACCTGCCAGCGTCTCTGTACAGAGGATGAGACTGAACATCCCTCTGAATAAGCCCTAAGGGACCAAAAACGTATGATTCTGCCAGATTCGCAGAATGCAGGGTTTAGAAATGCATTGTGCAACATACACTGACCTACCTGACACATACACTGACCTACCTAACCATTACTCTCACCTACCTGACATTGCACCCACATACATGACATTACACTCACCTACATGACATTACACTCACCTACATGACACATGCACTGACCTTCCTGACATTACACTCACCTACATGCCACATGCACTGACCTACATGACATTACACTCACCTACATGACATTACACTCACCTACCTGACATTACGCTCACCTACCTGACACTACTCTCACCTACATGACACTACGCTCACCTACATGACACTACGCTCACCTACATGACATTACACTCACCTACATGACACATGCACTCACCTACATGACAATACACTCACCTACATGACACATGCACTGACCTACATGACATTACACTCACCTACCTGACACATGCTTCCTGCACTACTCACATCCCCATCCCCCCACACACAGTACAATGTAGATCGGTGGATCCATCCTCCTCCTTACCTTTCCATGGCCTCATCGTCCAGCTCTTACCGGACAGTATGGTAGGAATCCCCGCCATCCAGCTGCTCCTCGATATCCCGCCATTCAGCTGCCCCTTGATATCCTGCCATCCAGCTGCACCTCGATATCCCTCCATCCAGCTGCCCCTCGATATCCCTGCCCCTCGGAGGTCAGCTAGCAATCACTGCACCTCTCCTCATGGATGACCTGCTCCGAGCACCGCTCCTCCTCCTCCTCTTAGGACAGACTGAACCAAAGTCATCCTGGAGCAGGGGGAGCTGCCGACGTCACTGGCACAGATACAAGGAAGGGAGCCGGCTCCCCCGTGCCACACGTCAGTGCAAGTGACTGTCTGGCTGAGGGATTCCCCTGGCGTGCCAACAGAGATGGCTTGGCGTGCCAGCTGTGGCACGCGTGCCATAGGTTTGCCATCACTGCTATAGAGCATGAGTGAATCACAGGACCAAAGTGTATAAACCAACCTTTTTGGTGATCCATTGGGGATATCCTGGTAGATGGCTCTCGTGCATTGACTGTATGGGCATAACATATCCAAAAGCGTTTATCTGATATAAATCTGGTGAGTGCAACTCCTAAGGGAGCGGAATCACGTGGTGTGGTGAAGGTGGAATCCCCATACATCTGACGATTTCCTACATGAACTGTTTATGCACATTCCATTTGGTGTAATTTTCACTGGGGGTATTCACAATACTACCAACCATCTGTGCATGTTATATATTAGAAGCGCTGCTTTGTCAGAGGGACTATTGGATTGAACTTTGTGGCTCACAGTTTATAATGTACCTTGTGAAATTACAACTATTGATTGGTGTCAATCTTTTGCCCAGTGTTTTTTTTTTGGGGGGGGCGGCAAACAACCACCCCCCGAGCCGCCGCCGGAACCTCCCCCCCTTCCCCTCACTGTTTGCCGGTTGGTCCGGTACTTACCCCATCTAGGCGGGTAGTGTCTCTGTGTCCTCTCCTCCAATGGCGGCTTCCAGTCTGAGGCTCCTCCTCTGCTCCTAGTAGTCCAACAGTATCACCTGTCCTTTCAGTTAATCTGGTGACGGGTCTCAAAACCCGCTACCTCATTGGCCGGGAGGAGGATCAGTGTTACAACATCGAATGAATATTCGCTATTGTAACACACCTGGGTGGGCTCCGAGCCCATTCTCTGCACCCCGAGCACACCCTATTTTGAAGCCTCTGGCTCTAATAAGGCGCTTAAAAAAAACACCCACCTGCCACCTTCCAGCTTACTTCTGACACCATCCAGTGAGTGAGAAAATCCCTCTCAAGACCAGATCCCTTTGGTAACTCCCCGCAGCCAGTTACAGATCCCTTCCAGATCATCTGTTCCAAGATCTCAGAGAACAGCAACACAATACAAGGCTTGCCTCAGAGGAGCAACAGCCCCTCTAAGGCTGGAAACCTCTCCTTGAGAAGTGTTAGGAACCATGAATCAGACGGAGACAGAAAATGCAGTAAAAATCACACCTTTTAATGTAATGGTAAAAATGGTACAGAACAGTAAATGTAGTCAAAACATAGCCAGGGATCAAAAGCCAAAAGCGGATAGTCAGACAAGCCAGTAAATCCGGAAACTAGAGATCAGCGTAGTCTGAGACAGAAGAACGGGATCTGGAACCAGAAGTGACGTCAGATGGGCAAAGTCTTTCACAGGAACACAGCAAAGAATCTCCAGATATGCTGACCAAAGCAAAGGCACGAAAGGACTGAACAAGGCAGTTTAAATAGCAACCAGTGGAACAATGAGTGCTGAAAATTCTGAAAGCTGAGCAGCCTGAGAACAGAGAAGGGAGCTGCTGAGAACCCAACCCTGACAGTAAGACAATCTCTCCAGGACTACAGATTATTTATCAGCTTCCCCAGCCACCATCTGGGCACACCTCCCCAGGGATTGGCTAGTCCCTGATCTATACTCAAACTGGTTATTTCAAAACCCCAAACAGACCACAGCAAACATTGACTGCTCCCTTGACTACAGAATGATCCAAAAACTAAAATTTACCTAGTATCCTAACTAGGAGACTGCTACATTGTTATGTTTTACATTTAGTTACATAGTTAGTCTGGTTGAAAAAAAGTCCATCTAGTTCAACCAATAAAAGCCCTGTGCAGATCAGTGGTGTATTTAGGTTTTGTGCTGCCCTAGGCCTGACTAAACTCGTGCAACCCCTAATTTAAATACAATCCACCCCTTTCTGTCAAGGTCACACCCCTTCCTGTTTAAGACCTGCCCTGAAATTTTCCAGTGGGGACACTAGTTCTGAGGGCCTTGGGGGGGGGGGGTTCCCTTAATCTGCAGAGATTTCCTCTCACTTCCTGTTTTGCTATGGGGCAGGAAATAAAGAGAAATGAACGGATGGCAAAAAAAAATTAACAGGGGCTATAACCATCCCTTACTCTATCCAAATTGAAAAAAAAAGTGTTGCCTATAGTTCTACTTTAAGCACAAATTTTGGCTAAATTTATGGAGGACTAAGAGGATATAACCATGCCAGTGGTACAGCAGAAAACATATAGCACAGTGATGAAGGTATGTGGTCCAGGCAGAGCGCAAAGGAAGGATTGGGGGCAGGAACAAATAAATCCATCTGTTTATTTTTCTCATCAGCAATCAACAGAAATAAAATTAAGATTCCCTAATATGTACAACTGACACAAGCAAAGGATTGCAGGAGAGTCCTACTACCTAACTGACAGGTATAGGTGACCATGTCAGTGTCCCTTGTGTCTGCGCCATTCCTATCATACCGGCAGCAGTGCGGCCGCTTTATGGGGGCACCAGACCGATTTGTCTTGCGACCCAGTCCACCTCATAAGACTGGCGCTGCACTAAAAGTGTAGCGCAAGCCGGCAGGGACTCTTTTCATGCTGCCCCCCTGCAAAGTACTGCCCTAGGCCTGGGCCTTGTTTGCCCATGCCAAGATACAGCGTTGGTGCAGATAGCATCACTTTAAGATGTTCAAAGGTGAAATTTTAGTGACAGGGTTTATATTCTTTAAGTAAGCCCAGATGATGAGTGAATTGCCTTGAACATCAGGCATAAAAGTGATGAGTTAGCTATTCTCCTTATTTCCCCACTGATTTTTAGATTGTTTTGCTCCAGTAAATCCACCTCTACCCTAAGTAAAGTTTAACATTTACTGTGATCATTATCTTATCTCATCAAGATATTGCTGTTATGATATTGCAGTTATATCAGCAGTTCTGAAAACTGTTAACGCCAATACATTTAAACCAACAAAGAAACTTTGGATAGGAGAAATTCTAGTTATTTGTTTACCTCTATGTAACATTACTACTTTCTTAAAGCCTTTGAATCAGCTTTCAGCTCCAGTTTGGGGTTGTCAAATCCCAATTTTAAAAGGGAAAGCTGGCTGTCATTTAAAGCAACTGCAAGTAGGCTTCAGAAAGCTTTCTTTAAGCTCTGGCACTACTTGACGCTTTTTGAAAGCTTACTAAAGCCTGCTAACAGTTTGTTTAAAGTGGCTGCTGCTTTAAAAAACAAAAATCCAAATAAAATAGCCCCCTCTAAAGCAAGCAATTAATACTTACCTGTTCAACTATCCATGTCTATGTACTTTTTTGAGATGAAGAGGAAAGCTTGCTGAAAGATCCTCAGCATAGTTGTCATCAGATGCCTGGTTCCCATTGTACACTCTGGTTCCCCCTACTTGTCCCTGTATTCTGTAGTAATGTAGGATTGATAGAGGGTACCACAAAACACAGAGGGAGGAGGGGGGGCAAAGTAATCTGACACTCCTGGAAGTGTCGAGGGAAGAAGATTTTTAAGCAAAATGAGTTCCTCACTTTGAAGAAGTTCAACAGGACAAGACATAATTTCTTGATATACAGAGACCTCTTCTACTCAGATTTTTTATGAGTGAATGAGTCACTTTTAAGTGACATTTAGCATTAGGATCTTGGACTAACATGGAGCTGAAGAGTCTTTGAAAGACAGGGCTGGGACAAGGGGTGGGCAGGAGGGGCTGCTCCCCTGGGCACAGTGGTATCATGTTAGGTGTGGTGGCGCCGTGAGAAGATTGAGAGCAAGGGGAATTATGTTGGGCGTGTCAAGAGGTAAAAAATGTTGTACGAGGGGAAATTTGGGGGTGTGCTAGAAGTGGTGATTTGTGTTGGGAGGGGGGATGAGGGAAGAGGTTTTGTGCTAGGGGCGGGGATTTGTGCTAGAAGTGGTGATAAGTTAGAGGGTAGAGGGGAATTGTGCTAAGAGGGGGATCTTTTTTTTGGGGGGGGGGGGATTTGTGCTAGGAGGTTTGTTTTCTTTTTGGGGGGGGGGGCGTTCGTGCTGGTGGGAAAAGATTTGTGCTAGTAGGGGGTGATTTCAGCAAGGGGGCGGATTTGTACTTGAACCTGGTAGTAGAACCATGTGCATTGTAATGGTAAGTGACCAGATTCTTACTATTCATCTAAATTATATATTTGTATTTGAACATTGGACTATAAGAGGCATTCATCACTCAGCCAGGTCATTGCCTGAATTGTTTACATCAGCCTTTTTTCAACCAGGGTTTCCAGGCACCCAAGGGTGCCTTGAGGATTCTTCATGAGCGCCTTGAGGATTCTTCATGAGCGCCTTGAGGATTCTTCATGAGCGCCTTGAGGATTCTTCTGGAGCGCCTTGAGGATTCTTCTGGAGCGCCTTGAGGATTCTTCTGGAGCGCCTTGAGGATTCTTCTGGAGCGCCTTGAGGATTCTTCAGGAGCGCCTTGAGGATTCTTCAGGAGCGCCTTGAGGATTCTTCAGGAGCGCCTTGAGGATTCTTCAGGAGCGCCTTGAGGATTCTTCAGGAGCGCCTTGAGGATTCTTCAGGAGCGCCTTGAGGATTCTTCAGGAGCGCCTTGAGGATTCTTCAGGAGCGCCTTGAGGATTCTTCAGGAGCGCCTTTAGGATTCTTCAGGAGCGCCTTAAGGATTCTTCAGGAGCGCCTTAAGGATTCTTCAGGAGCGCCTTAAGGATTCTTCAGGAGCGCCTTGAGGATTCTTCAGGAGAGCCTTGAGGATTCTTCCGGAGAGCCTTGAGGATTCTTCCGGAGAGCCTTGAGGATTCTTCAGGGGTGCCTTGAGAATTCTTCATGAGCGCCTTGAGGATTCTTCAGGGGTGCCTTGGCAAAATGCCTAAACATTACCCAAAATTTGTTTACAAGTCAGCAGGTGGTTCAAGCCTGCCTTTTAGTTACACAAAGTCACAGGTTTTCATTGTGCATCATTACACCCTGTTCTAACAACCAGTGACATAATTGGTTGAAAAGGAGGATGTCAGGCACATGCACAGCATCCTAGTTTGCCTCTCCCCTGCTTTGGTGTATTTGCTTTGAAAGAATAAATCACCTCTGTTGGTGGGTGTCCTACATGTGCGGATGTTGCTGCGTTATGTAAAACTTTTGGTTTCGTATTTTAACATTTAGAACGGGGTACCTCGAGATTGTGCAGAATTTTAAAGGGTGCCTTAAATGAAAAAAGTTTGAGAAATACTGGTTTACATCTCCAGAATTCTGATACCAAAGATGCACATTGCACTCTGAATTCTCTGACTGCCATGATGGAGAGAGAGAGAAAGGGGAAGGAGCTGCTGTGCAGAAGTGGACCAGGGGGGTGAGGTGCCCCTGGCCCTGGCATATCAGAAAGCACATAGGCAAGGGTTAAAGCGGAGTTCCACCCACATTTTCAACTCCTCAGCATCCCACACTAAACTGTGCACTGTAAACGAATTGGATATTTTTTTTTCTCAGCACCTACTGTATATCTGCTGTATTCATTTTTCACTTCCTCCTCCCTGGCCGCGGCCCATCCAATAATTTCCTGTTTGCAATGCCTCCTGGGAGATGTGTGTCATCAATCCCAGGAGCCAATGGGCATTGCTGGGCTTTTGTTGCCATGGTTACCAAAGCTTTTTATACACAGTGATTGGCGGTGGGGGAGGTGGCTGGAGCATCTCAGCTCTGATTACAGAGCCCGGGGGAGAGCATAGCCACAGCATTACTAATCATTTATAATAGAGTACTATGAGGGGGCAAATTTGATGGGGGCAATAGGATGGGGCAGGTTTAATAGTGGCAGTTTTGATGGGGCAATTTTTATGGTGCAGTTTTTGATGGGGCAGCTCCTGCAAAAGGTAAGTACTTTTAAAAAAGATGCTAATTGTAAATGACATCCCTTGTTTCTGTGCAGATATATACACTAACATACATACATAACAAGAGCTCTATATATACACTATCAGGTGCGTACTTACTGAGGCCGAGATGCCGAGAGCGGTTCACCCTTGCGACTTGGTGCACTCTGCCCCCTGGAGGTGAGACAGGGAGCGGATGGCACGAAGAGGCACTGGCTACCAGCAGGTGGAGGAATCTTGCTGGAAGGTCAGGTAGTGCCGGGTTGGCTGAGGAGAAGGCTGAGGGTCAAACACAGCAGGTAAACAAGTCCAGACAGGAGCTAGCAGTAGGTAAACAAAGTCCAGGCCGGAGCTAGCAGCGGGTGAACAAGTCCAGACAGGGGCCAGCAGCAGATCAGGGCAGGAGGTGCGAGAAGGTCCAAGGTGCAGGCAAAAGGTCAGGGACTGGAGACAAAAAGCAGATCCAGGACACAGGCCGAGGGTCAAAAACAGGAGAAGGCAGAAGTCCGTTAAGCAAGCCGGAGGGTCAAATCCAGGAGAAGTAGTAGAGAAGCCAAGCTGTTCCGGGTCACAACAGGAGGTCAGATAGTTTTCGGGCAACTTATTACACAAGGAAGCTGACAAACCAGCAACCAGACAGTGTCACTGGGTTTCTTTAAATAGGCCCGCCTGTATTCCGATTGGTGCGCCAGCGCGCGGCGTTCGGCCGGTGCGCGCACCGCAAACGCCGAAGCGTAGACCCGCGCATGCGCTGTAGCGCCATTCCGCTGCGCACACGCACTGGGCGCAAACTGGTGCCATAGAAAGGGGAATTTCCCTGACATATACACTACTCAAAAAAATTAAAGGAACACTTTGAAAACACATCAGATCTCAACGGGGCAAAATCTCATGCTGGATATCTATACTGATATGGACTATACTGAAATGTGTTAGGAATGAATGGATGGCACATCATTTGATGGAAATGAAATTCTACCTACAGAGGGCTGAATTCAAAGACACCCTGAAAATCAAAGTGAAAAAATTATGCAGCAAGCAAGTCCATTTTGCTGAAATTTCATTGCAACAACTCAAAATGGTCCTCAGTAGTTTGTATGGCCCCCAAGTACTTGTATGCCTGCCTGACAACATCAGGGCATGCTCCAAATGAGACAACGGATGGTGTCCTGGGGTATTTCCTCCCAGATCTGGACCAGAGCATCACTGAGCTCCTGAACAGACTGAGGTGCAACCTGGCAGCATCAGATGGACCGAAACATAATGTTCCAGAGGTGTTCTTTTGGATTTAGGTCAGGTGAGCCTGGGGGCCATTCAATGGTATCAATTTCTTCATCATCCAGGAACTGACTGCATGCTCTCCCCACATGAGGCCGGGCATTGTCGTGCACAAGGAGGAACCCAGGACCCACTGCACCAGCATAGGGTCTGACAATGGGTCCAAGGATTTCATCCCGATACCTAATGGCAGTCAGGGTGCCATTTTGTAGCCTGTAGAGGTCTGTGCGTCCCTCCATGGATATACCTCCCCAGACCATCACTGACCCACCACCAAACCGGTCATGCTGAACGATGTTACAGGCAGCATAAAGTTCTCCGCGGCTTCTCCAGACCCTTTCACATCTGTCACATATGCTCAGGGTGAACCTGCTCCCAACTGTGAAAAGCATGGGGCACCAGTGGCGGACCTGCCAATTCTGGTGTTCAATGGAAAATGCCAATCGAGCTTCACAGTGTCCGGCGGTGAGCACAGAACACACTAGAGGACGTCGGGCCCTCAGGCCACCCCCATGAAGTCTGTTTCTGATTGTTTGGTCAGAGACATTCACACCAGTGGCCTGCTGGAGGTCATTTTGTAGGGCTCTGGCAGTGCTCATCCTGTTCCTCCTTGCACAAAGGAGCAGATACCGGTCCTGCTGATGGGTTAAGGACCTTCTACGGCTCTGTCCAGCTCTTCTAGAGTAACTGCCTGTCTCCTGGAATCTCCTCCATGCTCTTGAGACTGTGTTGGGAGACACGGCAAACCTTCTGGCAATGACACGTATTGATGTGCCATCCTGGAGGAGTTGGACTGCCTGTGCAACCTTTATAGGGTCCAAGTATCGCCTCATGCTACCAGTAGTGACACTGACCCTAGCCAAATGCAAAACTAGTAAAAAACAGTCAAAAAAGATGAGTAGGGAAAAAAATGTCAGACACCTCCACCTGAAAAAACATTCCTGTTTTGGAGGTCGTCTCATTGTTGCCCATCTAGTACACCTGTTGTTAATTTCAATTAACAGCAAAGCAGCTGAAACTGATTAACAACCCCCTCTGCTACTTAACTGACCAGATCAATATCCCAGGAGTTCCCAGGAGTTCTGATTCAAACGTGTTCCTTTAATTTTTTTGAGCAGTATATATATATATATATATATATATATATATATATATATATATATATATATACACACATGTAGCGGGGTCCTCAAATTGATGGGATACACCTGGGGAATAGTGTGACCCAGGTGTATAATTGTGTTAGGGTTCAGACCCCTTTTTGTTTCGTGGAGGATTGGAGGATGTAGTATTCTCCTTTGCCTGTGGGTGGCGGGGTACCCACGGGCTTCAGGTAGAATCATCTCCTGCAGTGCTCCCTGTTTTGTCCCTTCCCGGAGATGGTATGGCTGGGGCGGGGAACCCGCCGGGCCGTTGATGGGAGGAGATAAAAGGGGGAGACGCCCGTACCACGAGGGCTTGCGGAGAAGGAGGTCCTCGGAGGAGGAGGGTTGCGGTCCGCACCCAGGCCCCTCAGGCCTGGGCGCTGGAGATCCAGGAGTCTGGTCCAGGTGCCCATGGCCTGGTCCGGAGTCATGTTGGCGTCCATCCCAGGCACCTTCAGCCTGGGGTGAGGTACTATCAAGGAGGCCTGGGGCTCAGTACCTTCGACTGGGTCCCGCTAGGGTGGACTGTCCGAGGGTCCCTGAGCGGAGGGACTCGTATCTGAGGTGAGGAGGCCAGAGAGGTTACCCACTGGAGACCCGGAGCAGCACCAACCCGGTGACAGTGGGCCTCTGGGAACTCTCTTGGGAGGACACATCCCCCTGATAGGGGCCACAGCGTATCGAAGAGGGCTCCATTGCTGTTCATAGGGGTTGCTGGAAGAGACCCCATCTTTCCTGTTCTGTAACAGCCGGATTGGCTTAGGCGCCGCTGGTCATAGTACAGTGGCATAGAACTTAAACTTTAGGAAGTGCCTCGATCTGCTCGCCACACCGTTGGCAAGGTTATATGTCCCAACCAGTTTGCTGCAAAAGAACTGTTTATTGTGCTTTGCTTATTGGAGTGTCAATTAAACAAGTGTTGGACCTTTCTCCGGTGTGTGAACTCCAGTTACTGGAAGCAAAGGGGAGGCTGGTGAGCTTGCAATTACAGACTCAGTGCATTCACAGAACACACCGGCCCGAGGAAACATCAGTAAGTGGCCTTCACCTCCCTACTACAATGGGGAGGACATGGGCCGTGGCGCATCTCACTCTCACAACCCAGGAACCCCTAGACATGAGTTGGTGTGCAACCGATAAAGATGGAGTGAGAGTGGGGCCGCTACACGTGGGGGCTCGTGAGTCCGGGATAGAGTGTGTTCTAAAGATGGACTTGAGAATGTCTACATTTGAACTTTGCTGCCCAGAGGAGTTCCGAGCAGATCGGCCATATTACTGGCCAAAGTGCGTCCCTGCTCGGAGTTGTGGAAATGACCCTAACACGGGAAAGGCCCATGCGGAGGAGCGGAAAAAGGGAGAGGTCCAGCCGTGTGACGTACTGCACGTGGGGACTGTTAACGCACTGCGCCACGAGGCACCCCATGGCGACATCGTTCGTGGGCGGAGTCAAGAGGAAGCCCGCGAAAATGTACAGCTCATGGGAGGAGTCTGGCCAAGTGTGGGGATACACGTGGAGACTCCGGCGCGGGGTCAGTGCATGATGGAGCAGCAGATAGTCGGGATGACCTCAAGTGCCCCGTGGATTATGGTTCCTCACCCCACGAGAATGACTTCCTTTGCTGCCCCCATCACAGACACGGGGATAAGACTTAGGCCCCGAGGGCGGTTGGCTCTGTACACTTGCAGAGACACGGAGGCCCTCGGTGTGATCTGTCCTGGCTGCTCGGGACTGGTGGTCACCCTGAAGCCATTCGGGCGATGTGAGGAGTGCAGAGAATTCCTTTTCGAGGTCGAGTCGTCCACAGCAAGGCCCCGGGCCCTTCGCCTCAACCACCTCACGGGTACCGCTACTCCGGAAGGGGAGATCAAGGCCTTTGTCGAGGTTCCCGTGCGCGCTGACCAGGGCGATGGACTGCCCAACAGAGAAAAATCCGAGGATGCTGCCTCGGTCGCCACAAGTTCTCTGCTCCCACCCCCGAAGAGGAAAGTTGGCCTAGTACAGGCATCCTATGGACGTGGTCGAGCTTCACCCCGCTGCTTGCCTGGCCTGGATGGCGCCGGTCGAGAAGGAAGTCCCGGACATCCCAGTCCTCTACAAGGGTCAGGTGAGCCAGGGGCTGGGACTGTGGTGGTGGTTGGAGGTGTCGGGGGCCCATTGGAGGTGGAGCCCCCCAGGGAGGATGGTTCTGTGTCCACTGGAAGATATCTGCCTGCGGAGATGTATGACACCTCCGACCTAGAGTCGCTGTCTGACTGCGGAGATGATGGCGAGATAGACGAACTGTTCAGCCGCAAGGGCTGGGATAGAATGCCACTTCTTGCTTCCCGTGCGGTACGGGATTCACCTATGTACACAGGAGACAGCACACCTCGGGTGGAAGACCCGCAGCTTACGAGGGAACCTACCCCTCCACCGGTGTCCTCACCTACTGTTACCTCACCTGCTTTGGTTGTGGGGACACCCCGCGCTTCTCTGAGAGCACCGAAATTCAGTTTCAGGGAGCTGGTAAAGGCACCTCGGCATCCGGAAGCTATTGTGCTGCCTGGAACTGGAGAGAAAGCCACTATGCCACCTTTGGCCCGCTTGCAGAGACTGTTTTGCCACAAAGTAGCTCGGGAATATGGGTGGGAGTACCCGTATCTGCCCCGGGACTTGCTGTTTGAGGTGGAAGTCTGGAGAGCAAGATGGTATGACGAGTTTGTGTGGGACAAGTTGAAGGTGCCTCATGCTCGCAGGTACCTGGAATGTGTGCCGGCAGTGTCTAAGAGGTTTGAGGACTGCAGAGCTGAATGGAAATTGGGGCGCCATATCCATGCTGACAAGTTAGTCATTTGCAGAAGAGAAGGAGAAGATGTCGAGTATTCGATAGAGGCATTTGACAAACACCTGAAACCCCTGTATCTGCCGGATCCAAAGTTTTACTTATAGGAGAAAAGAACTCCTGTTTATTTCCTTTGTGCACTTGAACTTTCTGGAAGAGCCATTCCCAGACACCCAGGACTGTGCCCTGCTTTTGTTTTTATTTGGGTTTTTCTTTTTTCTCATTGGAGACTTGGGGCTGTTGTGTTTTTTTTTTGTGTTCCCCCTTTTCTTCATGTGCCAAAGGCAAGGACATTTGGGAATAGTGGCAGAGTAGGGAAAAGCTGGAAGAACGAAGACTCGTTGAGTGTCATGACCGCGGCGTTGTCACCAGGTGGCAGTGTTGCGCAACAAATGTTCGAAAATGTTTCACACACACATCACCTTGCTTGTTGGAGTGAGTGGGTCTCTCGGCTGACGGGCCCACTCATGCCAAATGACAAGAAATTATGTTAGGATGTTGTTTTTTTCTTTCCCCTGCAGGAGAATCGTCAATCAAGACCATTGAGAGTGGGTGGCTCTTAGACAGTGTGGGAAAGGGGGTTGTGATTATGCAGATGTTTAAAGTGTTTTATGACATAAGTTGTTTTATATGTTCCCCATTCCCTGAGCAGGTCTTGGCACTTGGGAAAAAATTTAGAGGAACTGCCTCAGGGGTTTCACTCCATGTCACCACCTTATGGGAGGCATGGGTGTGCACCTGACGCTGGGGACCAGCGTCCAATCACAGGGGGGAATGTGTAGCGGGGTCCTCAAATTGATGGGATACACCTGGGGAATAGTGTGACCCAGGTGTATAATTGTGTTAGGGTTCAGACCCCTTTTTGTTTCGTGGAGGATTGGAGGATGTAGTATTCTCCTTTGCCTGTGGGTGGCGGGGTACCCACGGGCTTCAGGTAGAATCATCTCCTGCAGTGCTCCCTGTTTTGTCCCTTCCCGGAGATGGTATGGCTGGGGCGGGGAACCCGCCGGGCCGTTGATGGGAGGAGATAAAAGGGGGAGACGCCCGTACCACGAGGGCTTGCGGAGAAGGAGGTCCTCGGAGGAGGAGGGTTGCGGTCCGCACCCAGGCCCCTCAGGCCTGGGCGCTGGAGATCCAGGAGTCTGGTCCAGGTGCCCATGGCCTGGTCCGGAGTCATGTTGGCGTCCATCCCAGGCACCTTCAGCCTGGGGTGAGGTACTATCAAGGAGGCCTGGGGCTCAGTACCTTCGACTGGGTCCCGCTAGGGTGGACTGTCCGAGGGTCCCTGAGCGGAGGGACTCATATCTGAGGTGAGGAGGCCAGAGAGGTTACCCACTGGAGACCCGGAGCAGCACCAACCCGGTGACAGTGGGCCTCTGGGAACTCTCTTGGGAGGACACATCCCCCTGATAGGGGCCACAGCGTATCGAAGAGGGCTCCATTGCTGTTCATAGGGGTTGCTGGAAGAGACCCCATCTTTCCTGTTCTGTAACAGCCGGATTGGCTTAGGCGCCGCTGGTCATAGTACAGTGGCATAGAACTTAAACTTTAGGAAGTGCCTCGATCTGCTCTCCACACCGTTGGCAAGGTTATAGGTCCCAACCAGTTTGCTGCAAAAGAACTGTTTATTGTGCTTTGCTTATTGGAGTGTCAATTAAACAAGTGTTGGACCTTTCTCCGGTGTGTGAACTCCAGTTACTGGAAGCAAAGGGGAGGCTGGTGAGCTTGCAATTACAGACTCAGTGCATTCACAGAACACACCGGCCTGACGAAACATCAGTAAGTGGCCTTCACCTCCCTACTACAATGGGGAGGACATGGGCCGTGGCGCATCTCACTCTCACAACCCAGGAACCCCTAGACATGAGTTGGTGTGCAACCGATAAAGATGGAGTGAGAGTGGGGCCGCTACATACATATATACATATATATATGTATATATAGCGGGGTCTTCAAATTTAGGGGAATGTTTGAGTGGTAGTTGTACTCAAACACCTTATTTGATAGGGCTTTTCTAAACCATTTTATACCGCAGGTGGGATACTGGTGTATAGTTCCCTGTGGCCTGTGGATGGCGCTGCCATCAGGGGCTATGTTTGAACCGCTGGTATAGTGCTGTGCCTTGGATGTCCCCTCTCGGCAGTTGTATGGTGGGCGTGGTCGGCCTACTGTGCATGCCGGGAGAGGATATAAAAGGGGCAGACCCTGCCTGTGGGGTGGTGTTCTTCTCCCGGGGGTCCTACCCCGGGGAAGTGTGTCGTTGTTCTGTTTGTTGGCCACCCCGGGCACCTTTAGCCCGAGGGTGGGGTTCCAGGTTTGAGAGTACCGGGTCTTCCTGGCACGGTACACTGGTGGATCAGTCCCAGGCACCTTTAGCCCTGGGGATGCAACTGAAGGCCTTGGGTCCAGCACCTTTGGCTGGGGCCCTTACGGAGGGAAGAGGAATCCCAGGGTGCTGCCTTGCGAGGAGACCCGTATCTGGAAGAGGAGGCTGGGGGAGGACCGTTCCGAGGGACTGGTGAGAGATCACAGTGAAGGAAAGGGCCCGGTAACTCTCTGGAGGGATGTAATCTCCCTGAAAGAGGCCTAATACCACAAGCAAAGTTCACCAGGTCTGTGGCAGAGACCCAAAGTTCACCAGGTCTGTGGCAGAGACCCAAAGTTCACCAGGTCTGTGGCAGAGACCCAAAGTTCACCAGGTCTGTGGCAGAGACCCAAAGTTCACCAGGTCTGTGGCAGAGACCCAAATTCACCCGTAACAGTTCAAGCAGAGACTGTGTGTAACCTAGTTTGAGCATCACTCTGGCTGCTAGGATCCACTCTAATGGGAGACTATCCGGGTGAGCTGAGCCTACTTGAAGAGACAGGTAGTGAATCGTATACTTGTTTGTGCCTGGACCTACTCCAACACCTTTTGCTGTCCTGTTCTCCATCCACCCTTTCCTATCTAGTGACTGTGCATATGAGAAAATAAACTCTGCGTTGGAGTTGCAACTGGTGTGGACCTTGGAGTTATTGGGGGAAATAGAGACTTATATTTATTGCAGTGGACACAAGAACCATTCTCTGGAGAACCTAGCCATGGAGACCCAGTTACATTTACACCGCTCAACCTCTTCACACAGGAGGGTCTGGGCATGTGGCATGGTGTGCCCCTTCTCCTACAAGTGAGCCAAAAGGTAGGGAGAAGGGGTCCGGTTGCTACATATATATTAGGGTTGTCCTGATACCACTTTTTTAAGACCGAGTACAAGTCCCGATACTTTTTTTGTAAGTACTCGCCGATACCGATTACCAATACTTTTTTTTTTATGTCATGTGACTGTGACGCACTGATTAGATGCCACTGACTGATGGCTGGGACTGATGGCTAGCAGTGGCACTGATGGATGGGCACTGATATGTGGCACTGACTGATGGACACTGATAGGTGGCACAGATTATGCAGCAATGATGAGCACTGATAAGTGGCACGCACTGATGGCTGGCACTGAAAAATGGCACTGATAGGTGGCACTCACTGAAAGATGGCACTGATAGGTGGCACGCACTGAAAGATGGCACTGACAGGTGGCACGCACTGATGACTGGCAGTGGCACTGATGGATGGGCACTGAAATTAATGACATGAGAGGAAAAGAAAGGAACCTAAACCATTTTACTATGCTGCCCATCTTGCTACACCTTGCACTCGGCCACATAAAAGCAGCAGCGGACATCTTGTTATACCGAGCCTGAACTATATAGGCTGGGTGTAACAAGATGTCCGCTGCTGGCTTAATGTGGCAGAGTGCAGGGTGTACCAAGATGGGCAGCATAGTAAAATGGTTTAGGTTCCTTTCTTACTACACAGGTGTGCAGGGTCATTATATAGTCAGGTCTGAGAATTGTGCATGGGTCTCGTTTTTGGAGACAGCTTCCAGTTTGGTGTCTGGAAGGTCTCACCTGGGGTCAGGGGGCCCCAGCCAGAAGCCACGGGACAGAGGTCTTATCAATGGGTCAGAGGACCCAGCCCCAAGGCAGCAGATCTTGGTCCCAGGAGTCAGGTCGGCTCCTATCAGGGGTGTCAGGAGAACCCCCAATTCCTAGGCCAGAGGTGGGCCATGCAGCAGGGCGCTGCAACTGAAGGCTAGAGAGCCAAGTGTGCGAACGAGCTGAATGACACAGTCAAAGGACTGGTAAGAGGAGCAGCAGTGCTGCCAACGCATAAGCCAGGTGGCTTGGTATTTTCGTTCATTCTTGTTTTGTGGAAGAAACCCCTGCGTGGGCAACTGGTGTATAAGTGAACTTTTACTCAATAAAAGTGGGCTGCCACGCCCTAAAACTACAGTTTGGACTGGCGCTGCTCATTGTAAATGCACCTGCTACTTGAGTTTAATTCCCCCAATCTTACGATATATATCTCTACACAGAAACAATGGATATAATTTACAATTAGCATCTTAGCATCTTTTAAAAAGTAATTACCTTTTGCAGAAGCTTTTTATATTTCTAGATTTATAATCTTTGTAAATGTCGATAAACATCCTAGTTCCTGGAGGGGGAGGAGAGATTACCATAGCTAAGGGGCGGCAACTTCCTCTGACACTGCCGTTGCTATGGAAACCTGACCTGAAACCTATTGCACTGCTTGTGCTGCACTGAGCATGTGCGAGATCTGCAAGGATGAGATCCAGGAAGAAATACAGTCTGGCTTCAGATGCCCACACTTAAGATGGCCACGGCCTGCTGTAAGTTTATAAAATAACAAACTACTACTATAAACTAACAAAACGGACCTTAGTTTACACACTAACTTTACTAGTATACATTAAGCTTGTGTATTATAGGGGTATTTTTATTTAAAAAGTATAATTTTGGCTGGAACATCGCTTTAACTTATTACCTAGTTAAGGGTCCCTCCCTTAGCAGGATTTGACTTGTTTTTCCTGCCTCTTTTGCAGAACCCCATATAAAAGGGTAGGTAGAGCCTAGGATGGGGGAGAATTGTGTACCTTGAAGGAAGGATGTAGTAGAGCGACAAGTGGAACCTTTTTCGGTTGTCCCAGTTGGGCTTCCCCAACAATGGACCTTGAGTTACGAGATGTGTGCATTACACAAATCTGACCCCTACACTAAATGCATCACCCACCCTGGACCCTGCACTTTGTACAAATAAATACTCCTGCCTCTTGCACTAAGTACATAGTTTCAAGTCATAAGCCCCTCCCAGTTTTAGAGCAATTGTTCCACACCTACAATTCACCACAGTGTTTTACATGAGCCATATTAGCAACCCCCCCCCCCCCCACACACACACACACACACACTGGGTATGTGGATCATAAACATGCTGGCTTAGGTGTGTGTCCAGGGCCCATTGGTTGTTGAAGGGGGGGGGGGGGGCAAAATTAGCAGCAACTGGAAGCCAGGCAAAGCCAGGCATCAAACTTTTAGAAATAGGTCAGCAATAGCATCCCCTGTATTTCTCTCACTACAAATTTCCTTCAAATGAATGTATACTGGTTAGGTGCCTATTTTATTTTTTATCATGGTCAGGATTGTTTAAAAAAAATATTTCTCTTTTATCAGGTAATTATGAACTATTGCTTATTCACAACATGTAGTCTTATATAAAGCCAGCAGGTAGAGCTATAGCTTTACAACATTGACAAAAAAAACGTTTCAGTGGTGCTGAAAAAGCCAAATTGACAGGACTCGGAGATTGATTTACTGTTCACTTTGCAAGGTGAAGTACCTGTTCGCTTTTTTCACTTTTAACACCCAAACATGCACAAAGAAAATTAAATATTTTTTTTTATTTGTGCTTACATATGTTTGCATGAATGTCCCGCCTTATTCAAGACTGGTACACAATGAGGAGCTCACTGTACAAACTATGCAATTTTAGTACAGCGAACTCCCCACTGTGCTACTGTGTCCTGACGGGGGACTACCCCCCCCCGTCCCGCCATTGGTTGCAGCACTGATCGGTTGCCAATCGGCTTCTGGTTTTCAACAGAAGCTGTTTGGCCAGAATCTGTTACACAGGTTTCTGTTGAACCAGCCAATACTGGACGATATTTGGCTCATGTGTACCAGGCTTTACAAGTGGACATTATTTATGCCTTTAGTAAATCAGTCTGAGATTTCAGGAAAATTTTGCCGCAAAACAACCTGATCTGCTGTGTTGTCTATCTGAACAATAGTGCTCTGGTAATCCCTTTTAACCACCTCCCTACTGGGCACTAAAACCCCCTTCCTGCCCAAGCCATTTTTCAGCTTTCAGCGCAGTCACACTTTGAATGACAATTGCGCGGTCGTGCGACGTGGCTCTTAAACAAAATTTGCGTCCTTTTTTCCCCACAAATAGAGCTTTCTTTTGGTGGTATTTAATCACCTCTGCGGTTTTTATTTTTTGCGCTATAAACAAAAGAAGAGCGTCCAGTTTGGAAAAAAAAACACAATATTTTTTACTTTTTGCTATAATAAATACCCATTTTTTTTTTTCAATTAAAATTTTCCTCAGTTTAGGCCGATACGTATTCTTCTACATATTTTTGGTATAAAAAAAAAATCGCAATAAGCGCGTATTGATTGGTTTGCGCAAAAGTTATAGCGTCTACAAAATAGGGGATAGTTTTATAGCATTTTTTATTATTTTCTTTTTTATTAGTAATGGCGGCGATCTGCGATTTTTATTGTGACTGCGATATTGTGGCGGACACATCGGACACTTTTGACACATTTTTGGTACCATTTACATTTATACAGCGATCCCTGCTATAAAAATGCATTGATTACTGTATAAATGTGACTGGCAGGGAAGGGGTTAACCACTAGGGGGCGGGAAGGGGTTAAATATGTTCCCTCAATGTGTTCTAACTGTGGGGGGAGGGGACTGACTGGGGGAGGTGACCGATGGTTGTCCCTATTGTGAGGGGGTTAACTCGGTAGAGGGTGTGTGTGACCCCCTGGTTGGGCTCCCCACACAAAAACAGGGCCAGCAGACGGAGGTTGTGGTTTTCAAAATCAAAAGGTGCGGTTTATTTCTCTATGTACAGTGACAAAAACACAGCAAAGCCAAAAAGAAACATAAACAAAATAAATCCTGGTCAGTTTGACCTCTGACTAAACATGCAGGTTTCCTAAACTAACAACTGGGATCAGCCTGGTGCTGTCCTAGTCCCTAAGTCCCTGGTTTAGTAAAAGTCCAAACAAATAGCCACACAGGCTTTGCCTCACCGCACAGGGGTTCACTCTCCCTAGACAGTCCACACAGGTCTGGTTCCAGGCATGAGCTAACACCTAATGAATCTGGGAGTTCTTATAGAGGCCTAAATGAGCTGACAAGCTTCAGCTGGTCTCATCAACTCCCTGCCTCACGACGCCCAGCACTCTCCCTAGAGGTATGAGTCATTCATGAGCCCACTAGCCTCAGCTGGGCTTCATCAACTCCCTAGTTGTATAAGTCGGCATAAAGCCTGAATCTGGGAGAAATATATCTACCCCCCTGGATGCAACCAGGTGACTTTACCTTCCTGCTGTCACATACCCCCCCCTCTTGTTTTAACCTTGGGGTTGGAACACCAGCAATCAGGCATTCATGTACTCGAGACAAAGCATCCACATTCCCCATTTGAACGCCAGGGCGATGCTTTACTGTGAAGTTGAATTCCTGTAGGGCCAGGAACCACCTATTCACTCTTCTATTTGTCTCCTTGTTTTGAGCCATCCACTTTAACGGAGCGTGATCCGTAACCATGTCAAAGTGCCTACCTAGCAGATAGTACCGAAGGGAATCTAGAGCCCACTTCACCGCTAAACACTCCTTTTCAACCGTGGCGTAATTTACCTCATGGGACTTCAACTTCCTGCTGAGGTAAATGACTGGGTGCTCTTCCCCGTTCCAGACCTGGGACAATACTGCTCCTAACCCCACATCTGACGCATCACTTTGTACGACAAAGTCTTTAGAGAAGTCGGGTGAGTACAACACTGGCTGGCTACATAAGGCTTGTTTCAAGAATTGGAATGCTGCCTCCGCCTCGGGGGTCCATTTAATCATGACCGACCCTTTCCCTTTCGTCAGGTTGGTTAGGGGCACAGCCTTAGAAGCAAAGTGGGGAATGAAGCGCCGATAATAACCCGCGATTCCCAGAAAGGCTCGTACCTGCTTCTTGCTGTTGTGAGTGGCCAACTCTGGATGGCCTCGACTTTGTTGAGTTGGGGTTTTATTACTCCCCTGCCAATGGTGTACCCAAGATATTTGGCCTCCTCCTGCCCAATGGTACACTTCTTGGGGTTAGCCGTAAACCCCGCTTCCCGGATAGAGTCTAGGACTGCTTGCACTTTTGGCAGATGTGAGGCCCAATCTGTGCTATGGACAATTACGTCATCCAGGTAAGCCGCAGCATACTTCCGATGGGGCCTCAGTATCTGGTCCATTTTCCGCTGGAATGTGGCCGGCGCATTCTGTAACCCGAACGGCATTCTCTTATATTGGAACGCCCCGTCTGGGGTTACAAATGCGGTTTTCTCTTTGGCCGACTTGGCCAGGGGAATTTGCCAATACCCTTTTGTGAGGTCAAGAGTCGTCATGTATCGGGCTGTTCCCAGCCGGTCGATCAACTCATCTATACGTGGCATGGGGTAGGTGTCAAATTTTGTAACTTTGTTCAACTGACGAAAATCGTTACAAAATCGCCAGCTCCCATCCGGTTTAGGCACCAACACAATGGGACTAGACCAATCACTTTGGGACTCCTCTATCACCCCTAAGTTCAGCATTTTCTGTACTTCCTCCCGTATTGCCTCCCGTCGGGCCTCTGGGATCCGATAGGGTTTTAACTTCACCCTTTCACCGGGCGGGGTAATAATATCATGCTCTACCCCAGATGTTTGTCCCGGCAGCTCAGAGAACACCTCCTTGTTGCGAAGCACAAACTCCTTAACCTCCTGTTGTTGGGGTTGTGACAAGGTGGCTGCTATTCCAACCTCCGGAATCACGCAACCAGTTTGAGCTGGTGACCAAGTTTCTGCGACTAGGGACTCTCTATCCCTCCAGGCTTTCAACAGATTAACGTGATATATCTGTTCGGGCTTTCGCCTTCCTGGTTGTCTGACCTTGTAATTCACTTCGCTCACTTTTTCCATTATCTCGTAGGGGCCTTGCCATTTGGCAAGGAATTTACTTTCAACCGTAGGGACAAGTACCAATATCCTATCCCCCGGGGAAAAGGTACGGGTCTTTGCTCCACGGTTGTACACTCTCTGCTGTGCCAACTGCGCTTGGGCCAAATGTTCCTTCACGATGGGCATTACCTGTGCAATTCGATCTTGCATCAGGGCGACATGCTCAATCACACTCCTGTGGGGAGAACTCTCACTTTCCCAAGTTTCCTTGGCAATATCCAACAGCCCTCTTGGGTGTCTCCCATACAGTAACTCAAAGGGGGAGAATCCCGTAGAGGATTGGGGCACCTCCCTAATAGCAAACATCAAATAAGGAAGTAGACAGTCCCAATCCTTTCCATCTCTATCCACCACTTTCTTCAACATTTGTTTTAGGGTTTTGTTGAATCTTTCAACCAGCCCATCGGTTTGGGGGTGATACACAGATGTACGCAATTGCGTCACTTTGAGCAATTTACACAGCTCTTTCATAACCCGGGACATAAAGGGTGTACCTTGGTCCGTAAGCAGTTCTTTACAAATACCCACCCGGCTAAAAACAAGAGATAGCTCTTTGGCTATGGTTTTGGCCGAGGTATTTCTGAGAGGGATCGCTTCTGGATAACGGGTGGCATAGTCCATTATAACCAATATGTACTGGTGCCCCCTAGCGGACTTGATTATAGGACCTACCAAATCCATTGCGATTCTCTCAAACGGGACCTCAATGATGGGTAGAGGGACCAGCGGGCTACGGAAATGTGGCATCGGGGCCGACCTCTGACACACAGGGCAGGAGGAACAATAATTTTCTATGTCCTTCATCACCCCAGGCCAATAGAATCTCTGTAATACCCTCTCTCGGGTTTTCTCTGTCCCCAGATGACCTCCAAGAATGTGCCCATGGGCCAACTCCAACACCAACTTCCTGTAAGGTTTGGGCACCACAAGCTGCTCAACGGTTTCTTCTGCCCTTTTTGCCACCCGATACAGTAGGTCCTTCTCTACGCTGAAGTATGGGTAAGTGCAGGTATTATCTGGGTTCACTAACTCGCCATCTATTTCCACTACGTTTTCCCGTGCCTTTATTAGGGCGGGGTCTTTTAACTGTTCTGTGGCAAAATTTTCCCTGTGAACCTCAAGATCAGAAAACTCCACAGACGGTAGGTTTTCGTCTGAGGAGGTGGGCTCCTCTCCAGTTTCTTGAGTCTCCCCTGCCAATACTGACAAGGGAAATTCTGGAGAGTCCTCACCACTCTCAGAGGAGTTCTGGCTATCACATTCCTGGTACATAGGGGCACCAGTGGGGGGCTCAGGATCATCCCACAGTTCCCAGAACTTCGGAAAATCCCTTCCCACAATGGCATCATGCGGTAATTGAGATACTAACCCCACTGGATGAGAGAGGGTACCTTTGGGGGTCTCGAAACACACTGTAGTCACTGGATACTCTCGGGTGTCCCCATGCACACAAATAACAGCTACCTTGCTATTCCCAGAGACCTCTGTTTTAACTAATTCAGCCTTTATCAGGGTCACAAGGCTACCTGAATCCAGTAATACCACAACATTTCTACCATTAATACACATTTTGCATAAATGTTTCTCAGTTCCCCGAATGGCAGTGCATGCGACTGTCGCACACAGCGACTGACGTCTGTCCATCAGAAAGTCACATTGCATGGGTTCCTCCACAACCGGGCAATTTGCTGCAATATGTCCCGCTTGCCGGCAGCGGTAGCAAACAATCCATTTGGCTGCCTCTTGAGCCCCTGACTTCCCAGGCTGTTCTCGCCAAACTTTGGGTAGAGCTCCCACCCTCTCACTCTCTCCACCCTCACCCCTTGGAATCCTCTTATCCGCCCCTGGGGATGGTCTGGTCTTAGGGTGGAAAGTCCGAGAGTCTCTGGAAGAGGCCGTCAGGTTCTCTGTAGCCAAGTATTTCTCTACACGATCCACAAGACCACCGGCCGTCTCTGGGTCTCCATGGCTTACCCACTTTTGGATGGCAGTAGGAAGAGCTCTCAAAAACCGATCCATTACAACACGTTCCACAATCTCTGGTGCGGACAAAGTCTCTGGCTGTAGCCACTTCCTGCTCAGGTGAATGAGATCATACATTTGAGACCTGGGGGGTTTTCCAAGCTGGAAAGTCCAGTTATGCACACGCTGAGCCCGGACAGCCAGGGTGACACCCAGCCTTGCCAATATTTCAGCTTTTAGCATCACATAGTCTTTTGCTTGGTCAGGCTCTAGGTCATAGTAAGCCTTCTGCGATTCACCAGTTAACAGAGGAGCCACCAGTCCAGCCCACTGCTCCTCAGGCCACTTTTCTCTTTCAGCAGTCCTTTCAAATGTGGTCAAAAATACCTCTGGATCATCCTCTCCAGTCATTTTTGTCAATAAACGACTCACCCCAAAGGACGCGGTATTAGTGGGACGGCTTTCCTCACTGGTCTGCGGACGTTGCTGCATTACTGCTTCCATTTGTTGTAGTCTCTGCTCTTGCTTCTGTAACAGGTCTATGAAGCGGGCCTCAGATTGCTGCTGGGCTTGTTGATGAGCTTGCTGCTGGGCTGCAAGGCTCCTTTGCAAACCTGCATTTGTCTGCCGTTGATTGGCATTTGCTAGAGCCAGCTGTTTCAGTATCTCCTCCATGCTGGCTTAAAAAAAACTGCCACTGGTTCTCCACCAACTGTGAGGGGGTTAACTCGGTAGAGGGTGTGTGTGACCCCCTGGTTGGGCTCCCCACACAAAAACAGGGCCAGCAGACGGAGGTTGTGGTTTTCAAAATCAAAAGGTGCGGTTTATTTCTCTATGTACAGTGACAAAAACACAGCAAAGCCAAAAAGAAACATAAACAAAATAAATCCTGGTCAGTTTGACCTCTGACTAAACATGCAGGTTTCCTAAACTAACAACTGGGATCAGCCTGGTGCTGTCCTAGTCCCTAAGTCCCTGGTTTAGTAAAAGTCCAAACAAATAGCCACACAGGCTTTGCCTCACCGCACAGGGGTTCACTCTCCCTAGACAGTCCACACAGGTCTGGTTCCAGGCATGAGCTAACACCTAATGAATCTGGGAGTTCTTATAGAGGCCTAAATGAGCTGACAAGCTTCAGCTGGTCTCATCAACTCCCTGCCTCACGACGCCCAGCACTCTCCCTAGAGGTATGAGTCATTCATGAGCCCACTAGCCTCAGCTGGGCTTCATCAACTCCCTAGTTGTATAAGTCGGCATAAAGCCTGAATCTGGGAGAAATATATCTACCCCCCTGGATGCAACCAGGTGACTTTACCTTCCTGCTGTCACACTATGTACAAGGGACACACCATCAGCCTCCTCTCCCTCACAGGACGTGGATCTGTGTGTTTACACACACAGATCCACTTTCCTGCTTGGTTCCCGGGCAATCGCGGGTGCCCGGCGGCAATCGCGGCCGCCAGGCACGCGCACCGGGTCCTTGGTAACGCGGCGGGTGCGCGCACGCGATCCCCCTCCTTCTGAGGGACGTTCAGGAACGTCCACTCAGAAGGAGAGAGCACCCACCCGGCCGTATATGTACAGTGGTCGGGTGGGAAGTAGTTAATAAAGAACATTATGTGCCTTTTCAACTTTTAGTCTAATTCCAGCTTTATGCCTCGTACACACGACCGGTTTTCCCGATGGAAAAACTGCCATGTTTGCTTTTTGTCGGGAAAACCGGCCGCGTGTATGCTCCATAGCAGTTTTCCAGACGAGAAAACTGCCTGCAAAAAAATTAGAACCAGCTCTCTTTTTTCCCCGTCGTGATTCCCGGCGATCTTTTTCCCGTTGCGAAAACTGCTGGTGTGTATGCTTTTCCGAGGGGAAAAAAAACGCGCATGCTCAGAATCAAGTATGAGACGGGAGCGCTCGTTCTGGTAAAACTAGCGTTCGTAATGGAGATATCACATTCGTCACGCTGAAACGGACTGAAAAGCACGAAGACTGAAAAGCGCGAATCGTCTCTCACCAAACTTTTACTAACACGAGGATCAGCAAAAGAAGCCCAAAGGGTGGCGCCATTTGAATGGAACTTCCCCTTTATTGTCCCGTCGTACGTGTTGTACGTCACCGCGCTTTGGTCGGGCAGGATTTGGCATGAACATGTGTATGCAAGGCAGGCTGGAGAGGAATTACGTTGGGAAAAACTTAGTGACAGGAAAACCGGTCGTGTGTACGAGGCATCACACACACACACACACAACAGTTTTGAACCACTGATTGTAATGTGGGTGATCAGCGCTGCACGTACACATGGCAATTTTAAATAATTATCACTCACTTTCAACCAGCTTTCATTTACAAAAATGAACAAAATGATCAAGGCACGTAAACCATTTTTGAACTCAGAAGCATATTTTGTGATTACAAATGGTTAAACCGGGGTTTTTCAACCAGGGTTCCTCCAAAGGTTGCTAGGGGTTCCTTGAACACTGAGCAATGTCTGCCTCTCAGATAAGTTCCCACTGACACTATTGATCTTGTTAGCCATCTGTAATGGGGTAATTCTTCCCAATGTCCACAAGTGTACAGAGCATTCTTCCCACTGACCATCACACTAATTTATCATGAGCTGTACATATAGTATTTTTTAGATGGGGTTCTCTGGGACCAGAAAGCTATTTTAGGGGTTCATCTGTGTTAAAAAGGTTGAAAAAAGCTGGGTTAAACACATATAGCACTGGATAGAAAATTGTTGTCGGTGCTGCAGTGTTCAGCATTTTTATAGGAGAAAAATAAATAAAAATATACTGTTTGCTCTTGCTTCAAAAAGTTATGTATTTTTGGTGAACAGTCATATTGATTTTTTTTATTGTGATAGAGAAAAAGAAAAAAATAGGGGTATGGGCCCTAATCGGACTTTCAGTGGCACAGTAAACAATAGAGATGTGTAAAAAATTAAGTGGCCAATTGTAGGCATATTTGCCTGCAAAGGCTAGTTTGTCCCTACACATCTTCTCTTCCTTCTTAGTCAAAAGATCTTTCGTAAAGGTCTGAATATGTTCTTTGAGGCGTGCATCATAGACCCCAAAGTCAGAATTGTGTAAAACTGAGTCATTATCATCATACACTCTTTTGATTTCGCAGTCCACTAGCTTCAGTTCTTTCATGTAATATTCAACCATGAGTTCCATCATTGTTTTGGAACAATTTTGAAGGTTAAGTTAACACATTACCAATATAAAGAATACCTTTTTTCTTTTTCTTACTTCATGGCGGACTTCACAGGAAACAATTGGGAAGGCTTCATGATGGGCATTAAGCAGACATGCTCTGCAACTAAGGGTAAGGATGTGGAATTGGAGATAGTGTTTTAGAAACTCATACAAACATTTGAACGCAAAGCCAGTCTTTTTTGGCATATTAGATACTTTGAACAATATATAGCTGAAGGTTTAAACCCCAAGGGCCTCAGGGTACAGGTCTTTCCCAATATTTGGGCTCTTGAGCCTAACCTGAGGTCCCCATGGGAATTTAACCTTCAAAATTGTTCCAAAACAATGATGGAACTCATGGTTGAATATTACATGAAAGAACTGAAGCTAGTGGACTGCGAAATCAAAAAAGAGTGTATGATGATAATGACTCAGTTTTACACAATTCTGACTTTGGGGTCTATGATGCACGCCTCAAAGAACATATTCAGACCTTTACGAAAGATCTTTTGACTAAGAAGGAAGATAAGATGTCCAGGGACAAACTAGCCTTTGCAGGCAAATATGCCTACAATTGGCCACTTAATGGTCAACGGGGGGGGGGGGGGGGGGGGTCGCAATAATAACGGCCAACAAAGAAATCTTGGAAATAGATCAAAAGATAGAACCGATGACTCAGACTCTTCGACTAATTCTTATGTTTCACAGAGTTCACGGGTCTACGAGCGGGGACGTAATAGAGGTCGTGGTACAAGGAGAAGGCAACAAACCCATGGCGGTCACCAGACAGGTACTGACAAACGATCAGTAGATGAACCTACTCACCTACCGGGTAATTACATCAATCACGACGTGACCTCACCTCCTCGGGAGACAAAGGGATTCCTGTGGTTTCAGGTACCCCTTTACCGGGTGTTCTCCCTGACAATCCCGTCAATACTATACCCTTGACTCCCACTACTGAAGTGGACACTAGATCCAGTATTATTGATTGTGCACAGACTGTTGTTTCAACACGACCAGCCAGTCTAGCAGCGGGGGGAGCAATCAGAAAGGACTCTAAGAAATGATGTATAGACCATTTTTTTCCTAATATTGAGCCTAGACTAATTACGACCAACATGACAGCTAATGTTCCTCCCCAATGCCCTCCCACAGATCTATCCTCACAGACTAATAATGTCACAACTTCTGATCATTTACAATTAGAGGAAACTGAACTGCTACAACTGGGTCTTAGTTTCTGTCCCAATTCTGCGCCCAATTCTTTTGATATTATTAAAGATCTTTATTTGTTTGCTAGGAAATTAACATACAAATTTATGTTTGACAACGATAGACGAAATAAACAGATAAGCGTTGCAGATCAGGAAATCTGGAAAGATTTCACGGTGGCTGATTTTAGGGCATTAAGAGACCTGGTCCTCCTGTTGGAGGAAAATGAGAGCCATGCTCCTCAGGAAGCCACTTTAGAATCTGACGAGGTGAGAGGCCTTCGGGTACAGACTGCACAATACCAAAATGAACTTAAAATTCTAGGCTCTACAGTAAAGAAAAAATCTACACAGTTTCCATCTCTACTTACGAATTCCAACATATGGACTTTCCTAACCCAAACTACGAGAGAAATTGAACTCTCTACCCTCCAGAAATCACGTAAACATAATTTAAGTTATAAGCATAGGACAGCCTTAAAAAATTTGAGCAATAATTCCAATGTGGTGATCAAGCCCTCGGATAAGGGCGGAAATGTAGTTGTGATGGATGAGCTAAAATATAGAAATATGTGCTGGGAAATCTTGAAAAATAGGTCCTGGTACAAACTAATCTCAGCAGATATTGTCATCAAGTTTAACCAAGAATTCAATGACACCATACAGCTCGCTTATGCCGATGGCTTGATCACCAAATAAATATTTGAGGGGATCCAGGTCCCCTTCCCTAGAACACCGACGTTCTTTGCGCTCCCCAAAACGCATACAAATCTGCGTAATCCTCCTGGACGTCCTATCGTATCAGGTATGGGGTCTAAAACTGAGCGTGCCAGTAAATTCGTAGACGAATACCTTTGTCCTCATGTAACTACCCTGCCCTCATACATCAAAGACACGTTGGATCTTCTCAAAAATCTAGATGGCCTCTGTGTACCTCCAGGGTGCCTCCTTGTTGCTATTGACATTGAGGCCCTGTACTCGTCCATCCCGCACAACCTAGGGATGAGCGTAATATCCAAATTCTTGAATGAAAGGGGTCTGAAATCAGTTGGTCTCAAACATTTTATTTTGCAACTTTTGTCTCACATACTCACCAAAAAAGTTTTTTCGTTTGACGAGTCCCACTTCCTCCAGGTACAGGGAGTCGCTATGGGGACATGCTGTGCACCCTCATATGCGAACCTGTACCTGGGGGGTGGGAACGAGACCTTTTCTCTAGTGAAGACCACCTTGACCTCCTCTCGAACATCTTACGATGGTTTCATTATATACACTACGTCTTGATGTTGTGGGCGGGGTCTAGGGATACACTCCAACTATTCATGCAAATGTTGAACAGAAACAATTACAACTTAAAATTTACTATGGAGTCAGATAAAAGTAGAATCGCTTATCTTAATGTGACCATTAGCGTTGACAAGGATGGGGCTGTTAGCACTTCGTTATATCGTAAACCCACTGCAGGGAACACAATCCTACATGCGTCTAGCGCACATCCAAATGCACTAATCCAGAGTATCCCTTTTAGTCAGTACCTAAGTTTGAAGCAAAATTGTTCGATTACATGAGTTTCAAACAGGAGGCTGACTTGTTGTATCAACGCTTATTGGCAAGAGGGTACACTCGTACCTGCTTAAAAAAGGCCTTCAAAAATGCCCAGGGAAAGTCGAGATCTGCGATTCTATTCTCTAAAGAGAAAAAGACTGATTCCAATACAGTTAGATTGATTACAACGTATTCGGATCAACATTCTGCTGTTCGCTCTGCTATTCAAAAACACTGGCACATCCCGTTAGCAGACTCTATACTCTGTAAATACCTAGGAACCCAACCTGAAATCATATACAGACGTTCAGAAACGATCAAGGATTGTAATGTCTAGTGCATAGTCAATATTCCAAATAGCATGACAAACCGTGAGATCAACCAGGCCTGTTTGCATGCGGCAATTGCGACTATTGTCATTTGCTGTTACAAGGACCTTCTATTACACTCCCCAATGGCCTAAATCACACTCTGTGACACCATGTATCCTGCCTGACCAAGGGGGTCATTTACATTATCTTTTGCCGATGTGGAGCCTTCTACATCAGCAAAATGGTCAGACCCCTTTGGAAAAGGATTAAGGGCCTTGTATATTACGCCACCAATGGCCTTCTCAATACGGCAATTGGCCATCATATAGCGTTTAAACATAAATATAAATATGAATGCTATCCTTTCAAGGTTGCCGTCCTCGATCGTATCTATGAGGACCCTAGAGGAGGCAACTTTGACCAGAAGGTGTTGCAGAGGGAGACGCAATGGGTCTATAATTTACAGGCCACAGTATATCCTGGCCTAAATTATATGCTAAGTTTCAAACCCTTCTTGTAGACTCTTCAGCTCTAGGTCACCCCTGCCCTTATGTATGAGCTTTTGATTTATGCCTTATGTTTGTTTTTCTTAATTTTTGTTTCCGTTTTTGTTTGTTCCTGATCTGGTTTCCCTGAGGGTCTCCGGAATACCTGACACTGTCAGAGAAGTTAAAAAAATTGTGTTAATGTATACCTGATCTATAATTAATTGAATGATTATCATTGAATATTAAATATTACTAATGTATTTTGTAAACAATATTTTCTATTAACTTATGTACTTTATATGATTCCGTCATGAAAGAATATTTATCCATATACCAAGGACAGTAATTTGGACGAGTCATTGAATTTTTTTAGGCCATTTTTCCCTTGATACGCGTGTTTGAATGACAATTTTTTTTTCCTATACCAGCCCTATTGGACGTGGCTGTATGATGTAATAAGAGCGGGACTTACCCTCTGACCTTTTTGGGGCTGGAGGTGGTATGACTTTGTTTGCAGACACTTGCCTTGGTGGACGCAACCACATGATGCAATAAGAATGGGACTTACCCTCTGACCCTTCCAGGGCGGGACTTTTCGCGGCCGTTTTTGGCGCCAATTTTGGCTTTAAATGTCAGTCATCTCTCCCCCTTGCTTCTGTGTAGAGCCTTTTTCTGTGCTCTCCCCTGGGGATTACTTTAAGCCTGTCCAGACTAATGGTAAGTAATTATGCTTTTTGTGCACTGTTCTCTTCCGATTGGATCTTTTTGATCCCATCTTTGTTTTGTTTGTTTTTTTATTTTTTTTTGCTTACTTACTTTTATCCATATTTGTGTCTTTTCTTTTTAGATAGTCACTACTCGGGGGATCTGTATCATATATCCCTCCTGAGTTAAGGACCCTAGACCATTGATATTTTGAATTATCACTTTGACTCCCTATATTTGGGCTTGTTGGCTGAAAAGGAAGACATTCTTCTTATATCCATTTTCTCTATATGTGCCGTGAGTCCCAAATCCAACTTGTCAGTCTCCAAGATAGCTAGAAAGCATGTATAGAAAACCAACACCACCGCGTGATATTCAGACCAACAGTGCCCTCCACCACACGAATTGGTGGCTTACCAGAAATAAGCCCCCGATATGCAGTCAGCTGTGACCCAGCTGCGGCCTTTGATTTGAATGAATGGACTGGAACACTCCAAATGCACACCCCGTCTCTTTCCCCTGTTCCTCTCGATCATATGACAACGACCCCGGAACAGTTGTAGGAAGAGAACACAGACCATAGAGTAGTACGTACAAAAATTTATTCCAAAAATAAAGTTAAAGACACTTACATCAAGCAGCGTTTTGTTGAGCATAAAAAATTTCACCGGCCGGCAAACACACAATCACCCTTCTCTCAGTAGCGTGGCGACGTCTGCACGTTGCTTCCAGACGCGTTTCGTCACTAATTGGACGTCAATTGATGACGTCCAATTAGTGACGAAACGCGTCTGGGGGCAACGTGCAGACGTCGCCACGCTACTGAGGGAAGGGTGATTGTGTGTTTGCCGGCCGGTGAAATTTTTTATGTACAACAAAACGCTGCTTGATGTAAGTGTTTTTAACTTTATTTTTGGAATAAATTTTTGTACGTACTACTCTATGGTCTGTGTTCTCTTCCTACAACTGTTCCGGGGTCGTTGTCATATGATCGAGAGGAACAGGGGAAAGAGACGGGGTGTGCATTTGGAGTGTTCCAGTCCATTCATTCAAATCAAAGGCCGCAGCTGGGTCACAGCTGACTGCATATCGGGGGCTTATTTTTGGTAAGCCGCCTGTGACAGTGGGGTCACTTTGGGCACAGGGTGAATGGAAGAAACCCCCGATATGGTCTGTGATAGTCATATTCAAGGCTGTATATACATTGTATATAGATTGGATGTATACTGTGTGTGGGGGTTATGTAATCATTGCTGTGAGGAATTAAGGTGTTTTGCATTCTATTGTTCATTATGACTGGGGAAGGTCTGGTGTGAATAGAGATTAAGTCTGTCCTTGTGTGTGTATTGTAAAGTGCCAGACAGACTGGCTGCCAACCCTTTGTGAGAAGATGTGTATTGTGTGGGATCTTTTGAAGCCTAGCAGACGTCAGGATGAGGTGTTGAGTCTTGGGATGTGTGGGTGGAGCTGGGCCCTTGTTCATGTTAAATCATGTGGATTAAATTGTGTATAAAGTTACAATGTTTCTCAATAATAAAGTGATTCCTATTACAGAAGAAGACAGAGTGCGTCTCGTTTTCTTCCAGAGGGATTGGTTCCTATGGGAAAGGGGTCGTTTAGCTGTGGATATTGGTAGCGAGTGGATGTGTGTCTAGGAGAGGGAACATCGTAAACGGCGTTTTACTCCTTGATATTGGGGTGCTGTTACATTGGTTGGCAGCAGCGGGATTTTCCCTCCAGTTCCTGGGACACTCCAAGCCACCACAGTGAATGACCAGCTATGCAGCCTGCAGGAAAGTCACGCTGAAAGACTTACTTGAGAGCCGAGATGGACCAGAGAGATGGTGATGCAGGACCCCGGTCAGTTGAAGATTTGTTTCAGCAACGAGTGCGACAGCGGTTGGCATTATATGGTGCTAACCCATCAGAGACCGCCATTCAGGAAGCCATTAGAGGCATCCAGCTGCAGGATGCGCGACAAAAGAGAGAACTAGAGCGGCAACATGAGTGGAGAATGGTGGAAATACGACAATCGGAGATCGCCTACAGACAGCTGCTAGAATCTGCTCAGCAGCAGGGTGGGGCTCCCTTTGCCTTGGACTATCAGGAAATACCAGTTGACAACTATGAAATCCTGGCTGAAGAATCGGCAGTGGAAAATCTGAAGATTGCCATTCCTAAAGCCGAAGTGGATGATATGGAGTTCCAGAGAGCTAGGGCAGTTGGCTCATCTCCCCAGCCACAGATTACAGAAGATATGGACTTAAGGGACTGTTCAGAGGATGTTATGGATTATACATTGCCCGCTCAAGTACTGACAGCAGGACAGAGTACTGCAGACCCTGCTCTACACCCGGGGCAGTTTTGGAGTCCCGAGTTGAGAAGGTGATGGTTCCTCTTTCCGAGTGGATTTTAGAGATGCAGGGAGGAGAAGCAGACATTTTCCCTCCCCAACAGGTAGCCAGAGCAGATGGTGTGGAGTCCCCAGCAGAAGTGCTGGCAACAGGGCAGAGTGATAGCAACCTCTGCCCAGCACCGGAAACAACTGTGGAGTTTCAGGGAGCCGGGGCAGTTGGCCCCTCTCTCCAGCAACAAGCTGAGGGGGTAAAGCTTTCACCCCCAGCTGAATCACTGGCAGCAGGGCAGAATGCTACTGGCCGCTGCACACAACTGCCACTTGAGCGGATATCGGTGGATGGGACTGCGGTCTCCACTCACAGCAACCCAGCAGAAGAGCTGGCAACAGAGCCAAGTGCCACGGGCCTCGGCTCTCAACTAACAGAAGAGGGAGTTCCTGTGGTATTGGATGGGACTTCAGTCCTCACTGACACAACCCCAGAAAATGGTGTGACACTGAGACAGGAGGATGTCAGCCTTGCTTTGCAAGCACTAGGGGACTTCCACCTACCACAAGTGGATGGGACTTCAGTCTCCACTTGTATACCCCAGGGATGCCGGGCAGTCGACCCAGATCCCCAACAGCATGACGGACTGAGCCCAGTCACCCTGTCTTCTCCCCAGCGGCGGGTATGTTCTCTGAGAGAGGCAGAGGTTGGCTGGGTAAGTAATGCTCTGCTTGGAGCAATTCATTTGTGGTACTGGCCGGGTGGATACCAGCATTGGAAGAATGGACCCATGGACTAACTTCGGAGTAGACCCGTCTGGGGTCCCCTCCTCTGTTAGTCCCCTGCCGAAAGGGGAGATGTGTGACAGTGGGGTCACTTTGGACACAGGGTGAATGGAAGAAACCCCCGATATGGACTGTGATAGTCATATTCAAGGGTGTATATACTTTGTATATAGATTGGATGTATACTGTGTGTGGGGGTTATGTAATCATTGCTGTGAGGAATTAAGGTGTTTTGCATTCTATTGTTCATTATGACTGGGGAAGGTCTGGTGTGAATAGAGATTAAGTCTGTCCTTGTGTGTGTATTGTAAAGTGCCAGACAGACTGGCTGCCAACCCTTTGTGAGAAGATGTGTATTGTGTGGGATCTTTTGAAGCCTAGCAGATGTCAGGATGAGGTGTTGAGTCTTGGGATGTGTGGGTGGAGCTGGGCCCTTGTTCATGTTAAATCATGTGGATTGAATTGTGTATAAAGTTACAATGTTTCTCAATAATAAAGTGATTCCTATTACAGAAGTAGACAGAGTGCGTCTCGTTTTCTTCCAGAGGGATTGGTTCCTATGGGAAAGGGGTCGTTTAGCTGTGGATATTGGTAGCGAGTGGATGTGTGTCTAGGAGAGGGAACATCGTAAACGGCGTTTTACTCCTTGATATTGGGGTGCCGTTACACCACCAATTCGTGTGGTGGAGGGCACTGTTGGTCTGAATATCACGCGGTGGTGTTGGTTTTCTATACATGCTTTCTAGCTATCTTGGAGACTGACAAGTTGGATTTGGGACTCACGGCACATAGACTACTACATCTCCCTTGTGATTTGTTTAAAAGCTAAACCATAAGTTAATAAAAAAAATTCCACAACCAGCCTTTGGACTTTTTATCAACATTTATTTATAACATTGTTGTAATTGGTGTATTGGTGTGGGATAATTGTTTGCTCTTATTCAATTAATCGTATAGGATAAGCAATAGGGTATAATGGTCTCATATATGTAATTATTTCTCATGACCTATATGATCTATACCTTCAC
The DNA here is from genome assembly GCA_029206835.1 of Rana muscosa. Lineage (NCBI taxonomy): Eukaryota > Metazoa > Chordata > Amphibia > Anura > Ranidae > Rana > Rana muscosa. The sequence continues at coordinate 566,804,234 of CM055118.1, forward strand.
CCGTTTCTTATATTATGATTATGTTATCCTTTTTATTTGGTACTCGTCATCTGAAATCCAGTTAGTGTTGGTGCTGTTTAGTGTCTTTGGTGTTATTGCTTGACACAACTCAGCCTCTGTACACCTTTTTATTTTTATTTTTAATTTCATTTTCCTTTTATTATTTTTTGGCGCAATCTTTTTTATTCGAGTTCTTTTGTGTTTATACCACCATTATTGCTGCCTTTTTTAATTTGAATTTCAATTTTATTCATTAGCGCAGTTTTCCTTTTTTCTCTTCTCTATATGTGACTTTTGAAGTCTTATATACCGTCTACTGGGAAATTACAGGTAGCTATCTTCATGTGTCCCTTCCCCCTTTTTTTTTGAACTGTCCAACTTGACTTTGGACTTGATGTTAATTATATCTGTATTGTTTTTAGCTGGTTTCCTCGTTTCTGCTTCGCCCAGCATTGCACCTTCTTTGCGTGGCTTATATTCTCTCCTTTATTGGATGTCTGGTTTGGCTACATGCTAACCTAGAAACTAATCTGTAAGGTATTTCTTTTTTGAAAATATTTTTTTTATTGTATGTGTATATATATATATATATATATATATATATATATATATATATATTTTCTCTTATGTCATTTTCTCACGCCTATTTTTGGTTTTCTGGCCTTTCTTCAATGCCTATTCAAATGAATGTGTCAATATTTTTTTACAAATCAATGTCTTTGTTTTTATCTATAGAGTGAGATCCCTTTCTTGCCTCTACAATTACTGTGTTCCTGAAATTGCGTCCTGAAGAAGCCCTCAAGGCGAAACACGTTGATGCATTCGGGTTCTCATCATTTATATGTATTCATATGTATGATTTTTAATTCTTGAATTGTCCTTGTATCCTATGTCATATATGTGGTTCTCTTTTTCTATTAAACATTTATATATATTTTTTACACATCTATATTGTTTACGGCGCCGCTGAAAGTCCGATTAGGGCCCATACCCCTATTTTTTTCTTTTTCTCTATCACATTATTTACGGATGTTGGCAATGTGAGTGCTACTTTTCTTTTAATGATTCTTTTTATTATTACTGGTGTACAGGATGCCAGGGATAAGTGCTGGATAGCAGATAGATACAGTATGTGTCCACATGGTTTGGGTTGTGGTCCCTTTAAGGGGAGTGACAAAAGAAGCACTTAAAGATTCTCACCCGTGTAGGTTGAGGGGTTTTGGGGTTGATCTGTTAAAAAGGGGAACATGATTTGCAGTTTTCCCAGGTATAGTCCTGATTCTATTCTGACCCAGAATCCGGAGGCTCAGAGATATCTTGGGTGGCAAAGGGCCTCCAACCCAATCAATGGATACCTTAAGCCTGAAAGGGTTAACCCTTGCAAGAGGGGTCTGAAAAGGGCAGGAAGCATCAGAAGGTATGAATGAGGTGTTGTGTGGACCAGGACACAGCTGTGAGAGTGTGGGCTGTTTGGTTGCTGAGATGTTACTGGGATATCTATGACCTTGGGGTAGAGACTGTAAACCTTGTGGTGGGACAAGTTTATGTTGCCAGTGAGCCAAAACTTTTTTTGTACCAGAGTTTATGGACTGTTTTGTTTGTTTAAAGATAAGCTTCTAGCTAGTGATTTGGACCTCACAATACCACACTGGTTTTCTTTATTTCTTTGACTGTCCAATACTATCCATTTTACTGTCTTTATTACTATTTAAACTGTTTTCATAAGGCCCCTTTCACACGGGGTGCACTCCAATTTGATTAGTAGGGGAGCTGTCCACTGAGCAGAGCAAAGGGAACAGATGACAGGTCTGTGTCTACTCAGTTTCTGCAGAACGGACATGGACAGAGCTTGCTCCGCTCTATGGATGGCCAAGTGTAAACGGACTTCGCTGTCCGCCTAGACAGAGGAGGACGGATCCCCTAACTATTGAACCTCACGTTAACCATAATCATAACCCAACCTCTAACATGAATGTTACCTCTACAGAGTGCCATATTTTCTTTACTCGGCATCTGTAGTAACAGAACATAAAACGATGCCCCTGGGTAAAATGCAAAATAAATATATAAATAAATATATATATCACACATACACATACATATGTAGCGGGTATTTAAATTTGGGGGGGAGCATCTGGGTCATTTAACCTAGATGTACTAATTGTTAGGGAATCTGAGAATCCCTTTTGTGGTTCTTGGAGGACTCTGGTGGTGCAAGGTTCCCTGTGGCCTGCAGGTGGCGTTGTCGCCCTGGGTCGGAGTTGAACCTGCACCGCAAGACTGTACCTTTTTGTCCTTTCCTGGCGCCGGTACAGCGGGGCGGGGAACCCGCTGTGACGCAAAGGGAGAGGAGATACAAGGGGCAGACGCCCTGACCTCGGGGTTCAGAGTTAAAGGACGCGGCCGCGCCCAGGCACCTTCAGCCTGGGTGCTGGCGTTCCGGAGTTCCGGGCCCAGGTGCCCTTGACCTGGCCGGAGCGAGGGATGGAGTCCATCCCAGGCACCTTAAGCCTGGGGTGAGGTACTACGGCCAAGGCCTGGGGCCCAGTAACTTCGACTGGGTTCCGTGAGGGTGGAGGAGTCCGAGGGGTCCTAAGGTGTTGGGACCCGTATCTGAGGCGAGTAGGCCGAGGAGTGTAACCCTTCCGAATAGCCCGGTACAGAATTAATCCGGTGACGGCAGGGCCTCTGGTAACTCCCTTGGAGGGATGTCTTCCCCCTGACAGGGGCTGCATCGTAGCGAAGGTAACTCCAGTTCCTGTTCACTAGAGTCGCTGGAAGAGACTCTGTACCAAAAGTCCATTTAACAGCCACTGTGCTTAGCAACCGTTGGTGAAACCTCAACGGTTTAGTTTCTTTGAGGATTGTGCCCTGACCTACTCCCCACCAATACTGAACTGTTCTATGGGTCTCAAACTGTCTGCTCGCAAAGGACTAATTGTTTGCCGTTATGGAATAAATACGTGTTGGACCTTTTTCAGTGTGTGGTACTCCAATTACTGGGAGCAAAGGGGGGTTATCAGCAGAACCGACCTGGCTCTGAGCGTATACACAGCCCGAATATAATCTGATACTGGCCTTCACCTCTACATGCTGTAATCTAGAGGACATGGGCCGTGGCGCACCTCGCTCTCCCCTTCAAGGTACCCCTAGACCGAAGCCAAAGTAACCGTTAAAAAAGAGAGAGAGGGTGAGGCTGCTACACATACATAAATATATCATGAGTTAAATAAAGGGGCTGCCTGTGCTGATCCCCTCCGAAAAATTTAAATTAACTTGCCAATTATGTTGTCATACTATATTTTATTACTTTGATTCTCTGACTTGTAACAAGCATGTAGATCAGCAACTTGGGTAACAGTCAGGAATCAAACTCACTTGTTAGGGTCCTTTCACACGGGGCGGATCCGTGCAGATCCGCCCCGTGAAGCTCCGCTTGCTCAGCGGGGATCGCTCCGTTGATCCCCGCTGAGCCGACGGATGACTGGGCGGTCCCCGCACACTGTGCAGGGACCGCCCTGTCAGAGCGCCGCTCTCCCCTATGGGGAATCGGATGATGACGGACCGTAGAGTCCGTTGTCATCCGATCCGCTCCGCTGACGGAAGGAAAAATAGGGTTTTCCTCCGTCACACTTTGGCGGAGCGGAGCGGATGTCAGCGGACATGTCTCCGCTGACATCCGTGCTTCCATAGGGCTACATGGAGGATCCGTTTCAGGTCCGCCTAAAAAACTGACAGGCGGACCTGAACGGACCTCCGTGTGAAAGAGCCCTTACAGTGATTCATTATATTGAAGCAGGAGGGCAGCCAGGCAACTGACAATAAAAAAGTGCCTAATGTAGCAGCAGTGGTGGCAGCATTGGTAGCAAATCCTAAGGCAGGGTAGGTAAACGTGAGCCACTAATTGCTGATCATTCTGTTCCACTATTTTTGACGCATCTGAGTCAGGTGGTGGTGAGGTTGGACTGACTGAGGGTCACAAGGAGAAGGGGAGAGTGATCTCCGGGCACGAGAGGCAGAACAGGGACGTGTGTGTGTAAACATACACATCCCTGTTCTGTGAGCTGAGGAAATGCAGATCGTGAGTTCCTAATGGCTAGGAACCACGATCTATCATTTCCTCTAGGTCAGTCCCATCCCCCTTCAGTTAGAACATACATTAGGGAACAAAACCCCTTGATTGCCCCCTAGTGTTAACCCCTTCCCTGCCAGTGACATTTTTAGAGTAATCAGTGCATTTTTATAGCACTGATCGTTGTATAAATGCCAATGGTCCCAAAAATGTGTCAAAAGTGTCCAATGTGTCCGCCTTAATGTCGCAGTCCCGATAAAAATCGCAGATCGCCGCCATTACTAGTAAAAAAAAATAATAATAATAAAAATGCTATAAATCTACCCCCTTTTTTGTAGACGCTATAACTTTTGCGCAAACCAATCAATATACGCTTATTGCAATTTTTATTACCAAAAATATGTAGAAGAATACATATCGGTCCAAACTGAGAAAAAATTCACTTTAAAAAAAAATAAAAAATTGGGGATATTTATTATAGCAAAAAGTACAAAATATTGTGTTTTTTTTTTCAAAATTTACAATCTTTTTTTGTTTATAGCGCAAATCAAAAAAAAAAAAAAAAAAAAAAAAAAATCGCAGAGATGATCAAATACCACCAAAAGAAAGCTATATTTGTGGGAAAAAAAGGACGATTTTGGTTGGGTACAATGTCGCACGGCCGCGCAATTGTCAGTTAAAGCGACGCAGTGCCGAATCGCAAAAAATGGCCCAGTCATTGTGCAGCCAAATCTTCCGATCCTAAAAGCCAATATGTACATTGACACATAGGGGTTTATTTTACTAAAGGCAAATCCACTTTGCACTTGAAAGTGCACTTGGAAGTGCAGTCAATGTAGATCTGAGAGGGACATGCAAGGAAAAAAAAAAACTAATTATAATATAATTTTTTAACTTTCACCTGCATGTACCAAGTCACACATTAAAATGAATGTCAGATACGTATCTATTGTCTTGTATTACAAATACTTTCTATTCTCGTTTCTAAAACATGTCTAGGGGAATTTCCCAGCAATACAGGTTTCCTTCAGTACTCAAGCTTGTTTTGATCTTGACAGATGAACTCTTTAATAGTGATGAGCCGAACACCCCCGGGTTCGGTTCGCACCAGAACCCGCGAACGGACCGAAAGTTCGCACGAACTTTAGAACCCTATTAAATACTATACTAGTGCTAATTATAACGACTATTATGCATGTTATTGTCCTAAAAAGGGTTTGGGAACCCGGGTTCTGCACCAGGGGACATGTATCAATGCAAAAAGAAGTTTTAAAAACGGCCGTTTTTCTGGAGCAGTCATTTTAATGATGCATAAAGTGAAAAAAAAAAGTCAAATATTCCTTTAAATATCATACCTGGGGGGTGACTAAAGTATGCCTGTGAAGTGCCACGTGTTTCCCGTGTTTAGAACTGTCCCTGCACAAAATTACATTTCTAAAGGAAAAAAAGCCATTTAAAACTGCTTGCGGCTTTAATGTAATGTCTGGTCCCGGTAATATGGATGAAAATCTTTAAGAAAAATGACATAGCTACCCCATCACACCCCCCCCCCCTTACCCCAGCCCATTACCAGCCCCTTTGGGTCTTGTATGGATATTAAGGGGAACCCCGCACACAAAATAAAAAAGGCCCTATATACTCTGAACAGCCGTATACAGGCGGTTCATACAAGACAGGGACTGTAGGTTTGTTCTTATGTAGAATCTGTTTGTAATTTTGAACAGGTACATTGTTTAAGTGTAGCTCCAGCCAAAAAATATATTTTTAAGCTTTTTGGAAAACATAGGGAAGGGTTATCACCCCTGTAACATTTGTTTTGCTGTCTGTGCAGTGTGCACCTGTTCAGAACAGTTCACCTCACTTTCCGTCCTAATGACAAATGTTTTTGGAAAATTTGGGGTTTTTATTGAAACAAGAATTGGTGATAAAGAATCAGTGGAGAGGAGACACTTTTTTTCCCATATTAACTCTTACAGGAGAGAATTTGCCTTCCTAGGGGTAGATTTCCTCTCACTTCCTGTTGTATCCTTCCGTTTGCAAGGAGGAGTCGTTTGTAAGTTGGTTGTTTGAAAGTAGGGGCCTGCCGTATATACTCAGCTGAAATTTGCCCCTTACATGTTGGTGTTGCCACAACACTGTGAGCCCTCACAGTTACTCTTGGTGGGCGCAGGAATGGGCCCTGCTGTGAATTATTAGATCAAGAATTGTAATTGCATGCCCCTGTTGAACAGGGGCTGAAAAATTGGGCCTTTGGTGGTGGTGTTGACACAACACTGTAAGGCCTCACAGTTAGTCTTGGTGGGCGCAGGAATGGGCCCTGCTGTGAATTATTAGATCAAGAATTGTAATTACATGCCCCTGTTAAACAGGGGCAGAAAAATTGAGCCTTAGGCACTGGTGCCACAACACTGCAACCCCTCACAGATACTGTACTTGGAGCACAGCAATGAGCCCTGTTGCAAAGTATTGCATCAAAAATTGTAATTACACGCCCCTGTTAAACAGGGACTGAAAAATTGGGCCTTAGCCACTGGTGCCACGACACTGCAACCACTCCCAGATACTCTAGTTGGAGTGCAGGAATGAGCCCTGCTGCAAAGCATTGCATAAAAAATTGTAATAACACACCCCTGTTAAACAGGGGCTGAAAAATTGGGCCTTAGCCACTGGTGGCGGCACCCAGAAAAAAAATGTTCTTCCAAGCTATCATCGTCAATCGGATCATTGAGGAGGAGGAGGATAGTCAGTCAACATAACAGGACAAACTCTCAGCATCAGCATCAGTCTTGAAGGGATGTGACATTTGAAAATAAATTAGTCTGTTATATCAGCTTCAGGTGTTTGGTAGCTGGTGGTGATCCAAGACTGGTTCATCTTTATGAAGGTCAGTCGATCAACAGAGTCGGTGGACAGGCGCACCCTGTGATCCGTGACAAATCCTCCAGCAGCACTGAATGTGCGTTCTGAAAGAACGCTGGATGCAGGACAGGCCAGTAGCTCAATTGCATACTGTGCAAGCTCTGGCCAGTGATCCATCCTCAAGACCCAGTAAGCCAGAGGATTTTCGGTGGGGAAGGTGTCCAAGTCTGACCTTGCCCCTAGGTATTCCTGCACCATGTATATCAGACGCTGGCGATGGTTGCTGGAACCGATCATACCTTGGGGCTGCGGACTAAAGAATTGTCTGAACGCTTCGGTCAGACGGCCACCTTCCCCACCGCTCCTTCTTTGACTGACCGAAGCCTCAGCAACTCGTTGTCCAAGACCAGGAGTTTCTAACCTCCCAGTCTCTGGGAACGCGTTGCACAGACCTTTCTGCAAGGCCTCCCGGAGTTGTCTCATCCTCTGCTCCCTCTGCGACGGTAAGATAAGGTCCGCAACCTCACCCTTGTACCGTGGATCAAGGAGAGTGGCCAGCCAGTAATGGTCCCTCTCCTTGATCCGAAGAATACGAGGATCCTTCCGCAGACTTTGCAGGATCAGGGAGGCCATGCAGCGTAGGTTAGCTGAGGCATTCAGTCCGGAGTCCTCTGGGTCACTAAGGACGACATGATCCGCAGCCACCTCCTCCCAGCCACGTACAAGTCCACTGGTTTCTTGGGACTGTAAATCATCCCTAAAAGACTGCTGCTGATGATGCTGAGTGCCAGGCTCCACCTCCATGCTGACAAAATCCTCCTCCTCCTCCTCCTCTTCTTCCTGTGCGATGGGTGGGACAGAAGGAACACTGTCTGGGTAAAGGGGGCTTTGAGAGGCAAGGAAGTCCTCCTCTTCCTGCCTCTGTTCTGCCTCAAGTGCCCTGTCCATTATTCCACGTATGTTCCAACAGGTGGACAAGAGGTACAGTGTCACTGATGCATGCACTGTCACTGCTCACCATCCTCGTGGCCTCCTCAAATGGTGCCAGGACAGTGCATGCATCCCTGATAATGCCCCACTGGCGTGGTGAAAAAAACCCGAGCTCCCCTGACCCTGTCCTGGTGCCGTAGTCGCACAGGTACTCATTGATGGCCCTCTGCTGTGTGTGCAGCCGCTGCAGCATGGCCAACGTTGAGTTCCACCTGGTGGGCAGGTCACATATAAGGCGGTTCTTGGGCAGGTTCAACTCCTTTTGCAGCTCAGCCAGGCGAGCACTGGCATTATAAGATCTGCGGAAATGCACACAGACTTTCCTGGCCTGCCTCAGGACATCCTGTAAGCCCGGGTACCTGCCCAAGAACCGCTGCACCACCAGCTTAAGGACGTGAGCCACACAGGGCACATGGTTCAGTTGTCCCTGTCGGAGAGCGGAGAGGAGGTTGGTGCCATTGTCGCAAACTACCATTCCTGGCTTAAGCTGGCGTGGCGTCAACCACCTCCCGGCCTGCCCCTGCAGAGCAGACAGAACCTCTGCCCCAGTGTGGCTCCTGTCCCCCAAACACACCAGCGCAAGCACGGCATGGCATCTTTTTGCCTGCGTACTTGCGTAGCCCCTTGAACGCCTACGGAGCACCGCTGGTTCCGAGGACAAAGCACAGGAAGAGGCCACGGAGGAAGAAGAAGAGGAGGGGGTGGAGGACAGAGGTGTGTCACAACCAGTAGTAGCATTTTGGAGGCATGGCGGTGGAACAACCTCCAACACTACTGCACCTTGTCCTGCATCCTTCCCAGCTGCCAAAAGAGTGACCCAATGGGCCGTGAAAGAAAGTTAACGTCCCTGTCCATGCCTGCTGGACCATGAGTCAGCGGTAATATGCACCTTACCGCTGACCGCCCTGTCCAGCGAGGCCAAGACATTGCCTTCCACATGCCGGTAGAGAGCCGGAATCGCCTTCCGTGAGAAAAAGTGGCGTTTGGGAACCTGCCACTGAGGAACCGCACATTGCACAAACTCACGGAAGGGGGCCGAGTCTACCAACTGAAAAGGCAGCAGTTGAAGCACTAGCAATTTAGCCAAGCTAGCATTCAACCGCTGGGCATGTGGATGGCTGGGAGTGAACTTCTTTCGACGGTCCAGCAGCTGGGGCAGGGAAATTTGCCTGCTAGAATCGGACGTCGGTGTACTGCTAGCAGAGTGGCCGCAAGTACTTGGCTGTGACACACCTAATTCTACACCTTCATTCCTCTCAGTGCAGGTTTCAGAGAGGACTGAAGGTATAGTGGGGTTGGAGATCCCAGCTGATGCGGTGCAAGGAGAGGTCCACTTTGTTCTTTGGTGTGGGTCTTTAAGGTAGGCTTGCCAACGAGCTGCATGGCAGGTCAACATATGTCTGGTCAAGCATGTGGTGCCCAAGCGGCTAATGTTTTGGCCACGCGATATACGCTTGAGACATATGTTGCAAACAGCAGCTGTGCGATCTGATGCACTCGCCTCAAAAAAGGCCCACACCAAAGAACTTTTTGAATAACGGGCAGAGGCAGCGCCCTGCACAGGCGGAGCTCTGCGGTGTGATTCAGTCGGTGTGCTGCCCTTACGCTGGCCACCCAAGGGCATCCTGCCTCGTTGGAGATGTGCCTCCTCCTCATCCTCCTCCTCCTCCTCTCTCCTATTAGGCACCCACGTGGAGTCAGTGACCTCATCATCCCCTCCCTTCTCATCACTGGAGCCAATCTGGCAGTATGCTGCAGCTGCTGGAACATGACTGCCAGATTGGTGTCCTTCTTGAGCATCCCCTCTCTCTGCTCTCACGCTACTGCCTTCCTCTAGCTGGGTATCATCATCAGACCCTTCAAAACGCTGGGCATCCTCCTGGAGCATGTACCCAACACTGTGCTCAAACAGTTCGGGGGACTTCTCAGGAGGAGGACATGGTGGGTCTAGGGAAGGAGTGACTGATGATGACATTGATACCAGGGAAGAGGACGCTTTGGCAGCTGCTTTGCCAGTACCCTGAGCCTGGGTGAGAGAGGATGAGGAGGATGAGGAGGGCTTGGTCATCCACTCTCAAGTCTTCAAGATGATGTGGCTCAACATGTCCAGCTGCCGAAAAGAAGTACAAGCGTGTCCCATGGCCATGTGCTGATGACAATGCACCGCGTCCACGACCAGCACTGTTGCCCCCAGACACAGAGCCTGCTTGCCCTCTTTTATTGGCTCCTGACTGTCTGCCTCTCCTTGTTTGCCTTCCAGACATTCTAATGGCCTGCAGGGAGATGGGAAAACCAGCAATAAGGGGTAGCTTCAGGTGTTTATTTTGCAGGAAGCACACTCCGCCCGCTGTAAGTGCTGCAAATGCCTGTCAGTGTAACACACCAGGAAAAAACAGCAATAAGGGCTAGCTTCAGGTGTATACTGTGCAGGAGGCTTAGCAACAATGACACTGACACTGTCCCCTGCCTATCCTTCTCTCTCCCTGCACACAAGGTTTAGCAAAGAATAGGACACTGACACTGTCGACTGCCTATCCTTGTCTGTCCCTACACACAAGGTTTAGCAATATGGTTCAGCACACTAGGTTTAGCAAAGATTATGACACTGACACTCTCGACTGCCTATCCTTGTCTGTCCCTACACACAAGGTTTAGCAATATGGTTCAGCGCACTAGGTTTAGCAAAGATTATGACACTGACACTCTCGACTGCCTATCCTTGTCTGTCCCTACACACAAGGTTTAGCAATATGGTTCAGCACACTAGGTTTAGCAAAGATTATGACACTGACACTCTCGACTGCCTATCCTTGTCTGTCCCTACACACAAGGTTTAGCAATATGGTTCAGCACACTAGGTTTAGCAAAGATTATGACACTGACACTCTCGACTGCCTATCCTTGTCTGTCCCTACACACAAGGTTTAGCAATATGGTTCAGCGCACTAGGTTTAGCAAAGATTATGACACTGACACTCTCGACTGCCTATCCTTGTCTGTCCCTACACACAAGGTTTAGCAATATGGTTCAGCACACAAGGTTTAGCAAAGAATATGACACTGACACTCTCCCTACCTATCCTTCTCTGTCCCTACACACAAGGTTTAGCAAAGAAAAAATATGACACTGTCCCTGCCTATCCTTCTCTTTCCCTGCGCCGAAACACACTTTACGAGGCCGCCGCGCTGGCGGCCTTTTATAGTGTGGGGCGTGTACTAAACCCCCTCAGCAATAATTGGCCACAGGCATCCTGCCTGTGGCCAATCATTGCTCTCCTCGCTGCCGGCGCTGTGATTGGCCAAGCATGCGGGGTCACAGTGCATGCTTGGCCAATCACAGTGCCAGGATTGCACTGCGATGGCCCAGTGTATTGTGGGCCGTTCGCGTCACTCGAATGTGGCGCGAACGGCCCAAATCGTTCGATCTTCGTCGAACGATCGAACAGCCGATGTTCGAGTCGAACTTACGTTCGACTCGAACACCGAGCTCATCCCTACTCTTTAACTAATGCTTTGACATGAGAGATATTCTCAGGCTTCACATAGCCTATTATGACCGCCGGCCGTGGGAAAACGCAAAATGAAAATCACGCCACAATTTTACTACGTTTTGCGGCCGGTGGGCAAAACGTTCCTATCCTGAACGTGATTCTTACGCCTTCAGGGGAGGGAGGTTGAACCTCTCCCAACCGCAGCAGCTTTGAAATGATCCTAAAAGCCAATATGTACATTGACACATAGAGGTTTATTTACTAAAGGCAAATCCACTTTGCACTGCAAGTGCACTTGGAAGTGCAGTCGTTGTAGATCTGAGGGGGACATGCAAGGAAAATAAAAAACTAAATTTTTGCTTGTTCATGATTGGATGATAAAATCAGCAGAGCTTCCCCTCATTTCAGATCTTCCCCTCAGATTTACAGCGACTGCACTTCCAAGTGCACTTCCAAGTTCACTTGCAGTAAAAAGTGGATTTGCCTTTAGTAAATCAACCCCACAGACTTTTATGAAGTTGAGGTTAGGAGTTTTGGCAAAAAAACACCAAAAGCTCCTAAACTCAAGTTTAGAAGCTGTAGTGTACATGAGCCCTTAGGCTTCATGTACACATAACCTATTATGACCGCCGGCCACAGGAAACCGTGGCAATTGGTCATAATAGAAGATTATTTTGTGTTCAGGAGAGGGAGGTGGAACCTCCCCTAACCGCAGCAGAACCTAAACGAGCCTGAAAGCCTATGTGTACATGGAAATTAGGAGTTTTGGCAAAAAAAATAATCCAAAAGCTTCTAAACTCAAGTTTAGGAGCTGTAGTGCAGTGGTTCTCAATCTCGGTCCTCAAGTACCCCCAACGGTCCATGTTTTCAGGTTTTCCTTTACTTTACATAGCTGCTTTAAATCAATATCAATGACATGGTATTGATAACAGCTATTTTTATCTAAGGGAAGTTCCCAAAACATTACCCTCTGGGGGTACTTGGGGACTGAAGTTGAGTACCACTGCTGTAGTGTACATGAAAGAAAAAAAAAAATAGTAGCGCTAGATTTCAAATATATGCTTCATAATAAATTCCAGTGAATAAGTGACAAAACGTGATATTAAAAGATATATGCAAAAAGTCCACATGCACAGTAATATAAAATAAATAGAACTCTTGATTGCTGAAGAGACGCAATCCGTGCTCCACGACAGTCTCTACATTGAATACGTGCTGACAGATAATCACCCCCATCTCCATGTGCAATGCCTGCTCACCTCAAATAAAGACCCCCTTGGATCTATTGGCACTTTCAATAATAATCCACAACACGGATCAGCTCGATTGTACATGGGTTTTCAGCTAATGGCTCCAAAGATACCAGGACTTCTCCATAAACAATTATTTACTCCAAATTAAATTTCTCCTCTCTGCTTCCTCTTGATGAATCTCATAGGATTTTGCAGGGGGTGTGCCAGGTGTGCCTGCGCCCACCTTAATCATTACGTGCAGATTTCCCCTACTGCCCAGGCTCCCCCATCCTGCAGTGCTGCTGGCTTCCCTCCCTCCTCTACTCTCGGCTGCTGCAGGGAAGGTTTCAGGATGAGAGCGGGGGAAGAAGCTAGTAAATATGTCATTTACCAGCCCCTTCCTTTTCTAAATGAACACACGCACTCACTGTGTTCATTCATAACACAGTATACTATGCGGCAGTTTGTGAATGAACAGATAGTCACTTAGCACAGAGCACTTCCCATCCATTCACTGTCCAGTGCAGCTGAGGCTGCAGAGAAAGGTGTGTGTGTTTGAGCTTTGGGGCGCATACCCTAATGTAATAGTCTGCGCACACCTATGTATATTCTAAAATATTTTCTCGCATAAACAAAGTGGCAAAATGGGTTTCCTTTCTTATATGTGGATAGCTAGCTGAAATTCATGGTACGTCTTTTAAATAAACTGCTTTGGATTTTTAGGCCACTTTGTAGTTTATTGCAGTTGCAAAAGCAGTAATAGCCTCTGTCATAGGCAAAGCTCAAAGCTGTCATCAATCCAAGGAGTAAGACTTCTAAGCTTCAACTAATTGTAAAGTCTTGTTTTAAAAAAATAAAAATAAAATAAAAAACAAACATGTTATACTTACCTCCTCTGTGCAGTTGGTTTTACACAGGGCAGCCTGGATCCTTCTCTTCTCGGGTCCCTCTACGCTGCTCCTGGCCCCTCCCTCCCGTCGAGTGCCCCCACAGAAAGCAGCTTGCTATGGGGGCACCCGAGCCGAGTCACAGCTCCATGTATCCATTCAGACACGGAGCCTGACCCGGCCCCGCCTCCTCTCTCCCCTGATTGGCTGAGTTTAATTGACAGCCACAAGAGACAATGGGGCCTCTGCTGTGTCTCAGCCAATGAGGAGGAGAGTCCCGTACAGCTAAGAGACTAATGGACATCGTTGGAGAGAGATGGCGCTCAGGTAAGTAATTAGGGGGTGCAGGGGTGGCTGCTACACACAGAAGGTTTTTTTATCTTAATGCATAGAATTGCATTAAGATTAAAAAAAATTACTTTACAACTCCTTTCAGTATATTGCATTTTAGTTCTTAGGTTTAAATATCTTTTAAACATTTCTACTTGCCTTGTTCCCCTCATTGTCAAAATCTAAAGCAAGTTATCAATAGATGTCAGAAACTGGATTGTACCCAATATCTAAACCTTTGTTGCCTATGTGCCTAAAAATAAATATAAATATAGAGGGCTGTCATTTTGCAAGTAATTATTTTATGCAGGTTTCAAATAGTGATGTGCCTGATCTGCCTTAATGTATGAATTATACAATCCAACTTACAAAAATGAGAACCTCTGAATTTTCAGTGCCTACTAGGAATAGGCTGAACGACCCCCCTGTTTGGTTCACATCAGAACCTTCGACTATCGTGAAAGTTCGGAACTGGATAACGAACCCCATTGAAGTCTATGGGTCATGAACTGGAAAAATCAAAAGTGCCCATTTTGAAGGCTTACAGTAGGTGCCGCCGATATTGTGTCAATCTCGCCGCTTCTAGCGGCGATATTGACACCCTATGAGCTCCGTCGCGAGAGCCAGCGCCGAGCTGTCTCGTCATCGGGAAAGTAAAAAATGTTCCTTTCACGATGAGCGACACGCAATGCCGATAGGCGGGGATCCGAGGCGGATTCCCGCCAATACCAGGCACTGCGTTTGGTATGAATCCTGAGCGGGAACTCCACGCCAATTTTTAAAGAAAAAAACGGCGTGGGTTCCCCCTCCAGGAGCATACCAGGCCCTTGGGTCTGGTCTGGATTTGAAGGGAAGCCCTACGCCGAAAAAACAGCGTGGGAGTCCCCCTCAAGATCCAAACCAGACCCTTATCCGAGCACGCAACCTGGCAGGCCGCAGGGGAAGAGGGGGGGACGAGAGCGGCCCCCCTCCCTCCTGAACCGTACCAGGCCACATGCCCTCAACATGGGGGGTTTGGTGCTCTGGGGCAGGGGATCTCGGCGATGAGAGCGCAATAGAAATACAATATCGGCGGCACCTACTGTATATGCAAGTAATTTGGCATACAATGGTTATGGGGGTCCGGGTACTGCCCCGGGGGACATGTATCAATGAAAAAAAAGTTTGTAAAAAACGTAATTTTTAAATGAGCAGCGATTTATTGATGCTTAAAGTGAAAGCATAAAAATATACATTTTCCCTGCAAGCTTTCTTTATTTATAAGCAACGGCTTGGGGAGCCAGTCTGTAGGATGAGGCCACATTGTTGTGCACTGGGAAAAAGATTAGAGATTTTTTGGATACATTCTGGAATCTCTTCCACAGACTTTGGATAGAAGTAACAGGTGCGGAAAAATTGTTCTTTGGGTGTCGGTGGTGTCTTCACACCGTAACCCTATAAAGGTACTCTTGAAAGCAAGAATTGGCCTTGCTGTTAAAAATTGCAATGATATGCCCCTGTTTTTTTTTATATTTGTTTATTGGTTTTCCATATAAAGTTTTGACAGGCTTTTTACAGTATACAGTGAGATTTACATAACCAGTAGCTGAACATGGCCAACTTATAAGCACAGTAGACATCTTAACCCCAGTTTCCCCAATGGAGGGAAACTTGATATAATGGTTTACCAAGGTTACTGTATGAGGATCACGTAGGGCCTAAAATCAGTACATTAAATTATTACTAACTATATAAGGCATCCATTCACCATACACACACACACACACACACCACAACGTGCAACTTTACTAGGGCCTCACAGCCTTCTCCCTGCGGGTATGATTGAAGGGTCATGGGGCCATCAACAGGATGCCGGGTGATCTAAAGACGCAATAACTTAAAGCGGAGTTATACAATTTTTTTCATGTTCATTGCAAGAGAATGCCCAACCCCAGAACAGTCTGTAATGGCAATATTTTTTTTCAATTTTTATTTCTAAATACCTTATCTTTCTCTGTGCAGTCTGCACTTCCTGTCCTGGCCAGTTCCTGTCCTTGGGATACCGGCTTCATTTATCCCAGAAGTCCTAGGGATGCCTAATAATGAAATCTCGCTGTATTTCGAGACAGGAAGTTCTGTGTTGATTGACAGGTTGCCATAACAACAGGGGTGGGAAATTCTGCCGACGCTGCCATTGTTATGGGAACCTGTAAACAACACAGTGCGCCGCGAGGTGTTATCACTGCGTAGGCGTGTGACAGCTGCCCGGAATCCCGGAAGCAAATAGGAACGGGCTTCAGATGCCCACATCGTCAATGGTCGCTGCCTGCCTACAGGGACCCTGTTAGTAATGGAAAATTTATCAATAAGAAGAAGGATTACGCTTAGAAGAGTCTCCTAATTTTAATGTACAACTAGCAAGAATCACGGGGGTGCTTTCTGGAAAAAATTGCCAAGGAGACTGGAGCTCCGCTTTAAGGACCGAGCCTGTTTCTGAGATTTGTTGTTTACAAGTTAAAAACACGTTTTTTTCCTTAAAAATTACTTAGAACCCCCAAACATTATACATTTTTTTTCTAACACCCTAAAGAATAAAATGGCGATTGTTGCAATACTTTATGTCACACTGTATTTGCGCAGCGGTCTTACAAGCGTACTTTTTTTGGGAAAAAATACACTTTTTTAAATTAAAAAATAAGACAACAGTAAAGTTAGCCCAATTTTTTTTTATATTGTGAAAGATAATGTTATGCCGAGTAAATTGATACCCAATATGTCACGCTTCAAAATTGCGCCCGCTCGTGGAATGGCGACAAACTTTTACCCTTAAAAATCTCCATAGGCGACGTTTAAAAAATTCTACAGGTTGCATGTTTTGAGTTACAGAGAAGGTCTAGGGCTAGAATTCTTGCTCTCGCTCTACTGATCGCGGTGATACCTCACATGTGTGGTTTTAAACACCGTTTTCATCTGCGGGAGCTGCTCACGTATGCGTTCGCTTCTGCATGTAAGCTCGGCGGGACGGGGCGCGTTTATATTATTATATTTTTTCTTATTTATTTTACCTTTTATTTTTATATTTTTTACATGGTTTTTAACCACTTAAGCCCCGGACCAAAACGCAGCATAAAGACCAGGCCCCTTTTTGCGATTCTGCACTGCGTCGCTTTAACTGACAATTGCTCGGTCGTGTGACGTGGCTCCCAAACAAAATTGACGTCCTTTTTTTCCCACAAATAGAGCTTTCTTTTGGTGGTATTTGATCACTTCTGCGGTTTTTATTTTTTGCGCTATAAACAAAAATAGAGCGACAATTTTGAAAAAAATTCAATATTTTTTACTTTTTGCTATACTAAATATCCCCAAAAAATATATAAAAAAACATATTTTTTCCTCAGTTTAGGCCGATACGTATTCTTCTACATATTTTTGGTAAAAAAAAAAAAACGCAATTGGCGTTTATTGATTGGTTTGCGCAAAAGTTATAGCGTTTACAAAATAGGGGGTAGTTTTATGGCATTTTTATATATATATATATATTTTTACTAGTAATGGCGGCGATCAGCGTTTTTTTCTGTGACTGTGACATTATGGCGGACACATCGGACACTTTTGACACATTTTTGGGACCAGTGTCATTTTCACAGCGATCAGTGCTATAAAAAATGCACTGGTTACTGTGAAACTGACACTGGCAGTGAAGGGGTTAACCACTAGGGGCGCTGGAGGGGTTAAGTGTGCCTAGGGGAGTGTTTACTACTGTGTGGGGACGTGGCTACGACTGACACGTCACCGATCTCCGTTCCGATTACACAGAGCGGAGATCACTGACATTGTCAGTAGGGGAGCGGGGAGATGTTGTGTTTACACTAACATCTCCCCGCTCCATGCCTCCGTGAGACGATCGCGGGAATCCCCACGGCGATAGAGTCCGCGGGACCCGCGGTCCGACTCACGGGGAAGGCAGGGGGGTCGCGAGCATGCCGCCGGCGGTGCACACGCGACCCCGACGTCGGGCAGTTAAAGGGGACGTACAGGTACGTGATTGTGCCTGTACGAGCCATTCTGCCGACGTATATATACAGTGAGCGGTCCTTAAGTGGTTATAAAAAAAAAAATTGGGTCACTTTTATTCCTATTACAAGGCATGTAAACGTCTCTTGTAATAGAAAAAAGCATGACAGATTCTCTTAAATATGAGATCTGGGGTCAAAAAGACCTGAGATCTCATATTTACACTAAAATGCAATAAAAAAATAAATACAATTTTTTTGTCATTTGAAAGAAAAAAAATGGCCCTTTAAGAGCTATGGGCGGAAGTGACGTTTTGACGTTGCTTCCGTCCTGCTATGGTATGGAGACGGGTGGGGGCCATCTTCCCTTCACTCCTCTCCATATCCAGCAACAGAGAGGACCCGATTGCCTCCGCCGCTACCGCCGGCTCGGGTATGCGGCGGAGGGCACGGGAGAACGGCGGAAGGGGGACCTGTCCCGCCGCCGATAACGCTGATCTTGCGGCAAATCCGCCACAGAGACCACCATTATTGGAAACCGGATCGCCGGTTGAAGAGATGAATACATGGGTTATGGCAGCTAGCTGCTGCCATAACAGAGATATCCCTCTTCAAACAGCCGACATATATAGTCGTGCAGCGGTCCGGAAGTGGTTAAGCAGAAGTCAGTTACCCGTTACTGTTGGGAGAATGGAGTGTCACTCCAAAAGGAATCCTTAATATCGATCCAGGGTTGCCAGACCTTATAGAACTTCTTTGGGCAGGTCCCTGCCTTTGTATAAAAGTTTGAATTTGGGTACAACTTTATGCACCATGCAGTGAAATGTTTGGATATTCGGTGCAGAGGCATTCTTCCATTGCAACAAAATTAGTTTGCTGGCATAGAATAATAATATGCGCACAAGAGTGCGAGCATGGGTCCTGTGTATAAAGTCATTCAACACACCCAGTAGGCCAACTTCAGGAGTATGAGGTAGTGGTAAATGTAAGGTGTTGAAAAAAAAAGAAAATACGTCCTGATATGCCCCCGTTAAACAGTTGCAGAAAAATTGGTCTTTGGGTGGCCAGAGTGCCTTCACACCATAACCCTAGAGAGATACCCTTAATAAAAGCAAGAATCAGTCTTGCTGTCAAAAAATTTAATGATATGCACCTGTCAAACAGGTGCGGAAAAATGTGGTCTTTGGGGTGAAATCTACACCAAAAAAGTTCTTCCAGATGAGATCAAACACCCACAACACTAGGCAGCCTAGAAGTCCTGCAGAGATTCCACATCCCAAAAACACTTAAATCAGTGACATCAGCATTAGGGACTTCATAGCTGCTGCTAATCCAGGACTGATTAATTTTGATAAATGTCAGACAGTCCATGGAGTGTGTGGACAGATGCGTTCTATTGTCAGTAACAAAACCTCCAGCTGTTAGGATTAAGTTCACCTGCTGGTGGCACTATCCTGCTCTGGGCTATTTGCTGCAGTTCCAGTGTCCACCAGCAGGTGTCTCCCAGGAGCCAGCAGGCTGGTGTAATCATGCAGATTATTATTCAGCTGCCTGGGGGCTACTTAAGGCTTCTCCTCCCTTCCCCCAGCACGTCACGATTATGGTCCCTGCCTTGCTGCTTAGCCTTGTCCTGATCTAGTCTGCCTTGCTCCTGCCTCTCTCTGTTCTGTTCCCAGCCGTGATCCCCCCTTTCTTGCAACCCTTTTACCTAGCTTGGTCTGTGTATATATTTATCGTATATACTCGAGTATAAGCCGACCCGAATATCAGCCGAGGCACCTAATTTTACCACAAAAAACTGGGAAAACGTATTGACTCGAGTATAAGCCTAGGGTGTCCATCTGCATGCCTCACTGTGCCTAACTTTGCCTCAATGTGTCCATGTGCATGCCTCACTGTGCCTTACTGTGCCCCTGCCTCACTGTGCCCATGCCTCACTGTCACTGTGCCCAATCTCCCTACCTGATCTCCGGCGCTGTGTGACTAGACTGACTTTAACATGG
This sequence comes from Rana muscosa, assembly GCA_029206835.1. NCBI lineage: Eukaryota > Metazoa > Chordata > Amphibia > Anura > Ranidae > Rana > Rana muscosa. The sequence goes on from CM055118.1 coordinate 566,824,090, forward strand.
GAGTCTATGGAAGGGGTGCCCGAATTTGAAAAATCTGTGCTCCCCGGCCGTAGGTCCCCTGGACAACAAACTTTGCACACTTGTAGAGGAAGAGTGGGGCTACATGTATGCCAAGTTTGGCCGAGATCAGGCGCACAAAGTTGAAGATGGACAGACTCGAATATAAGCTGAGGGGGGCATTTTCAGCACAAAAAAATGTGCTGAAAAACTCGGCTTATACTCGAGTATATACGGTAGTTGTTCAGGTTCAACAGCTCGTTTGTGGCAGTTCTCATTTACTGTGTGCTGTGTTCATTGTTTGCTAATATATGTAGCACACCCCCCGCAGGAGCTGCTGGTTTTATTTTGGGCCTACACGTTACCTCGGTATTCGTTGTCTAGGGGAAGAAAGTCTGTAGAAACTCCAATGTCCACACAAGATGTAAAACCTTAAGCATTTAGGTTTTATTTTCCTTTTTTGCATAAACATATAGAAAGGTGAAGGGAAGGGGTAGGTTCAGGCACACGGTACAGATCACTGGGGAGAACTCCTCAAATATACAGTCACTCAACACTCTCCCTGGAGTGGGTATTGCTCACCCGGATAGGCCCCTCTCACCTGGCCTAGCAGCCGGAATAATGCATGAACAATATCAGGACCAGTCTCTGCCACAGACTGGTGGTGCACAGAATTGGATAATCCGGGATCCTCTGCCACAGGACTCAACACCCGAACTTCCAGCCAAACAGTCAAGAGCCTTTAAGCCGACCCGGAAGATGTAAGGTAACTTTAGTTGCCGTGCATCCTCCAATAGATTTACCAGGCCCTCCTCAAGACACCAGGCTTCCGCTTGGTCTTTTCCAGGGCAGGTCCTCCCCTGGTTTCCTCCATTGAGTGGCTTCCTCCCTCAGGATGGACAGCACAGGATCACCTTCAAGGTGCAGACCCAGTCAGCATAACTGGGCCTACTGGTTGGAGTTGTGGCCTCGGACCAGCATGGTTCCGAGGCCAAAAATCACACAATACACCCCTCACGCCAGGAGGGCCGCGAGGGGACAAAGGACCCCAAAAAATGGCGCCTGCCCCTTAAGTACCCTTCCCAGGCATGCTCAGCCGGTAGACCACGCCCACTGAACTGTTCCCAGGGGAAGGTACCCAATACACTCTGGCTTGTCAGTCTTCCACACTGGCCGGAGGTGATAACGCCACCTACAGGCAAAGAGTGGGAAGTCTGCCCAACACAGCTATAGCCGGAACAGAGGCTAATTTAACATCAATTATTTACATCTGAGCCTAGCTTTTGCTTCAGATACCCTCTAAATTGAAACATAGCGCCCAGTCATTGGGAGCAGGGTGCTACATATATATATCCTTTGTTTGGTCTCAGTTCCTCTGTGTAGCTACGTGTCTGGTCTCTTCTTAGCTGCTGACTCCAGCAGCACTGAATGCCCATTCGGAAAGCATGCTGGATGCAGGGTAGCCCAGCAGCTCAATTACATACTGGGCAAGTTCTGGGCCGTGGTCTCATCTCATGACCCAGTAAGCCAGTGGATCGTAGACTGGAAAGCTCCCCATCTCTATTTTCACTCCCAGATAATCGTCCACCATGTGATACAGACACTGCCGATAGAAAGTGGAAGCTGACAGCCTTGGGTGGTGTGGACTAAACAAATTGTGAAAAGCATCACTTAGGCGGCCGCCTTCTCCACTGCTCCTCTCTTGACCAACAGAAGCCTCAAAACTAAATTTTCCAGGACACTGTAACCTACCAGAGTTGGGAAAAGCATTAGAAAAACTCCTCTTTAAGGTTTCTTCAAGAGATTTCATCTTCTACACTCTATGTGGGGACAGGATTTCTGAGACTTTACCCTTGTAACGGTGGTCAAGGAGGGTTGCCAACCAATAGCGATCCTTCTACTTTATGCCACGTATTTTTGGGTCCTTTTTAAGGCTTTGAAGTATGAGCCCATGCACCACAAATTTGCAGAGGCAAGAGAAGTAGACTCCTCGGGGGTCACTGAGGATTACAATAGCTGGAACTGCCTCCTCCCAGCCATGTACTACTCCCAAGGGTTCTGCGGATGGAAAACCATCTCTTACTGTTTGACGTATGTCTTCCTCTGATTCAATGCCTCCAAAACTGCCAAAACCTTCCTCCACCTCCCTCTCCTCTTGTGTGTTCTGTGGCATAGGAACAATGGTGTCTGCATAAAGTGGGCCTTGAGAGGAAAGGAAGTCCTCCTCTTCCTCCTGCTGCTCTGCCTCGAATGCCCTGTCCATAATACAACGCAGAGTCTGCTCCAACAGGGATTGTGTCACTGCTCACAATCCTTGTGCCCTCCTCAAATGGTGACAGTACAGTGCATGCATCCTTTATGAGCAGCCAATGGCATGGGGAAAAAAGCCTAGCCGGCCTGTCATTGTGCCATACTCACACAGGTACTCATTGATGGCCCTCTGCTGCATGTGCAGCCGCTACAGCATTGCCAAAGTCGAGTTACACCTAGTGGGCATGTCACAAATCAGGCAGTTTACTGGAAGAAGAAAGAAGAAGGGGTGGAGCCATGCTTTGGAGGAGAGATTACTTAAGCAGCCAGGTGAGTGGCTGGCCTCTAAAGCTGAACACATGGTGAGGTAAGCTGACAGACAAACATTACTGCATATCCATGACAGTATAGAGATGTGGCGGCTCAACAAGCTGCAGCACTAGCCCTGTTCTGCATTCTTCTAAGTTGCAAGCAGAATTACCCAGTGTGCTGTGAATAGGGATGAGCCGAACACCCCCCGATTCGGTTTGCACCAGAACATGCGAACAGGCAAAAAATTTGTTCGAACACGCGAACACCGTTAAAGTCTATGGGACATGAACATGAAAAATCAAAAGTGCTAATTTTAAAGGTTAATATGCAAGTTATTGTCATAAAAAGTGTTTGGGGACCCGGGTCCTGCCCCAGGGGGCATGTATCAATGCAAACAAAAGTTTTAAAAACTACAGTTTTTTCGGGAGAAGTGATTTTAATAATGCTTAAAGTGAAACAATAAAAGTGAAATATTCCTTTAAATTTCGTACCTGGGGGGTGTCTAAAGTGTACGTGTAAAGCAGGGCATGTTTCCCGTGTTTAGAATTGTCCCTGCACAAAATGTAATTTTTGTGTTTCAATCTTTTTATTCAAGTTTTGTCATACAAAATGTATAAAAGTCGCCACATAACATTGTACAGTCACAGTCAACATTTGGGGTAACACAATGAAGATCACCAAGTGTAGGGGTCCTTGGAGTAGTCCGAAGCTCCGTAGAGCCGTTAACCCCTATTAGCATCGCAGATCATATCTGAACCGTCCACCCAGATGAGCCGCCCCCCCATCCATCTATCGGGGGGGCGCAACCCAGCCAGCCGTGTGGGCAGCCCAGAGGTCTGATCAGACTGACAATGGTCCCGTAGGAGCTGAGAAAACAGGGAGCAGCACAAACCTCTAAGGTCTGGATCTGACTCCAAAAATAAACAATAAACAAATTTCAAAAGAGAGGAAAGAGGACAGTGACAAAGAATAGAAGGAAGGAGACAGAGTAAGGTAAGGACAGTTGAGGAGGGGGGAATGGGGGGAGGGAGGGGGGGAGGAGCCCCGATTCAGCATCCAGACATCTCAACCTAATCCCCTAGGCTATGCTGTAAACATCCCCGGGTCATTAGTTAGGTAACGAAGCCATGGGTCCCAAACTCCATGAAACAGTTTCATTTTATCTTGGGCCAGAGCGGTCAAGCGTTCGTTTAGCATCAACCAAGACAATTTGCCTTTAAGCTGATCGAATGGTAGAGCTGCCGATTTCCAGTTCCTAGCAATAGTGATTTTGGCTGAAATAAAAATAAATGTCAGGAGCCTCTTGCAGGACTTGGAGGCTTCCACATCTCCTCCCCCCAGTAGTGCTTGCTTAGCTGATTTAGTTAGGTTTAGTTGGGTAAGGGAGTAAACTAAATTATACACCCTGATCCAAAACCTCCGGACCTTTGGGCATGTCCACCAAATATGATAGGTGGTGCCCATCTGGCCACATCCTCTAAAGCACAACGGGGTAGCTCCTGAGACAAAAGTTGCCAGTCTGACCGGCACCATATACCACCTCAGTAGAACCTTATAATTGGCCTCAATTATTGAAGTATTGACGAGCGAACGAGATGCTGTCTCGGCTATCCTATGCCATTCGTCCAGATCCAGGGTTTCCTGCAAGTCGGTCTCCCATTGGACCATATAAGTCAGCTTTGTCGATACACTCAGCAATATCGAATATATAGCAGATAAATGTCCTTTAATTTTATCATAATTTTTGCATAGATGTTCCATGGGAGTTTGGGTTGCTAGGTTGCTCTTGCGAGCCAGGGTTTGTACATAATGTGAGATTTGGGCGAACCTATAACCCTCCGCTGGAGGCATTTGATGTCTGTCAGCCATAGTCCGTTCGGTCAGCATACCTCTATGATCGCACAAGTCAGCAATACACTTAAAACCCTTATTAGTCCACCATTCGAACGCTAGTGGAGTGAGACCCGGGGTGAATGCTTTATTTTGAAGCAGAGGTGTCAGTGGAGAATGAGGAGATTTGAATTTGTGAGATCTGGAGAGTCTGTCCCATAGTTCCAGTGACATGGATAAAGTAGGGCAAAGTATAGGAGGTCGCTCCTTGATAGGGAGCCATAAAATATAAGAAATAGGTTTGGGACGGCAGGAATAAGATTCCATAGCCATCCAAATGGCCTGTGCCTGTTGGGAGTGAAACCTTGTAAGTTGTGCTATCTGGGCAGCATAAAAATATTTTAATAAGTCTGGAAGACCAAGTCCTCCTCTCCGCTTCAACGTGTATAGAGTGCTCCTATTCACCCTGGGTCTCTTATCACCCCAAATAAACTGTAGTACTTTATTCTGGAATCGTTTAAGGTCATCACGGGCCAATGAAACTGGCAAGGTACGGAAGAAATACAATAATCGAGGTAGAACATTCATTTTAATTGAGTGAAGTCTGCCAAACCACGATGGCGGGTGAACCTGCCACTTAGCCATGTCAGCTGTTAGCCGTTTGAAAAGGGCTGGATAATTCTCTTTGTACAACTCACCAATAGATGAGGTCAGCTGTATGCCTAAATAAGGGAGAGCTGTGGATTCCCATCGGAATTGAAATGATTTTTCAAGCGTAGCCTGAGTGGAGCTTAGCAAAGATAAGTTCAGTGCTCTTGACTTACTATGATTAATTGCCAACCCGGAAATGTTGGAGAAAGGCTGCAAAATAGCATACAAGTTAGGTAGGGATGTGATCGGTGAGGTCAAGGTCAGCAACAAGTCGTCCGCAAAGAGTAAACATTTGTGTTCATAGTCTCCGCAATAAATGCCCTGTATATCTCTGCAGGCGCGAATTTTGAGCGCTAGTGGTTCAATCGCCAGGGCGAATAATAGTGGCGACAACGGGCAGCCCTGTCTAGTTCCTCTCCTGATAGGAAATGTTTGGGATGTATATCCTCTGAGCATTAGCGAGGCACTGGGGGAATCATATAATATGTGAAGGAGATCCAGAAAGCGTCTCCCAAATCCAAAGCGTGTGAGAACATCAAAAAGATAGTCCCAGGAGATAGAATCGAACGCCTTCTGGATATCCAATGAAAGTAACATTCCCCTCCTAGTCCCCTTTCCATCCCAATCAGACCGAACCGCCGAGATAAGGTTAATTATCCGGCGGGTTTGGTCCGATGCCTGTCTTGTCGGGACAAAACCTGCTTGGTCAGGATGGATATAACACTGAAGAAAAGTATTAAGTCTCTGGGCCAGTATTTTGGTTAGAATCTTAAGATCCGTATTGATCAGAGAAATTGGGCGATAATTGGAACAGTCTGTATGGTCCTTTCCTGGTTTCGGGATAACACTTATATAGGCTACATTTTCATGGCTGGGGAGCTTGCTGCCGCTTCTCAGGTCATTAAAGTAAGTACAGAGATGTGGGGCCAGAAGATCGTGATATTTCCTATAGTAGTGACCCGGGAATCCATCTGGCCCAGGGGCCTTGGTAGGGTGTAGGGTTTTGATTGCAGCCCTGACTTCAGGCTCTGTAAGAGCACCGTCCATCAGTTCCGCATGGGCTTGTGTCAATTTAGGCAGCTGTAAGTCGCGAAAGAATGTGCTCGCTTCAGATGAATCGAACTTGTCCTGCACTCCATACAGCTTAGCATAAAATTTGTGAAATTCTCCAATTATCCGTTCGGGGTTCTGGGAGGTTAGGCCCGTGGATAGTCGTAGTTTAGGCAAAGTCGGTGTGTACGGTCGAGGAACCAGTTTTCTAGCTAACATTGTGGTAGGTTTATCACCCATCGTATAGAACCTGTGCTTAGACCAACTAATATGTTTCTCCGCTTGAGTAGTCAAGCTAAGATTTAGTGCTAGTCGAGCCTCATCAATTTTATGCCTTATATCTACCAGGGGATTTCTGTGCTGTTCACTAAGTAAGTTATCTAAGTTAGTTTCCAGAATCTTATTTGCCTGTTCCCTATTGCGTTTAATCCTGGCTGCCACTTGTAACAATATGCCCCTAATCGCTGCTTTATGAGCTACCCAGTTAATTGCGGGGGATGTGTCCGATGCCTTATTAAGTCTAAAGTATTCCTGTATTTCCTTTTGAATCTCTAAAAAGATTGTAGGGTCATTCAGCAAGCTCACATTAAGTCTCCACGGGGAGGGTCTAGATTTAGTCCATAGCCCTGAAGTAGAGAGTTTTATCGGGGAATGATCAGACCAAGGGGTAGATAAAATCTTAACCGACTTAATAAATGGTAGCAAAGGCGTACGTACTAGAACGTGGTCTATCCTCGAGTAAGTATGATGGGCTTGTGAAAAGTGTGTAAAGTCTCTGACCGTAGGGTTATTTTCTCGCCAGGCGTCGATGAGGTCATAGAAATGAAACAGACGTGCAACCTTGCTGCTTCCAGTCGGTGGGTGTTTCAATGTTGGTCTAGAGGAGTCCGATTTATCCATAATTCTGTCCAAGGGAATATTACTATCGCCTCCCATAATGACCTGACCCTGGACTTTGGGCATAAGAATCTTCAGCATTTTGCTAAAGAATTCTGGCTGTCCAGTATTCGGGGCATAGTATGATATAAAGGACACCTCCTGGTCATGGAGCCGCCCCACTGCCATAATATATCTACCTCTCTTGTCCTTAACGATAGCGATGGGGGTAAAGGGGGTCCGTTTCGAAAAGCAGATGGCTACACCGCCCTTCTTTTCCCGACCCCCTGCCAAGTAAAACTGTGGATACTTCCCATTGAGGTAACGGGGCGCTGAGACATTGGAGAAATGAGTTTCCTGCAATAGCAGGACTTCAGCCTTCTGTTTATGATAAAACTGGAAAGCCTTAGTTCTTTTAGTAGGGGAGTTAAATCCATGTACATTGTGGCTAACTATCGAATAGTCTGTGTTATATGTGGTGGCCATCGTGGTAGGGCAGAGCACTCTTACCTTGCATAATGAATGAAGCGAGAAGGGTCCCGATGATGATGACTGTTTGGCTATGTGACCTCTCAGACCATGACATAAGGGAAGGGCGCTGAACCGAGGCTCCGAAGAAAGAGGGGGAAGGGAGAGAAGGAAAAGGCATTAGAGAAGAAGAGAAACAAAAATAAAAGCAAAAAAAACATATACATAGGCCTTAGGCCCAAACAACCAATATAACTCAATCCTAGCTGATGAATGAAGGAATGGGGAATAACCCCTGCCGGAGACAACATCCGGCAAATTAGGTGCAAGGGTACCATCCTTGTCGTAGGATAGGTAGTCTTGCAGTTGGGTGGCAAGCATGACCACCCCGACCCAAATATGATTACACTCTGTACGAGCAGGCTATTCGAGGTCATATCGGAAATGACAAAATCAATCAATACAGTTTTAACATAACAGGCTGTCTATAGGAACATGCATTCCCAAGGCCAGTGGCGCCGGGGCCGGAAGGGTCCCCATCGGTCGTTCCGGCCCCCGAGCCACAGCCCAACAGGGGAACACATTGCGGTCCGACTAAGGCCCCCAGACTGCTAAAAAGCAAAATTTCTTCGACCAGGTTGGGCCCGTCGGGGTTGTAAAATATTCGGCTGTCAGCCAGTCCGAAGAACCAGGAACTCCAGTAACTTTGTAAGCCGTGACTTTGTAACCTGTGAACTGTGAACGGTAACGATGGCCCCATCAGGCCCATAGTCCACCATGGGCCCAGGCCATATCCGTGCAATCAAGCACGAACAGTTCCCAAAAGGGGGCAAAAAAGCAAAAAGAGAGAAGAGCAATAATACTCAGGTATTCCGGCGAGCATTTCTGGCCTGTGAGCGTGTGCGATCCTGCCATATCGGGGAGAGGGGACGATGATCCAGACGAGGGGGAGATGAAATCGGAGTCGGAGAGTCCCGTGCAATGATGCCGAGACTAAGCAGTAGGTCTTCGCCTGCTTGGAACGTGGAAAAGGAGTGGGACTTTCCGTTGTAAGTGAATGATAACTTAAAAGGGAACGACCATCGATACTTAATCTGTTTGGCCATAAGTTGCTGGAGTAATGGCCGTAGGTTTCTGCGTTTCTGGACCGTTGATGGCGCCAAATCTGTAAAGAGCTGTATTGGTGTTCCAAATAGCGACAGGTCCGGCCTGTTGCGAGCCGCAAGCATCATCTTGTCCTTAATGCGGTAGTGATGTGGCTTAACAATAATGTCTCGTGGTAGGCCGTCGGCCCTTGGGGCTGTCAGTGCTCGGTGAACGCGATCAACTTCCATGTGGTGGTTGGCTATATCAGGGATAAGGGTTTTCATCAGGTCTTTTACAGCCCCCTCTAGATCTGTGTGAGTTTCAGGGAGGCCACGCACGCGGACATTGTACCTACGAGAACGATTCTCCAAATCTTCAATTTTTGTGAATGCCTCTTCTAATCTATCCTGGAGGTCTGTCACCATGGCTGAGTTCTGGTTGACCCTTTTGATGGCTCCATCCACTTTGGTTTCAATTAGCTCAAAACGCTCTCCCAAGCTATGGATGTCTTTTTTCAGGTCAGTGGTGATTAATGTGCAGGCCTTAGAGAGCTCCTGCTGCAGCATGGTGGAGAATCTGCCCAACAGTACAGCATCAGGGGAATAGTGTGAGAGCTGGGGAATTGGCATATCCTGGCTGGATTGGCTGGATTGGCTAATGAGGACTTCTGCTAAGTCTGCCATGTTCCTATCCATGGAGGAGGCAGGGGAGGCAGGGGAGTTTGGAGAGTCATGTCTATCAGCGTATATGGCTGGGGATGGGGGATGTGATAGTGACTCACCCCGCTGTCCGGTCTCCACCTCTCCCGAGGATTGTGAGGAGAATGGATCCCTAGTTGGCTCCAGATTTAGCTGCCTGTCTCCTCTCTGTGTAGCGCCGTCGGATCTGGCTGCTGCCGTGCTGCCTCGTGTGTCTGGCTTACCCGGCGCCATCTTGGATCGCGGCTGTGCTGTAGGGGAAGGCCCTGCTCTCTTCTGGGCTGTAGTTTGCGTATCGTGTCCTTTCCGCGGCTGCCCCTGTGCCCTACGGTTCATCGCCACTTCGGGGCTGGTGTGGGATCGGTCCTGGCTCACGGACCTCAGTGCCTGCGCTATCGTTAGCTCTGGTGGGTCGGGGTGCCGGGAGCTCGGTCAGCACACGTCCTTCTCCGAGTCCCCGCGCATGCGCACCCCCAAAAATGTAATTTTTGAAGGAAAAAAAGTAATTTAAAACCACTCGTGGCTATACAGAGAAAAGTCATTGAAAAAACCGGCCAGTACATTACCAAGCCCTTTGGGTCTGGTATGAATATTAAGGGGAACCCCTGCCGTTTTTTTTCAATTACTTATCTGTATTGCTGGACCCGACAATTCATTAATAGATGCAGTCATTTTAAATGACTTTTTTTTCTTCAAATATGACATTTTGCGCAGGGAACCAAAATTAAAAAGACAAAAATGGCGTGGGGTCCCCCCAAAAATCAATACCAAACCCTTCAGGTCTGGTATTGATTTTAGGGGAACCCCGCACCAAAATAAAAAAAATGACGTGGGGTCCCTCCAAAAATCCATACCAGACCCTTATCCGAGCACGTAACCTGGCAGGCCGCAGAAAAATAGGGGGGGGGACGAGAGAGCGCCCCCCTCCTGAACCGTACCAGGCCACATGCCCTCAACATGGGGAGGATGTCCCCATGTTGATGGGGACAAGGGCCTCATCCCCACAACCCTTGCCCGGTGGTTGTGGGGGTCTGCAGGCCGGGGGGCTTATCGGAATCTGGAAGCCCCCTTTAACAAAGGGGACCCCCATATTACGGCCCCCCATGTGAATTGGTAACGGGTACATTGTACCCCTACCATTTCACAAAGAAAGTGTAAAAAAATTGTAAAAAAAACACACAGACACAGTTGGGAAAGTCCTTTATTAAAAAAAAAAAAAAATAAGAAAATCATTCCAGCGTTGTTCTCTTTGTCCCACGGTGATCCGATGTCCAGCGATGCTGCAGTCTCCTCCACCTCCAGTCTCCACTCCACACGAAACCCCCATGACGTACGAGGGGGCGGGGTCACCCGTCACATCATAGGGTAAGCCCCGGCTTTCTTCGCTTGCTGGGGAATACCCAATGACGTAGGCACCCCATATTGCTTTGAATATATTTTTATTTCGTGATCACTTTTTATTTGTCTGCATGATTGTTGGACAACATTTTTTTATTTAATAAAATTCCGGCAATCGGTTTTTATTGACCTGCACCATCTGGAGTCTTTTTGGTTTTCTTCCATCTTTATATTTTTCGCGGATTGCTGTGGAACCTGGCCCATGTGAGTACCATCCATCGTTTGAGTTACCTTTTCATCATCCGGTTGGAGTTCAAGTGAGGACCCAGGACATCCAGTTACATCCCGTTTGGTCTTGGTGACCATTAAGCCTGCAAGACCCACTGCCGTACGGTAGGTGGGTCCACCATCAGCGGTAAGAGTACCCATCTATAACAACTAGTGTCTTCTCCTTGCTTGATTCATCTTCTACATTGAAGTCCCTTTGTCAGTCTGCATTGTGGGAAGGTCATCCATTGAAGGACATCCATGATCACATATATTTTTGTTATTTGGGACTTTATTCCATTTTCACGTTGTACCTTCATGGTATATCACACAGTTCGCAAAGAGGACAATTCATCTGAATACCCTTGTAGCGGACTCACATGTATAATTGTGTTATTAGAGCACTGTTGTTTTCATTGCTTTAAGTAGCCATTTACTTATTTTTATTGTTTTGAGCGCCACACTATTTTTATTCACCATTCCTGTACACTTTGTTTGTTTGAGTGTTGGCAGCTTGCATGCACATTGTCTTTGGTTTAGCGCAGTATTTTCCCCCTTTTTTCCCAAAAAATACAAATATAAAAGATAAAAGCATGGGGTACAAATTACTGCATAATTTTTCTATATAACACCTGAGCAGTGTATATAGAGGAGTTACATCAAACATTAAATAAACATAAGCATAAACATATCCAACGCATTTCAAAATAAACTTGGCTTTTTCCTCAGGGAAATTTTTTGCAATCCGTATAGATACAGTCTATAAGATGAAATCACATGTTAAAAGACAGTCATCAGGTTATACATAAAAATGGCTCCCCCTATAGCAGTGACTGGGAGCATAGTTGCGGTACTTACAATGTCCTCAGACCCATGAGTTAACACCAGTCAGCAAGATTAAAAGAAAAAAAAAAGAAAGAAGAATCGTGTGTAGTGGCCATCGAAGTTGGACATGCATGGGGAGCCCAACCACTGGTACGGAAAAAGATACGGAGGAAGAGTCTCTGGAGACACAGTGAGGAGCCCCACTGGGAACAAATGGCGTTACTAAGGGGAGAATAAGAAAATAGGCATAGCACGTATGTGATGCACATATAGACAGAGTAAGGGTATATAAAAATAGCCTATAAGCCTATCCAAAGTAGATGGTAGTATTCTGCCAGGTTGTATAAAGACAAAGCATAAAGCCCCGGTCAGACTACACACGGTCAGACTTTTGGCCAACAAACTTCATTTTGAGCAAGTTGGACCAACAATCCGACCCTGTGTACGCTCCATCGGACAAACTTTTTTTGCATTTTTCTTGTTTTCATCGGACAAAAGTTGGGTCTGCAAACGGACAAACTTTTGCCCAACAAAAGTCCAATGGAGCAAAGTCCGACCGTGTGTACAGGAAACCATCAGATTTTTGTCCGATGGACTAAACAACTAATGTTAAAATCAACCAACAATAGCAGAAGTTGACCAAAGGGTGGCGGTAAAGAGCAGAAAACAGCAGAAAAACCACGTGATGTTGCCAAAAGTTTTGGGAAAGTTTGCAGAAAAGTCAGAGCGTGTGTATGCTATGGGTGTTCCCGACCAACTCTGTTCGGTCAAAAAAAAACACGGAAAAGTCCGATGGAAGTCCAACCGTGTGTACGAGGCTTAAGATTGTGGCACACAGATGCGGATTTCAAAGGGCCAGGCAGCGGCCCCACTGGGGCATGAGACATAATAATTAGATTGAAAAGCCAAGTAAATGCATATTCATCAGTTAAAATATATATTATAACTGTGCAATACTATTATTGAAGCATTGGCCCATTTGCGTATCAAAAAAACTACCAATCAATCCAAGGTGTAATAGCACAAATATACAATAAGTGCAACGTGGACGGGATAGCACTCCGTGCTGCAACACAAATTGCCCCCCCCCCCGAAAAAAAAAACACCAGCAGCTGTTCAAAACACATAAAGCAGTAGGTAAATATCACCTAAAAAAAGGTAGTGTACACAGCATCTATCAAACAGCTGCACCTCAGAAGCATCAGCCAGAAACCATACCTGGATGGATCTATCTTAGAAACCTACATCCCAGTGTAGCGCCCTCCCCAAAAGGTTGGGACGCTATTTAAAATATAGAGGGATGTCTGAGCCAGTAGTTGGGCTCAGACGGCTGAATTACATTGAAATTTACCTCTGTTCTAGCTGTGGTTTGCCCGATAGCATTTTCCCTTATTGCCTGTAGGTGGCGTTACCACCTTAGGCACCTGTTGGAACACGGGCAAAACCATGGTGCATTGAGTGACCCTTCTCGGCAGCGGCGCAGTGGGAGTGGTCGACCCGCTGTGCCTGCTGGGAGGGGATAATTAAGGGGCAGACGCCATTGATTGGGGTCCGTCTTCGCCCCGCAGCCCGAGACTGCATCGCTATCCAGTGGGCCCTAGTCTGGCTGGGGCCTGCATACTGAGAGGGGATCCCAAGATGTCCGTCCAAATGGGAGGAAGCTGTCTTAATGAAGGAGACCAGGGGAGGACCTGCCCTGGAGGAGACTGGCAAAGTGCTGCTGCCTTGGGTGAGGCCTGGCAACTTTATTGAGGAGGGATCCACTATACTACAAGCACTGCAGTTCGCCGGATTGGCTTAAAGGCTCTTTAACTGTACGGCTGGAAGTTTGGGACATTGAAATCCTGTGGCAGAGGATTCCTGGACTATCCATTTTCTCAACTAAAAAAAGGTCCGTGGCAGAGACTTTATTCATTCCAAGAGGTCTGTGGCAGAGACCCATTTAATCTTGGGCAGTCTGTGGCAGAGACTGCCCCGTTGCTGATTCGTGTGTCATCCCAGCTACTAGGCCATGTGAAAGGGGACTATCCGGGTGACCAATACCCACTCTAAACACAGAGTGGTAAGTGACTGTGAGCTGATATTTTTGGCTAGTATTGCTGAGTGCCTGAACCTTCCCCTACTCTTTTATACCTTCTACTTTCTCAACGTTTACTGCATAAGAAAATAAAGCCTAACTGTTTGAGGTTTTACATCTGCGTGGACATTGCATTAGTACCGACTTTCCTACCCAGACAACAAAGCTGAAGAGGTAACGCGCAAAACCCAAAATTAACCAGCGGCCCTCTAGGGGTTATTGCTACACGAGCATATAGAGGAGTAATGGCCTGTCGAATAGACACTGTTCAATCCCCTTTACGGTATATAACTCATTGTACATAGAAACTACCTCCCCTTTAATAGTCAGAGAGCAAGCTCCACGTGTAGGAGCATTCTGCTTCCCATTGCCGCCTTTATACTAGGTCCCCGGCGATCAGCACCATCCCAGCCACACAGCTGAAGTAGCAGCGCGGGCGGGATGACGTCACGCGCCTAAAGCCCGTCAGCACGCATGCACTGGCCCATACATTGCATAGCAACAGCCGGATAGAAGGAGCTAGGGCCAACAGATGACACGCAAGCCCAAATCCCTCCCCAACGCGGAAGGGCCGGCGCCAAAGAAAAAGCCAATGCAGCCAGCCGCCCAAAAGAAGGAAGGGGGGACACCATCCATTCCAGGACCCCGGGCTGAACGGCCCACACGTGGCGGGTGCACACGGTACAGAGCCCACCTGAAGTAGATCCAAAGCAGTACAGATGGAGAGAGGAATAGTGAATGAAGACAAGAGCAGACAATGGGGGAAAGTCCTACAAAAATAAATGAAAATAATGAAAAACAAATAAATGAACAAGAATATGAACATAAATAAAAATGAATAAAAAAAATAATAATATCAATTACTGACCAAGAAATCATGGGGCGAGGACATCCTAGTGGGCCGCATGATGGATACATAATCTCAGCAGACATATGGAACACACAATGTGGGACACAACAAAAAATATATAAATATGAATCAGACAAAGGTTGACGTTTGAGAAGAATGTTTACTTTTCAATACCACCTGAGGCAAAACCCTCCAGTATACGGCTTACAAGTGACTGCTTTGTTTAGGCCTGGAAAATGGGTAGCTTTGAAGAGGAGATGTATCCATCTAAGCTCCCTCTGGAGAAGGAGTTCATTCCAATCCACTCCTCTCAGGTTGGGGTGTATCCTATCAAGAGCCAAGAATTTGACCATGGGGAATTGTCCACCATGCAGCACCGCCACATGTCTGCCGAGGGGCAACTCAGGATCACAGATGAGGATGCCTGAGGACCGACCACGCCCATCTTTGCCTGTAGACACATACGCTGCTGGCCCCCTCACAGTGCCATGGGAATCTGCCTCTCCTTGTTGTCCTCCCAGACATGATGGGGGGGTGCTTATAAACAAAATGTGATAAAGATGTGGAAATGTGTATGTAAATGCACTTTAATCAGTGGAAAGTGGTGTTTGTTGCACTTTAACTTGAGTACTCATTAAACATACACACTCCACTGATGCACTAGAATATACTGCAGTAAATCGGCACATAACGCACTGAAATATACAGCGGTAAACTTGCAGTAACGCACTGAAATATACTGCGTTAATTGGCACGTAGCGCACTGAAATATACAGCGCTTAACTTGCAGTACCGCACTGAAATATACTGCGTTAAACAGCATGTAACGCACTGAAATATACTGCGTTAAACGTGCACTAATGCACTGAACTATACTGTAGTAAAACTGCCCTGACAAAATAAACTGACACTAATGTAAAAATTAATAGTCACTACACTCACACTGACTGAACTATCACTAGATTCACGCTAAACTGATATTCTACACTGACAATAGAATCACTAACTTCTAGTAGCACTGAACAGAGCCCTGTTCTATCTCTCTCCATGTCGATATCACACTACTAATGGCCGCTATTGATAGAATACTTTTATAGTGAGGGGCGGGACTAAGAGCAATGAGCCATGATTGGATAGAGTCATCATGGTAGGGTCCAATCATGGCTATGACAGTGCTCTGTACCCCGATTGGGCAAAGCTTTCATTGCTTCAGCCAATCAGGAATTCCAATGCACTGTGCAGCGGTGCATTGTGGTAATTCGGCGGGCCGAACAAACGGTCAAATGCCCCGATAATTCGGGTGTTCGACGAATGGGCAAACAGCCAATGTTCAGCCCGAACTCATACTCGGGCCGAACCGTTCTCCCATCCCTGGTGCCTACCATGATGGCAGTCTTAACCAGTTCGGCTCCAGAGCAATTTTTTTTTATTTGCCGCATACATGTAAAAATCTTAATTTTTGTCAAGAGCATTACTTAAACCCTCAGTACATTTATATATTTTCTGAGGCCGTGTAAAATGAAAAAGGTGATCGTTGCAAATTTTTGTTTCACGTGATATTTGCACAATTGTTTATTAAAACACAAATTTTACATTCCTAAAATGTAAAGTAGTGAGTGTATAGCTTGTATAACAGTGTAAATTTGCTGTCCCCTCAAAATACCTCAACACACAACCATTAATGTCTAAACCGCTGGCAACAAAAGTGAGTACACACCCAAGTCCAAATGTCCAAATTGGGCCCAATTAGCCATTTTCCTTCTACGGCGTCTTGTGACTCATTAGTGTTACAAGGTCTCAGGGGTGAATAGGGATCAGGTGTGTTAAATTTGGTGTTATCGCTCTCACTCTCTAATACTGGTCACTGGAAGGTCAACATGGCACCTCATGGCACAGAACTCTCGGAGGATCTGAAAAAAAGAAATGTTGCTCTACATAAAGATGCTCTAGGCTATAAGAAGATTTCCAAGACCCTGAAGTTGAGCTGCAGCACAGTGGCCAAAACCATATAGTGGTTTAACAGGACATGTTCTACTCAGAACAGGCCTCGCCATGGTCGACCAAAGAAGTTGAGTGCACGTGCTCAGCATCATATCCAGAGGTTGTTTTTGGGAAATAAACGTATGAGTGCTGTCACTATTGCTGCAGAGGTTGAAGGGGTGGGGCAGCCTGTCAGTGCTCAGACCATACGCTGCACACTGCATCAAAATTGGTCTATATGGCTGTCATCCCACAAGGAAGCCTCTTCTAAAGATGATGCACAAGAAAGCCTGCAAACAGTTTGCTGAAGGCAAGCAGACTAAGGACATGGATTACTGGAATCATGTCCTGTGGTCTGATGAGACCAAGAAAAACGTATTTGGTTCAGATGGTGTCAAGCGTGTGTGGTGGGAGCCAGGTGAGGAGTACAAAGACAAGTGTGTCTTGCCTACAGTCAAGCGTGGTGGTGGGAGCGTCATGGTCTGGGGCTGCATTAGGGCTGCCAGCACTGGGGGGCTACAGTTCATTGAGGGAGCTAGGAATGCTAACATGTACTGTGACATACTGAAGCAAAGCATGATCCCCTCCCTTCGAAGACTGGGGCGCAGGGCAGCAAAATGATAACGACCCCAAAGAAGCTGGGGTAAAGGTGATGGACTGGCCAAGCATGTCTCCAGACCTAAACCCTATTGAGCATCTATGGGACATCATCAAACGGAACGTGGAGGAGCGCAAGGTCGCTAACATCCACCAGACGTGATGTCGTCATGGAGGCGTGGAAGAGGACTCCAGTGGCAACCTGTGAAGCTCTGGTGAACTCCATGCGCAAGAGGGTTAAGGCAGTGCTGGAAAATAATGGTGACCAAACAAAATTTTGACACTTTGGGCCCAATTTGGACATTTTCACTTAGGGGTGTGCTTGCTTTTGTTGCCAGAGGTTTAGACATTATTGGCTGTGTGTTGAGTTCTTTTGAGGGGACAGCAAACTTACACTGTTATACAAGCTGTACACTCACTGCTTTACATTGTTTTTTCTTCAGTGTTGTCACATGAAAAGATAAAATTAAATATTTACAAAAATGTGAGGAGTGTACTCACTTTTGTGAGATACTGTGTGATATATATATATATATATATATATATATTGTGACAGCAGGAAGGTAAAGTCACCTGGTTGCATCCAGGGGGGTAGATATATTTCGCCCAGATTCAGGCTTTACGCCGACTTATACAACTAGGTGGAGAGTTGTATAAGCCCAGCTGAGGCTAGTAGGCTCATGGATGACTCATACCTCTAGGGAGAGTGCTGGGTGTCATACAGACAGGGAGTTGATGAGACCAGCTGAAGCTTGTCAGCTCATTTAGGCCTCTATAAGAACTCCCAGCTTCATTAGATGTTAGCTCATGCCTGGAACCAGACCTGTGTGGACTGTCTAGGGAGAGTGAACCCCTGTGCGGTGAGACAAAGCCTGTGTGGCTATTTGCTTGGACATTTAAAACCAGGGACTTAGGGACTAGGACAGCACTAGGCTGATCCCAGTTGTTAGTTAGGAAACCTGTATGTTTAGTCAGAGGTCAACTTGACCAGGATTTATTTTGTTTATGTTTCTTTTGCTTTGCTGTGTTTTGTCACTGTAAATAGAAAATAAACCGCACCTTTTTGATTTTGAAAACCACAACCTCCGTTTGCTGGGCCTGTTTTGTGTGGGGAGCCCATCCCGGGGGTCACACACACCCGCTGCCGAGCTAACCCCCTCACAGTTGCTGGAGAATGCGGGCAGTTTTTTTTTTAAGCCAGCATGGAGGAGATACTGAAGCAGCTGGCTCTAGCAAATGCCAATCAACAGCAGACAAATGCAGGTTTGCAAAAGAGCCTTGCAGCTCATCAACAGAGCCTTGCAGCTCAACAACAGAACTTCGCAGCCCAGCAGCAAGCTCATCAACAGAGCCTTGCAGCCCAGCAGCAGACAAACGCAACTTTGCAACAGAGTCTGGAGGCTCAGCAACGAGCCCAGCAGCAATCTGAGGCCCGCTTCATAGACCTGTTGCAGAAGCAAGAGCAGAGACTACAACAACAGATGGAAGCAGTAATGCAGCAACGTCCGCAGACCAGTGAGGAAAGCCGTCCCACTAATACCGCGTCCTTTGGGGTGAGTCGTTTATTGACAAAAATGACTGGAGAGGATGATCCAGAGGTATTTTTGACCACATTTGAAAGGACCGCTGAAAGAGAAAAGTGGCCTGAGGAGCAGTGGGCTGGACTGGTGGCTCCTCTGTTAACTGGTGAATCGCAGAAAGCTTACTATGACCTAGAGCCTAACCAAGCAAAAGACTATGTGATGCTAAAAGCTGAAATATTGGCAAGGCTGGGTGTCACCCAGGCTGTCCGGGCTCAGCGTGTGCATAACTGGACTTTCCAGCTTGGAAAACCCCCCAGGTCTCAAATGTATGATCTCATTCACCTGAGCAGAAAGTGGCTACAGCCAGAGACTTTGTCCGCACCAAAGATTGTGGAACGTGTTGTAATGGATCGGTTTTTGAGAGCTCTTCCTACTGCCATCCAAAAGTGGGTAAGCCATGGAGACCCAGAGACGGCCGATGGTCTTGTGGATCGTGTGGAGAAATACTTGGCTACAGAGAACCTGACGGCCTCTTCCAGAGACACTCGGACTTTCCACCCTAAGACCAGACCATCCCCAGGGGCGGATAAGAGGATTCCAAGGGGTGAGGGTGGAGAGAGTGAGAGGGTGGGAGCTCTACCCCAAGTTTGGCGAGAACAGCCTGGGAAATCAGCGGCTCAAGAGGCGGCAAGAAGGATCGTTTGCTACCGCTGCCGGCAAGCGGGACATATTCCAGGCAATTGCCCGGTTGTGGAGGAACCCATGCAGTGTGACTTTCTGACGGGCAGACGTCAGTCGCTGTGTGCGACAGTCGCATGCACTGCCATTCGAGGAACTGAGAAACATTTATGCAAAATGTGTGTTAATGGTAGAAATGTTGTGGTATTGCTGGATTCAGGTAGCCTTGTGACCCTGATAAAGGCTGAGTTAGTTAAAACAGAGGTCTCTGGGAATAGCAAGGTAGCTGTTATTTGTGTGCATGGGGACACCCGAGAGTATCCAGTGACTACAGTGTGTTTCGAGACCCCCAAAGGTACCCTCTCTCATCCAGTGGGCTTAGTATCTCAGTTACCGCATGACGCCATTGTGGGAAGGGATTTTCCGAAGTTCTGGGAACTGTGGGATGATCCTGAGCCCCTCACTGGTGCCCCTATGTACCAGGAATGTGATAGCCAGAACTCCCCTGAGAGTGGTGAGGACTCTCCGGAATTTCCCTTATCAGTATTGGTAGGGGAGACTCAAGAAACTGGAGAGGAGCCCACCTCCTCAGACGAAAACCTACCGTCTGTGGAGTTTTCTGATCTTGAGGTTCACAGGGAAAACTTTGCCACAGAACAGTTGAAAGACCCCGCCCTAATAAAGGCACGGGAAAACGTAGTGAAAATAGATGGCGAGTTAGTGAACCCAGATAATACCTGCACTTACCCATACTTCAGCGTAGAGAAGGACCTACTGTATCGGGTGGCAAAAAGGGCAGAAGAAACCGTTGAGCAGCTTGTGGTGCCCAAACCTTACAGGAAGTTGGTGTTGGAGTTGGCCCATGGGCACATTCTTGGAGGTCATCTGGGGACAGAGAAAACCCGAGAGAGGGTATTACAGAGATTCTATTGGCCGGGGGTGATGAAGGACGTAGAAAATTATTGTTCCTCCTGCCCTGTGTGTCAGAGGTCGGCCCCGATGCCACATTTCCGTAGCCCGCTGGTCCCTCTACCCATCATTGAGGTCCCGTTTGAGAGGATCGCCATGGATTTGGTAGGTCCTATAATCAAGTCCGCTAGGGGGCACCAGTACATATTAGTTATAATGGACTATGCCACCCGTTATCCAGAAGCGATCCCTCTCCGAAATACCTCGGCCAAAACCATAGCCAAAGAGCTATCTCTTGTGTTTAGCCGGGTGGGTATTTGTAAAGAACTGCTTACGGACCAAGGTACACCCTTTATGTCCCGGGTTATGAAGGAGCTGTGTAAATTATTCAAAGTGACGCAATTACGTACATCTGTGTATCACCCCCAAACCGATGGGCTGGTTGAAAGATTCAACAAAACCCTAAAACAAATGTTGAAGAAAGTGGTGGATAGAGATGGAAAGGATTGGGACTGTCTACTTCCTTATCTGATGTTTGCTATTAGGGAGGTGCCCCAATCCTCTACGGGATTCTCCCCCTTTGAGTTACTGTATGGGAGACACCCAAGAGGGCTGTTGGATATTGCCAAGGAAACTTGGGAAAGTGAGAGTTCTCCCCACAGGAGTGTGATTGAGCATGTCGCCCTGATGCAAGACCGAATTGCACAGGTAATGCCCATCGTGAAGGAACATTTGGCCCAAGCGCAGTTAGCACAGCAGAGAGTGTACAACCGTGGAGCCAAGACCCGTACCTTTTCCCCGGGGGATAGGATACTGGTACTTGTCCCTACGGTTGAAAGTAAATTCCTTGCCAAATGGCAAGGCCCCTACGAGATAATGGAAAAAGTGAGCGAAGTGAATTACAAGGTCAGACAACCAGGAAGGCGAAAGCCCGAACAGATCTATCACGTTAATCTGTTGAAAGCCTGGAGGGATAGAGAGTCCCTAGTCGCAGACACTTGGTCACCAGCTCAAACTGGTTGCGTGATTCCTGAGGTTGGAATAGCAGCCACCTTGTCACAACCCCAACAACAGGAGGTTAAGGAGTTTGTGCTTCGCAACAAGGAGGTATTCTCTGAGCTGCCGGGACAAACATCTGGGGTAGAGCATGACATCATTACCCCGCCCGGTGAAAGGGTGAAGTTAAAACCCTATCGGATCCCAGAGGCCCGACGGGAGGCAATACGGGAGGAAGTACAGAAAATGCTGAACTTAGGGGTGATAGAGGAGTCCCAAAGTGATTGGTCTAGTCCCATCGTGTTGGTGCCTAAACCGGATGGGAGCTGGCGATTTTGTAACGATTTTCGTCAGTTGAACAAAGTTACAAAATTTGACACCTACCCCATGCCACGTATAGATGAGTTGATCGACCGGCTGGGAACAGCCCGATACTTGACGACTCTTGACCTCACAAAAGGGTATTGGCAAATCCCCCTGGCCAAGTCGGCCAAAGAGAAAACCGCATTTGTAACCCCAGACGGGGCGTTCCAATATAAAAGAATGCCGTTCGGGTTACAGAATGCGCCGGCCACATTCCAGCGGAAAATGGACCAGATGCTGAGGCCCCATCGGAAGTATGCTGCGGCTTACCTGGATGACGTAATTGTCCATAGCACAGATTGGGCCTCACATCTGCCAAAAGTGCAAGCAGTCCTGGACTCTGTTCGGGAAGCGGGGTTTACGGCTAACCCCAAGAAGTGTACCATTGGGCAGGAGGAGGCCAAATATCTTGGGTACACCATTGGGAGGGGAGTAATAAAACCCCAACTCAACAAAGTCGAGGCCATCCAGAGTTGGCCACGTCCCAACAGCAAGAAGCAGGTACGAGCCTTTCTGGGAATCGCTGGGTATTATCGGCGATTCATTCCCCACTTTGCTTCTAAGGCTGTGCCCCTAACCAACCTGACGAAGGGGAAAGGGTCGGTCATGATTAAATGGACCCCCGAGGCTGAGGCAGCATTCCAATTCTTGAAACAAGCCTTATGTAGCCAGCCAGTGTTGTACTCACCCGACTTCTCTAAAGACTTTGTCGTACAAAGTGATGCGTCAGATGTGGGGTTAGGAGCAGTATTGTCCCAGGTCTGGAACGGGGAAGAGCACCCAGTCATTTACCTCAGCAGGAAGTTGAAGTCCCATGAGGTAAATTACGCCACCGTTGAAAAGGAGTGTTTAGCGGTGAAGTGGGCTCTAGATTCCCTTCGGTACTACCTGCTAGGTAGGCACTTTGACATGGTTACGGATCACGCTCCGTTAAAGTGGATGGCTCAAAACAAGGAAAGAAATAGAAGAGTGAATAGGTGGTTCCTGGCCCTCCAGGAATTCAACTTCACAGTAAAGCATCGCCCTGGCGTTCAAATGGGGAATGTGGATGCTTTGTCTCGAGTACATGAATGCCTGATTGCTGGTGTTCCAACCCCGAGGTTAAAACAAGAGGGGGGGGTATGTGACAGCAGGAAGGTAAAGTCACCTGGTTGCATCCAGGGGGGTAGATATATTTCGCCCAGATTCAGGCTTTACGCCGACTTATACAACTAGGTGGAGAGTTGTATAAGCCCAGCTGAGGCTAGTAGGCTCATGGATGACTCATACCTCTAGGGAGAGTGCTGGGCGTCGTACAGACAGGGAGTTGATGAGACCAGCTGAAGCTTGTCAGCTCATTTAGGCCTCTATAAGAACTCCCAGCTTCATTAGATGTTAGCTCATGCCTGGAACCAGACCTGTGTGGACTGTCTAGGGAGAGTGAACCCCTGTGCGGTGAGACAAAGCCTGTGTGGCTATTTGCTTGGACATTTAAACCCAGGGACTTAGGGACTAGGACAGCTGATCCCAGTTGTTAGTTATGAAACCTGTATGTTTAGTCAGAGGTCAACTTGACCAGGATTTATTTTGTTTATGTTTCTTTTGCTTTGCTGTGTTTTGTCACTGTAAATAGAAAATAAACCACACCTTTTTGATTTTGAAAACCACAACCTCCGTTTGCTGGGCCTGTTTTGTGTGGGGAGCCCATCCCGGGGGTCACACACACCCGCTGCCGAGCTAACCCCCTCACAATATATATATATATGTAGCGCTACCCCCAGTTAAGAGAGCCGCTGGTTTTTTCAGTTAGTTCGGGCCCTGTATACAGCACCGCCAACCCCCGGCAATCTACTCGACCCTCTATGGCACAGTTAGTCTAGGGAATGTTTCCTTCATATAATTCTATACCTGGTTATACACAATCTCACAGCAGGATAGGCAGTTAATATGCAATGATAGGTCAGGATTGGTAAACTATATCTGATTTACTTAGGTATAAAGGTATAGGTTAAACATAACACATAGCATACATGCAGAGCCCTGCAGCAATAAACCTATTAATAGTGATAGTGCAGAGTGATCACACGCCACGTGCAGCTATCTTCTCTATGCGCAATGTGGCGCAACAACAACGTTTTAAACCCCTGGTCAGGCCTGACTCAGATAAAGCTCAGTCTCTGTGAAAACAACTCTTCGCATGCAGATGAACGGTGGTGCACATTCAGGGACAGTATTTGTAATCTATAAACGGTTAATAAAAGAGGAACACTTCACCGGAAACTACACCACTAAGTTCAGCCACCAGTCTCCGGCGGGATAATAACTACAGCACGATGGGCCAAGGCAGTCACTAGGCCTAATCAAAGTACAAGCTAAATAAGCGAGCAGATGCTCGCTCACCCCTCCGGACGCAATCCCAGTCCGGGACTTCCACCACTGTGTTTCCACACACAGTGCCTGCAACGATCAGGTCTCTGGTCCAACTGATGTCAGCAACTCAAAGAAGTCAGGTGTCACCCAGGCTCAGCAGTGGGGTGGAAGGCTCTTTGGAAGGTATGCAAGGGCCAGGCCTCGGGCCTTGCACTGCAACAGATCCGCACAGGGAGTCCCCTTGATTGCAGCGCAGTGTCCAAAGAGGCCGAGCTTAGCCTCGCCCTTTCCTTTTGTAGCCCCACCCATGAGTCTCTGCGGTGGCCAAATGCACCCTTGGTGCCAAGCGGGGTTCTGGGTAACGTAGTCCATAGGGCCCTAAAGGAGACCCCGCTACACATATACATATATATATATATATATTGTGACAGCAGGAAGGTAAAGTCACCTGGTTGCATCCAGGGGGGTAGATATATTTCTCCCAGATTCAGGCTTTATGCCGACTTATACAACTAGGGAGTTGATGAAGCCCAGCTGAGGCTAGTGGGCTCATGGATGACTCATACCTCTAGAGAGAGGGCTGGGCGTCGTGCAGGCAGGGAGTTGATGAGACCAGCTGAAGCTTGTCAGCTCGTTTAAGGCCTCTATAAAAACTCCCAGATTCATTAGGTGTTTGCTCATGCCTGGAACCAGACCTGTGTGGACTGTCTAGGGAGAGTGAACCCCTGTGCGGTGAGGCAAAGCCTGTGTGGCCATTTGTTTGGACTTTTACTAAACCAGGGACTTAGGGACTAGGACAGCACCAGGCTGATCCCAGTTGTTAGTTTAGGAAACCTGCATGTTTAGTCAGAGGTCAAACTGACCAGGATTTATTTTGTTTATGTTTCTTTTTGGCTTTGCTGTGTTTTTGTCACTGTACATAGAGAAATAAACCGCACCTTTTGATTTTTAAAACCACAACCTCCGTCTGCTGGCCCTGTTTTTGTGTGGGGAGCCCAACCAGGGGGTCACACACACCCGCTACCGAGTTAACCCCCTCACAGTTGGTGGAGAATGCGGGCAGTTTTTTTTAAGCCAGCATGGAGGAGATACTGAAACAGCTGGCTCTAGCAAATGCCAATCAACAGCAGACAAATGCAGGTTTGCAAAGGAGCCTTTCAGCCCAGCAGCAAGCTCATCAACAAGCCCAGCAGCAATCTGAGGCCCGCTTCATAGACCTGTTACAGAAGCAAGAGCAGAGACTACAACAAATGGAAGCAGTAATGCAGCAACGTCCGCAGACCAGTGAGGAAAGCCGTCCCACTAATACCGCGTCCTTTGGGGTGAGTCGTTTATTGACAAAAATGACTGGAGAGGATGATCCAGAGGTATTTTTGACCACATTTGAAAGGACTGCTGAAAGAGAAAAGTGGCCTGAGGAGCAGTGGGCTGGACTGGTGGCTCCTCTGTTAACTGGTGAATCGCAGAAGGCTTACTATGACCTAGAGCCTGACCAAGCAAAAGACTATGTGATGCTAAAAGCTGAAATATTGGCAAGGCTGGGTGTCACCCTGGCTGTCCGGGCTCAGCGTGTGCATAACTGGACTTTCCAGCTTGGAAAACCCCCCAGGTCTCAAATGTATGATCTCATTCACCTGAGCAGGAAGTGGCTACAGCCAGAGACTTTGTCCGCACCGGAGATTGTGGAACGTGTTGTGATGGATCGTTTCTTGAGAGCTCTTCCTACCGCCATTCAAAAGTGGGTAAGCCATGGAGACCCAGAAACGGCCGGTAAACTTGTGGATCGTGTAGAGAGATACTTGGCTACAGAGAACCTGACGGCCTCTTCCAGAGACTCTCGGACTTTCCACCCTAAGACCAGACCATCCCCAGGGGCGGATAAGAGGATTCCAAGGGGTGAGGGTGGAGAGAGTGAGAGGGTGGGAGCTCTACCCAAAGTTTGGCGAGAACAGCCTGGGAAGTCAGGGGCTCAAGAGGCAGCCAAATGGATTGTTTGCTACCGCTGCCGGCAAGCGGGACATATTGCAGCAAATTGCCCGGTTGTGGAGGAACCCATGCAATGTGACTTTCTGATGGGCAGACGTCAGTCGCTGTGTGCGACAGTCGCATGCACTGCCATTCGGGAAACTTGGGAAAGTGAGAGTTCTCCCCACAGGAGTGTGATTGAGCATGTCGCCCTGATGCAAGATTGAATTGCACAGGTAATGCCCATCGTGAAGGAACATTTGGCCCAAGCGCAGTTGGCACAGCAGAGAGTGTACAACCATGGAGCAAAGACCCGTACCTTTTCCCCGGGGGATAGGATATTGGTACTTGTCCCTACGGTTGAAAGTAAATTCCTTGCCAAATGGCAAGGCCCCTACGAGATAATGGAAAAAGTGAGCGAAGTGAATTACAAGGTCAGACAACCAGGAAGGCGAAAGCCCGAACAGATATATCACGTTAATCTGTTGAAAGCCTGGAGGGATAGAGAGTCCCTAGTCGCAGAAACTTGGTCACCAGCTCAAACTGGTTGCGTGATTCCGGAGGTTGGAATAGCAGCCACCTTGTCACAACCCCAACAACAGGAGGTTAAGGAGTTTGTGCTTCGCAACAAGGAGGTGTTCTCTGAGCTGCCGGGACAAACATCTGGGGTAGAGCATGATATTATTACCCCGCCCGGTGAAAGGGTGAAGTTAAAACCCTATCGGATCCCAGAGGCCCGACGGGAGGCAATACGGGAGGAAGTACAGAAAATGCTGAACTTAGGGGTGATAGAGGAGTCCCAAAGTGATTGGTCTAGTCCCATTGTGTTGGTGCCTAAACCGGATGGGAGCTGGCGATTTTGTAACGATTTTCGTCAGTTGAACAAAGTTACAAAATTTGACACCTACCCCATGCCACGTATAGATGAGTTGATCGACCGGCTGGGAACAGCCCGATACATGACGACTCTTGACCTCACAAAAGGGTATTGGCAAATTCCCCTGGCCAAGTCGGCCAAAGAGAAAACCGCATTTGTAACCCCAGACGGGGCGTTCCAATATAAGAGAATGCCGTTCGGGTTACAGAATGCGCCGGCCACATTCCAGCGGAAAATGGACCAGATACTGAGGCCCCATCGGAAGTATGCTGCGGCTTACCTGGATGACGTAATTGTCCATAGCACAGATTGGGCCTCACATCTGCCAAAAGTGCAAGCAGTCCTAGACTCTATCCGGGAAGCGGGGTTTACGGCTAACCCCAAGAAGTGTACCATTGGGCAGGAGGAGGCCAAATATCTTGGGTACACCATTGGCAGGGGAGTTATAAAACCCCAACTCAACAAAGTCGAGGCCATCCAGAGTTGGCCACGTCCCAACAGCAAGAAGCAGGTACGGGCCTTTCTGGGAATCGCGGGTTATTATCGGCGCTTCATTCCCCACTTTGCTTCTAAGGCTGTGCCCCTAACCAACCTGACGAAAGGGAAAGGGTCGGTCATGATTAAATGGACCCCCGAGGCTGAGGCAGCATTCCAATTCTTGAAACAAGCCTTATGTAGCCAGCCAGTGTTGTACTCACCCGACTTCTCTAAAGACTTTGTCGTACAAAGTGATGCGTCAGATGTGGGGTTAGGAGCAGTATTGTCCCAGGTCTGGAACGGGGAAGAGCACCCAGTCATTTACCTCAGCAGGAAGTTGAAGTCCCATGAGGTAAATTACGCCACGGTTGAAAAGGAGTGTTTAGCGGTGAAGTGGGCTCTAGATTCCCTTCGGTACTATCTGCTAGGTAGGCACTTTGACATGGTTACGGATCACGCTCCGTTAAAGTGGATGGCTCAAAACAAGGAGACAAATAGAAGAGTGAATAGGTGGTTCCTGGCCCTACAGGAATTCAACTTCACAGTAAAGCATCGCCCTGGCGTTCAAATGGGGAATGTGGATGCTTTGTCTCGAGTACATGAATGCCTGATTGCTGGTGTTCCAACCCCAAGGTTAAAACAAGAGGGGGGGGTATGTGACAGCAGGAAGGTAAAGTCACCTGGTTGCATCCAGGGGGGTAGATATATTTCTCCCAGATTCAGGCTTTATGCCGACTTATACAACTAGGGAGTTGATGAAGCCCAGCTGAGGCTAGTGGGCTCATGGATGACTCATACCTCTAGAGAGAGGGCTGGGCGTCGTGCAGGCAGGGAGTTGATGAGACCAGCTGAAGCTTGTCAGCTCGTTTAAGGCCTCTATAAAAACTCCCAGATTCATTAGGTGTTTGCTCATGCCTGGAACCAGACCTGTGTGGACTGTCTAGGGAGAGTGAACCCCTGTGCGGTGAGGCAAAGCCTGTGTGGCTATTTGTTTGGACTTTTACTAAACCAGGGACTTAGGGACTAGGACAGCACCAGGCTGATCCCAGTTGTTAGTTTAGGAAACCTGCATGTTTAGTCAGAGGTCAAACTGACCAGGATTTATTTTGTTTATGTTTCTTTTTGGCTTTGCTGTGTTTTTGTCACTGTACATAGAGAAATAAACCGCACCTTTTGATTTTGAAAACCACAACCTCCGTCTGCTGGCCCTGTTTTTGTGTGGGGAGCCCAACCAGGGGGTCACACACACCCGCTACCGAGTTAACCCCCTCACAGTATATATATATATATATATATATATATATATATATATATATATATATATATACACATATACACATATACACACACACACACACATACACACATAAATATGACAGGGGCACATGGTTACTGTCTTGAGGGGTCTGAACGAGGTATAAGGAAGTTAATATTCTTCCTCCT
The DNA here is from genome assembly GCA_029206835.1 of Rana muscosa. Lineage (NCBI taxonomy): Eukaryota > Metazoa > Chordata > Amphibia > Anura > Ranidae > Rana > Rana muscosa. Next base: position 566,852,822 of record CM055118.1, read on the forward strand.
TCCCCCTCAGTTCCCCCCTTATTCTCTCTTCACTCCCGAATTCACCACCTCTGAGCTCTTGAATCGGGGAGTGTGAATTCTGACACAGATCACCAGTGAAGTGCTGAGATCGCAGCTTCATAAACTGGCCATTTCTGTGTCAGACAATGAGGGATTCTCTGCATGTGGAGATCATCGGTGAAGAACATCTTTGTTTCATAAATCGTTTATGAGCTGAGATCAGCGGTGATTTCATAAACGGACACCTGAGTATGATAGGTGATTGAATGGTGAATCTACACCTTCGTTTTGTAAAAAAAACAAAAAGTGCTCTATAGCACTGACTTTTTCCAGTGGCATACCCTTTTCATTATCTAGTAGTAGTTGTTCACATTCGACTGGACTAACTTGTCCAAGTCTTGATCTGAGATAAAAAGTATAGAAATCTTGTCATCTTGGTTTCATTTTTAGCTTTTTTTTTTTTTTTTTTTTAACAAGTTTCCAGTTGCCCAGGTTTACAGAAATTCTTTACTACACCCCACCCAGGTCAACATTCCGCCCACCAATTGTCTTCCCCTCCAATTTATAGCAAACTTGCAGCACAGGTTTTATGCAGAATTTCAAATATTTGGAATTTTGAAGAACTTCAGGAAAAACATGTTCATTTAAAATCTGCTGGATAAAAGACACATAGTTAAAGTACAACTAAAGGCAAAACTTTTTTTTTCGTTTTGGATAGAGTGGAGAGGGATTAGAACTTCTGTCAGTTTTTACTGCTCACTGTGCCCCCCTCGGTTAGGGAGATTCACCCTCTCTATTTGTCCTATTTACCATTATCATTGAAAGTGAAAGTAAAAGAAAATCCCAAACTTTGAGTTGTTCCCAGAAAAGTATTAGAGGGGAAATCTTTCAATGGAGACACTAGTTCTGGTGATCTGGGGGGTCCCCAAGAGATTCCCTTAATTTGCGGGGATTTCCTCTCACTTCCTGTTTGGCTATGGGACAGGAAGTAAAGAAAATCTCTGCAATGAAACAGATGGTGAAAAAAAGCTGACAGGGGTTATATTCCTCCCTTTATCAAAAATGAAAAAAAAGTTTTGCCCATAGTTCTAATTTAAGGGTAATGAAGTGTATGCCACCTCCTGGATCACTGGCTGTTCTTTTTTTTTTTTTTTTACAATTTACACTTTTGTTCATGCCACGAAGTATAGTTCTTGTATTCCCCCTCCAGAAAGGAACTCTCCTAAACTCCTGCCTTCCTTTGGAGCCCCCTCCATTGACTCTCTTAAACTCAAGCCACACTGTTTGTCGTTCCCCCCCCCCCCCCCCACTTTCTCGATTTGTCCTTTCACAGAACGCTTTGTATTCTGGAAACCATGCACAGAATACAAAGGACGTTGTGGCTGAAAAGTGCAGCCATCAATCTAAGAGGTGGCATACCCCTCATTACACTTGACTATTTTTTACCCAACAAACTTAAAAAAAAAAAAATGTTTATTTAAACGTTCCTACTGAAATTATAAATTTTTGTTTTAAACAAAGTGGAGAGGGATTAGAACACCTGTCAGGTTTTTAAGCCGTTTGTGCCCCCGATAGGGAGATTCACCCTATTTATCTTTATCACAGAACTTAAAGTAAAAGAAAATCCCAACTTTTAGGTTGTCACCAAAACTGGAATATAGTGCAAATCTTTCAATGACGGCACTAGTTCCAAGCACCCTGGGAACAACTCAGAATTCCCTCACTTTGGAGAGATTTCCTATCACTTTTTGTTTTGTCTATGGGACAGGAAGTAAAGGGAAATCTCAACAATGGGACACAGATGGCAAAAGCTGACAGAAGTTATAACTGCAGCGGGTACTCCAAATTTAGGGGGTCTCTATGTCCAAATTTAGGGGGATGACCCAAGCACTAGTTGGGCTCAGGCCTTCTAATTGTGCTGGACTCTACTTTGTTGCTGTGTGCCTATGTAGAGTTCCCTGTGGCCTGCAGGTGGCACTGCCATGTTGGGTCAGGGTTGAACCATAGGTTGCATTGGTGCGATTGGGTGTCCTCTCTCGGCTACCATGCAGTGGGCTGGTTCTGCCTGCTGTGCATGCCGGGAGAGGATATAAAAGAGGCAGATGCCATTATTCGGGGAGAGACCCGGGGACAAGTACCCGGAGGAGTGTGCCCCCTAAGGAGGGGGTGCGTACACCGACTAAAGAGTATCGGGCACCTTCGGCCCGAGACCGCAACGTTCCGGGTAGGCCCAGTACCTTCAACTGGGTCTACAGGCAGAACTTTGGAGTCCTAGGATGCCCGGGTGAGGGTATCCGCTCTGACCAAGAGGAAGCCAGGGGAGGATCGGTCCCATAACAGGAGATGAGTGATAGCTAGATTGCTGTCTCGGGAAAGGCCTGGTGACCTGTCGGAGGGAAGGATCCTATGCTCCGCAGAACTGACCCTGCGGAGTGCTGCTGCTCTTCGAGGACATACTGTACTTGTCCTTGGAGGATTTAAATTGCTTGTTCAAGCTCCGCATCGGCTGCTAGGACCATTGAGGGACTATCCGGGCGAGCTGTACCCACTCGGGACCGAGTGGTGATAAATCTGGGAGTTCTGTGCCTGAATCTGCTTTGGTTCAACTATTATCTCTCTCATCTACTCTCTCTTTTTTTTTTTAACATTTGTTTTTTATTGAATTTTTATATGCATAACATACATTGGTGGATGTGTCGACTAGACAGCATCCATATACCGGCCTATACCAACCGTCTAACATAGACCAATCTAACCAACCTTCCCCCTCCCTCCCCCCCCCTTCCCACCCCCCAGTCACATCTCGACTATTAGACGGATTTTGACATCAGTCACTTATAATTCTATCCATGCTGATTCCTGGTGTCCTAATCTACCAACTCGGTTTTGCCATGTTTAGCCGTCTAGACACATCACATTGGAATGAGCCATTCAAGATTCCATTGCCTGCGCCCCACAAACCTTTCCTACCCTACAGTACTATCAGAGTTAAGCCATGAGTGCCATACTTTATAAAATTTCTGTATACATCCCCTACTCCCCTATAAGGTAACATTGAATTTACTAGGCCTTTCCAAGCGGAAACGCTTGGAGCCACCGGTTTTTTCCAGGCAAGCAGGATAGCCTTCCTGCCATAGAAGAACAGTATACTCAACATTGTACGCATTGCTCTTGAGGGCACCACATCATCAACCAGACCCAGGAGACAGGTTTTTACATTCATTGGGATCGGGACCGACAAGAGATCTGTAATACATGCAGTGATATCTTTCCAGAAATTCTGTATGATTGGGCAATGCCAGAAAATGTGGTTAGCGTCAGCAGGTAAATGGGAACATCTCCAACACTCTGCCGAGGTCGAGGGAAAAATTCTCCCCAGTCTAGCCGGTGTGTAGTAACTCCTGTGTAAAAATTTAAATTGTATCAATCTGTCCCTGGCCGACACGAGATTCTTAAAAGGTTGAGACCAGAGGTCCTCCCAATCATCGCCTTGTACCTCTGGGACCTCTCTAGCCCATTTTTCCCGGCACCTAGTGATAGCTTTAGGGGTCACCTTAAAGAATTCCTTGTATGTGTCTGAGAGAGGCTTTGCCAGTTCCTCTCCTGTCAGCATCATTTCCAGGGATGAAGGTACAGATTCGACCCTTATTTCCTGAAATTGAGCTTGAAAAGCGTGTCGGACCTGTAAAAATCTAAACAGGTAATGATTGGGGAGGCCGTGTCTAGATTTAAGTTGTGAGAAGGTTTGTATTTCTCCAAAAGTCGTTATGTCTTTTAACGTCTTAATTCCTCTAACCGCCCAGATCATAGGATCTGGTAGGTTATAGAATTGTGGTAGATTTGGGTTCATCCAAATAGGGGTAGAGGGCGACACCCCCCGATAGTTGGGGCACGCTGTTTTTACCGCCATTTCCCAGGCTTTAATGTTTGCCTTCATCGTCTGTGTCAGTGGGAGATCAGATCTGGTGCCTCTAAATAGTGCATACTTCAGGCTTTCATATGATCCCAAGAGGGCCGCCTCTAAAACTGTAGCCGCATCACCATCATCTGCCACCAACCACCTGCGGGCAAAAACCATTTGACCCGCCAGATAGTATTTTTGCCAGTCTGGCACCGCTAGACCCCCTTGCACTCCTGGTTTCTGCAATACTTTTAGTCCAATTCTGGTGGGCCGGGGGGTCCACAAGAAGGTTGAGACCACACTGTCAAACTTCCGAAAGATAGCTTTCGGTATCCAGACTGGTGCATGGCGCAGGAAATACAGTACCACAGGGAGAAATTTCATCTTTAAGAGACTTATTCTGCCTACAAGGGATAGTGGGAGTTTGGACCAGGTCAGAGTCTTCTGCTTTAGTCTCGTAATTAAGGGAAGTATATTAAGAGGGATATAGTCCTGCACATTTGCCGTCACCTGAACTCCTAGATATTTTAGAGAGGAGACCCACTGTAATGGTAACTTGGGGTCAGCCTTGTCCCTAGCTCCTGGATCTATCGGCAGGATAGAGGATTTACCCCAGTTCACTTTCAGACCCGAGAAGGTGGCAAAGCGATCGATTGTCACCAGCGCTTTTTTCAGGGACTCCCCCGGGTCATCCAGGAACAGCAACATGTCGTCCGCATATAATGCCAAGGTTTCGTCAATCGTACCCACCCTTATGGAATTAATGTCTCGATCCGACCTAAGTGCCACTGCCAACGGTTCAAGAGCAAGGGAGAACGGGGACAGTGGGCAACCCTGCCTAGTCCCCCTACCCACCTCAAAGAAATCCGAGGTGGAGGTTCCTAGCCGAATAGCTGCTCTCGGTCGTCTGTAGAGCAGAGACACCCACCTCCTATATTGCGGTCCAAACCCCATCACCTCCAAAACCTTGAACATATACAACCAATCGACGGAGTCGAAGGCTTTCTCGAAGTCTATAGATACTAGAATTCTTTTACTGTCAGGTTTTGGTGGAATCTGCAGATGTGTGAAGAGTCTCCTTAGGTTCGTGTCCGTTGACTTACCTGGAATAAAGCCCGTCTGGTCAATGTTAACGATGGATGGGAGTACTGTCGCAAGCCTGAGGGCTAGTATCTTGGTCAAGATTTTTAGGTCCGTGTTAAGTAAAGCTATCGGCCTGTATGAAGCACATTCCCTCGGATCCTTGCCCGGTTTTAAAAGTAGAACCATATAGGCTTCCATCATGGAATCAGGCAAGGTATCATGTTCGTGGCAATACTCCAGAAGTGCATTTAGCCGTGGAGCCAGCACTTCTATATTAGCCTTGTAAAAGTCAGTTGGGAGACCGTCAGGACCCGGGGCTTTGTTAGGGGGGAAAGTAAAGATGGCCCGTTCAATTTCTTGTTTCGTAAGTCTAGCATCTAAAGTGCGCATGTCCGTGTCAGTTAATTTGGGTATGGGTAAGTCATTTAAGAGAGATTCCAAGGTCGACATGTCATAAGGAGAGATAGGAGAGTACAGGGTGGAGTAATATTGAACAAAGGTGTGCATAATGCGCCCCGGTTCGTCTATCAAGCTCCCCGCTGTGTCCTTTATTATTGGAATGCAGGTGGGTGAGTGGTAATCAGCCACCAGCATGGCCAATAGTTTGCCATTTTTGTCCCCTTCAGCAAAGGTCGATTGTGCGTTCCTGACTAGATCTGCACGGGCCTGCCCTGTAAAATGTACCGATAATGTACGTCTCGCTTCCATCAAGGCTGTATACGAGGCCCCCGTGGGGGAGTCAGCATACGCCCCGGCTCTCACTCTTTCCTCCTGCTGCAGCATCTCTGTTTCTTCCCCATCATTTTTCCTCACTACTTTAATGGCTGAGATGTACTCCCCTCGTGTCACTGCCTTGAATGCGTCCCAAACAATCGCGGGATCAGCTGTGTCTTCGTTGGTTGACCAGTACCCTTGCACGGCTTCAGTCACCTGAGCCGAGACCATTTCGTTTTGTATCCAGCCCGGTTGAAGCCTCCAACCCCCCCTCCGGGCCCCCACCTGAAAGGACAGGGTGACCGCAAGGGGGTTGTGGTCCGTCAGGCCCCCCGGGAGGTAAGAAACCTCCTTGACCCACGGCAGCAGCAGCCCGTTCCCGAAGGCCAAGTCGATTCTAGCGGCCGACCTGTGCGTTGTGGAGACATGAGAGTAACATTTATCAGTTGGATGCTTCCACCTCCAGAGTTCAGTTAAATTTGCCACCGATCCCCAACCATTCAAGTCTGAGGACCCCTTCCTATTCAGATTGGTGGAGTCCAAGGCCGCATCCAGGACGGCATTGAAATCCCCCAACACCACCAGCGGCAAATGAGCATAAGGAGCAAGTTTACTCAACAGACCGACCAACAGTTCTATCTGGAACGGGGGGGGGCACATATACATTTACCATTACAATACTTTTATAACATACATCCATCACCACCGCCACATATCTGCCTCCCGGATCAGAAATAACTTGTGTTATCGAGCAGGGGATGGACCTACTTATCAGGATTGAGACTCCTCTAGCAAAAGTAGAGTATGTCGAGTGCAGGGCTTTTTGGATCCACGGTTTCCGTAAGGAAAGGACCCTGCTACCATCCAAGTGTGTTTCCTGCAGGAGGATGACATGTGGTCTGGTCCGTTTAAGGTACTGGAAAATTGACGCCCTTTTTAGTTTGTTATTCAGGCCCCTAACATTCCAGGAGACAATCTTAATCTCATCCGCCATCTATTCTGAAATAGTCATAGCACATACTGCCCTGAAACAATGGCGCTCCCGGTGCCTGTCGACCCGGCGCCCCACCCCCCCAAGGCAGGAAGATTATACTCCCAGTGCAGAGTAGCTCCCGGCACCAATAGTTTCTTAACTCGTTCATCAAAAGAACACACAGCATAATTAATTGGACTAAATATTTTGTGCAACCTTCCCCATGTCGAGATGTGACTGTATTCAAACCCACCCTTGCTTTTATACCAACAACCCCCCCAACAACAACAACTTCGGTATATAGCTTCATCCCAAAACCAAAGAACAAAAAGATATCTTCTGCGGCTTCCTGCCGCCGTGACCTAAAGTTCGGCAGCTCTGTTGTCCTCCTCCGCCTCTCCACGTGCTCCTTACAGAATTAACACCGGGGTTACTCTCAGGGGGGCAAAGTGCAGCGAACATGCGTAGAAAGGAGTCAAAGTGCATGAGAGGCAACCCACTTTTGAAGAAAAATAAACTATAAAAATATAAAAGTATATATAAAGCAAAAACAAAGGTAGATTTGTAAAGAAGGGGGATTCAAAAGAACAGCGTGGGGGAACCAAGCCGAGACAGGAGCAGGTATCGATGACAACCCATAGCTGAGAACAAGTCCTCTATCTGTGCGGGTCACATTAATGGCAGAGACCCGTATATTGTGACCCCCTCCCAATGGGGGGGCCAGTGTGATGCTCAAAAATCAGGACACGTTCGCCCCAGCTGTTCCTCCTTCCGAAATGGGAGGGCTAACAAAAACAAAAAAATCATCCGGATCTATGCGGGAACCTCTGGGGGGAAATAAACATGTACGAGAGCTGGACCCCAGCCTGGCTACCACCTCCAGGACAAAAATATGATGCTTAGAGAGCTTTTTCCATCCACTCGCAGGCCTCCTCGGGGTGTTCAAAGAACTTCACTGTACCTTTAAATTGGACTCTGAGCTTGCTTGGGTACAGCAGGCTGTATGTAATCTCTTTTTCCCTTAAGCGCCGTCTGACCTCTGTGAAGGATCTTCTCTTTTGCTGTGTGGCCGCGGAGAAATCTGGAAACAGCATAATTTTTGCATTTTCATGTCGTAGCTCTTGCGTTCTTCTGGACAGGGCTAGGATCATGTCCCTGTCCCTAAAGTTCAGGAAACGGACCAAGAAGGGACGAGGGAAGGCACCCGGTGGCCTATTTCCGGTGGGGACTCTGTGTGCCCGTTCGACCACATACGTGGGAGGCATCTCTGGCATAGAAAGCAGGTGTTTAAAAAACCCTTCAGCAAACTGCGCAGGTTTGTCACCTTCAGCTCCCTCTGGGAGTCCCACCACCCTTATATTATTGCGCCTCTGTCTGTCTTCAGCATCTATGGCCCTATGTTGCAGGGCCCTCACCTGGTCTCTGAGCTCTGCTAGCTGGGCTCCATGGTTGTGGGATGTGTCCTCCACCTCCGACACCCGCGTTTCCACTGTCGTCAGGCGGCCTCGGATCTTGTCCAGGTCATGCCTGATCAGGTTACACTCTGAGGAGAGATGATCTATCCTCCCCATCAGCTCTGCCTTGCTGGCGCTGATAGCTTCCAGGATTGGCCGAGTAATAGCGTCCGCATCCACCGCGGGAGACTGCTCCAGCATCTGCTCCTCCTCGCCCAGCACTTTAACCTGCGCCATCTTGGACGTTCTCCCTGTGCTGGCGCGCTGGGTCTGCGGCGGTGAAGAAGCCAACATGGCGTGGGCGGGGCCTGCCACCATGTCCTTCCCAGCCCGAGTCTGCCGCTGCTCCGTGTGACCCCTCGCTGCCTTCTTTGCGGATGAGGAAGGCATCCTTAGCCTCCGCAGACCTTCCCCCGTTCGGTAGTGTGTTTGTGGGATGTAAAAACGTCCCGGTATGCACGGATTTTAGTCCGGAGTAGCGGAGCTGTGGGCGCGTGCTGCTGCCTTGTTCACATCCGGCCGGAAGTCTCATCTACTCTCTCTTACCTATCAAGCAAAGATACAAAATAAACTCAACGTTGGAGTTTAAGTGGTTTGGACATTGACTTTATTAAAGAGGGAAAAGTACAGACACGTCTCTACTCTCTGGAGATGGGAACCAGTGGAAGGAGGTAACTCGCTGCGGGACCCAGGTACATATACACCGCCTGACCTCTAAACTAGAGGACACGGGATTGTGGCATGGGTGCCTCTTCTTTCCCCTAAGAGGAGAGGGTAGTGCTACATAACCATAAAAAAAGTTGTGTTTTTAGTTCTACTTTAACTAGTAATATTGTAATCTGATAAAAAGGGTATAATCTCCACTAAACTGACTCATTATTGGACCCTGGCATTCAAACCTCAGCTAAAACAATTCACCTTCTGAATGCGCTTTTGTGGAATAGGTCTCATATCCGCTTTCCAACATGCCTAAAGCAATCTACACATTATAAAATGTTCTTATTCAATTTCCTTTACATTTACCTTCAACTATGTAGTGCAAGGGCCTGCCTGATTGCATAAAATTTGAAAGTGTTTAGGTTTGACCTCATAATATATACTTTTTGTAAATCTAAAGGAAAATTGTACAAGAAAATTGTATAATGCAGGGGTCTCAAACTGGCGCCCCTCCAGCTGTTGCAAAACTACAAGTCCCATCATGCTTCTGCCTGTGGGAGCCATGCTTGTAACTGTCAGCCTTGCAATGCCTCATGGGACTTGTAGTCTCACAACAGCTGGAGGGCCGCCAGTTTGAGACCCCTGGTATAATGTGTAGCCACTAGCCAGCTTTAGATTTCTTTGATCAACGCTGAATTTCTTTCATATACAAGCATTAAATATCACTACTAATGGGGAGGTTATTGCTACACGGAGCAAAGAGCATCAGTGTTGTTCCTATATATTACCCATTATTGCTAACAGTTCTTTGATCAGCTGTGATTGGACTGCATTAAGGATGAGCCGAACACCCCCCTGTTCGGTTCGCACCAGAACAGGCAAAAAATTTGTTCGAACTCGCAAACACTGTTAAAGTCTATGGGACATGAACATGAAAAATCAAAAGTGCTCATTTTAAAGGCTTATATGCAAGTTATTGCCATAAAAAGTGTTTGGGGACCCGGGTCCTGCCCCAGGGGACATGTATCAATGCAAAAAAAAGTTTTAAAAAATGCAATTTTTTCGGGAGCAGTGATTTTAATAATGCTTAAAGTGAAACAATAAAAATGAAATATTCCTTTAAATATCGTGCCTGGGGGTGTCTATAGTATGCCTGTAAAGTGGCTCATTTTCCCGTGTTTAGAACAGTCCCGCAGCAAAATTTAATTTCTAAAGGAAAAAAAGTCATTTAAAACTGCTTGTGGCTGTAATGAATTGTCGGGTCCCGGCAATATAGATAAAACTCATTGAAAAAAACGTCATGGGTCCCCCCCAGTCCTTTAGTGTCCCATATACACTCACCGGCCACTTTATTAGATACACCTTGCTAGTACCGGGTTGGATCCCCTTTTGACTTCAGAACTGCCTTAAAGTGGTTGTAAATGCAGAAGGTTTTTTTTCATCTACATGCATTCTACGTATGAAGATAAAAAGCTTTCTGAGTTTAGCAGCCCCCTCTGTCCCCCCCCCCTAATACTTACCTGAACTCCATCTCTATCCAGCGATTTTGCATGAGAGACTCGGCTGTCCAGGACACTCCCTCCTCATTGGCTGAGACAGCAGCGGAGCGTCATTGGCTCCTGCTGCTGTCAATCAAAATCAGTGAGCCAATGAGGAGAGAGATAGGGGTGGGGCCGGGCCGCGACTCCGTGTCTGAATTGACAAAGTGCAGTGACTCAGCTCGGGTGCCCCCATAGCAAGCTGCTTGCTGTGGGGGCATTCAGCAGGAGGAAGGGGCCAGGAGCACCAAACAGGGACCCGAGAAGAGGAGGATCAGGGCTGCTCTGTGAAAAACTACTGTACAGAGCAGGTAAGTATAACATCAAAGGTTTTGGTCCATATTGTGTGACAGCAGGAAGGTAAAGTCACCTGGTTGCATCCAGGGGGGTAGATATATTTTGCCCAGATTCAGGCTTTACGCCGACTTATACAACTAGGTGGAGAGTTGTATAAGCCCAGCTGAGGCTAGTGGGCTCATGGATGACTCATACCTCTAGGGAGAGTGTGGGGCGTCGTACAGACAGGGAGTTGATGAGGCCAGCTGAAGCTTGTCAGCTCATTTAGGCCTCTATAAGAACTCCCAGATTCATTAGGTGTTAGCTCATGCCTGGAACCAGACCTGTGTGGACTGTCTAGGGAGAGTGAACCCCTGTGCGGTGAGACAAAGCCTGTGTGGCTATTTGCTTGGACATTTAAAACCAGGGACTTAGGGACTAGGACAGCACTAGGCTGATCCCAGTTGTTAGTTAGGAAACCTGTATGTTTACTCAGAGGTCAAGTTGACCAGGATTTATTTTATTTATGTTTCTTTTGCTTTGCTGTGTTTTGTCACTGTAAATAGAAAATAAACCGCACCTTTTTGATTTTGAAAACCACAACCTCCGTTTGCTGGGCCTGTTTTTGTGTGGGGAGCCCATCCCGGGGGTCACACACCCGCTGCCGAGCAAACCCCCTCACAGTTGGTGGAGAACCAGTGCCAGTTTTTTTTAAGCCAGCATGGAGGAGATACTGAAACAGCTGGCTCTAGCAAATGCCAATCAACAGCAGACAAATGCAGGTTTGCAAAGGAGCCTTGCAGCCCAGCAGCAAGCTCATCAACAGAGCCTTGCAGCCCAGCAGCAAGCTCACCAACAGAGTCTGGAAGCTCAGCAACAAGCCCAGCAGCAATCTGAGGCCCGCTTCAGAGACCTGTTACAGAAGCAAGAGCAGAGACTACAACAAATGGAAGCAGTAATGCAGCAACGTCCGCAGACCAGTGAGGAAAGCCGTCCCACTAATACCGCGTCCTTTGGGGTGAGTCGTTTATTGACAAAAATGACTGGAGAGGATGATCCAGAGGTATTTTTGACCACATTTGAAAGGACCGCTGAAAGAGAAAAGTGGCCTGAGGAGCAGTGGGCTGGACTGGTGGCTCCTCTGTTAACTGGTGAATCGCAGAAAGCTTACTATGACCTAGAGCCTAACCAAGCAAAAGACTATGTGATGCTAAAAGCTGAAATTTTGGCAAGGCTGGGTGTCACCCAGGCTGTCCGGGCTCAGCGTGTGCATAACTGGACTTTCCAGCTTGGAAAACCCCCCAGGTCTCAAATGTATGATCTCATTCACCTGAGCAGAAAGTGGCTACAGCCAGAGACTTTGTCCGCACCAAAGATTGTGGAACGTGTTGTAATGGATCGGTTTTTGAGAGCTCTTCCTACTGCCATCCAAAAGTGGGTAAGCCATGGAGACCCAGAGACGGCCGATGGTCTTGTGGATCGTGTGGAGAAATACTTGGCTACAGAGAACCTGACGGCCTCTTCCAGAGACACTCGGACTTTCCACCCTAAGACCAGACCATCCCCAGGGGCGGATAAGAGGATTCCAAGGGGTGAGGGTGGAGAGAGTGAGAGGGTGGGAGCTCTACCCCAAGTTTGGCGAAAACAGCCTGGGAAATCAGCGGCTCAAGAGGCGGCAAGAAGGATCGTTTGCTACCGCTGCCGGCAAGCGGGACATATTGCAGCCAATTGCCCGGTTGTGGAGGAACCCATGCAGTGTGACTTTCTGACGGGCAGACGTCAGTCGCTGTGTGCGACAGTCGCATGCACTGCCATTCGAGGAACTGAGAAACATTTATGCAAAATGTGTGTTAATGGTAGAAATGTTGTGGTATTGCTGGATTCAGGTAGCCTTGTGACCCTGATAAAGGCTGAATTAGTTAAAACAGAGGTCTCTGGGAATAGCAAGGTAGCTGTTATTTGTGTGCATGGGGACACCCGAGAGTATCCAGTGACTACAGTGTGTTTCGAGACCCCCAAAGGTACCCTCTCTCATCCAGTGGGGTTAGTATCTCAATTACCGCATGATGCCATTGTGGGAAGGGATTTTCCGAAGTTCTGGGAACTGTGGGATGATCCTGAGCCCCCCACTGGTGCCCCTATGTACCAGGAATGTGATAGCCAGAACTCCTCTGAGAGTGGTGAGGACTCTCCAGAATTTCCCTTGTCAGTATTGGCAGGGGAGACTCAAGAAACTGGAGAGGAGCCCACCTCCTCAGACGAAAACCTACCGTCTGTGGAGTTTTCTGATCTGGAGGTTCACAGGGAAAATTTTGCCACAGAACAGTTAAAAGACCCCGCCCTAATAAAGGCACGGGAAAACGTAGTGGAAATAGATGGCGAGTTAGTGAACCCAGATAATACCTGCACTTACCCATACTTCAGCGTAGAGAAGGACCTACTGTATCGGGTGGCAAAAAGGGCAGAAGAAACCGTTGAGCAGCTTGTGGTGCCCAAACCTTACAGGAAGTTGGTGTTGGAGTTGGCCCATGGGCACATTCTTGGAGGTCATCTGGGGACAGAGAAAACCCGAGAGAGGGTATTACAGAGATTCTATTGGCCTGGGGTGATGAAGGACATAGAAAATTATTGTTCCTCCTGCCCTGTGTGTCAGAGGTCGGCCCCGATGCCACATTTCCGTAGCCCGCTGGTCCCTCTACCCATCATTGAGGTCCCGTTTGAGAGAATCGCAATGGATTTGGTAGGTCCTATAATCAAGTCCGCTAGGGGGCACCAGTACATATTGGTTATAATGGACTATGCCACCCGTTATCCAGAAGCGATCCCTCTCAGAAATACCTCGGCCAAAACCATAGCCAAAGAGCTATCTCTTGTTTTTAGCCGGGTGGGTATTTGTAAAGAACTGCTTACGGACCAAGGTACACCCTTTATGTCCCGGGTTATGAAAGAGCTGTGTAAATTGTTCAAAGTGACGCAATTGCGTACATCTGTGTATCACCCCCAAACCGATGGGCTGGTTGAAAGATTCAACAAAACCCTAAAACAAATGTTGAAGAAAGTGGTGGATAGAGACGGAAAGGATTGGGACTGTCTACTTCCTTATTTGATGTTTGCTATTAGGGAGGTGCCCCAATCCTCTACGGGATTCTCCCCCTTTGAGTTACTGTATGGGAGACACCCAAGAGGGCTGTTGGATATTGCCAAGGAAACTTGGGAAAGTGAGAGTTCTCCCCACAGGAGTGTGATTGAGCATGTCGCCCTGATGCAAGACCGAATTGCACAGGTAATGCCCATCGTGAAGGAACATTTGGCCCAAGCGCAGTTAGCACAGCAGAGAGTGTACAACCGTGGAGCCAAGACCCGTACCTTTTCCCCGGGGGATAGGATACTGGTACTTGTCCCTACGGTTGAAAGTAAATTCCTTGCCAAATGGCAAGGCCCCTATGAGATAATGGAAAAAGTGAGCGAAGTGAATTACAAGGTCAGACAACCAGGAAGGCGAAAGCCCGAACAGATCTATCACGTTAATCTGTTGAAAGCCTGGAGGGATAGAGAGTCCCTAGTCGCAGACACTTGGTCACCAGCTCAAACTGGTTGCGTGATTCCTGAGGTTGGAATAGCAGCCACCTTGTCACAACCCCAACAACAGGAGGTTAAGGAGTTTGTGCTTCGCAACAAGGAGGTATTCTCTGAGCTGCCGGGACAAACATCTGGGGTAGAGCATGACATCATTACCCCGCCCGGTGAAAGGGTGAAGTTAAAACCCTATCGGATCCCAGAGGCCCGACGGGAGGCAATACGGGAGGAAGTACAGAAAATGCTGAACTTAGGGGTGATAGAGGAGTCCCAAAGTGATTGGTCTAGTCCCATTGTGTTGGTGTCTAAACCGGATGGGAGCTGGCGATTTTGTAACGATTTTCGTCAGTTGAACAAAGTTACAAAATTTGACACCTACCCCATGCCACGTATAGATGAGTTGATCGACCGGCTGGGAACAGCCCGATACATGACGACTCTTGACCTCACAAAAGGGTATTGGCAAATCCCCCTGGCCAAGTCGGCCAAAGAGAAAACCGCATTTGTAACCCCAGATGGGGCGTTCCAATATAAAAGAATGCCGTTCGGGTTACAGAATGCGCCGGCCACATTCCAGCGGAAAATGGACCAGATGCTGAGGCCCCATCGGAAGTATGCTGCGGCTTACCTGGATGACGTAATTGTCCATAGCACAGATTGGGCCTCACATCTGCCAAAAGTGCAAGCAGTCCTGGACTCTGTTCGGGAAGCGGGGTTTACGGCTAACCCCAAGAAGTGTACCATTGGGCAGGAGGAGGCCAAATATCTTGGGTACACCATTGGGAGGGGAGTAATAAAACCCCAACTCAACAAAGTCGAGGTCATCCAGAGTTGGCCACGTCCCAACAGCAAGAAGCAGGTATGAGCCTTTCTGGGAATCGCTGGGTATTATCGGCGATTCATTCCCCACTTTGCTTCTAAGGCTGTGCCCCTAACCAACCTGACGAAGGGGAAAGGGTTGGTCATGATTAAATGGACCCCCGAGGCTGAGGCAGCATTCCAATTCTTGAAACAAGCCTTATGTAGCCAGCCAGTGTTGTACTCACCCGACTTCTCTAAAGACTTTGTCGTACAAAGTGATGCGTCAGATGTGGGGTTAGGAGCAGTATTGTCCCAGGTCTGGAACGGGGAAGAGCACCCAGTCATTTACCTCAGCAGGAAGTTGAAGTCCCATGAGGTAAATTACGCCACCGTTGAAAAGGAGTGTTTAGCGGTGAAGTGGGCTCTAGATTCCCTTCGGTACTACCTGCTAGGTAGGCACTTTGACATGGTTACGGATCACGCTCCGTTAAAGTGGATGGCTCAAAACAAGGAAACAAATAGAAGAGTGAATAGGTGGTTCCTGGCCCTCCAGGAATTCAACTTCACAGTAAAGCATCGCCCTGGCGTTCAAATGGTGAATGTGGATGCTTTGTCTCGAGTACATGAATGCCTGATTGCTGGTGTTCCAACCCCGAGGTTAAAACAAGAGGGGGGGGGTATGTGACAGCAGGAAGGTAAAGTCACCTGGTTGCATCCAGGGGGGTAGATATATTTCGCCCAGATTCAGGCTTTACGCCGACTTATACAACTAGGTGGAGAGTTGATGAAGCCCAGCTGAGGCTAGTGGGCTCATGGATGACTCATACCTCTAGGGAGAGTGTGGGGCGTCGTGCAGACAGGGAGTTGATGAGACCAGCTGAAGCTTGTCAGCTCATTTAGGCCTCTATAAGAACTCCCAGATTCATTAGGTGTTAGCTCATGCCTGGAACCAGACCTGTGTGGACTGTCTAGGGAGAGTGAACCCCTGTGCGGTGAGACAAAGCCTGTGTGGCTATTTGCTTGGACATTTAAAACCAGGGACTTAGGGACTAGGACAGCACTAGGCTGATCCCAGTTGTTAGTTAGGAAACCTGTATGTTTACTCAGAGGTCAAGTTGACCAGGATTTATTTTATTTATGTTTCTTTTGCTTTGCTGTGTTTTGTCACTGTAAATAGCAAATAAACCGCACCTTTTTGATTTTGAAAACCACAACCTCCGTTTGCTGGGCCTGTTTTTGTGTGGGGAGCCCATCCCGGGGGTCACACACACCCGCTGCCGAGCAAACCCCCTCACAATTGACATAAAAGAATCATACAGTTGCTGCAGATTTGTCAGCTGCACATTCATGATGCAAATTTCCTGTTTCACCACATCTCAAAGGTGCTCTATTGCATTGAGATCTGATGACTGTGGAGGCCATTGGAGTACAGTGACCTCATTGTCATGTTTAAGAAACCAGTGGCGAGATTTGATTTGAGCTTTGTGACATGGTGCATTATCATGCTGGAAGGAGCCATCAGAAGATGGGTACACTGAAGTCACAAAGGGATGGACACAGTCAGCAACAATACTCAGATGGGCCGTGGCATTTAAACGATGCTCAATTGGTACGAACAGGGCTCAGAGTGTACCAAGAAAATATCCCACACCATTAACCCAAAACCAGCCTGAACCATTGATACAAGGTAGGATGGATCCATGCTTTCATGTTGTTTACACCAAATTCTGACCCTACCATCTAAATGTCGCAGCTGAAATCGAGACTCATCAGACCAGGCAACACTTTTCCAATCTTCTATTGTCCAATTCTGTAGCCTCAGTTTCCTGTTCCTAGCTGACAGGAGTGGAACCTGGTGTGTTCTTCTGCTGCTGTAGCCCATCTGCTTCAAGGTTCAATGTGTTGTGCATTCAAAGATGGTATTCTGCAAACCTTGGTTGTAATGAGTGGTTATTTGAGTTACTGTTGCTTTCTCTAATCTCAAACTAGTCTGCCCGATCTCCTCTGTCCTCTGACATTAACAAGGCATTTTTGGTCCACATAACTGCTGCTCACTGGATATTTTCTCTTTTTCGGACCATTCTCTGTAAACCCTAGAGATGGTTGTGCGTGAAAATCCGAGTAGATCAGCAGTTTTTTAAATATTTTGACCAGCCCGCCTGGCACCAACAACCATGCCATGTTCAAAGTCACTTAAACCCCCTTTTTTCCCCATTTTGATGCTCAGTTTAAAATTCAGCAAGTCATCTTTACCATGTCTAGATGCCTAAATGCATTGAGTTGCTGCCATGTGATTGGCTGATTAGCCATTTGTGTTACCAAGCAATTGAACAGGTGTACCTAATAAAGTGACCGGTGAGTGAATATTGCACATTCACACAAGTCCCTCCAGGAGTTACAATCTAAGGTCCCTAAACTCACATTCATACATACACATACTAGGACCAATTGAGACAGGATCCAATTAACCTACCAGTCTTTGGAGTATGGGAGGAAACTCACATAGGCACAGGGAGAACATGCAAACTCCAGGCAGGTAGTGTAGCAGTTGGAATTTGAAACCGACGACCCTAGTGCTGCTAGGTGGAATTGCTAACCACCTGCATAAGAGTGCGTTGGATTTGGGATTCTGAGCATTTTACAAGAAAATTGGTTAAATTGCCTTTGCTGGATAAGTACTTTTTTATGTATTAATTATGCCCAAATGTTTTATTTGCAGTTGGGACCTTTTCTCTACTACACTGACCTCAAATATTTTTACCTGTAGTAGTTACATATATTCATACGTAACTATTACAGCTTGCGTAAAAGCTGCAAGGCACATACAGTTCCGGTAATGCAGACCTTTTGTTGAGTAATATAGAAAAGAAATTCCCTTCCTGCTTCTTTTAAAGCCTGGGGTCTGCAATTCCTGTGGGGAAACAGTGTAAACTCTAGACTGCTATTCAGAGGCACTCTGGTTATGCTCTAGTAGTCTAGAGTACATATTCTTCTACATATTTTTGGTAAAAAAAAATCGCAATAAGCGTATATGGATTGGTTTAGGCAAAAGTTATAGCGTCTACAAAATAGGGGATAGAATTATGGCATTTTTATTTATTTTTATTTTTTACTAGTGTAGCAACCTCACCTCTGCCTCCCTCTTCTCGGTCAATGGCTCTCGTCTAGGAGACCAGGGAGGAGAGTGTGGCGCACCACCAGCTCGTATCCTCTTGTGTGCAGAGGTGTGAGCTATAACTTTTTACCCTTGGGCCTGTGCCCCTGTCCAGAGCCAAAACTTCCCTTGAGAATGACCCTCTAACTCCCAGAAAGTCAAGTTCCACACCACTGAAAGTCCAACACTTATTTATTCTTCAGAGCAATAAATAGTCCTTTGAGAGCGACTGGTTAGACATAGAACAGTTCACAACACAGTGGGGAGGAGGTCCAGACACAAACTTGAACTTGGGTTTTCTCCTGTTCCGTTATGCGCGAACAGGCTTGGCGCACAGTCGCTGCCCCTGACCGTGAGGGGGTCTCTGCCACAGACCAGATGAATAAGGCCTCTGCCACAGACCTGGTTGTTGGGTCTCTGCCACCGACCCGATTCACGATGGGTCCCTGCTACAGACCATGAGAACGTGGACTACCTTCTTTGAGAACTGGCCCCTGTCAGAGAGAGGACATCCACCCGGACAGTTACCAGAGGCTCTGCCGTCACCAGCAAATGCTGCACTGGATCTTCGGAAGGGTCACCTCCCTGGCCTCTTCGTCCCAGATTCGGGTGTCCAAAACCGGAGGACACCCTAGGAGCCCTCGATCCCTTGCGGGACCCAGTCGAAGGTACTGGGCCCCAGGCCTCCAGAGAGTACCTCACCCCAGACTAAAGGTGTCCGGGATGGAACCGCAACTCCATCCCCGGGCCTAGGGCGCCCGGAAACCACACGCACACATACACCCAGGCTGAAGGTGCCTGGGCGCGGACCTCGTGTGGAAGATGTCTGCCCCCTTTATACCCTCTCCCAGCATGCACAGCGGGTTCCCCACCCCGCTGTACTACTGCCGCAAGAGGACACAAAGGGCACAGCCCTCCAATGGTGGTTCAACCCCAGCCTATGGCAACAGCGCCCCCTATAGGCCGCAGGGAACTGGACACCATTGATATCCTCCACTGGCATAAATTGGTCCAGGAATCCTAACAACTGCTGCATCTGAGCCTGATACCACCCAGATGCCTCCCCTAAATATGACCACCCGCTACACTAGTAATGGCGACAATCTGCGATTTTTATTGTGACTGCGACATTGCGGCGGACACATCGGACACTTTTGACACATTTTTGGGACCATTCGCATTTATACACTGATCACTGCTATAAAAATGCATTGATTACTGTATAATGTGACTGGCAGGGAAGGGGTTAAATGTGTATCCTAGGGAGTGATTCTAACTTTAGGGGGCGGGGACTCACAAGGAGAGGAGACCGATCTCCTTACCTCTGACAGGACGTGGATCTGTGTGTTTACACACACAGATCCACGGTCCTGCTGTGATTGCGGGCAATCGCGGGTGCCCAGCGGAAATCGCGGCCGCCGGGCACGTGCACCGGGTCTCGAGCGATGGCGCACGCCCCCTAGACGGCCGGGAAGCCCAGGAAGTCATATGATGTCCACTCAGGATGGGAGATCCCTCTTGCGGACGTCATATTACTATGGGCGGGCATTGAAGTGGTTAAACAACTTTCCTATCAGGGCAATTTTTTTTTAAAAATTGCACACGTTAAAATCTGCATTTTTTTAAATAAATTACCATTTATCGGCGTATAACGCGCACCCTAACTTTAAGAGGGAAGTTTCAGGGAGAAAACTTTCCACAGCCCCCCTGCGTATAACATGCAGGCACAGTTTACCCTCTATTTTTAGGGTAAAGAAGTGTGTGTTATACGCCAATACAGTACTTTATACCCTAACAAACAAATATTTTCTGAAAGCAGAAAACCTGGAGAATCTAACAATGGCACATGCAATTTTTTATGTCGCACAATATTTGTGCAGCTCTTTATCAAATGCCTATTTTCAGGGAAAATACACTAAAATTAATTTTAGTGCAAACAAACATAACCCTTTCATGACTAAGCCAATTTCTGACATTTGTTGCTTACAAGTTAAAATCCGTATTTTTTGCTAGAAAATTACTCAGAACCCCCAAACATTATATATATTTTAGCAGAGAATCTAGAGATTAAAATGGCAATTGTTGCAATATTCTATGTCACACTGTATTTGCACAGCAGTCTTTCAAACACACTTCTTTAGAAAAAAAGACACTTTCATGAATAAAAAAAAAAACTAAACAGTAAATTTAGCCCAATTTTTTTGTATAATGTGAAAGATCATGTTACGTTGAGTAAATAGATACCTAACATGTCATGCTTTGAAATTGCGCACACTCGTGGAATGGCGACAATCTACGGTACCTAAAAATCTCCATAGGCAGCGCTATAAAATAAATAAATAACGGTTACCAGGTTAGAGTTACAGAGGAGGTCTAGTTTTTTGCTAGAATTATTGCTCTCGCTCCGATGATTGCGGCGATACCATATACGCATACATCTACACCATTTACATATAAGGGCGCGACAACTTTGCTGCATGAGCTTGCGGGCACAGGGGCACTTTAAAAAAAATATATAAAAATTCAATTTTTTTTTTTTTTTTTTTTGTTTTACATTGTCACTTAAATAAAATAAAAATGTGACCACTTTTATTGCTGTCACAAGGAATGCAAACATCCCTTGTGACAGCAATAGGTGATGACAGGTACTCTTTATGGAGGGATCAGGGGGTCTAAAAGACCCCAAATCCCTCCTTTGCACTTCAAAGTATTCAGATCGCCAAAAACTGCAATTCTGAATACTGCAATTTTTTTTTTAAAGGCGCCATTGACAGCTGAGTAAACCAAAAGTGATTTTTCCGGCTTCCTTCCAGTCTCACTCTAGCCGGCGGAAGTGCCGGATTGTGGATCAGGTCTCCCGGTGGGACGGGAGGCCCGGGAAGAGTGGCAGAAGGCGTGGGGAACGTCCCTTCCCGCTCCTCCAGGATAACAGCTGAGTGGCTTTTAGCCGCATCGGTTGCTATCCCTGAAGAGCGGACTGCCCGCTCTAAAAACCAGTACCGAGATGATGCCTGCAGCTGCAGGCATCATCCCGGTATAACCCCTGAAAGCCGAGGCCGCATTTGTGCGTACGGTCGGCGCTAAGGAGACAATATTATACCCTGTGCATGCGCCTGAGAAATCACAAAAAAGTTATGATACCAAAAATTTTCAATAGGCAATGTTTTAAAAGCCTTACAGGTAATCAATTTAGAGTGGACTATAAATTATGGTCCTAGAATTGTTGCTCTTAGCAACGATATTCTCCTGCGCACTGGTGTGATGGTGCAGATCGGAAGAGGACTTTGTAGTCGCAGGTGGATATTACTGAAAAGGCCTTGCTGTCCTCTAGGACTGGGGTTGTCCTCAGAATACTGTGAAAAATAGAGAAAAACAGAGGGCGCACTGGCCTAGTGCATTATCCAACATACATGTATTGAAAATACTTAAAATAACATAAAAACTACTCACAAGTGTAGGTAGTAAACACACTAATCAAGCAACTGCAAGTTGCTATAATCTTCCAACTTTGACAGAGCCTCTAGCTCAGGGAGGACCTCAACAGGGTCCATGCCAGCTAACACGTTTCGGAGGAAACCATTCTCAGGGCTCCAAATCTATGTTGGATAAGGCCCTAGGCCAGTGTGCCTTCTATTTTTATCTATTTTTCACAATTGTTGCTCTCACTCTGACTTTAACTGTGATATCTCTAATGTGCAGCAAATTTTATGTTAACACATGCCGTATGCTGTATGTTTACATGGGGGTGATGTGGGTGCTTTTAATTATTCCAAACCCAGACTGAACCTATACCAACCCCTAACCACAATATACCTAACCTTTACCTCATCTGAACTACAACTACCTTGCACCTGTGCTGAGACTATACCGTACCTATACCCTACCTATACTGCATGCAGGCAGTGCTAATTTAGTCAACAAAAATATTTTCATCTACTAAATCAATACTATTTTAGTTGACTAAAATACGACTAAAATACGACTAAAACACGACCAAAACTAAAATGGCACTTAAGTGAAAAGACTATAACTAAAACTAAATTTAAAGTCAAAATTAACAAAATCAACACTGCACTATCACATAAGAATATGTAGGGGGCTTCTATTAAGCTGCTAATTTTATATATTTGCAAAAAAAAAGTATGTGAACCCTTTTTGAATGATGGATTTCTGCAGAAATTGGTCATAAAATGTGATCTGATCTTCATCTAAGTCACAACAATAGACAATCACAGTCTGCTTAAACTAATAACACACAAACAATTTAAATGTTACCATGTTTTTATTGAACACAACATGTAAACATTCACAGTGCAGGTGGAAAAAGTATGTGAACCCCTAGACTAACGAGATCTTCAAGAGCTCATTTGAGTGAGGTGTCAGCCAACTGGAGTCCAATCAATGAAATTAGATTGGAGGTGTTGGTTACAGCTGCCCTGCCCTATAAAAAAAAACACACACCAGTTCTGGGTTTGCTTTTTACAAGAAGCATTGCCAGATTTGAATGATGCCTCGCACAAAAGAGCTCTCAGAAGACCTACGATTAAGAATTGTTGACTTGCATAAAGCTGGAAAGGGTTATAAAAGTATCTCCAAAAGCCTTGCTGTTCATTAGTCCAAATTGTCTATAAATGGAGAAAGTTCAGCACTGCTGCTACTCTCCCTAGGAGTGGACGTCCTGTAAAGATGACTGCAAGAGCACAGCGCAGACTTCTCAATAAGGTGAAGAAAAATCCTAGAGTGTCAGCTAAAGACTGCCAAAAGTCTCTGGCATATGCCAACATCCCTGTTAGCGAATCTACAATATGTAAAACACTAAACAAGAATGGATTTCATGGGAGGATACCACAGAGGAAGCCACTGCTGTCCAAAAAAAACATTGCTGCACGTTTACAGTTTGCACAAGAGCACCTGGATGTTCCACAGCAGTATTGGCAAAATATTCTGTAGACAGATGAAACCAAAGTTGAGTTGTTTGGAAGAAACACACAACACTATGTGTGGAGAAAAAGAGGCACAACACCCCAACATCAAAACCTCATCCCAACTGTGAAGTATGGTGGTGGGGCTATCATGGTTTGGGGCTGCTTTGCTGCGTCAGGGCCTGGACGGATTGCTATCATCGAAGGAAAAATTTATTCACAAGTTTATCAGGACATTTTGCGGGAGAACTTAAGGCCATCTGTCCACCAGCTGAAGCTCAACAGAAGATGGGTGTTGCAACAGGACAACGACCCAAAGCATAGAAGTAAATCAACAACAGAATGGCTTAAACAGAAGAAAATACGCCTTCTGGAGTGGCCCAGTCAGAGTCCTGACCTCAACCCGATTGAGATGCTGTGGCATGACCTCAAGAAAGTGATTCGCACCAGACATCCCAAGAATATTGCTGAACTGAAACAGTTCTGTAAAGAGGAATAGTCAAGAAATACTCCTGACCGTTGTGCACGTCTGATCTGCAACTACAGGAAACATTTGGTTGAAGTTATTGCTGCCAAAGGAGGTTCAACCAGTTATTAAATCCAAGGGTTCACATACTTTTTCCACCTGCACTGTGAATGTTTACATGGTGTGTTCAATAAAAACATGGTAACATTTAATTCTTTGTGTGTTATTAGTTTAAGCAGACTGATTGTCTATTGTTGTGACTTAGATGAAGATCAGATCACATTGTATGACCAATTTGTGGAGAAAAATCCATATAATTTCAAAAGGGTTCACATACTTTTTTTTTTGCAACTGTGTGTATGTATATATATGAAAAATGCTTTTCTTATTTTTTTTCCTTAATATTTAATGTTGGTAATATAGCCAATAGAGTTGACATTTTTATTTTATTTTTTTGATTTTCAGGTTGTACTTCTGCTTGTCAAAAAGCAATATATTTATTTGTTTGTTTATGAAACTTGGTTTTATTTATAAAGACGTTTTTATATCGCAACGACTAAAATCTGTGTCTGTAGTACATGTTCAAACCTTAAAACTATCAATAATAACATATTACATTTTTACTCCAGGAGTATATAATGAGTTTGGCAATGCTAAAGAAATGCTTAAATAATGCATTAAAATTGAACTAAACCCATTCAATTTTAGACGCCTAAAATGTACTGGAGATTTTAGTCAACTAAAATATGTCTAAAACTATTCAGATGACTAAAATACGACTAACGCTAAACGCTAAAATGTCATTTTTGTCAAAATCTAAATTTGATGTCAAAATTACCACTGCATACAGGTTATCTGGGACAGTATATTAAGTTTGCCCTTACTACTTGGTTTGGTGCCTGTTTTCTTTGATATAACACTACTATCGGGTACTAAGTATTACTTTCAGTAAATTCCTGTGATATTGTATGTTTGTACACTCAAACTCTGGTGTCAGAGGGGCTGAGGTTCTTGAGAAGGTTGAAGCAAAGAACAGAGGACCCATCCTTTCCAGTGGCTCCTATGGAGGTAGCGATACATCAACAATAGGATAGATCACAAAATAGATTTTGTACTTTTTATTTAAAATAAACTTAGTTGTTTTTTTTTTGTTTGTTTTTTTAAACTACCACTAGGCAAACTAGCATTTTTTTATATTTTCAACTTGTTATATGTTTAGTATTTATAGAATTTTTTTTTAAGAAAGGGTCAACAAAAAAAGCCTTGTCTTGATATTAAAAAGTAAATACCAAATTAGTCAATCTGTAGCTAAAATGTTAAGACAGTTTTAGTTCTTTAGGACGTACACAGGTGCCAGAGCTTAAATACTTTAAATACCATAATAGCATGTCAGGTGAACCACTATTTGTGCTTATATTTAGCTATCTTATCTCTCTGGCTGCGAAATACCTTGCTGCTTGTAGAAAAGGTCTCTGCGCATTTAGTGATGTCAAACTGCTGATCTAATTCAAGATGAGGCATATAAATTTAATAGGAGGATTGCATTTTACTCAATAAAGATTTATATCACAAAACAGAACTGCATTTTAGTAATCTTTCATGGGTTGGAACGAATAACTATTATCATGTCTGAGCCCAATTAACAAAAGACAGTTTGTTGAAATTGGAAGATGTAGTATGGAAGGAATGGCAAAAGCTCACGATTTCTTATTTTCCACCTCACCCCCCTCTCCTCTACCACTTTTGGGGAGACAGCTCTAGATCCCTTGTCCTTTTGGTAAAAGTCTGCAACTACAGTATTTGTAGCTGCTGACTTTTATTTTTTATTTTTTAGGGGTGGGGGGGACTGAATATTTTTCTTTAACTACCACTTTGAAAAAATGGGTACACTTATCCCCCTCCACAAGCATTTTTGGTATGTACTATATTTGCCTTAAATGCAGCTCTCATGTGACTTATTATGACTTCAACAGAAGACAGATAGATTTACAAGCTGTAGAAATGTCTCGCTACTGAAGTCAGAGGATTTTTTTCTTTGCATGCCCAGATAGACAAAGGGGTTGGTTGAATAAAGGAAAATAGACTGTTCAGTGGCCTAAAATAGCAATAACAAAGTGAATAGTGAACATTTAGACTGGGTTCAGACTGGAGCAGGAAGTGTCTCACAGCAGGGGTCCGGTGCGTCTCTATTCACCGCTTCAGGTCCGATTTCGCTCCGGAGATGTGAACTGGCTCCATTGGGAGCTGGTCACAATCTCCTGCTCTGCAAATTGGATGCGGGGAAACCCGCATCTGATTTTACAATAGTCTGAACCCAGCCTGAAAGATAAATATGTACAGATTGGCTTAAGGCTCCATGTACACAGAAGCTCAAAAACGATCGTTTTTAAAGCAGCAGAAAAAGCTAGCTTTTATCAGCGTTTTTTTACTAGCGTTTTTCAGTGTAGCTTTTTTTAGCTTTTTTTTTTTTTCAATGGACCAAAAAAACGCTAAAAAAACGTTTGCGTTTTGCGTTTTTTTCTGCCGAGAAACGGCACTTTGAATGCAAATTTCTTGCGTTCAGAAAAAAGCCCATTAACTGCACTGCTCATTAAAGCTAAAAAACGTTATGTGTACATGAACACATAGGCTAACATAGAGTGCAGTTAATGGGCTTTTTTAAAAAAACGCCAAAACGCCAATAAACTGCAGTTTATCAGCTTCTGTGTACATGGAACCAACTGCTTAATTTTTATTTTGTTTTAACACATAATATGAAAACACATGTTTATTGTTATTCTACATTTTAAATAACCATTTCAATTTACTATTTCCCTGGTAATAAAAATTATAGACCAATTTTATAAAAAGACAATTTTACAAATGGATATTTTGATTTGATTTTGTCAGTTTTATACAGATTCAAAGAAGTGTCTATACCATGTACATGAATCTTAAACTATTTACAGTACTCTACTTCTCCAGATTTAAGAAACTGTACTTGTTAAAAAATAGCACAAGTCTTTGTAAATTCTGGTTTTCCATTGTTGCCAACATTGTAAAAAAAAAAAAATGTATAGGGACATTTTTTTTGCCTTTAAGCGGAGGCTTATTATAATTAGGGGGTGGGGCATTCATTTGTAGGCATTGCATAGCGGGGGAAAGAAAAATGTGGCGCGCGAAGCGTGGGTTAAGTGAAATACTGGGCGTGGCTTAAAGGGACGTGGTTAGAGGAAAGAAAGAAAAAAAGAAAGAAAGAAAGAAAGAAAGAAAGAAAGAGGGATGGAGGGAAAGCAGGCCCAGATATTACACCACAATAGAAATATTTGTATTCCAGAAAGTTTAACAATCAGCAGATAAAGATACTCCAAACACCTGGTGTTAGCACTTCAATCACTACAGCACCATGGTTGTTATGATGTCAGAATAATTGAAGTGCATTATTTCTATTATTACATTGTAATATAAAATGAAATCATTCAACTCACCATAATGCCGAATCAGTGGGAGCCCTGAGCGTGTCACCTGCCACATCGCCTGCCACCAGATGCCATCAGATGCCCCCAGTGGAGCCCAGCCCTTACATCAGGTGCCCCCCCCAGCAGAGTCCCTCCTTACATCAGGTGCCCCCAGCAGAGTCCCTCCTTACATCAGGTGTCCCCTAGCAGAGCCCAGTCCTTACATCAGGTGTCCCCAGCGGAGCTCAGTCCTTACAGCAGTGTCCCCAGCAGAGCCCAGCCCTTAAATCAGTGTCCCCAGCGGAGCCGAGCCCTTACATCAGTGTCCCCAGCGGAGCCCAGCCCTTACATCAGTGTCCCCAGCGGAGCCCAGCCCTTACATCAGTGTCCCCAGCGGAGCCCAGCCCTTACATCAGTGTCCCCAGCGGAGCCCAGCCCTTACATCAGTGTCCCCAGCGGAGCCCAGCCCTTACATCAGTGTCCCCAGCGGAGCCCAGCCCTTACATCAGTGTCCCCAGCGGAGCCCAGCCCTTACATCAGTGTCCCCAGCGGAGCCCAGCCCTTACATCAGTGTCCCCAGCGGAGCCCAGTCCTTACATCAGTGTCCCCCAGCACAGCCCAGTCCTTACATCAGTGTCCCCCAGCACAGCCCAGTCTTTACATCAGTGTCCCCAGCACAGCCCAGTCCTTACATTAGTGTCCCCAGCATAGCCCAGTTCTTACATCGCAGTGTCCCTGCTCCTCGGACACACAGGGCGGAGGGTTGGCGGCAGCTCCATTTGGATCTCTTCCTTGTGTTCAGTAGAGAGGGGAGGTGGCTCTGATCCGTGAAGCCAATCGGCTTCAGTGTACAAGAGAATTGTCTACTTGTACACTGAAGAGAGAAGCCGAAAGGCTGCCCCTCTTCACTAAACACATGGGGAAACAGTCCTCGCGGCAGCGGCAATCTTTTTGTAGCCCGCTTCCATTATTGCCAGAAACAGTCCCGGGACAAAAGCAGGATTTTAATTGTGACGAGCTCTGATCGGGACGAGGGTCCCAAAATCGGGATTGTCCTGGGAAAATCAGGTTTGTTGGCAAGTATGGTTTTAAATACCGAAAGACCTTTCGGTTTATGGAAGTTAGCATGTATTAAAATACCAACTGCACAACGGTTCTTGTGAGAGTGTCTCCTAAACTGTAATTTTCCACTTTGTTTCCTTTTTGGTTCTGACACTGGCGCCATCTTTAATTAGGACAGATTTCCCTTCTTCAGCTGTAGCCCCTACCACAGTAATGGGCACTTCTGAATGTAAGGGGGGACTCTTTAAAAACTTGGAAAAAAAAGGTCAGTTTTATAATGTACCAGTTGCAGTAAACATTAGCATCCAATCAGAAACCATCTTTCCCTAATCTGATGCTAAAAATTTTTTAAATGTGTTGGTTGCTGTAGCACTTGGTGCATCCTAATTGCTCTTTGCACTGCCTTATTACATTATTCGGTTAATAAGTAAACATTTCTTTTTCGTACATCACGGGACACAGAGCGACTTAGTCATTACTAATGGGTTATATAGATACCTTCAGGTGCTGGCACTGGCAACTTCCAAAACCGGAAGTACCCTCCCCTATATAAGCCCCTCCCATCCGGGAGCACCTCAGTTTTTTGCCAGTGTCTAAGGTGTTGGCCAAAGAGTAACATGTGTTTTCACTGGGCTTGCGTACAGGTTCTTTTATGGGCCTTAGTAAGCTGTTCCGGATCCGACCAAAAAAGCTTCATAGCTAAACGGTCGGTACCCGGGCCTTGCAACAGAAGAGCAAGGTTTTGCCTGTAATGCCTCTCTTAGGAGGGCTGGACCCTGGGATCCAGAGCTCTGGTCATACCCACGACCAAGATGTTGTCTGTGCAGGGTGCTATACAGGTCCAGGGGAGTGGAATCCTTGGGAACCCGGTCCCTGAAGGTTTAAATACAATGCCTGCCGTGAGAGGTGAAGTTTGGGCTTCTGTGGACCAAACAGAGTCCTGCGGCGGGGAACAGGTAAGTGGGGGCCCCCAGGAACTTGGTTCTATTGGGGGACCCCGAAGCCTAATTTGTCTTTCTGTCTGTTACCTAACGGTATTCCCGCTAATATCTGTGCATGCCTGTAACTACTGGAAAATGTAAAATTTTAATAGTAGTCAAGAAAAAAAAAAAAGGAGACCGCGGTACCTGTGTTAAACCACTAGAGGCCGCTGTGGTCCATTTTTCTTGTCATGTGGATCTTTGGCTTTTTCAAGTCAAAAGATCCAGGCAGTTGGTAAGTTTCTCTGTGGGAATCCACTTCCTCTGCCCTGTTGCTGCGCTCATCCACCGCACAGGCCCTCCGGCAAAAAGGGCCCTGGCTCCTAGTCCCTGCTTGCTTTCAAAAAAGAGCGCCGAAGGCACACGGGCGCGCGCGCGGGAGCGTGCATGCGCCTCCTATGAAAGGAAAGGGGCGGGGCGGGTGGATGACGCTCGATGCGCGCCGCGGCGCTTCTGCGCATGTGCAGGCGTCCCAGCATGGATAAAAGACACAGTACAAGTGTCAGCTGGATGCAAGCAGAGCTAGCAACAAAACGGTGGCACACAGAGGCGGTTGATGCAGGCATCCCCATAGAAAGACACTTTAGTGGACACCAGCTGGTATATAGCAGCAACTGTGTTAGACTATTACCAGTAAAATTTGTGTATGACGACGGGAATACCTCAGCTTTGTGCTTGAAGGATATGTCGTCCAGACGCTCTGGAAATAAGTCTTCCAAGAAGCCAAAGGGGTCTCCATCGGGCTCTGAGGATTTTGGGCATGCTTGTACTGCACCAATCTCCCCTGAAATTTCAGAGGTTAGTAGCCGTAGGAACCCCGCAGGAGTACCTGGTGCTACGGCTGTCCCCAGTCCACCTGCTCCTGTATATATAACAGAGGAGGTTTTTTCCTCAACTCTGGGAGGATTGGAAGAGAGATTAACAGCATTGATCGCTGCTTCCCTGTCACAGGGAAAGCGCGTCCGATCTCCGTCTCCTCCTTCAGAGTGCCTGTTAGTGGAGGAACAGCCCCACACAGAGATCGACCTACCTGAAGGGGATCAGGATGAGGTTGATTCGGTTATAGAGGAATCAACAGTGGAAGAACTTTTCTCAGCATCTCAGGCTGAAAGATTATGGGTTCAGTCTCTGACTAACATGGTCCGATCAGCATTTAAAATGCCTCTTGCGGAGCCATCAACCACTACTGTCTCCTCGCTGGGGTCGCTGAAAGCTCCCCAGACTGTCTGTTCCTTCCCAATCCACCCTTTATTGGAAGGGCTTATTTACCAGGATTGGGAGCATCCTGATAAAATATTTACCCCCCCCAAGAGATTTCCGGTGATCTATCCCATGGAGGATAAGTTCATAAAAAAATGGAGGGTCCCTACAGTGGACGCAGACATCTCTTGTGTGAATAAATCACTGACATGTCCAGTAGATAATGTTCCAATGTTCAAAGACCCAGTAGATAAAAAATTGGAGTCTTTACTAAAATCTGCTTTCTCTACAGCAAGCATGGTGACACAACCTGCAGTAGCAGCGATTGGGGTCTGCCAAGCAGTGAAGGATCAGTTGAAACAAGTCTTAAGGGACTTACCAGATCAGCAGGCTCTTGCCCTAGCTGACCTACCTAGAGCCTTGTGTTTTGCGGTGGACGCCATAAAGGATACAATCCAACAGGCCTCTCGCTTTACGCTGTCTGTAGTACATATGCGTAGGCTTCTATGGCTCAAAAACTGGTCTGCTGAAGCTCCCTGTAAGAAATTGCTGATTAGCTTCCCATTTCATGGAGAACGCTTATTTGGAGAAGATCTGGACAAGTATATCCAGAAAATTTCTGCCGGTAAAAGTACACTCTTGCCGGTTAAGAACAAGGGTAGAAGTCCTTCTTTTAAGAGGCCTACTTCTCCAGTCCCTGGCACATCGGCTGTGAAACAGTTCCGACGGCCTCCGCGGTCAAATCCAGGGGGCAGAAATCGGGGACAATCACAGGGTAACAAGAAACCCTGGGTCAAGAGAGGTACAAAACCTTCCCCCCAAGTCATGAAGGGTTGCCCCCACTCAATCGGGTGGGGGGAAGACTTCAGTTGTTCACAGAGACCTGGCGGGACACCATCAGAGACAGATGGGTGATCTCCGCAGTAAGTCTGGAATACAAGCTGGAGTTAAAAGACACTCCTCCTGCCCATTTTATGAGGTCAAACATGCCAAGCGATCCCCAGAAGAGAGGATCCCTCCTTCGGGCACTAGAACAACTATTGCTCCAAGGTGTAATCATGAAGGTTCCCTTGGAAGAAAGCGGGTTCGGGTTTTACTCGAACCTTTTCACAGTCCCCAAACCAAATGGGGACGTGAGGCCCATATTAAATCTAAAAGGGCTAAACAAATTCCTACATATCAGGACTTTTCGGATGGAGTCGATCCGATAGGTGGCCACCGCCCTACAAGGGCAGGAATGGTTAGCCTTGATCGACATAAAGGATGCTTATCTGCATATTCCCATCTTTCTGGCCCACCAGAAATTTCTACGCTTTGTAGTAGAAGGGTGCCATTTTCAGTTCAGAGCCTTACCTTTCGGTCTGGCCACAGCACCACGAGTGTTCACAAAAATTCTGGCCCCACTATTGGCCAATCTAAGAACACAGGGTGTAACGATAATGGCATATTTAGACGACCTGCTACTAATAGACCACTCAGTGGAAAAACTGGAAGTAGCTATTCACGAGACAATCAAGTATCTGGAATATCACGGTTGGATTATCAACCGAGACAAGTCAGCTCTAAGACCAGTCAAAAGTCTGGAATACTTGGGGCTAAGGCTGGATTCAAATCAGAGAAAGATTTTCTTACCTCCAGAGAAGGTGTCGTCTTTGAAAGATTTGACCCACTTAGTGGGTACAAAAAGAAAACCATCCATACGCCTGTGCATGAGGCTGCTGGGAAAAATGGTGGCTTCATTCGAAGCAGTACCCTACGGTCAATTCCATTCAAGGAACTTGCAGAGGGCCATACTGTCAGCCTGGAACAAAAAAGTTCAGGCTTTAGACTTACCAATGTCCCTGTCCCCTTCCGTTCGCAAGAGCCTCCATTCGTGGTTGGTCCCCTAGAATCTGGAAAAAGGGAAACCCTTCAGTCCGGTTTCTTGGAAGGTGGTCACTACAGATGCCAGCCTCATAGGCTGGGGGCAGTACTGGAGCAATGGTCTCTCCAGGGCAAGTGGTCAGAAGCAGAGAAGGCCTTGCCCATCAATCTCTTAGAGATACGAGCAGCCCGGTATGCCCTAGTAGCATGGACATCCAAACTCCAAGGGTCCCCTGTCAGAATTCAATCAGACAATGCCACAGCAGTGGCATATATCAATCACCAGGGTGGCACCAGGAGTCGTGCAGCCCAGAGGGAAGCGAATTGCATCCTGGAATGGGCAGAAAGATATGTCCCAGCCATATCCGCGGTTTTCATCCCAGGAGTGGAAAATTGGAGAGCGGACTTTCTAAGTCGCCAGCAATTATGCCCAGGGGAATGGTCTCTTCACCCCGAGGTTTTCCAGGCAATATGCCAGCGGTGGGGAACACCGGATGTAGATCTGCTAGCATCCAGATTCAACGCAAAGGTGGACAGATTTGTGTCTCGCACAAGGGATCCCCTAGCTTGCGGCTCGGATGCCCTAGTGTTCCCTTGGGATCAGTTCAAGCTGATATATGCATTCCCACCGCCACAATTGTTACCGCGATTAATCCGCAGAATCAGGGTAGAAAAGAGACCAGTGATTCTGGTGGCTCCAGCGTGGCCCCGAAGAGCATGGTACGCGGAGATCGTAAAGATGTCAGTGGGGAGTCCTTGGACCCTCCCACATCGTCCGGACCTGCTTTCGCAGGGACCGATATACCACCCTTCCTTACAAGCCCTAGGTTTGACAGCCTGGCTATTGAAGCCCACATTCTAAAAAAAGAGAGGTCTCTCTAATCCTGTGGTATCTACCATGATCAATGCCAGGAAGCCGGTATCCAGGCAGATCTATTATAGGATCTGGAAGGCGTACATCGCGTGGTGTGAGGCCAAGAAATGGCATCCGCGTAAGTACATAATAGGTAGGATCCTGGACTTCCTACAGTGGGCTGTAGATAGGAAGCTTGCCTTGAGTACTATCAAGGGTCAGATTTCGGCCTTGTCAATATTTTTTCAAAGGCCCTTGGCTTCGCATTCACTAGTCAAAGCTTTCATACAAGGAGTGATGCGTATTAGCCCTCCGGTTAGTATTCCCATATGTCCATGGGACTTAAACCTGGTTCTGTCGGTTCTACAGAAACAACTATTTGAACCATTGCAGCACATTTCCTTGGTTCTTCTCACCAGGAAATTGATTTTCTTAGTAGCCATTTGTTCGGCTAAAAGAGTATCGGAATTAGCCGCCTTGTCCTGTAAGGAGCCATATCTGGTTGTCCATAAGGACAGAGTAGTATTACGTCCTCATCCAGCCTTTCTTCCTAAGGTGGTATCGAGGTTTCATTTGAACCAAGATGTGGTTCTTCCTTCTTTTTTTCCCAAACCTACCTCGGTAGAGGAAAAGTTATTGCATTCTTTGGATGTAGTAAGAGCAGTTAAAGCTTATCTAAAAGCCACTGCTCAGATTCGTAGAACGGATTCTTTGTTTGTTCTGCCGGAAGGCCCCAGAAAGGGTCAGGCAGCATCAAAATCTACTTTAGCCAAGTGGATTCGACAGGTCATAATACAAGCCTATGGCTTGAGAAGGAGACCGCCTCCGTTAAAAGTTAGGGCGCACTCCACAAGAGCAGTTGGAACTTCATGGGCAGTGCATCACCAGGCCTCCCTGGCTCAAGTCTGTAAGGCCGCAACATGGTCTTCAGTACACACGTTTACTAGATTCTACCAGGTAGACGTTAGAAGTCAGGAGGATGTCGCCTTTGGGCGCAGTGTGTTGCAGGCCGCAAAAGATCCTCATGCCTGATGGCGCCCAGCTTATGTATAGTGTATCCCTCCCCTCATTTGGCATTGCTTTGGGACGTCCCATTAGTAATAACTAAGTCGCTCTGTGTCCCGTGATGTACGAAAAAGAAAAAGGGATTTTTATAACAGCTTACCTGTAAAATCCTTTTCTTGGAGTACATCACGGGACACAGAGCTCCCACCCCTCTTTTTGGGACACTTATTGCTTTGCTACAAAACTGAGGTGCTCCCGGATGGGAGGGGCTTATATAGGGGAGGGTACTTCCGGTTTTGGAAGTTGCCAGTGCCAGCACCTGAAGGTATCTATATAACCCATTAGTAATGACTAAGTCGCTCTGTGTCCCGTGATGTACTCCAAGAAAAGGATTTTACAGGTAAGCTGTTATAAAAATCCCTTTTTTCTCCTCCCTTAGTAAATTAGCCTCAATGTATAAAGATAATGGTGGTATACATTTTATAAGAGGCTAACAGTGTTTTGTGCTCCAAAACCTATATTTACTAGTAGTTAGTTACAGGAATTACAGGTCTTGGCGTCATATGCTTTGACTATCATCAGTTGTTTTTCCTAGCAGCACAAGAGTATGTAAAGAACTTTGTATTACAGATGCTGATAACATCTCAAAAATGTCCCTAAATGTCACAAATAAACACCTCTGAAATATGAAATTTTAGTAACATATTATTTTCTAACACACCCTATTGTGAAACAGTCAATTGTTTAGAAGAAAATCCACTGCAGGTTCCCGCATCGCATGCCTCCCGGTGGCAGTTCACACTGCCATATGCAAACTGCTGGGAGTGTCAGTTAAGAGTTAATGACACCCCCAAATCAGTTTGCATATCGCAGTGCGATTTAAAAATTCAGACATGAATCGGATCGCATGGGTGTGAACACCCATGCAATCCGATTCTGCTGCAGACCAAAAAAAGGGTCCTGTGCGAGTTTGGTCCAAATGCTATGCAAATTCAGTCATCTGTATGGCTGAATTCGCATCGCACGGATCTTGCATGTGATTTGCACTGCAGTGCGGCGCAAATCTAATTCGATCTCGCACCATGCAGCAGTGTGAACCGGCCCTTAATGTGGTTGTAAAGGCAGAAGGTTTTTTATCGTAATGCATCAAAGTGGTGTTCCGCCCACTCCTGCAAACATTAAAAGCCAGCAGCTACACATACTGCAGCTGCTGACTTTTAATAGGACACTTACCTGTCCTGGAGTCCAGCGATGTCGGCACGGCAGCTGATGTTTCCATCATCGTCTTTTCTGTCTTATGTTTCCATCAGCTGTGGAGTGCTTCCCCCGCCATTGTGGGTAAGGGAACCCAGCAGTGTAGCATTATGGCTTAACACCGGGTCCCTACTGCGCATGCGCGAGGCATCACTGCGCTCTCCTACGGGCCCGGCGGCGAGGGAAGGAGGAGGGAGGCGAGCTGCTGATGTAATTCGCCACAGCCCAGACTCCTGGAAGTGGGGACAGGATACCTGTCAAAGACAGGTATCCGCTCCCCCCTTAAAAGTGCCAAATGTGGCACCGGAGAGGGGGAGGAGACAAATGAGTGGAAGTTCCACTTTTGGGAGGAACTCCACTTTAAGATAAAAAAAAAAAAAACACTTGTGTGCAGCAGCCCCCCTCAAACTTGTGTAGCGCACCAACCCCAGACTTTACCTGCTTTTCTCTTCTTGGCTCCTCCGCAGAAAAGACTGAGGCACACCGCACTAGACATGTGCACAACCAAAAAATTAGTTTCCTATCGTTTCGTTTCGTCTCGTTCCGTATGTTCGTAAAGATTCGTAATTTCGTAAGACGCGAGTTTTCCTATTCGGACTCGTTCGTATGTTCGTAACAGTTTAATTTTTGTTGATATTGAATGATTCGTATTTCTGTTTAAGTTATTTTCGTACTTTCGTAACAGTTTGATTTTCGTTGATACTGAACGATTCGTAATTCGTAATTTTGTTAGATAATAATTTTCGTTTTTCTGTACACTACTCTGCCGTTTCTGTTGATTCGTAACATTGTTTTGTTTTCCTTGATTCGTGTCTACTACCGTGCTTCGAATGGATTCGTAATTTTTTTATACTTTCGTAAATACATCTCGGCGCGGTCATTCGCAATCTCGCGTTACTAGTTATTTTTATTTTCAACACGCGGCTATAGCCGCATGTTGAAAATGAAACTAAAATACGTCCACGTGCTTCGAATGCATTCGTACTCCCGTAAATACATCACGGCCATTCGCAATCTCGTATTTTAGTTTCGTTTTCAACAAGCGGCTATAGCCTCCGCCCCTGTACGCCATTTTGAGAGGGTGTAAGTGGTGTGGTGAGGGAGGAGCAGAGAGCAGAGAGCAGTGCAGAGAGCATAGTTGCCAACATTGCAAAAAAAAAATCTGTGACACTTTTTCGCATGTAGGCGGAGCCTTGGTATAATTAGGGGGTGGGGCATTCATTTGAAGGTGTGTTATACTTTAGGAGAAAAAAGTGGCTCACGAAGCGTGGGCGTGGTTTACACGGGTAGTGGGAGTGGCTTAAATGAGCGTGGCTCAAAGGGGGTGTGGTTAAAGTCTGAGATGAATGAGGGATGAAGGGAGAAAGAAAGAGGGAGGGAAGGAAAGAGAAGGAAGGATGGAAGGACAGCAGGCCCAGATCCTACACCATAATAGAAATATGTGTATTCCAGAGTTTAACAATCAACAGATAAAGATAATCCAAACATCTGGTGTTAGCTCTTTAATCATCCCGGCACCATGGTTGTTAGGGTGTCAGGATGACTGAAGTGCATTATTTCTCTTATTACATTTTAATATAAAATGAAATCATTCAACTCACCAAAATGCCGAATCAGTGTTAGCCCCGAGTGTGTCACCTGCCACGTCGCCTGCCACCAGATGCCATCAGGTGTCCCCAGGGGAGTCCCTCCTTACATCAGGCGTCCCCAGAGGAGTCCCTCCTTACATCAGGCGTCCCCAGAGGAGTCCCTCCTTACATCAGGCGTACCCAGCGGAGTCCTTCCTTACATCAGGTGTACCCAGAGGAGTCCCCCCTTACATCAGGCGTCCCCAGCGGAGTCCCCCCTTACATCAGGCGTCCCCAGCGGAGTCCCCTCTTACATCAGGCGTCCCCAGTGGAGTCCCCTCTTACATCAGGCGTCCCCAGTGGAGTCCCCCCTTACATCAAGTGTCCCCAGAGGAGTCCCTCCTTACATCAGGCGTCCCCAGCGGAGTCCCTCCTTACATCAGGCGTGCCCAGCGGAATCCCCCCTTACATCAGGCGTACCCAGCGGAGTCCTTCCTTACATCAGGCGTCCCCAGAGGAGTCCCTCCTTACATCAGGCGTACCCAGCGGAGTCCTTCCTTACATCAGGTGTACCCAGAGGAGTCCCCCTTACATCAGGCGTCCCCAGCGGAGTCCCCCCTTACATCAGGCGTTCCCCAGCAGAGTCCCCCCTTACATCAGGCGTCCCCAGTGGAGTCCCCCCTTACATCAAGTGTCCCCAGAGGAGTCCCTCCTTACATCAGGCGTCCCCAGCGGAGTCCCTCCTTACATCAGGCGTCCCCAGCGGAATCCCCCCTTACATCAGGCGTACCCAGCGGAGTCCTTCCTTACATCAGGCGTCCCCAGAGGAGTCCCTCCTTACATCAGGCGTCCCCAGCGGAGTCCCTCCTTACATCAGGCGTCCCCAGAGGAGTCCCTCCTTACATCAGGCGTACCCAGCGGAGTCCTTCCTTACATCAGGTGTACCCAGAGGAGTCCCCCTTACATCAGGCGTCCCCAGCAGAGTCCCCCCTTACATCAAGTGTCCCCAGCGGAGTCCCCCCTTACATCAAGTGTCCCCAGCGGAGTCCCCCTTACCTCAGGCGTCCCCAGCGGAGTCCCCCCTTACCTCAGGCGTCCCCAGCGGAGTCCCCCCTTACATCAGGCGTCCCCAGCGGAGTCCCCCCTTACATCAGGCGTCCCCAGCGGAGTCCCCCCTTACATCAGGCGTCCCCATCGGAGTCCCCCCTTACATCAGGCGTCCCCATCGGAGTCCCCCCTTACATCAGGCGTCCCCATCGGAGTCCCCCCTTACATCAGGCGTCCCCAGCGGTGTCCCCCCTTACCTCAGGCGTCCCCATCGGAGTCCCCCCTTACATCAGGCGTCCCCAGCGGTGTCCCCCCTTACCTCAGCCGTCCCCAGCGGAGTCCTCCCTTACCACAGGCGTTCCCAGTGGAGTCCCCCCTTACCACAGGCATCCCCAGCGGAGTCCCCCCTTAACCACAGGCGTCTCCTGTCTCGGTCGCCATTATTGTTTCCCCTTCCCCGAAGGGGAACAAAATAGAGGCGGAGCCGACAGTGTGGCTGCAAAAAAATAAAAAATTAAGCTGTGGCGCTGCCGACCCCCGCCCCTTTCCATTACAGACAGACCTGCAGCGGGGCGGGGCGGGGCGGGGGGGTGGACGGCCGGCCAGCCAAAACACAGATCTAGTACAATAGAAGATAAAGCTGCTGCGGCGCCGCCCACCCCTGGGGAGGTGCGGGGTGTGGGCGGCGCCGCAGCGGCTTTATTTTCTATTGTACTGCATCCGTGTTTTGGACTTCTTGAACATGGCGGCCGGCCGAGACATTGTCTCCGCCAGCCGTGGACCTCTAGCGGCGGCGGTCTGCGGCATCCAAATTCGGGGAAAACGGGAAAAATCGGATTGGCCGGGACATTGGCCGGGACAAAATAAATCCGGGAAAAGGGTTTGAATCCCGGGAACGTCCCGGCCAATCCGTGACTGTTGGCAACTATGAGAGAGTGATATTGTGGTTTTTGTAGTTGTTTTTGTGTGGTTTGGTGGTTTTATTGCAATTAGAATGTCTGGGAGTGAGAATGGACGTGTGAGTCTTGTAAGTGAGAATGTTGGTGTTAGTGAGTGTGTTGGTATGAGAGTTGGTGTTGGTGTGACTGAGAGTGGAGGGATTGAGGACTGGAGTATTCTTATTTTACCGGTCCATGCAAAAAAAAATATATACTAATCTACTTCTCCTACCATGAATACGTAGTATATGCTGCCTGGGCTGGCCTAGTAGTGGCACTGGCTAACACAACAAAAAAAATAGGTAGGGGCAGACAGACAGCAATATAATAAAACACAGTCCCAGAAAAGGGAAAAAAACTAACTTTAGAAAATCCTAGGAGTAATAGAAATAGTAAGAAATTTATACTTTCTATATCAATCTCTTTGAATGACTCACAAATCAAACACCACCCACACCCTGTCTAGAATGTAGTCTGACAAAGAAGAAAAATACAATATGTCAGAGATATTACATAAATAAAATTATAAATTAGAATGTAGACTCTAGAATCTCAATCTAATATCCTTAAGAAACAAAGAATTTCTCTCTCCCAAGTAAAAAATTTACTCACAAAATCCAACAGAACAGTGCAACCTACCCAACCACACCCTATCTGGACTCTGGATGGAATGCACTGCAGTCTAACACAGAAAAACACACATACACACACATTATAGCACATGTCTATAAGAAACAAGCTCATTGGGGGAAGAGACAACCTCTTCAGGGGAAGGGACAAGCTTATTGGCCATTGGCCAAAGTCCAGAACTAATTCAGAACTAACAAAATAGAATTTAAGTTTTTACAAATTGTCGTTGTTTTCATTTCCGTTTTCCGAAGATTCGTAATTTTTTTTCCGTTCATTTTGATATTCGTTAATATGGATCTTTGTTCGTTATTCGTTGTTTTGTTTTTCGAATATTCGTAATATCTCGTTTTCGTTCATTTTTATTTTCGTTATTTTTTATCTTTTTTCTGTGTTTTCGTTGTTTTTATGTTTTTGTTTTTCACTTTTTCGTTTTTTGTTTGTTTCAAATTTACTAAATTCGTATTTTATTTGTTTTCCATATTCGTTCGTTTAGATTATTCGTTGTTCGTTTGTAATGTTATCGAACCGTTCGTTCATTCGTATGTTTACGAATCAACGAATATAACGAATTTTGACGGATAACGAATTCGGAACTAAACGAATTGCACATGTCTACACCGCACCACAAGCCCGTACCCTCCTGGATGGGGAGGTTGAGTGGTGTTAGATTTCTCGGGCCTGCCTGCAGTTGGTGTTAGACTCCTCCCGAGTTGATCTCGCTTCTGCGGTAGCCAGAAACAAGTCCTTTAGTTCTCCCCAGTAAAATGACTGTCCACACCAACTGAGAGTCCAACTCAATATTTATTTATGAGAACAATAAACAGTCTCTGTGAGAGCAGACAGGTTGGGACAAGAACAGTTCAGATAAGGTGGGAAGAGGTCCAGGCACAAACTTAGCATTGATTAGGGGAGCATTGTTCTGATTAGCACGAACAGCTTGGTGCACAGTCACTGCCACTGACTTAGTGAATAGTTGTAGTCACTGCCACTGACTTGGTGAATAGTTGTAGTCACTGCCACTGAGCTGGTGTGCGTAGAGTCACTGCCACTATGACCTACAGAACATGCACTTTTCCTTCCTTGAATAGTTAGGCCTCTGTAGGGAGAAAACATACCTCCGGAGAGTTACCAGAGGCCCCTTCTGTCACCACGACTCTGCGCTGGGTCTTCAGAAAGGGTCACCTCCCTGGCCTCCTGGATACGGGTCCCCTCGCGAGGCAGATCCCTCGCAGAACCCAGCCGAAGGTTGCTGGGTCCCTGGCCTTCTCAAAAGTACCTCACCCCCCAGACCTAAGTTGTCTGGGGATGGAACAGCAGTTTAGTCTCCGGGCCTAGGAGCACCCGGAGACCATCCTCACACACACCCAGGCCAAGGGCACCTGGGTGTCACGAACAGCAGCCCCCAGGCTGAAGGTGCCTGGGGCTCGGACCTCGACCGGAAGATGTCTGCCCCTTTTATACCCTCTCCCGGCAGGCACGGCATGTTCCCCGCCCCGCCATACTACTGCCGCGAGGGGACACAAAAAGGCACAGCCCTCCAATGGTGGTTCAACCCCGGCCTATGGCGACAGCGCCACTTATAGGCCGCAGGGAACTGGACACCATTGATATCCTCCACGAACCAAATTGGTCCACAAACCCTAACAATTAGCGTACCTGAGCCTTTTTACCACTCAGATACTTCCCCTAAATATAACCACCCGCTACACTTGCATCTCGATCCAGCAATGTTGCACGAGTGCCTTGGCCATCTGGGACTCTCTCTCC
The DNA here is from genome assembly GCA_029206835.1 of Rana muscosa. Classification (NCBI taxonomy): domain Eukaryota; kingdom Metazoa; phylum Chordata; class Amphibia; order Anura; family Ranidae; genus Rana; species Rana muscosa. The sequence continues at coordinate 566,893,941 of CM055118.1, forward strand.
TGATTGAGACACAGCAGTGGTGTCATTGGCTCCCGCTGCTGTCCATCAAAGTCAGTTAGCCAATCAGGAGAGAGAGGGGGCAGGGCTGAACCGCGGCTCTGTGTCTGAATGGACACAGGGAGCTGCGGCTCGGCTCAGGTGTCCCCCTAGCAAGCTGCTTGCTGTGAGGCCACTCAACAAGGGGGAGGGGCCAGGAAAACCGAAGAGAGACCCAAGAACAGGAGGATCCAAGCTGCTCTTTGCAAAACCAGAGCAGGAAAGTATGACATGTTTGTTATTATTAAAGAAAAAAAAAATAATCGAGTCTTTCGTATCACTTTAATTTGAAGCAGCTTTACTTAAAATTGATTTCTTTACTGTTTGCAGGCGAGCAGCATTTGGACCCATGTCTGGTTTTCCCTGCTATCTAGGAGACCTGCAAGGAGATGTCCCCCTACCCAAGCATGACTGTCACAGGCCTGATGTCACGTTCAAGGGTCAGGCTGGGAGATCAGTAGCTATAGCAGTAGAGAGGCTACTGAGGTACACAAGCAGGTCACCCTGGCAGATGACGTGAGCTTACTCGAGATGCGGGTTTTAAGCACTAACTGGTATTCGCCACAGATCCTGATAGTGGAGATGGGGTTTGTTGTGTGTTTGTACTGGGTCACAGTCCTCAGGATCGCACCACTGGGTGGTGAGCAAGCTGGGATCCAGTAGCAGATATAGCCAGGGCCGCAGTTAGAAATCATGGGGCCCCATACAGCTCACCTGTCAGGGCCTGATGCCAACCAATCATTTCCTTTAAGCTGCAATGACAGCAGAGGGGGTGTACAAATACCACAGCTGAAATGCATTGCATTACAACATGTCAAAAATTGTCCCCTTTAGCGAGTTTGGTGGGCAGTAATGCACACTGGTAATGGCCCATTCAACTGAATAGGGGCTTCCAAGTTCCTGCAACAGTGTGCAATGGTTTACCCCCCCCCCCTTCCTGACCAGGGCATTTTTTGCGATACTGCATTGTTTTAACTGACAATTGCGCGGTCGTTCAACACTGTACCCAAATAAAATTGATGTCCTTTTTTCCCTACAAATAGAGCTTTCTTTTGGTGGTATTTTGATCACCTCTGCGGTTTTTTATTTTTTACGCTATAAACAAAAAAAGAGCGACAATTTTGAAAATAAATAAATACATTTTTTACATTCTGCTACAAAACACATCAATTAATTCAATGTAAAAAATATAAATTCTTTATCAATTTAGGCCAATATGTATTCTGCTACTTGTTTTTGGTAAAATAAATCCCAATAAGGGTATACTGATTGGTTTGCACAATCGTTATAGCGTGTGCAAACTATGGGATAGATTTATGGACTTTATTTTTTTACATTTTTTTTTACTAGTAATGGCGGTGATCAGCGATTTTTAGTGGGACTGCAACATTGCGGCGGACAAATCTGACACTAAGTGATGCTTTTTGGGGACCAGCGACACCAGTACAGTGATCAGTGTTAAAAAAAATGCATTGTCACTGCACTGACACTGGCAGGGAAAGGGTTAACATCAGGGGTGTTCCCTGGGAGTGCTTTCTTACTGTGTGGGGGATGGTTTAACTGAAGGAAGAAAGAGATCCGTGCTCCTGCTTAGCAGAACGGCGATCTGCTTTGTTTACATAGGCAGATCTGCTTCTCTCGGAACGATCGCTGGGGTTCTGCTGGACCCACTGATTGGCTCCCGCTGTGTCCAATGACAGCGGGAGAGGAGTTTCCTGTGGTGCGTGCATGCGCCCCAGAGCCAAGGAAAGAAATCACATACAGGTACTTAAAGGGGTTGTAAATAGTGTTGAGCGGACCCGAACTGTAAAGTTCGGGTCCGTACCGAATTTTGCCGTTTTCCCGACCCCGGACCCGGACCCGGATTTTGCGCTAAAGTCCGGGTTCGGGTTCGGATTCGGGAATTTAATGGCGCAGTTAGAAATGCTTCAGGGGCCAGCCAATCACCATTTGATTAGCTGGTGTGCCCTTAGAAGCCATCATAGCCATGCCTACTAATGGCATGGCTGTAATTGGTCAGTGCAACATGTGACCCAGCATGTGACCAGCTTCTATATAAGAAAGAGGCACACAGCACAGATCGTCACTCTGCTTTTAGACAGTGTAGGGAAAGGATCCTGTCTGCTGTTGCTGTGAGGGAGAGAATAGGAGTTAGTCCTGATTCTGCAATCTACTGATAGAAAAGATAGGGAGACAGTGTAGTGTAGTGTAGTGTAGGGGCAGGATCCTGTTTGTGCTTTCAGGGAGAGAGATTTAGATAGGAGTCCAGATTGAGAGATATAATAGCTCAGCGATCTGCATAGGTTTATCTGTTTGTGTTGCAAGCTCAGTGCACCAGCACTGCATTACGTTGAGTGATACACCTATTCCATACTGTGGCTGTATTGTGCTCTTGCTAAAATACCTATTTTGGTCAGAAAAAAAAAAAAAGGCACTTTATTGTGCTTTTGCTAAAAAGACCCATTTTTGGGCCCCAAAAAAAGCACTTTATTGTGCTGTTGCAAAAAAAAAAACGGCACTTTGTTGTGCGCAAAAAAGACCTATTTTTGGGCAAAAAAAATATTTTGCAGTGTATATCTCTAGTTGTGTGAAATAACCAATTTCTATATATTTTTCTTGTACTATGCTATACTAAAAAAAAAAAAAAAAACTTTTTTTTGAATAGCATTCTCTGCACTTCTATAGCTGTGCGATTCAGTGGTTAAATACTGTGGTTGTGTTGTGCTCTTTCAAAAAACGCCATTTAGGGCCACAGAAAATATTTTGCAGTGTGAAATACACATGTGGAGGTGTGTAAAATAAACAATTTCTATATATTGTACAGTGCTATACTAAAAAAAAAAACATTTTTTTTGAATAGCATTCTCTGCACTTCTATAGCTGTGCGATTCAGTGGTTAAATACTGTGGTTGTGTTGTGCTCTTTCAAAAAACGCCATTTAGGGCCACAGAAAATATTTTGCAGTGTGAAATACACATGTGGAGGTGTGTAAAATAAACAATTTCTATATATTGTACAGTGCTATACTAAAAAAAACAACATTTTTTTTGAATAGCATTCTCTGCACTCCTATAGCTGTGCGATTCAGTGGTTAAATACTGTGGTTGTGTTGTGCTCTTTCAAAAAACGCCATTTAGGGCCACAGAAAATATTTTGCAGTGTGAAATACACATGTGGAGGTGTGTAAAATAAACAATTTCTATATATTGTACAGTGCTATACTAAAAAAAAACAACATTTTTTTTGAATAGCATTCTCTGCACTTCTATAGCTGTGCGATTCAGTGGTTAAATACTGTGGTTGTGTTGTGCTCTTTCAAAAAATGCCATTTAGGGCCACAGAAAATATTTTGCAGTGTGAAATACACATGTGGAGGTGTGTGTAAAAAAACAATTTATATATATTTTCCTTGTACTGTGCTATACTAAAAAAAACAACCTTTTTTTTTTTGAATAGCATTTTCTGTAGCTGTGCGATTCAGCGGTTACGTGCTGTGGGTGTGTTGTGGTCTGGCAAAAAACGCCATTTAGGGCCACAGAAAATATTTTGCAGTGTGAAATACACATCTGGAGGTGTGTGTAAAAAAACAATTTATATATATTTTCCTTGTACTGTGCTATACTAAAAAAAACAACCTTTTTTTTTTTTAATAGCATTTTCTGCAGTTCTGTAGCTGTGCGTTTCAGCCATTACGTACTGTGGGTGTGTTGTGGTCTTCCAAAAAACGCCATTTAGGGCAAGATCCTAAATTTGGAAAATATGAGGGGAAGGTCAAAGGGACGTGGTGGCCCCGGTCGTGGTGCTGCTGGTGGAGCTCCTGTTGCAGGGAGAGGACGTGGTGGATCTGTGCCAGCTACACGCACAAGTGAAACACCTTCCTCAGGTGCGAGTAGGCGACCGAGCCTGCGGCGGTATTTTGTCATGCCTAATGAGGCTGTACCAATGTTTAGGCCAGGACAAGTACAGGCGATAGTAGATTGGGTTGCTGACAGTGCCTCGGGTTCCTTCACATTGTCTCCCACCCACTCTTCTGCTGAAAGATCAGAGTTGGCACCTGAAGCCCATGTCCATCAGTCTTTCACCTCACCCCCTTGCAAATCAGCCAAGCAGTCTGAGCCCCAAATCATGCAGCAGTCTCTTCTGCTTTTCGATGACTCTGTTAGCAGGGTTTCCCAGGGCCATCCACCTAGCCCTGCCCCAGAAGTGGAAGAGATTGAGTGCACCGATGCCCAACCACTTATGGGTACATGGGAGGACCATCGCAGCACGTCTCGGATGATCGGATGATGACGAAACACAGGTGCCAACTGCTGCTGCTTTCGCAATTGTGCAGACAGACATGGAGGGCAGGGGTGAAGACTGGGTGGAAGATGATGTGGAGGACGATGAGGTCCTCGACCCCACATGGAATCAACGTTATGCAGGTGACCAGTGTAGTTCGGAGGAAGAGGCGGTGGTCGCACAGAGCCACCAGCACAGCAGAAGAGGGAGCAGGGTGCAAAAACGGAGCATTCGTCCCCTAGACAGTACATCTGCTACTGCCCAACGCAGCAAGGGACCGAGCACACCAAAGCCAGGTCCAAGGACTTCCCTAGCGTGGCAGTTCTTCACACAGTGTGTTGATGACAAGACACGAGTGGTTTGCACGCTGTGCAATCAGAGCCTGAAGCGAGGCATAAACGTTCTCAACCTGAGCACAAGCTGCATGACCAGGCATCTAAGTGCAAAGCACGAGCTGCAGTGGAGTAGACACCTCAGAAACCAAGAAAGGTCTCTGGCTCCTCCTGCTTCCTCTTCTGCTGCAGTCTCGGCCTCTTCATCCACCTCTGTAGTGACAGTGGCACCTGTCACCACGCAAACAGAGGATCTGCCAGCAACACTACCACCTGGGTCACCGACCATCTCCACAATGTCCCATGGAAGCGTTCAGCTCTCTATCTCCCAAACATTGGAGCGGAAGAGGAAGTACCCCCCTAGCCACCCGCGATCCCTGGCCCTGAATGCCAGCATTTCAAAATTCCTGGCCTTTGAAATGCTGTCATTCCGTCTGGTGGAGACGCAGAGTTTTAAAAGCCTGATGGCATTGGCTGTCCCGCAGTACGTCGTGCCCAGCCGCCACTACTTTTCCAGGCGAGCCATCCCTTCCCTGCACAACCAGGTGGGGGACAAAATCAGGTGTGCACTGCGCAACGCCATCTGTGGCAAGATCCACCTAACTACGGATGCGTGGACCAGTAAGCACGGTCAGGGACGTTATATCTCCCTAACAGCACACTGGGTAAATGCAGTGGCTGCTGGGCCTGAGGCAGATAGCGGTTTGGCGCATGTCCTTCCACCACCGAGGATTGCAGGGCGCTTCAGTTTGCCTCCTGTTGCTAACTCCTCCTTCTCCGCTTCCTCATCCTCTACCGCCTCCTCATCCATTCAGCGTAACACCTTCACCACCAACTTCAGCACAGCCAGGGGTAAACGACAGCAGGCAGTTTTAAAACTTTCCTGTTTGGGGGAAAATCCCCACACCGCGCAGGAGTTGTGGAGGGACATGGAACAACAGACCGATGAGTGGTTGCTGTCAGTGAGCCTCAAGCCCGGCCTGGTGGTGTGCGATAATGGGCGAAATCTCGTAGCAGCTCTGGGTCTAGCCGGTTTGACGCACATCCCTTGCCTGGCGCATGTGCTGAACTTGGTGGTCCAGAGGTTCCTTAAAAATTACCCCAATATGCCAGAGCTGCTGCAGAAAGTGCGGGCTGTGTGTGCGCACTTTCGGCGTTCTCACCCTGCTGCTGCTCGCCTGTCAGCGCTGCAGCGTAACTTCGGCCTTCCAGCTCACCGCCTCATATGTGACGTGCCCACAAGGTGGAACTCCACCTTGCACATGCTGGCCAGACTGTGCGAGCAGCAGCAGGCAATAGTGGAGTTTCAGCTGCAGCAATCACGCGTGAGTCGCTCTGCGGAACAGCACCACTTCACCACCAATAACTGGGCCTCCATGCGAGACCTGTGTGCCTTGTTGCGCTGTTTCGAGTACTCCACCAACATGGCCAGTGCCAATGACGCCGTTCTCAGCGTTACTATCCCAGTTCTATGCCTCCTTGAAAAAACGCTTTGTGCGATGATGGAAGAGGATGTGGCACAGGAGGATGAGGAGGAGGAGGAGGAAGCGGGATCATTTCAAAGGCTTTCAGGGCAGTCTTTCACAAGTGGCTACGAGGGTGGGTTCCTGCACCAACAAACGCCAGGTACACAATTGTCCGGCAGAAAGGGCACAGTTCTGGAGGATGACGAGGTGGAGGAGGAGATGGAGGAGGAGGAGGAGGAGGAGGAGCCATGTTCACAGCAGGGTGGCACTCAGACCAGCTCGTGGCCATTACTGGTGCATGGCTGGGGGGATACAGAGGACACAGACGATACACCTCCCACAGAGGACAGCTTTTCTTTGCCTCTGGGCAGCCTGGCACACATGAGCGATTACATGCTGCAGTGTTTCCGCAACGACAGCCGAGTTGCCCACATTTTAACTGGTGCTGATTACTGGGTGGCCACCCTGCTGGATCCCCGTTACAAGGACAACATACCGTCCTTAATTCCCTCACTGGAGCGGGATCGTAAGATGCGCGAGTACAAGCGCACGCTGGTAGACGCGCTGCTGGTGGCATTCCCACCTGACAGCGGGCGTACGGTGGAAGCACAAGGCGAAGGCAGAGGAGGAGGAAGAGGTCGCCAACGCAGCCGGGGCACCGACAGCACCTCAGAAGGCAGGGTTAGCATGGCCGAAATGTGGAAAAGCTTTGTCAGCACGCCACAACAACCAGCACCACCAGCTGAGATGGAACGTCTTAGCAGGAGGCAGCATTTCACCAACATGGTTGAGCAGTATGTGTCCACAGGCCTACACGTACTGGATGACGGGTCTGCCCCCTTTAACTTCTGGGTCTCCAAATTGGGCACATGGCCTGAGCTTGCCGTTTATGCCTTGGAGGTGCTGGCCTGCCCTGCAGCCAGTGTATTATCTGAACGTGTATTTAGCACGTCAGGGGGCGTTATCACAGACAAGCGCAGCCGCCTGTCCAGAGCCAATGTGGACAAGCTCACGTTCATTAAAATGAACCAGGCATGGATCCCACAGGACTTGTCCGTACCTTGTGCAGAATAGACATGTATACCGGTGTTGTGACAAAAACTGTCCGGCCATCGGATTGTGCCCGGCCCGTACTGCGCAGGCGCAGCGCTTGCGCAGTACAGAGGACAAGGAGATTCACAAAATCTCCGAAGATGAACGGCGCCTGCGCTGTGAGTGCAGGTTCAAGCCCCACCATCCAAGAGGACATACGGTAGCACATAGTAACAGGGCCCCTCACGGGCTCGCTTCGATCGCGGCCTTGCTTGGCTCGGCTTGAACCACGGATGGTGTGGCCTTCACCTGAACTCAACACGCAGGCGCCGTTAGTCTTGGGAGATTTTTGAAATCCCCTTGTCCTACATACTCAGCAAGCGCAGTACAGGGCGGACACTATTCGACAGGGGACAGAATTCGACACATCACCGGCCTTACCCAGCCATTGTTGTATTTTTGAACCAGTGTTGGCTACCTCGTCCTCCTCCACCGCCGCTTCCACCTACACAGCCACATCCACCGCCACCTCAACCTCCTACTCCATATGGACCTCGTCCTGCTAGGCCAAGATTAAAATTTTTATTTTATTTTTTTGTAGCGCACAGATCCTTTCCCCCTTACCTGCCTTTATGTTGTTGGCTCTTCGCAGGAGGGAGAAAGGCACACCGCACTACCAGCCCGTATCATCCTATATAAAGAGGTTGAGCGGTGTACTTGACGGGCCGTGTCCACAGCCGGAGTCAAAACTCCTCCAGAGGATGATTCTCACCTCTACTGTAGGTAGAGGCAAGCCCTTTAATTGCCAGTAAAGTCAATGTCCACACCAGCTGAAACTCCAACTCTTATTCTCTCATGGCAAAATAAACTGTACTCAGATAGAAAAGGTTAGAGCAAAGAAACAGGACAGCTTAAGGTGTGGAGGAGGTCCAGGCACAAACGTAGCACATTCACTTCACTGCTTAGGTTTCTCAAACAGTTTTTGGCGCACGGTCTCTGCCACAGACATTGAGGTTGGTCTCTGCCACAGACCGGGTGTACAAGGCCCCTGCCACGGGCCTGGAGAACTTTGGTCTCAGCCACAGACCAGGGTGTATAAGGCCCCTGCCACGGGCCGGTTGAATAAGGCCTCTGATACAGTCAAGGTGACCTTGAGCTTCTCCTTCTACGAACCTAGCCCATATCAAGGGGAAGACATCTCTCCAGGGAGTCAACAGACCATTCCTTCACCGTGACTCCCGCATCGGTCCATCAGAATGATCCTCCCTTCCCTGGAACAGGGTCCCCTACACGAGGCGGCTCTGGACTCCAGGCTTTACTCCCGCCCCTAGGCCTCCATACCCAGGGCAGCAAGAACTCCAGGATAGTACCTCACCCCGGGCTAAAGGTGCCCGAGATGGAACAGGAACACATGCACCCAGGCCGAAGGCACCTGGGCGCGGACCCCACTGGACATCAGCCCCCAGGCCAAAGGTCTGCCCCTTTTATATGCTCTCCCGGCATGCACAGCAGGTTCCCTGCCCCGCTGTACTACTGCCAAGAGGGGACACAAAAGGCGCCACCTGTAGGCCGCAGGGAACTGCACACCAATACTGTCCCCCGAGGACAAAATGGTCCATGAATCCTACAGAATTAGGGTATTTGAGCCTATTTACCACTCAAACACTTTCCTTAAATTTAGCACCCCGCTACATTTTTATTTCAAAGTATTTTATTTTCCCACTAGCTTATCCATTAAATTAAATAATTTATTCCAGAAAGGGCGTATTCTGGGGCATTCCCACCATATGTGTGGCATTGTGCCGTTGAGTTTCTGAGGTTCTTAATGACTTCCTGTACCTCTTCTGCTGAAAAGGGGGCCTCCAGCATATTTTTTAATTTTTTAATTTTTTTTATGTTCTTTTAAGTTATTTCCTATCCACATTTGTTTGCAGAGCACTTGCCATGTTCTTAACAACATTTTGCTGCCATTTGCAGCCCTCTAGCCCTTTCCATTACTTTTTTAGAGCCTTTTTAGTCGTCAGAAGTCCGGGTCCCCATTGACTTCAATGGGGTCCGGGTCCGGGTTCGGGTTAAAGTTCGGTCCCGAATCCGAACTTTTTTCCGAAGTTCGGCCGAACCCGCCGGACCCGAATATCCAGCTACCCGCTCAACACTAGTTGTAAACCCTCAGGGTTTTTCACCTTAATGCATTAATGAGCCAGAAGGCTGTTCAGACAATCCAGTATTTATTAGGAACTGGACTATTTCATGTTTTCTTTGGGGCACTGCTAAGTAATCTCCTGATTCCCCTTTACTCAGCTGGGGTAGGAATGGGACTATTTAATGTTTTTCATGCACAGGCAGAGTAATTCTCATGCTGTGGTTCCCGGCAATGACATGCCCTGGCAGATTGATATAGAAGAGGTGGCTGGGACTTTAAATTGTTGGGACTGCAGAACAAGGATTATGCCGCCTGTGCCTGAAAAACATTAAATTGTCCCATTCTTTCCATGGCCCCATCTGAGCCAAGGGATTTTTTTTTGTAACCTCTGCAAACCCAGAGATTACTTAACAGTGCCACAAAGTGAAAAGCTTGCTCTGCCACTGGGCCCCCCTGCTGAATTGCAGGGGCCCAGGGCTCGTACAGGAGGACCGGAGGTACCCCCTTATTGGCAGCCCTGGATATAGCAGGTAGGGACTCAGCATAGGTGTTGTCAGTAAACAAGCCAAAGCTTGTTAACAAGTGGTTGCCAATTGGGATCAAGCAAAAGCATAGTCAAGGAACAAGCCAAAAGGTCAGTAACGAAGACACCTTCAAATACCTTGGCTTTTCATTTGGGGCCAAGCTTGTAGACCAAACCCCAGCCTATACTGCAAACAGAGCATACAATCTGTTGTAAAGATTTTCATAAACACACAAAGAAAACAAATATTGGTTTCTTTAGCTAACTCCTTCCCAAGCATTTTGAAATTATTCTTGTAATTCTGAAACTGTTTAAACAAACTTGTTTCTTGACACAAGTAAACATCAGTAACCCTGGACCACTGCTCAAGACAAAGGTTTATGGAAGGTTTTTAGACTGAAACTGTCCTGGGGCAAAGGAGGTTCCTAAAAGACAAGTGATTTGTCATACCTCAAATATCGTATAGGAACACACAACTGCTGTCAGAAAACTATGAGCTCCTGTGTAGATGGAATCTAATGTTGAACAAGCAAGTGTAAAGTATGCTTTAAATAACAGTGCATTTATACATTTCTTGTGCTAATCATGGCAACATAGCAAAACATTTTTGCCTCTCAGACCTCAGTACGTACCTCATCACAACAGCTCCTTTCTGACAGAACACATGGTTTATATTGAGTGGATTATAAAAAAAAAAAAAGTCTTACACCTGTCTTTATTTTCTTTATTTTTCTCTATCTGGCCCCAAAGTTACCTTCCGGTTTCTCTATTTAGTCACGGGGAGTAAAGACAGTTAGCCCTGCTGGAGATCCAAGTTGTGGCTGGGAACTAGCACAGGGCTAAGCACTCTCTACCTGTCCCCATGTTAAAACACTGGGTCCCGGAGCTGCCAGATACAAAGAATCAGTGTTGTAATGTAAGCAGGTGGTAGATGACCAGAGCAGTGGGGGATTGAAAGAAAGCTAAGAATGTTCTGCCCGTGGGGGAGCGAAAGGAAAGGAGTATGTGCTCCTGGCAGGGCTGTCCTGCATTAGCAGAGAACAGGTTCTTTAACAGTATACTAAATAGAATCTCAAAACCAGTGAAACTAGTTTAGTACCAATTAGGGTAAGGGTCACAACTTTGAGTTTGTGGGTTGATGCATTTTTTAATGCATATGGATGCTCGTTTTGAACTTGCGTTGACACACATTTTGAATGCATTTTGTGTGTTTTCACACTGAGTTTTTTATGCTGATCAATATGTAGTGGATGGTTGCTACTAGTTACTAACATCCACCATATCACCCTGCTGTCAGACCCCCATCTATCACTCTCAGAGACAATAAACAGTTATTTGCATTGTTTTTTTTTTTTTATTGGGGGATATAACTTGATTGGGGGAAAGGGAATATGGGATGCCCATAGAACAGATTGCTTTGCCATCATATTTAAAGAATTTGGTAGAATAGGTTGAGCCTTGAAGAACTGATGGACTCTAAAGCCTCGTACACACGACCGAGTTTCTCGTCCAAAAACTACAAGAAAACTGCCGAGAGAGCTTTCTTGTTGAGAAAACCGTTCGTGTGTATGGTTTTTCGTCGAGAAAACTGCCGTGAATCTCGACGAGAAAAATATAGAACCTGCTCTCTTTTTTCTCGTCCGGATTCTCGATTTTCTCGTCGTGTTTCTCGTCGGCCTGTTTTGCGACGAGAAAAACGTTTGTGTGTATGCTTTTACGAGTCTTCCAAAAGCGCGCATGCTCAGAATCAAGTATGAGACGGGAGCGCTTCTTCTGGTAAAACAAGCCTTCATAATGGAGATAGCACATTTGTCACGCTGTAACGAACTTAAAGCACGAAGATTGAAAAGCGCGAATCGTCTCTTCCCAAACTTTTACTTCACACGCGTAAACACGAGATCAGCAAAAGCAGCCCAAGGGGTGGCGCCATTGAAATCGATCTTCCCCTTTATACTGCCGTCGTACGTGCTGGACGTGACCGCTCAGAACAACTACGAGATTTGGAATTGACTGTGTGTATGCAAGGAAAGCTTGACAAGAATCTCGTCGAGAAAAACGACGTGTTTTTAACGACGAGAAACTCGGTCGTGTGTACGAGGCTTAACATTTACAGTCACTTCCCCTGCATAACCCATGCAGACTATTGCTCCTACTCTGCATAGCTCCTGCAGACTGTTACTCCCAGGACTTCTCTTCTCCTGCACAAAACTTCCACTGTAAACTATTAGTCTTCCTGTCCCATCATCTACGCCTAGTTGTTTAGCAGCTTGTATTAGTTGGTGGACTACTGATCCCAGCCCAACTTGCAAATCCTGCGCCCACAGGCCACATCGATTTGACATGAACCCCACAGTCTCTCCCCTGGCATGCCTCTTCCAGAAATCCACTGTGTCACACTCGCCGACCTTCTCCTGCCCTGAGTCCATGATGGAGAACTTTAACTGGACATGCGTTCCAATAGCTTCTCCAGCCCCTCTGTTCCAGGACACCTCCTCCATGACCGTGTAAGGATGAGGCTCCCTCGCAGCTCTCCCGGGCTCCTCCGCATAGGCGTGCACCCCCCCCCCCCCCGATGGGGAGGCCTCCTGCTGCTATCTAGCACTCTATTCTCCACATCTCCCAGCCGACAACTCTTTTCCAGTGGGCTGGACCCAAGCTTATATGGGAGGCCTGCCCCCTGACAATTCCAGTTGGGGGATTGGTCAGGGCTCCGCACATGAGCTCCCTGTCACTCCAGTCCTCAGCCCTGCCCCTCTTCCAGAACATTCTCCCTGGAAGCAGGGGAGGCGCCCCAGAACTGAAGCACAGGTGGTCACACCCACTGCTACACTAACCACTCCCTGTCCCCAGATCAAAACAAACAGGCCTAGCCTGAAGCATAGGCCTGCCTAAATTTACCTGCTCTGGCAACTACCATACAAAAATCCTTAATCTAGCACCTACCTATGGTAGAGGGCGCTACAAATAAAAAAATATATATATATATATTGTGAGGGGGTTAGCTCGGCAGCGGGTGTGTGTGATCCCCTGGATGGGCTCCCCACACAAAAACAGGCCCAGCAGACGGAGGTTGTGGTTTTCAAGATCAAAAAGGTGCGGTTTATTTCTCTATTTACAGTGACAAAAAACACAGCAAAGCAAAAAGAAACAAACAAAATAAACCCTGGTCAGCTTGACCTCTGACTAAACATGCAGGTTTCCTAACTAACAACTGGGATCAGCCTGGTGCTGTCCTAGTCCCTAAGTCCCTGGTTTAGTAAATGTCCAAACAAATAGCCACACAGGCTTTGTCTCACCGCACAGGGGTTCACTCTCCCTAGACAGTCCACACAGGTCTGGTTCCAGGCATGAGCAAACACCTAATGAAGCTGGGAGTTTTTATAGAGGCTTTAAACGAGCTGACAAGCTTCAGCTGGTCTCATCAACTCCCTGCCTGCACGACGCCCAGCACTCTCCCTAGAGGTATGAATCATCCATGAGCCCACTAGCCTCAGCTGGGCTTCATCAACTCTCTCCCTAGTTGTATAAGTCGGCATAAAGCCTGAATCTGGGAGAAATATACCTACCCCCCTGGATGCAACCAGGTGACTTTACCTTCCTGCTGTCACATACCCCCCCCTCTTGTTTTAACCTTGGGGTTGGAACACCAGCAATCAGGCATTCATGTACTCGAGACAAAGCATCCACATTCCCCATTTGAACGCCAGGGCGATGCTTTACTGTGAAGTTGAATTCCTGTAGGGCCAGGAACCACCTATTTACTCTTCTATTTGTCTCCTTGTTTTGAGCCATCCACTTTAACGGAGCGTGATCCGTAACCATGTCAAAGTGCCTACCTAGCAGATAGTACCGAAGGGAATCTAGAGCCCACTTCACCGCTAAACACTCCTTTTCAACCGTGGCGTAATTTACCTCATGGGACTTCAACTTCCTGCTGAGGTAAATGACTGGGTGCTCTTCCCCGTTCCAGACCTGGGACAATACTGCTCCTAACCCCACATCTGACGCATCACTTTGTACGACAAAGTCTTTAGAGAAGTCGGGTGAGTACAACACTGGCTGGCTACATAAGGCTTGTTTCAAGAATTGGAACGCTGCCTCAGCCTCGGGGGTCCATTTAATCATGACCGACCCTTTCCCTTTCTTCAGGTTGGTTAGGGGCACAGCCTTAGAAGCAAAGTGGGGAATGAAGCGCCGATAATAACCCGCGATTCCCAGAAAGGCTCGTACCTGCTTCTTGCTGTTGGGACGTGGCCAACTCTGGATGGCCTCGACTTTGTTGAGTTGGGGTTTTATTACTCCCCTGCCAATGGTGTACCCAAGATATTTGGCCTCCTCCTGCCCAATGGTACACTTCTTGGGGTTAGCCGTAAACCCCGCTTCCCGGATAGAGTCTAGGACTGCTTGCACTTTTGGCAGATGTGAGGCCCAATCTGTGCTATGGACAATTACGTCATCCAGGTAAGCCGCAGCATACTTCCGATGGGGCCTCAGTATCTGGTCCATTTTCCGCTGGAATGTGGCCGGCGCATTCTGTAACCCGAACGGCATTCTCTTATATTGGAACGCCCCGTCTGGGGTTACAAATGCGGTTTTCTCTTTGGCCGACTTGGCTAGGGGAATTTGCCAATACCCTTTTGTGAGGTCAAGAGTCGTCATGTATCGGGCTGTTCCCAGCCGGTCGATCAACTCATCTATACGTGGCATGGGGTAGGTGTCAAATTTTGTAACTTTGTTCAACTGACGAAAATCGTTACAAAATCGCCAGCTCCCATCCGGTTTAGGCACCAACACAATGGGACTAGACCAATCACTTTGGGACTCCTCTATCACCCCTAAGTTCAGCATTTTCTGTACTTCCTCCCGTATTGCCTCCCGTCGGGCCTCTGGGATCCGATAGGGTTTTAACTTCACCCTTTCACCGGGCGGGGTAATAATATCATGCTCTACCCCAGATGTTTGTCCCGGCAGCTCAGAGAACACCTCCTTGTTGCGAAGCACAAACTCCTTAACCTCCTGTTGTTGGGGTTGTGACAAGGTGGCTGCTATTCCAACCTCCGGAATCACGCAACCAGTTTGAGCTGGTGACCAAGTTTCTGCGACTAGGGACTCTCTATCCCTCCAGGCTTTCAACAGATTAACGTGATAGATCTGTTCGGGCTTTCGCCTTCCTGGTTGTCTGACCTTGTAATTCACTTCGCTCACTTTTTCCATTATCTCGTAGGGGCCTTGCCATTTGGCAAGGAATTTACTTTCAACCGTAGGGACAAGTACCAATATCCTATCCCCCGGGGAAAAGGTACGGGTCTTGGCTCCACGGTTGTACACTCTCTGCTGTGCCAACTGCGCTTGGGCCAAATGTTCCTTCACGATGGGCATTACCTGTGCAATTCGATCTTGCATCAGGGCGACATGCTCAATCACACTCCTGTGGGGAGAACTCTCACTTTCCCAAGTTTCCTTGGCAATATCCAACAGCCCTCTTGGGTGTCTCCCATACAGTAACTCAAAGGGGGAGAATCCCGTAGAGGATTGGGGCACCTCCCTAATAGCAAACATCAAATAAGGAAGTAGACAGTCCCAATCCTTTCCATCTCTATCCACCACTTTCTTCAACATTTGTTTTAGGGTTTTGTTGAATCTTTCAACCAGCCCATCGGTTTGGGGGTGATACACAGACGTACGCAATTGCGTCACTTTGAACAATTTACACAGCTCTTTCATAACCCGGGACATAAAGGGTGTACCTTGGTCCGTAAGCAGTTCTTTACAAATACCCACCCGGCTAAAAACAAGAGATAGCTCTTTGGCTATGGTTTTGGCCGAGGTATTTCGGAGAGGGATCGCTTCTGGATAACGGGTGGCATAGTCCATTATAACTAATATGTACTGGTGCCCCCTAGCGGACTTGATTATAGGACCTACCAAATCCATTGCGATCCTCTCAAACGGGACCTCAATGATGGGTAGAGGGACCAGCGGGCTACGGAAATGTGGCATCGGGGCCGACCTCTGACACACAGGGCAGGAGGAACAATAATTTTCTATGTCCTTCATCACCCCAGGCCAATAGAATCTCTGTAATACCCTCTCTCGGGTTTTCTCTGTCCCCAGATGACCTCCAAGAATGTGCCCATGGGCCAACTCCAACACCAACTTCCTGTAAGGTTTGGGCACCACAAGCTGCTCAACGGTTTCTTCTGCCCTTTTTGCCACCCGATACAGTAGGTCCTTCTCTATGCTGAAGTATGGGTAAGTGCAGGTATTATCTGGGTTCACTAACTCGCCATCTATTTCCACTACGTTTTCCCGTGCCTTTATTAGGGCGGGGTCTTTTAACTGTTCTGTGGCAAAATTTTCCCTGTGAACCTCAAGATCAGAAAACTCCACAGACGGTAGGTTTTCGTCTGAGGAGGTGGGCTCCTCTCCAGTTTCTTGAGTCTCGCCTGCCAATACTGACAAGGGAAATTCTGGAGAGTCCTCACCACTCTCAGAGGAGTTCTGGCTATCACCTTCCTGGTACATAGGGGCACCAGTGGGGGGGCTCAGGATCATCCCACAGTTCCCAGAACTTCGGAAAATCCCTTCCCACAATGGCATCATGCGGTAATTGAGATACTAACCCCACTGGATGAGAGAGGGTACCTTTGGGGGTCTTGAAACACACTGTAGTCACTGGATACTCTCGGGTGTCCCCATGCACACAAATAACAGCTACCTTGCTATTCCCAGAGACCTCTGTTTTAACTAATTCAGCCTTTATCAGGGTCACAAGGCTACCTGAATCCAGTAATACCACAACATTTCTACCATTAATACACATTTTGCATAAATGTTTCTCAGTTCCCCGAATGGCAGTGCATGCGACTGTCGCACACAGCGACTGACGTCTGTCCGTCAGAAAGTCACATTGCATGGGTTCCTCCACAACCGGGCAATTTGCTGCAATATGTCCCGCTTGCCGGCAGCGGTAGCAAACAATCCATTTGGCTGCCTCTTGAGCCCCTGACTTCCCAGGCTGTTCTCGCCAAACTTTGGGTAGAGCTCCCACCCTCTCACTCTCTCCACCCTCACCCCTTGGAATCCTCTTATCCGCCCCTGGGGATGGTCTGGTCTTAGGGTGGAAAGTCCGAGAGTCTCTGGAAGAGGCCGTCAGGTTCTCTGTAGCCAAGTATTTCTCTACATGATCCACAAGACCACCGGCCGTCTCTGGGTCTCCATGGCTTACCCACTTTTGGATGGCAGTAGGAAGAGCTCTCAAAAACCGATCCATTACAACACGTTCCACAATCTCTGGTGCGGACAAAGTCTCTGGCTGTAGCCACTTCCTGCTCAGGTGAATGAGATCATACATTTGAGACCTGGGGGGTTTTCCAAGCTGGAAAGTCCAGTTATGCACACGCTGAGCCCGGACAGCCAGGGTGACACCCAGCCTTGCCAATATTTCAGCTTTTAGCATCACATAGTCTTTTGCTTGGTCAGGCTCTAGGTCATAGTAAGCCTTCTGCGATTCACCAGTTAACAGAGGAGCCACCAGTCCAGCCCACTGCTCCTCAGGCCACTTTTCTCTTTCAGCAGTCCATTCAAATGTGGTCAAAAATACCTCTGGATCATCCTCTCCAGTCATTTTTGTCAATAAACGACTCACCCCAAAGGACGCGGTATTAGTGGGACGGCTTTCCTCACTGGTCTGCGGACGTTGCTGCATTACTGCTTCCATTTGTTGTAGTCTCTGCTCTTGCTTCTGTAACAGGTCTATGAAGCGGGCCTCAGATTGCTGCTGGGCTGCAAGGCTCTGTTGATGAGCTTGCTGCTGGGCTGCGAAGCTCTGTTGTTGAGCTGCAAGGCTCTTTTGCAAACCTGCATTTGTCTGCTGTTGATTGGCATTTGCTAGAGCCAGCTGTTTCAGTATCTCCTCCATGCTGGCTTAAAAAAAAACTGCCACTGGTTCTCCACCAACTGTGAGGGGGTTAGCTCGGCAGCGGGTGTGTGTGATCCCCTGGATGGGCTCCCCACACAAAAACAGGCCCAGCAGACGGAGGTTGTGGTTTTCAAGATCAAAAAGGTGCGGTTTATTTCTCTATTTACAGTGACAAAAAACACAGCAAAGCAAAAAGAAACATAAACAAAATAAACCCTGGTCAGCTTGACCTCTGACTAAACATGCAGGTTTCCTAACTAACAACTGGGATCAGCCTGGTGCTGTCCTAGTCCCTAAGTCCCTGGTTTAGTAAATGTCCAAACAAATAGCCACACAGGCTTTGTCTCACCGCACAGGGGTTCACTCTCCCTAGACAGTCCACACAGGTCTGGTTCCAGGCATGAGCAAACACCTAATGAAGCTGGGAGTTTTTATAGAGGCCTTAAACGAGCTGACAAGCTTCAGCTGGTCTCCTCAACTCCCTGCCTGCACGACGCCCAGCACTCTCCCTAGAGGTATGAATCATCCATGAGCCCACTAGCCTCAGCTGGGCTTCATCAACTCTCTCCCTAGTTGTATAAGTCGGCATAAAGCCTGAATCTGGGAGAAATATACCTACCCCCCTGGATGCAACCAGGTGACTTTACCTTCCTGCTGTCACAATATATATATATATATACATATATATATATATATATATATTTCCAAATAATAAAAAAATAAATAGGGTTGTCCTAATACCGATACTAGTATCTATATTGGTGCCAATACTGAGCATTTGCAGGAGTAAAGTTATCAAGAAAAAGAAGCAGCCGGCAACTCCATATCAAGCGTATTTATTGTAAAGCCTTCACAGTGAGTACAGTCAGCAGCAGACTAGTTTCGGCGATAAGCCTTGTTCAAGCCAAAACTAGTCTGCTGCTGACTGTACCTACTGTGAAGGCTTTACAATAAATATGCTTGATGTTATGGAGTTGCCGGCTGCTTATTTTTCTTGCTGACCGTTTGTCTATTGGTGTGTGGGATGACACCTTGGCTTGGACACCCCGACTGCAAACTTCCAAAGTAAGACTTTGCTTTCCACTGTTCTGAGCCATACAACCTTTGATCAAATTATTTGCAGGAGTACTTGTACTCGTGCAAATGCTCCCGATGCCTGGACACTCAGGGGATGATCGGTGCGGCGGCAGGGGAAGTTATAATCACCGATCTCCTTGTGTGGCTTTCAATAAAACAGCTGACAGCTGCTTCTCCTCCCTCTCCCCTCACCGGCTTTCAGCTGCTTTATTGAAAACCACACAGTGAGATCAGTGATTACAACTTCCCCCGCAGCCGCACTGATCGTTCCTGGGTGTCCCCTGTGTCCTCTTCCAGCTCCCCTCTGTGTCCTCTTCCATGCTCCTCTGTGGGCTCCTCCGGTCCCCCCACCCGTCCTCCTCCGGTCCCCCTCTGTGGGCTCCTCTGGTCCCCCCCCCCAAGATCTTTCAGGATGGAGAGAGGAGGAAGAAGCCAGTAAATCTGTCATTTACTGGCTCCTTAATTTTCTGAATACACAGAGTCAGTGATCTCTAACTCTGTCCATTCATAACTGAGCATCTTAAACTGTATGATGCTTCAGTTTATGAATGGAGCCTCGGCCTCCTCTCCACTCATGTTCAGTGCAGCGGAGGCTGCTGAGAAAGGGACTGGGGAATCTCTATCCTCAGTCCCTTTCCATGTCTCAAAAGGGAGATGCCAGTGGTGACAACACTGAATAAATTACACTTTGTTACAAAAGTAGTGAGTGTACAGCTTGTATAACAATGTAAATTTGCTTTCCCCTCAAAATAACTCAACACACAGCCATTAACTGGCCGGCGAAGGAGGAGGGAGCCCCAGCCGTGACGTCAATATCCGCGGCTGAGGCTCCCGGAAGTGGGAAAGGATACATTTTGAGTACAGAACAGAACACCTCCAGGTATCCATATTGCATTTTACCTAAAATCACAGGAGCTGCAGACTGAAAAGGAAAGGTCAATTTAATAACATTCAATTACAATATAACTTGAGTTGCAATTGTACATGCTATATTATATTATTTTTTTATTTTTTCCCCCACGGAAGTGGAGTTAGACCTCATGTACACTGCTGCTGGTAAACGGACATTTAGGAGCAGTTGGGCATTTTTTTCAACTGCTCCTGAACTCTCCTCTATGTTATCTTATCAGTACATGTACACAGGGTCGTTTAGAGTCGTTTCTAGGCAGTCTAGTTTAGAGGCTTTTTTTGGAATGCAAAAAATTGGGTTCAGAAGTTTAGAGGCATTAGATGCGTTTTGTTTAACGCGATAAAACGCTGATATACGCGGCATGTAAATGCAGCAAAACTGACGTTTTAGGCTTCATGTACCTTTTTATAACGTCTCCTGAACTATTTAACTTGACAGATAGTAACCCACGTCTAAAACTTCCGTTTTGGCGCATTTGCATTAAGAAGCGTTTCTAAAAAGAAAAACATTTTTTTTTTCTTTTCCAAAATAGACAAAAACAAAAATCACCTGTAAACAAAAGGAAAGGAATTAACTGTGTTCCCTTACTGTAGGAGGAATGGGACTTACTAGGGGAGGAGAGAGATCGGTGTTCATACTTTGTATGAACACATGATCAGTCTCTTCTCCCCTATAAGAACCGGGACTGGAAAATCTTTGTGCAGGGTGCAGCTGAGATTGGCCAGTCCTCTGTCACAGTTAGGTGAGAAGGGCAGGGGTCTGACATCTGCGTTCATCACAATAGTCAAATCATGTTTGGAATCTCTTGATTATGTTGTAAGCAACTGCTAAAAGGGTGAACCTTGTTAAAGTTCAGCTTCTACAAAAAATAAATAAAAAAAATGCACATGATTTTTCAGGTAAATTTTTTTTTACACTGCAGCCTGCAAAGCATTGCACCCAAGTTCAGTACAATGCAGGTGCAATGTCAGACTCCTGAAGTCAGCTATCTGCCTGTATCTCCTGTATGGGCAGACAGTTACTGAAGTGCAGGGAACAATCAATGAACTGTGAGGGCGTTCAGCAGCACTCTCGAAGGTCATTGAGAACTACAAGCCATTTACCGCAGTGGAAGATGGGGCTTGTAGTTAATTTATTCATAGATTACTGTGAATGAATGATGCGGCTGTGTGGGTGGAGTAAAAAGCCTTTTTAGAAGCGTGGAAGTAGTTATAGTTGCAAAGTGTGCGTGGGGGGGCCTCCATAATAAAGTAGACATATGTGGTTTGTTTCATTCCGAATCAAAATTTAGACAAATTTTTCTTTTTCGGAAATTGGGATGTATGCAAATTACAATAGTAACAAATTTAAACGAACCTGAATTAACAAATCAAAATTTGGAGAAAATTTGAATAGAAAATAAAGGAATAGAAATAATAAAATAGAACAGAATAAAAACAGAACATAATACAAAATAAAAGAATAAAAAAAAAAAACCATAGGAAAAAAAAAGGGATAAAATAGAAAGAGAAAAGAACAGAATAATATAAAATAGAAAATAAAGGAGTATACTATAATAAAATAGAAAGAATATAACCATCTTCTGCAATTCGAATATCAAACAGAATACATTTAAATTAGAAAATAATAGAATATAAAATAAAAGAATATAACCATTTGCCGAAATTTGAATAAAATACATTTGAATTCGAACAGAATTGAAATGATTAGCATAGAAAAGAAAAGAATATAATAGAAAAAAAAAAGAAACACAATAAAATAGAAAGACTATAACCATCTTCAGAAAAAAAAAATCGGATAGAATACATTTGAATAGAATAGATTAAAATAGAAAATAAAAATAGAAAAGAATAGAAGAGAAAAGAATAGAATAGAAAGAATAGAACACTTTAACCGGTTTCCAAAATTTAACTAGAATAGAAAAAAATAAAATAGAAAAGAAAATAATAGAATAGAAAAAAAAAAATCACAATAGAAAAAGAATGGAATATAACCATCTTCCATAATTAGAATTTCGAATTTTTATATATCAAAAAGGAAAAAAAAAAAATTAATGGATAACCTTGTTTTAAACAGATCTTTTAGGCTTATCTATTAGGATTACTATAAACTTATGTTCAAGAGGATGTGAGGTATGCCCCTCATCTCGTCTGCCGAGTCAGCATCATGGTAAGAATTTGTGTTGTAAAAGTTCCCTATAGATCCAAAAAAAGTTCTGTCATGGTTTAAAGAACTCTAGCAATAATCAATAAAAAAGCAAATACTTTGCATTCTGCAGACTTTATTTTGTTTGTAAGGAGTGGGAGGAAACCCAATGTACATAAATTGAAAATCATACATACTTACGGGACAAAACACAAGGAGGAATTTCCTTGGACAGTTTGACGTCTATAGACTTGCGCAAATATAGTTATGCAACACGTTCAGAAACAGACTTTATGAAACATGCAAATTTTTCTTAACTACAATTTTTTTATTTATTTAAGGAAACCACTGTTGAGAGGCTGCCATTGTTGACCTTGTAAAAAATGACTGTCGAACTGGCTGTTGCTTTACCCTACGTTCACACTTATGCATTTTTTAGTGCGTTTTGCAGTTTGCAGAAATGCACTACAGTCCATTTGACATGGTTTCCTATGGTACTAGTTCACATCTATGCATTTTGAGGCCAGTGCATTTTTGGAAAGGGTCTGGGACTTTTTTTCCCCGCGATTTGCAGCTAATAGACTTTAATGAAGCTGCACCAGAAACGCAAATGGTGCGATTTTGATGAGTTTTGCGGTTCTTATTTTACCACTGTATATAGCTGGTTGCTAAGCAGGGGGCTGGCCACCATGTCCTTAGCAACCAATGACAGTCATCAGCTGTCCCTGCTGAAAAGTTAAATGTAAAAAAATAAATAAAAATTTGGCAGAAAAAAAAAAACGCGTGGGGTTCCTCGTCTCAGGTCCATAACAGGCCCTTCAGGTCTAGTGTGGATTTGGAGGGGACCCCCACACCAATAATTTTTATTTTTTTTTAAATGGCATGGGGTCCCCCCCAAAATCCATACCAGACCCTTATCCGAGCATGCCGCTTGGCAGGTCAGGAAAGGGAGGGGACGAGCAAGCGCCCCCCCGCATACCAGGCCACGTGCCCTTAACACATGGGGGTGGGTGCAACTTGCCCCCATGTTGAGGAGGACAAGGGCCTCTTCCTGACAACTCTAGATGGTGGTTGTCAGGGTCTGCGGGTGGGGGGCTTATCGGAATCTGAAAGCCCCCTTTAAGAAGGGGGCCCCCAGATCCTGCCCCCCTATGTGAATGGGTATCGGGTGCATCTTACCCCTACCCATTCACCAAAAAAGCAGTAAAATGTAATAAAAACACAAGAGCCGTTTTTTGACAATTTCTTTATTAATAACTCTTTCTTTTATAGCCCTCTCTTCCCGCCGTCTCCTCCTCGAGCTGTCTCTTCTCGTTGTCTTCTCCTTCCCGCCGTCTTCTCCTTGAGCTGTCTCTTCCCGCCGCCGCCGTCTCTTCCCGCTGCTGTCGTCTTCCTCGCCGCCAATTAGCCTCTAATTTTTTTTAAAAAAAGCCTCAGTTCTGTTGATGTCTTCATCTGTTTTGTTGTCGTCCGCTCTCTGCCGTCTCTTATATGGCCATGGGACATGGCCATCCAATGACATCACCCGGAGAGCCCGCACCCACCCCCCACGTTGAGGGTATGCGGACTGGTATGGTTCAGGGGGGGGGGCCTTCGCTCGTCATGCTCCGATAAGGGTCTGGATTTTGGGGGGACTCCCACGACATTTTTTTTTACATTTTGGCGCGGGGGTCCCCTCTAAATCCACACTAGTCCTGAAGAGCCTGGTATGGACCTGGGGGGAACCCCACGCCGTTTTTTGCTGCCAAATCTTTATTTTTTATATTCAGGTTTCAGCGGGAAACCCCGCTGACAGCTGATGACTCATCGGTTGCTAAGGATGCGGCGGTCTGCTTCCCGGCCCCCTCCTTACTAACCAGCTATATAAAGTGTGTTTTACATTGTGTTTAAAGAGAAAAAAAATAAACGTAAAAAATGCAAGATGCATGAAAACACACATAAAAAACGCTGGTTTAAAAATGCACTGAAAAACATGCCTGAAAAACGCATCAAGTGCAGCCGCATAGATGTGAACCTAGACTACGTTTTTTCTAAATCACTAACCCAGCAAAAGAATGCAGCAAGAGAAGTCAGAACTCTGGATCTGCACTGCTCTAGCTAAACAGCCCTGAGCTAGAAACATCCAGGACTGGTCATACTTCTGAAAACACATTTAACTCACCATCTCCTAGGCTTTGTAAAGAACTAGCTGTTTTGCTTGTTTCTGTTCTTAAAAGCCCACCAAATCTGAAAACCATACCCCGCTGTTAAAGTGGTTGTAAACCTAGTTACACCACTTTTACCTACAGGTTAGCCTATAATAAGGCTTGCCTGTAGGTAATGTAAATATCTCCTAAACCTGCACCATTTAGGAGATATTTACCATATACGATTGTGCCGTTTCTAAAGGGCCCGTGCAGTGACCGGCGGCTCCCGCATGCATGCGCGGAAGTGACGTCACGCCATTTACAAAGCCGGAGTCCACGGCCCCCAGAAGGAAGAGGAGTGAAGATGGATGCGGCCACCAGCGGGGACATGGTGCGCTTTGTTTGCAGGTAAGTGGCACATAATGGACTAGTATGCAATGCATACTAGCCCATTATGCTTTTACTTTGTAGGGAACAAAAGAGGAAGTAAAACCCATCAGGGTTTACTTCCTCTTTAAGTGGAAATGGCAAGGCAAAGTATAACTGCAGATCCAATAGTCAGTTTTGCTCTGACTGCCGAGGACAACAGAGGACGCTACTCCTTGACACTCTTGGAACTTTTAGTAACTAGTGGTCAGAGCTAGTGATAAATTGGAAGTAGCGATGGGCCAAACACCCCCCCCCCCCCCCCGGTTTGTTTCACACCAGAACACCTCAAACAGGCAAAAAGTTCTAGCGAACCCTATTAAAAAGTGTATGGGACACGAACATGAAAAATCAAAAAGCCCAATTTGAAAGGCTTAAATGCAAGTTATTGCCATAAAAAAAGTGTACTGCCCCAGGGGACGTATCAATAGAAAAAAAAGTCTTTAACCACTTCAATACAGGGCATTTTTACCCCCTTCCTGCCCAGGCCAATTTTCAGCTTTCAGCGCTGTCACACATTGAATGACAATTGTGTGGTCATGCGATGTTGTACCCAAATAAAATTTTGATTATTTTTTCCCCCCACAAATAGAGCTTTCTTTTGGTGGTATTTGATCACATCTGCGTTTTTTATTTTTTGCGCTATAAACAAAAAAATACTGACAATTTTGAAAAGAAATAATATGTTACTTTTTGCTATAATACATATCCCAATTCCTCAGTTTAGGCCGATATGTATTCTTTTACATATTTTTGGTTAAAAAAAAAAATATATATATATATATATATATATATATATATATATATATATATAGCAATAAGCTTATATTGATTGGTTTGCGCAAAAGTTATAACGTCTACAAAGTAGGGGATAGATTTATGTCATTTTTATTATTATTATTTTTTTACTACTAATGGCGGCGATCTGCTTTTTTTTTTCGTGACTGTGACATTGCGGCGGACATATCGGACACTATTTTGGGACCATTCACATTTATACAGCGATCAGTGCTATAATAATGCATTGATTACTGTATAAATATGATGGGTAGGGAAGGGGTTAACACTAGGTGGCGATCAAGGGGTTAAATATGTGTCCTAGGGAGTGATTCTATCTGAAGGGGGAGGGGACTGATGAGGAGGTGACCGATCGTTGTTCCTATATACAAGGACCATACGATCAGTTCTCCTCTCCCCTGACAGGACGTGGATCTGTGTGTTTACACACACAGATCCACGTCCTTGCTCTGTGATGAGCAATCGCTGGTGCCCGGTGGACATCGCGGTCGCCAGACATGCGCATCGGGTCCCCAGTGATGCGGCGAGCGCGAGCCCTCCACAATGCCGAGAAGCAGATGACGTCATATGACGGCAGCCCGGAGGGATGAAGGGTTCCTGCCGCCATCATATTACAATACGGCAGTAGGCAAGTGGTTAAAAAATATCGTTTTTTCAGGAGCAGCGATTTTAATACCCATGTGAAAACCCATGTTGATCCGATTCTGATGC
Organism: Rana muscosa; assembly: GCA_029206835.1. Taxonomy (NCBI): domain Eukaryota; kingdom Metazoa; phylum Chordata; class Amphibia; order Anura; family Ranidae; genus Rana; species Rana muscosa. The sequence continues at coordinate 566,919,868 of CM055118.1, forward strand.
GAAAAAAAAAAAAAAAAAAAAAAAAAAGGGTCCTGCACAATTTTGGTCCAAATGTGATGCAAATTAAGCCATACAGTTTGCATGGCTGAATTCTCATCGCACAGATATCGCATGTGATCTGCACAACAATGCGGTGCAAATCACATGCAATGTCTGGCATCGCACCAGTGTGAATCGGCTCCCAATGCTAAAGGTTTTTTACCTTAAAGTGCACGTTCACCTTTACAGAAAAATCTGAACTTACACAGGACCGCCTCCTCACTCTTCCGCTGACCTTCAGCGTGGTGATCTCCCGTTCTGAGCCATGCTAACGCCGTCTCACCGGATCGTGGCTTAGAAATCCCCTTGGCATTCTCTACTTCTTCCCCGCTGACAGGACGGGCTATGTGGGATCTGATTGGCTGGCGCCGCCCATGTGACGGCGCTGACCAATTATAATGCTCCGAAACATACCTCCTGACGGGGGATGTTTTGGAGATTAAGTCGAGGGTATTTCTAAGCCTCGGTCCGGTGAGACGGCGATAGCAGGGCTCAGAATGGGAGATCGCTGTGCTGCAGGTCAGCGGGACGGGGGGGGGGGGGGGGGGAGGGGGTGGTGTGTAATTTCGCCTTACAGATTTTTCTGTAAAGGTGAACTTGCTCTTTAATGCTTAACCTTCAGTGTGCAAGGCTTTGTAACCCTTTCCAGGCTGATACATGTCAATTACTTTGTTTCTCATCTGCTCTTGAATGATGTGTTGCTTTTTGAGATCTTTTAGCGTGTTTCACTTTGTCAGACAGCTTCTATTTAAAGGGGTTGTAAAGGTACATGTTTTTTCACGTTAATGCATTCTATTCATTAAAAGGTGAAAAAACATCTGAGCATTTGCGCCCCCCCGAGCCCCCGTTTACTTACCTGACCCCTCGAATGTCCCGCGCCGGGAACGCACAGGCTTCTTGGTCGGCTTCTCGGCTCATTCATTGGTTGATTGAAAGCAGCGCTGCTGTCAATCGTATCCAATGATACGCCGGGGCCGAGTGATACAGTGAGCGGCTATGGCCGCCGGCTGTATCACAGGAGCGCACCCGCAAGAACTTTCCACCATGCGAGCTCGCTCACATGAAGATGGAAAGTTCTTGAGGGGGGACCCAAGACGCAGAGGGACCCCAGAAGACCAGGTTCAGGGCCACTCTGTGCAAAAACAGTGGAGGTAAGTATAACATGTTTGTTATTTAAAAAAAAAAAAAAATGAAGCTTTAGTGTTCCTTTAAGGGGTTTCTTAATTCAACAGGCCTGTCAGTAATCAAAGATGTGGTGAATCACAGTTCATTCATGATTTAACAAGGGGAGGGCAATTACTTTTTCACATAGGGCCAGGCAGGTTTGGACAGCTTTTTTCCTTGAGCCCTGGTTCACACGTATGCGATGCTGGAAATGCAGTGAATCCTGTGCATTTCCCGCACCACATTGCAATCGCATAGTGTCCATGCGATCTGCTGCGGGTGTCAATATTATCTTAACGACACCCCAAAAACAAACAGCAAAACACAGTGTGATTGCCACAATCGCATTGCATAAGTGTGAACACCCATACGATGCGATTCAGGTGTAGGGGGAAAAAAAATAAAAAATGGTTGGTCTCATCCATGTAACTGATGCATCTCGAAGACAGCCTGTTCTTTTGAAAAAAAAAAACACCCTACTGGCTGGATCACCAGAAAAAAAAAGCCTAAAAAATCAAATATAAGAATTGGTAAGCAGCAATATAATAAATATTTTCTTTTAGGTTTATTATTGCTTTAATGAGTGAGTCTTCATGGAGCCTGGGTGGTGCTAATGTATTTCAGATATAGCGTATCAGGACTGAAATACGTTAGTACATTGTAACATATAGATTATTTATGAAGACATTGGTCCTAAGGCCTCTTTCACACCAGTGGACCGATCGGGTCTGCCTTTCTGTTTCTAAAGTGGACCCGATTGGACCACCCAATGTTCTCTATGGGGCGGCGGATGTCAGCGGACATGTGTCCACTATCACTGTCCGGCATCCAGTCTGCTAAAAAACAGCCGGATGGTCATATGTTCACTATCCATCTGGCGGCTCGGACCAGATGACAATCGGATGGAAACGGACAGACAGTATCTTTCCATTCGACTGCCCCATAGGGAACAGCAGGATGTGTCTGCTCTGTTCAATGTAGAGATTCCCCGCTGAGCAGGCAGAACATCTTGGCTAGCTCCGCCTCAAGGAAAGAAACAAGGGCAGGGAAAATGGCCCTGAAGTTAATTGGCATGTCTGTGTTATGGACTTGTGGACTTGATAAACTTGTGTGTCTTTTTTCAACCTCACCTACTATGTGCCAAAATCAGCTGCCAAAAATTCCATATGCTTTGCATAGGGGAGCCTAGATGTGGGTATTTATCATAAAATTGTGCAATTGAAAGCAGCAGTGTATAAACGAAACCTGCACGTCTGTTACACATATGTTTATTGTAGACAATGGCTTTTTTTTTTTCACTTTTTTTTCCTCAGTCTCCTTGAGCCTAGTTCAGCTGAACTCGCACGATTTAATTCCAGCATGTCAGTCCAGAGTTCAAGGGCGATTGCAGAGACATCTGTGTTGGCTGCTGCACAGAGGTCTATGGAAATCGCACCCTGAAGTGGAAATCGGTGCGTTGCCGCATTGCCGGCAAATGCAGACGATTTGGCGTGCGTTTTGACCTGTCAAATCGCATGCCAAATCGCTCCAATGTGAACCTAGGCTCAGTGATATACTACTTCATGTGATATTGTGACTTCGTGAAATATGAAGACAGAATAGCTTAGACACCAAAAGGCTCCCAGAACATTAAAGAAAACCCCATTTTTATTTTGGGTACACCACTACTTAGCTTGCTTACAATTTGGGACATTGGTGCCTGCCTAGACTACTAAAAAAAAACACCTTCATTAGTGAGTTGGCCATATACTATATACACATTTACTGACAGAATATACTGTTCATGTTCGTACTGACCTCCATGCACATCACTCGCACTGTGTTATTTGGTTGGTCAGCCAGGTTCACAAACAGGTAGGTGCAACATTAAAATTAAGGGGAGTAGATCCCTACATTTTATCGGTCCTTGTTTTCAATTACATTTGCTGGTAACCTTGATATTTTTATAAAGAGCTGATGTGTTTTAAAAGTACAGTCATTCTAAAAGATTCACTCAAGCATATACAGGGGGTTTGTCATGTATGCATTGGTTTTGTTCTAGAACATATACCGGTACATGCAATTCAAATTCCTGTTTTTTTTTGTTTTTGTTTTTTTATTGAATGTAATCATATCTGCTGTGGCTGTGTTCCATGTGCATAGCTTTTACTATGTTCACCTTCAATACAATAATTTAGGGTCCACGTACACTGGACATTTCCCCTGGTTTTCTGAACGCCTTTCTCTTGGCAGAAGAAAAGCAGCGTCAAAAACACGCCAAAAGCCATATTTTTGCAAATACATTAAGAGCCTGAATGTTCATTCATTTTATTGGGCAGAATATTATATTCTGGCCATTAAAATGAATAAACACTCAAGCGCTTGGCGTGCCTAGCGTAATTATGCGCTTAGACACGTTTATGAACATCAGACTTTTTTAGAAGCAAAATACTCCTCTTTTGAACCCGCAGGCTCTGGGGTTTTTTCTGCCTCTAAATGCGTATGTGTGTGTAGCGACCTAACCCCTCTCACACCTTCTTCTCGGCTTGTTGTCTCGTCTAGAGGGGAGTATGGGAGGAGGGATGCGATACACCACGGCCCATGTCCTCTTTTATATAGAGGTGAAGGCCAGAACCTATTTTACCATCGGGTCGTGTGCATAACCCAGAGCCAAGTCTTCTCTGTAAATGACCCCCTCTGCTCCCAGTAACCGGAGTTCCACACCACTGATAAGGTCCAACTCGTATTTATTCTCCAACAGCAATAAATCGTCATATAGCACAGACAGGTTGTGACCAAAGAACAGTTCAGTATAGCTGGGGAGTAGGTCGAGGCACAATCCTTAGTTAGAATCAACCATTGTGGTGTCACCAACGGTTATGGCGTACAGTCACTGCCACCGACTGTGTAGAACAGAAAGTGAATTATCTTCGCGCAGCGTCAGCCCCTGTCAGAGGGAAGACATCCATCCAAGAGAGTTACCAAAGGCCCCGCCGTCACCGGCAATGCTGCACCGGACTGTTCGGTGGGGTTACGCTCCCTGGCCTCCTCATCTCAGACTCGGGCACCCAAGGCTTTAGGGCCCCCTCAGATTCCTCCACCCTTGCGGGACCCAGTTGAAGATACCGGGCCCCAGGCCTCCTCAATAGTACCTCACCCCAGGCTAAAGGTGCCTGGGATGGACTCCATCTCCCGCTCCGGCCAGGTCAAGGGCACCTGGGCTCGGAACTCCGGAATGCCGGCACCCAGGCTGAAGGTGCCTGGGCGCGACTCTGAACCCCGTGGTCAGGGCGTCCGCCCCCTTTTATCTCCTCTCCCTCAGCGTCACCGCAGGTTCCCCGCCCTGCGGTACAACCACCGGAAGAGGACAAAAAGGGTACAGTACTGCAGTGAGGGTTCAACCCCGGCCCAGTGCGACAGCGCCACCCACAGGCCAAAGAGAACCTCACACCACCAAAGTCCTCCCGGAACAACAAATGGTCCCAAATTCCCTAACAATCCATGCATCTGGGTTACACTACCACCCAGATGCCTCCCCTAAATTCAAATACCCGCTACATGTGCATGGACGCATTTGCAAAAATTTACTAAAACCGGTGCATTTAAAATCTGGTGCAACTGTGCTTGGTAGTCACTCCACTTCTAACACCAGCTAGTTTAATTAAAGTGATTGTAAAGTCTCTGTTTTTTTTTCTATAAAAATAACAAACATGTTATATTTGCCTCCTCTGTGTAGTGGATTTGCACAGAACAGCCCGGATCCTCCTCTTCTCGGGTCCCTCTTCGCTGCTCCTGGCCCCTCCCTCCTGTCCAGTGCCCCCACAGCAAGCTATGGGGGCACCCGAGCCAAGTCACAGCTCCTTGTGGCCAGTCAGACATGGAGGCTCGGTCCGGCCCCGCCCCTCTCTCTTCTGATTGGCTGACTGACTGATTGACAGCAGCAGGAGCCAATGGCACCACTGCTGTGTCTCAGCCAATCAGGAGGAGTGTCTCGGCCAGCTAAGGCACTCGTGGACATTGCTGCAGAGAAACGGTGCTCAGGTAAGGATTAGGGGGGTGCTGGAGGGCAGCTGCTGCACACAGAAGGTTTTTTTTATCTTTATGCATAGAATGCATGAAGATAAAAAGCCCTCTGCCTTTACAACCCCTTTAAGCTTTGACAATAAAACCTGGAAACAACATTCATCAAGAAAAGACATCTGGCAACTCCATAGTCCTAAAGTATTTTATTTTGCCATACCAGTGACAGATGCGTTTCAGCAATAAGCCTTGTTCACAGCACACATGTGAAAAATAAAATGAACATACTAAAACATCAAGAATGGTTTCCGCCCCTCCTTCAATTACTAACAAATTTGATTGACCCATCGGTGATTAATCACAAAATGTCAGCAGGTATAATGCTGACAGAAGGAGGGTAGGAAGTAATAGCTAATACAACACCTGGTGAAATAAAATAGAATAATCCCACGTTGATCTACAGTATATGTAATAGAGAAGAGAAATACAGCCATAGAAAAGTATTTTCAAAATACATACATAGCAATATACAAATACACATACATCAAAAAATGAAGAGGAAAGCTATTTGAGAAACATATCTACATCGTAACAGTGATTCATTCCCTTGGGTATTCTCATTTGGCGGTGTGTATCCCTACTGCGAAAAAAACGTTTTAACTCTTTCCAAACCTATAAAACGAAAAAGGATTACATATTCCCACCATGTTCATACTTAAAATGTTTGGATACGTTACATAGATTTTTGTCACTGTTATAAGATGCCCCATGGAAATGTTCACTAACTCTTGCTCTTAATGGTCTAAGTACAGCTTACATATTGTTTATTGCATTTTCTGCACTCAACAGCATAGACCACGTTGTCCGTGCCACAATTTATATTATTACGGATGGAAAATTCTCATCAAGTGGCACACAAAACCACTGTCCTATGCGGTCTTCAGTGTCTACTGCAAAAGCGACATGCATACCCAGCGCCGGCCCAAGACATGGTGCTGCCTGGGACCAAGAATGAAATGCTGCCCCACCCCCCAAAAAAAAAAAAAAAACACGCCCCCCAATTTTTAAAAAAATATATTTTTTTTTTCTCAGTTTAGGCCGATACGTATTTTTCTACATATTTTAGGTAAAAAAAATATAAAAATAAGCGTATAATGATTGGTTTGCGCAAAAGTTATAGCACCTACAAAATAGGGGATGGAATTATGACATTTTTTTTTTATTATTTTTTTTCCCCTAGTAATGGCAGTTATCTGCGATTTTTATTGTGATTGCGACATTATGGCGGACATATCGGACACTTTTGACACATTTTTGGGACCATTCACATTTATACAGCTAACAGTGCTATAAATATGCACTGATTACTGTATAAATGTGACTGGCAGGGAAGGGGTTAACACTAGGGGGCGAGGAAGGGGTTAAATATGTTCCCTATTAGTGATTCTTACTGTGCGGGGAGGTGACTGACTGGGAAGGTGACCGATGGTTGTCCCCATGTACAAGGGACACACCATCGGTCCTCTCTCCCTGACAGGACATGGATCTGTGTGTGTGTGTTTACACACACACAGATCCACGTCCCTGGCTCTGTGACAGCCGATTGCGGGTACCTAGCGGACATTGCGACCGCCAGGCACGCGCATCAGCACCCGCGTGACATGGCAGGCACAGCTTTTCCCTGATGCGCGCCCGTAAAGTAAACAGGAGGACGTCCATGGACGCCCTCCCGGCAATTGAGCGCCGCGCCCGCGCTGTAGACGTCTTTTGTCTATAGCGCAGGCGCAAAGTGTTCAAAAGAATAAAGTTTTGCTTCAAATTACAGGGAAAACATGGGTACAATACAAGGATCATCATCAGCCACATTAAAAATCCCACCTAACTCACCCTTTTTATCAGATAGGCAGAGAGGCAGCCCAGGCTCAGCTCACACGGTCACTGTCCAGGGCACAGCCACAGCAGAATTCCTCAGAGTCCCACACTGAATCCCATTCCCAACCCTCACGCAGGAGATGGAAGATGGATGAGGTGTGTGGTGGATGAGGTGTGTGGGCGGAGCAATATTGATTGGCGCGGAGGCTGAGCGCTGTGAATGCTGGGGCGGCCGCGGCCTCCTGACTTCACTGGTTGCTAGGCGACGGTCGGGACTCGGCAGACAGACAGTGCAGGAGAAAGCAGCCTTAGCAGTGGCACGCACCGCACAGGCACAGTGCACCGCGGCGCTGACCAGCATCCGCTCCGCTCTGCTCTGTTCTCTGCCCTGACTGAATGTCACACTGACTCACTGACTCACGCTGATGAAAATATCTTGCCGGCCGGACTGCCGCCCCCTCCTAAATGCCGCCTGGTACCACGGTCCCATTGGGTCCCATGGTAGGGCCGGCCCTGTGCATACCGCAAATGTACTATCCCACAGTGCTAAGCCAGGGTTTATTGTGTCTGCCAGACTCAAAGTGACTGGGAGACTGGGAATATTATCTAATGTTTTGGCACGACGGCTTGAAAATCTACAGCCTGTTGTAATGATTGGTGCCAAATCATTATCTGTGGAGAGTATAGGTAAATTATTTTGTATAATATTTTTAATGTAGTTGAACTCCAAGGAGAAGGCGGTAACAAATGTGACCGGACTCCTCTCCCTGGTATTCACGTCAACTTTACTACTTTTAACTCTCCCACGGCCAGCATTCTCCAAAAGGGTTTGCATTTTTCCCTGAGGCCAGACGGGCTGCTCTAGCAACATTCCATTTGTCAGAATGCCGTAACTGAAGCCTTGATGTAATAGTATTACATTCTTTATTAAAAGCTTCTTCAGTAGAGCAGTTGCATCTGGCCCTCGCTTGATGTGTGTTGGATGACAACTTAAAGCCAAAAGTAGCGAGTTGCCTGCACACTCCTTGCGATATGTATGGGTAGTTACGATACCCTGGACAGTATCTTTCATTAACGTTATGTCTAAGAAATTCATGGTATAATTTTGGCTGTCAGAACCAAATTCAAAATTAAGGCAATTATCGTAAACCCAAGATACAAAAGGAGGCACAATCAAGAGAGGCACTATTGTCTATGTATTGACTATACCATAGGATAGAACCTGCACATGGGTTCATAACAGAGAAGAGAAAATTCTCCACCCACCAACCTATGTACAGGTTCACCAAGGACGGGGAGAAACAAGCCCCCATGGAGGCCCCCCTACACTACAAGTAAAAAGCCTGGTCGAACATGAAATAATTGTGGGTAAGAAGGAAATCAACTATCATAACCAGAAACTCTAAGAGCTACATCATATGTAGCACCGACTACCTTTTGGTAGGTGCTAAAATAGGGTTTTTGTGTTTCAGGTTCTAGTATAGGCAAATTTAGACAGGCCTGTGCATTAAGCTAGGCCTGTTTGATTTGGGACTGGGAGTGTTTTAGTGCAGCAGTGGGTGTGGCCACTTGTGCTCAGACTCAGAGACACCTCCCCTGGTTTCCAGTGGGGTTGGACTTGAGGTTCTGAGTGACAGGCAGCTTGTGTAGGAGCTCTGACCATTCCCCAACTAGGATTGGCAGGGGGCGGGCCTCCTATATAAGCTGAGGTAACATGCCACTGGAGAGGAGTTATGAGAGGAAAGAAGATGGAGCAGTAGTGTTTCTGTGTGGAGGCTCCCTGCCTGGGGCTTACCAGGTGCTGACGAGAAGTCCCGGTGGAGGACCGTTCTTCTTCAACACCGCAGAGGAGGAATTCAGGATAAAGAGAAAAGGAGTTTAAAACTGTTACTGCTGGACTGTGCGGTTGAACCACGTTTCTTCCATGGACCGGGGACCCTGGAGAAGATCAGTGGGTACACTACAGCAAGTAATGGAACCGGAGGAACCTATAAATTTAGTGCGGATGGCTGTGGCCGGGGAACTCAGCTTCCACAGTACTGGACTATCTGGGCCTAGTAGTCCACTAGTTGCCCGATGCTGTTAAGGTACTGGGTCGCCGGGGGGGGGGGAGGTGTGTGGCGACACCTCTAATGCAGTACCAGCATTTGAGTAACTGTCCATATGCTGAAGAGTTATTCAGAGTGACTCTTTACAGGAAAGCAGGAAGTTCAGGAACAATTTATAGCCAAGGCTTTAATCAGGAATATTAAAGTAATATTCTACAGGAGTCAATGCAGCAGTCAAGGAGCGATAGTCTGCAATGACTCAACACAATAGACTGTAGGTCTTTTATGTGCCTTATCTTCAGAATTTAAACTACCAATGTGCCAAGATGTATGGACATCCCATGTCATTATATCCTTTCCTACTCTACCCAAGTTAATCCTGCAATAAAAATACCGCAAGGTAAAGCAAGGGACTTTTCATTGTGTCTTAAAAATGGATGAATGGATGGTCAGACAACAGGGTGATGTGTGGATCTTCTGAACTGGGGCAAAAAAGTATTTAGTCAGCCACCAATTGTGCAAGTTCTCCCACTTAAAAAGATGAGAGGGGCCTGTAATTGTCACCATAGGTATACCTCAACTATGAGAGACAAAATGTGGAAACAAATCCAGACAATCACATTGTCCGATTTGGAAATAATTTTTTTTGCAAATTATGGTGGAAAATAAGTATTTGGTCAATATCAAAAGTTCATCTCAATACTTTGTTATATATCCTTTGTTGGCAATGACAGAGGTCAAACATTTTCTGTAAGTCTTCACAAGGTTGTCACACACTGTTGCTGGTATGTTGGCCCATTCCTGCATGCAGATCTCCTCTAGAGCAGTGATATTTTGGGGCTGTCGCTGGGCAACACAGACTTTCAACTCCCTCCAAAGGTTTTCTATGGGGTTGAGATCTGGAGACTGGATAGGCCACTCCAGGACCTTGAAATGCTTCTTACGAAGCCACTCCTTCGTTGCCCGGTTGGTGTGTTTGGGATCATTGTCATGCTGAAAGACCCAGCCACATTTCATCTTCAATGCCCTTGCTGATGGGAGGAGGGTTGCACTCAAAATCTCACGATACATGGCCCCATTCATTCTTTCATGTACACTGGTCAGTCGTCCTGTTCCCTTTGCAGAGAAACAGCCCCAAAGCATGATGTTGCCACCCCCATGCTTCACAGTAGGTATGGTGTTCTTTGGTTGCAACTCAGCATTCTTTCTCCTCCAAACACGACAAATTGTGTTTCTACCAAACAGTTCTACTTTGGTTTCATCTGACCATATGACATTCTCCCAATCCTCTTCTGGATCATCCAAATGTTCTCTAGCAAACCTCAGACGAGCCCGGACATGTACTGGCTTAAGCAGGGGGACACGTCTGGCACTGCAGGATCCGAGTCCCTGGCGGCGTAGTGTGTTACTGATGGTAGCCTGTTACGTTGGTCCCAGCTCTCTGCAGGTCATTTACTAGGTCCCCCTGTGTGGTTCTGGGATTTTTGCTCACCGTTCTTGTGATCATTTTGACCCCACTGGGTGAGATCTTGCGTGGAGCCCCAGATCGAGGGAGATTATCAGTGGTCTTGTATGTCTTCCATTTTCTAATTATTGCTCCCACAGTTGATTTCTTCACACCAAGCTGCTTGCCTATTGCAGATTCAGTCTTCCCAGCCTGGTGCAGGTCTACAATTTTGTTTCTGGTGTCCTTCGACAGCTCTTTGGTCTTCACCATAGTGAAGTTTGGAGTGTGACTGTTTGAGGTTGTGGACAGGTGTCTTTTATACTGATAACAAATTCAAACAGGTGCCATTAATACAGGTAATGAGTGGAGGACAGAGGAGCCTCTTAAAGAAGAAGATACAGGTCTGTGAGAGCCAGAAATCTTGCTTGCTTGTAGGTGACCAAATACCGTATATACTCGAGTATAAGCCGACCCGAATATAAGCCGAGGCACCTAATTTTACCACAAAAAAACTGGGAAAATGTATTGACTCGAGTATAAGCCTAGGGTGTCCATCTGCATGCCTCACTGTGCCTCACTTCGCCTCACTGTGTTCATGTGCATGCCTCACTGTGTCCATGCCTCACTGTGTCCATCACTAGACTGACATTTAACATGGGATTCTATGGAAGGGGTGTCCGGCTTTGAAAAATCGGTGCTCCCTGGCCGTAGGTTCCCCAGACAAAAAAATTACCACACTTGTAAAGGAGACCTGGGGCTATATGTGTACCAAGTTTGGCATCCAGGGGACCTACAGCTGGCCGGTACCGGGTCCCCAAAGTCACCGGAGAAATGACCGTTTAACATGGGAGTCCATGGAAGGGGTACCCGGATTTGGAAAAAAAAAAAAAATATATCAAAATCGGTGCTCCCCGGCCAAAGGGCCCCCGGACAAAAAACTTTGCACACTTGTAGAGGAAAAGTGGGGCTACATGTGTGGCAAGTTTGGGGTCCAGGGGAGGGGACCTACAGCCGGCCAGTACCGGGTCCCCAAAGTCCAGGAGATCAGGCACAAAAAGGTGACTCGAGTATAAGCCGAGGGGGCATTTTCAGCACAAAAACAATGTGCTGAAAAACTCGGCTTATACTCGAGTATATACACACGGTACTTTTTTTCCACCATAATTTGCCAAAAAAAATCTTTACAAATCAGACAGACAATGTGATTGTCTGGATTTGTTTCCACATTTTGTCTCTCATAGTTGAGGTATACCTATGATGACAATTACAGGCCTCTCTCATCTTTTTAAGTGGGAGAACTTGCACAATTGGTGGCTGACTAAATACTTTTTTGCCCCACTGTACATACTATATTATGTCAAATGGTATTGAAGAGCTTTGATTGCAAGGTCATGAGGAATACACGAGTATAATGATTTTACATCTAATGTAAGCCACTGGTAACCATTTTTCCACTCTATCTCCTGTATATGTTTCAATACTGAGGAGGTATCCTTGATATTTATTCACATGTGTGCTGTGAACAAGGCTTATCGCCAAAACGCACCTGCCACTGTCTGTGTACTCACTGGTATGGCAAAATAAAATACTTGAGGACTATGGAGTTGCCAGCTGTCTTTTCTCAATGACCGTCTTGTCTTTTGGAGGATGGGGACACCACATCTTAGGCACCCAGATTGCGACTTCCAGTTTTTACCTAAACTCCACTGCTCTGAGCGATGCATCATTTTGTTAAAACCTCTAAGGGGACTGGTTTCTATGCATAGCTGCACCAGATTTTGCATGCTCCAGTTTTAGTAAATTACCACCACTGGGTAACATGGGGGGGGGGGGGGCGTTTAAGACGCCCAGTGTGCATGATATCAGTATCTGCAGCAGTATTTAGTACTTTGGCTGTAGCTGGGCTCATAATCTGTTGGAAAGCTACTGCAAATATGACCCATAAACAATCAGGATGTTGCTGGACACTTGAGTGAGCCCTTATTTTTATTGAACAAAAAAAAAAATCAACAGAACACAGACAGGAATAATCTTAACCATCCGTAGTTCCTGTAGGAACGATCTATTATGCAATGTTTGAATTAGCTTTAGATCATCCTTCTGATAAATGTAACTGGTTTTCTGCGGTAAACCCCCTGTCAACACTACTTGTTTAGTGTGAAACTCATGGACACATGTTATCAAGTGTAAGAAACACCTGCATATTGCTAGCAGTCACCCCAGAGTTCTTGGTCATGAATTTAGGCATTATATGGTATTCTGTTGCATGTACCAGTTTAGGACAGCCACTGCAAGACAGAACATTAACAGAGAAAAATCTCTTCCATTCCATCTGTACGAGATCGGGACTAATAGAGAGCAATTACGGTTACAATTTCTGTAACCCTTTCCAGTGTTTGAGTTGAAGCAACTCTTCCTCTTCTGAACTTTACAATTTGGTTTTAAAGTGTTACTAAACCCAGGACCCTGCATTTACTAGGTCTGGTCTCCCACAGTACATGGAAATGCAATCATTTTAGTAAATATAAACTGCTAAATACCTTTTCTCATCAGCGACATATAGCAGTCTTGTGACTTCTATCAGTGTCTGGTTAAAGCTTGTGGGAAGAGTTTGCCTTCTACTCTAACTGTCCTATGAGGCTGCATGACCCATGACCCTCTGCCTGGACAGTGCTGACCACATGCACCCCCCCCCCCCCCAAGAGAAAAAAACGAATAATATACACCCAACTGAGCATGTGTAGAGTGACTCCAAGTGCTCTGTACTATCAAGAGATGGATTGGGGACAGTGGAAGAAGGGGAGGATCAGAGAAGACAGGATCAAACAGCCTTTTTACACAAGGAGCAGGATTAACCCTTAGGTTCCACAGTGAGAATAACATGCAGTGAGCATGCTTTACTGCATATACAGTCTGATTTAACTGTTGTGGGTTTAGCAACACTTTAAGGCACTTCAACAGAAGTCTGAAGTGAAGAAAAAAAAATATTAGACTATAAAATTAATTGGAACCCCTGAATCCAAATACAGGCGGTCCCCGGGTTACAAACATCCGACTTACAAATGACTCCTACTTACAAACGGAGGAGACAACAGCAAGTGAGGGTAATCTCACCCCTAGGAAGGGAAATTCACGCATGTAAGAGTTATCATGGGAAAAGGTGTCTCCACTGGAGCTAAAGCACCAATCCTTGTTTCCACAACAACCCAAAATTTTGAAAATAAAATTGTCATTGGGACAGAAAGTGAGGTGAAATCTACTGAACAGGGGCACAGACAGCAAAACAAATGATACAGAGGTGATAACCTCCCTGGCGGTATGATTATTTCAGATTTTAGGTGCTGAAAGCGGTACCAACAAGTCACTTAAATCTGTCAAAACAAGAGTCTAGTAGACATCCCGGGTATGATAAAGTTTGAAACACAAAATCATAAATTATATGTAGCGACCTCATCCCCTCGCCCCTTCTCATTCACGGCTTGTCTGTCTCGTCTAGGGGTTAACACTGGGGGGAGGGATGAGATACACCACGGCCCATGTCCTCCAAAGCGTAGAGGTGAAGGCCAGAACTATCGGGCTTTGTGTATGTGTCCCAGAGTCAAATCCTCTCCTCAGATTGGCTCCCCCTTTGCTCCTAGTAACCAGAGTTCCACACACTGAACAGGTCCAACTCGTATTTATTCTTCCCAATAAATAGTCATACAGCACAGACAGGTTGAGACCCATGTAACACTTCAGTATTTGCGGGGAGTAGGCCAAGGCACAATTCTTCTAGTTACAGCTAACCACTGTAGTATCACCAGTGGCGAATAGTCACTGCCACTGACTATATGAGGTAGAATGTGACTATATGAGGCTAGCACAGCCCCTGTCAGGGGAAGGCAATCCATCCAAGGGATTCACCGGAGGCCTCTCTGTCACCAGCAATGCTGCGCCGGACTCTTCAGAGAAGTTCAGCTCACCAGTCTTCTCAACCTCAGACACGGGCACCCAAGGAGTTAGGGCCCCCTCGGATTCCTCCACCCTCGCGGAACTCAGTCAAAGGTACTGAGCTCCAGGCTTCCGCCATAGTACCTCAACCCAGGCTAAAGGTGCCTGAGATGGACTCCATCTCTCGCTCCGGCCAGGTCAAGGGCACCTGGGCCCGGAACTCCGGAATGCCAGCACCCAAGCTAAAAGGTGTCTGGGTGCGGCTGCGTCCTCCGACTCTGACCCTCACGTCAGGGCATCCACCCCTTTTATCCCCTCACCTGTTGCATCACAGCAGGTTCCTTGCCCTGCCGTACCAGCGCCAGGCAAGGACAAAAAGGCAGCAGTCCTGTGGTGAGTGTTCAACCTCGGCCCATGGCGACAACGCCACCTGTAGGCCATAGGGAACCTCACACCACCAGAGTCCTCCAAGAACCACAGAAAGGTCTCAGATTCCCTGACAATCAATGCATCTGGGTTACACTACCACCCAGATGCTTCCCCAAAAAGCAAACACCCGCTACATATAATATAATAAATAACTATAATTATAACAAATAATAATAAAAAATTATTCAATAATGTAATCAAATCAAAAACACAGAAATTTGCTCAGTTGCAGAATTGTCGCTGTCATTACTTTTAGTGTTTGATGACGAATTTCCCCACAAATCGCTATCGCTCAATTCTGCAAGTGATTTGAATTATCGCTGTTTTCTAGCTGGTCTAAAACCACTTTTGCCATAAAGGGACACTTTTTGGTTGCTATGGACAATCTCCAGTTTCCAGGCAGAAATTTTTTTATTTATAATATAAAAGTGTATGCAGGGTAAATGGACAGACCACTAGGGACAAAGGGGATGTGTAATTTTTTTATACAGTACTGTAATCTGTAAGTTTACAGTATACTGTATGTACTGTGTTTTTACTTTTTTGAATTTGACACCGATCTACCCCCCCGGTGAGTCGCGCCGCTCGCAGGGAACGGTGCTCGGTGGCACTCGGGCACTGTGTGAATCGAGCGAGATGACGGCTCGCACACACAGCGGGGAGACATCGCAGGATCCAGGGAGCAAAGTAAATTACTTTGCCTGGATACTGCGATTCGATCCGGAGTCTGGCTCAGAGTTACCGCTAATGGTACTGAAACTCCACCCCGAGCCAGACTTGGGAATACCACCAGGGAGGTTAACCCTTCCCTATGCTATCCAAAAAACAATTTTTTTTTGGCTGGAGCTACACTTAAAAATTTTACCTGTTCCGACTTACAAACAAATTCAACTAAAGAACAAACCTACAGACCCTATCTTGTTTGTAACCGGGGGACTGCCTGTATACTTTTTTCAAACCTTTATAAGGTTGAAAAAAGTGACCATTGTCCATCAAGTTCAACCTTTCCAAACTCCTGCAGCTTTGGTCCACAGAAATGCAATTAGTTTAACTGCTGTCAGTCAGGAAAGGGGAGAATGGAATCCTTCATGACTCAAGGGAAGTGGAATTTTTATTTTTTTTATGAACAAATACAGCCTTAATTAATCATAAATTTTAATATTAAATAGTTGATTGAAAATAAAAAAAAGTCCTTTTTAAAAAAAAAAATCTGTTCTAGTTACTACCCAGGGAGAGGTGGTAATTCCATGGCTTAGCCACTCCTATGGTGAAGAAACCCTTCCTAAACTGATAGAAAAAAATATTTCTGTCACGCTCAGCCAATTTCCCCTTTCCTTTTTGAGCCCTTGGTTAAAAACTATCAAACCTTGAGGCTTGGTTTACACTTATGCGAATTGGATGTGGGTTTTTCAGCATCCAATTCGCATGACAGGAAAGTGTGACCAACTCTAATTGGAGCCGGTTCACACATCTCCGTGGCGGCTGCGGTGCGAATTGAACAAGGGTCCTGTGCGTCTTTGGCTTTGTTTCAGGACCGAATTCAGGCAAAAATTTGGGCCCGATTCGTCCCTGAAATGGAGAACAGGGACGCACCGAACCACTGCTGTGAGCCGCATGCGAATTAGGTGTGAACCCAGCCTTATAGTGGTCTTGAGCAGGGATGCTCTCAGGTGATCCGACCTCAGCTATTCAGCCAATCATAAGCTGCAGAGGCATGCCCCCCCCCCTTTGACAGCCTCCTGGAGGGATAGCTCAGGCAGGTTTAGACACGTCTAACCTCATCCCTGGTCAAAACCACTATAATATTTTATTTTTTTTCCCCCACACATACACGCCTGAGTTCATTCCTAGTCCTAAAGCGGAATTCCACCCGCAATTTTTTATTTTTTTTTAAAAGTCAGCAGCTACTAACACCTTAGCTGCTGACTTTTAATAAGGACATTTACCTGTCCTAGGCGCCTGCGATGATGGGCCCCTGATGGCGATCGCTCGGACCTGGCGTCTCCATCCTGACTAAGGGAAACAGGCAGTGAAGCCTTACTAAAAAAATTCTGTATATAAAAAAAAAATTAAAAAAAAAAAAAAAAAAAATCTATTTATTTTTTTCTTTTTTTTTTAATGATTTTTAGGAAAAAAAAAAAAAACAGGGTGGAACTCCACTAAATATGTCTTTTTGCATCTAAATTTTTTTTTTCCCCCAAAACTGTACCTACCTAGTATTTTTACTGCCCTCATCCAATTTTTCTATTCCTTTTATTTCTTTATTGCCAAACTTTTATTTTAACCAAAACCTCATACGGTATGTCCTTTTAACAATTTAGTTCCCACAATTGGACCCTATCATCTAGATCAGGGATATGCAATTAGTGGACCTCCAGCTGTTGCAGAACTACAAGTCCCATCATGCCTCTGCCTCTTGGTGTCATGCTTGTGGCTGTCAGAGTCTTGCTATGCCTCATGGGACTTGTAGTTCTGCAACAGCTGGAGGTCCGCTAATTGCCTATCCCTGATCCAGATGTAATCATAAATATATAGTGATCACAATGTTTGCCACTATATATTTATGTCTTCCCTAAAAAAAATATTTTCATACAACAGAAGTCAATCCTGCTGGTCTATATTTAAAATCTATCCTAAACGATAATGCACTAGGCTGGTGCACCCTTGTTTCCTTTCTTCTATTCTATATTTAGCCTGTTCTAGTCCTTTACTTTGGAACAGTAGAAAAGAGTCCATAAAGTATAAAGAATTGTACATGATGTACCTCCCTTCAGTCTCTTGCCGGCTTCAGGTGGAAGGGCGAGCAGAAAGTTGGGTGCCATCTTTACGGTGTTCCATCCTTTCACCTCACATCACTCCTGTACCTTCACTTTCAGACCTTCTGCTTAGATAAAGTATTCTACAACCAGAGAGGAACCAGTCCTATTATTAGCTTACCAGTGAAATGTGTAAAAAATGAACTAAATGTCCTCCTTGATCTCACCCAAACAAGAAGAAGCCAAGTGTGTGCCACCGAGTATGCCATTGTCCTTTGTGCAGCTAATAGGGAACAGTTTAATAACCAGAGCCAAGGATTACCTCTGCCTTTTTCAGTTTAGAAACCAAAAAGAGCAAAAAACACAGTAGACCTGAATGAGTCATTTCAGTTTGATCCCCATTAAGGCAGAAACAATTGAGTACTATCCTTGATACTTTTTTTATTTGCATTAACACAATTTTTCAGGACAAGAGCAGTACTCTTGGAATTTGAAGACAGTTACATACCACCCTGAAAGCTTGTCCTGAAAAATTGTGTGTTTGTGCAAATAAAAAAAAAAAGTATCACGGACAGTACTCAATTGTTTCTGTCGCGAGTGCACTAATACGGCTACAATCACCTCATCCACTTTAAGGGAGACGGACCTGAAATGCCATGAATATACGTTTACAAAGAGCAAGCAATGCAGCTATAATGCATTAAGGTATACACACGCTAATACACAATCCACCTATGCATGTGTAGCACCCCCCCAATATTTGGGGGCGCTATGTGTCTATTTAGGGGTAGTCTGGGCCAGTAGTTGGGCTCAGATCAATTGATGTTTTATTATTGCTTCTGCTCTGGGTGTGATACTGCCTGGCAGTAGTGTTCCCTGTTTGCCTGTAGGTGGCACTGTCATCACTGGCATAGGTTGAACTACGGGGGGGTATCACAGCACCTTGGGTGTCCTCTCTTGGCAGCTGTCCAGTGGGCGTGGTGAACCTGCTGTGCATGCTGGGAGAGGGTACATAAGGGGCAGACGCCATTGGGATGGGGCATTCCGGGGAGTCGTTCCTGGGGACCCATTGGTCCTGTGTGTGCGCCTCGTGGCCCGTATGGCATGGGGTGCGCGTGTTCTGGTCCCGGGCACATTCAGCCCGAGGCCGTATCGCTGCTTCATAGGCCCCAGCCAGCAGAGCCGGGCCTATGTCTCAAGAAGGGATCCCAAAGCTACCCACCTACGGGGAGCCATGGCTTAGGAAAGGAGTCCAGGGGAGGATCAGTCCCAGAGGAGACTAGCGACGGTACTGCTGTCTCAGGAAGAGGCCTGGAAACTCGCCTAAGGAGGGATCCATGATTACAAGGCCCTGCAATACGCCAATCTGGCAACAAAGGTTCTCCTCATTATTGCTTGGCTGGGAGGTTCGGGACTTTTAATCCTGTGGCAGGGGGTTCCTGATCGTATCCTTAATAACAAATATAAAGCAAAGATTAATTCAGGCTACATCTGCTAGGACCGCTCATAAAGGGACTGTCCGGGTGAGCGATACCCACTCAGGCTTGAGTGGTGACGAGTGCTGTTTAAGTGTTGCATGCCTGAACCTTCCCCTGTGTATTTCTCTCTCGTGTCCAATTCTTTTTCTAAGTTCACCCAGCAAAGAGAAAAATAAAGCCTGACTGTTTTGGGTTTTACATGGTGTGGACATTGACTTTTTCTGAAGACCTTTCTTACGCCCCTGACAACGGAAGCCATGAGATAATACGCAGACCCAACAAAACCAGCCAGTCCTTTAAATGGGGGTGAGTGCTACACATGTTATTAAGGTATGGGTACAATATAGTCCTATATATTATTATTTATTAATTTAGACCAGTAGAATTTGTACCTAAGCGCACTACATACTTCTAAATCTTCTTTTAGCGAGTTCTCACACCTCTTTTACTTCATGGATTCAGCCTTCTGTAATACTGTATGGTAGCATATTTATAAATTTAGCCTAGTTACAGCTTGTTAAATTAATTTGTCCATAGAGCAGTTCCCAAAACAATATCGAACAGTAGTCATGCATATCCTGTTTGCAGCAAAGCTCACAATTACATCTGTGTGGAAACAAACACTAGTACAAAGGGTCCAACAACAATGCTTTTATGAATGCTTTTTGTCATATAACCACCAAACTACTCAATTTAGATCTACTTGGAAATAACCGTAGATACGTTTGTATAACCTTCATATTATCCAAAAACGATGGTCAGAGTATGGTATGGTGGATACTCTTGTAAATAAGTATCTGGTGAATTACAAGGATAGCGCACATTTTGGTGTGGTTGTTTATACTTTACATTTATATTTCCTATATATTATGTCTGTTACTAATGACCATATGCAATTGTTTTTTTGCAGCTGTTTGCTGGCTGACTATATGTTTCAATTTAAGGAATGTATCACTGTAATCGCCATGTTGTATGACACCATGTGCCACAATCTCCTGTAACATGTACCGATTACAAGATATTAAATATGTCAGCAAACAGTTATTTGACTAACATTTTGTGTAAAAATGTATTAAAACTAAAATTAATTTGTTCAGCAATATTTACAAGTGAGATTTATTAGTACTGTATATTATTAGATGTACTCTATGAAAGTGCCTGCCAAGTACAGGTTGTGGGGATATTTATAATATCAGAAGAGAGTGCATTAAACATAAAATTACTACTAAAACATTAGGGTTGCAGAAAAAGAAATTGCGCTAATTTTAAAGCCAAACTCCAGGAATTGGTCAAAATCTACTCTTGAAGTGAGGATCCCCTGCACTGCAAGAGATAAATGCACATTATGTCTAGTGTGCAGAACAATAGGCAGTATTTTTAACCACTGCTTGGGCACTGTCCTTGTCTACCCAAAGCTCCAGGCAATTAGTAGTCCTTCAACATCATCTCTTACAATACAGGGCTACTGACCCTGCATTGTATGTGGAGGGGGCGAATGTGTAAGCACCACTGTGAGCAGCTTGGAGGAATTTTTTTTTATAAATTCAAGAACCAGGATGCGCCACTGGAAGAAGTGTGCTGGAGTGCAGAATAGGCCATTACTGTATTCTGGAACTCCTAGACTTCACAAGCATTTAACCCTCACAGTGTATGGGGTCCCACTGCAAGGGCATTTCTTTTTATACCCAGATTTGAGCTTTAAATCATCTGTGAATCTCTGCTGATCCATTGAGGTCTCTTGGCCTTTTCTCTAATACTTTCTGGTGAATGGGCTTCTCAAGACAGAGCCATGGTTTGTCAAAAAATTTAATAATGAATTTAACAGTCTCAGGGAGGATGTTAAGATATAGATTTTTTATTTTTTTTATAACCCAGCCCTACATGGTGCTTTTCCTGACCCTTATCCAAACATGGGGGCTTTCCGAAAACAGTTCTATTTCCTTGTTGAGGTATTTTTAATACTTTAACTGGTGGACTCCATTCACCTAATCATGTTTGTTCTTAAATTACCGGTTTGCATCAGGGCCTATGTAGTGGTTTCACAAAATAGAATACTAATCCAATCACAAGTGCAAAAATAGGACTGAATACATATGCAAGTCATTAGAAGCAAGACTTTTAGTGAAAGGTCCACTTTGATATCTCCAAAAATGAAAACAGGGAATTTTCTATAAATATTGCTCAGTTCTCGGAACTCTGCACATGCCAAGGTAGCATGGCTTTATGTAAAAGTCTACCAAAAGTGCAAAATTAAGGCATTACGGTATTTTCTTAAATGTGCACCCTACTAAATCCAGTTTTACCTGATACATGAACAGTGACACAAGGAAGTAAGCTTTCCTCTAAATACCATTGTTTGGACATCACAGATACTGTAGTGACAAGCGTAGTTGTTTACATAAGAGCCACGCCTGCCCTAAGGCATCACAAGCCTGCCATTGAAACACCTGAACAGTTTATATTTGAAGACTTGCAGAGTTACAATACATTTGTCCTGTCGCTGTACATCGCAAGTTATTGAAGTGGAGTACCTACAAGAACATGACTCCCGAGCACTATTCAATTAATTCAAAGAGGTAGGATGATGACAATTTCATGTGAATCTATTATAGTTAACTTTCTGGCATTAAATGTTTAAGTGAAATATTGGTGGTATTAGTGAAATTAGCAAATATACATACAAAAGATAGACTTTCCTACTATAAATGACAGAGTATATATGACATATATTCTAAGTGTATTTAAGATACCAGCACATAAACATTTCCATATTTAAACTTTTAAAACAAAATATTTATTTTATGGTCTTTGAGTCTACTTTTAATAATGACAGACAGTTGTTCACACAATTAGGATATAAAAGGAATACTAAAATGTGGTAAAAGTCAATATATTGACAAAGCATGCAATTCACAGTTTTGTACAGAACTGCACAAAATGTAGGACAATCCAGAAGGTTTTAGAACCTACCAGAGTTTCAGCTTTGCTGCATTGAATTGTTCTTCTTGCCTTGTACACACAATGAGAAACCAGACAAAAAAAAAAAATTCTGCTTTCGACACAATCCCTAACCATAATCTCACCGTTACACAGATGTTGTCCAAAATTTTCCGAAGAGAGAAACATAAAAAAATTCTCTTACGATGCCAGATTGGTAGATTTTCCGTTTAATCAGTACAGATTTCGCCCAAATATACAATACATGTAGTACGAGAATTTTCAGACTTTAGTAACCTAGTCACATTCGATATGGAGACTAGCATGCAAAAAAAAAAAAAAAAAAGAAGATCATTCCTCCAATAATCGTGTGTACTAGGCTTTACTCTCCCCATTCTTTCTCATTGTGCTGCAAGCAACTTGAGTTTTGTATAATTAATTGTATGAATTATTGGTAGTAGTATAGTATGGGACAGTGTTAGCCACATAGAGAAATGCAGAAAGTTTGGAGATTGAGTGGTGTTTATTTAAAGCCTGAAGAGGGATCCACGTTATCCCAAAAAGTTTTGGAGTGGGGCTCAAGAACAGAGACCAAAAGATGCCTGCTGTTACTTTCATTACCTCTTCTCATTTGTACCACATTCCCAGAGCTATTGAGCTTGTTTGAAGCTTTCCTTCATCTGAGGTTTCAGCTACTTTTGGGTGTCCATTGATGGAAGCCTTGCTCTGTGAGAACTACATTCCCAGAGCTATTGAGCTTGTTTGAAGCTTTTCTTCATCTGACTACACATGCAAGTCCCAGCACCTCTTTAAGTGTATTGTACTGGAAAATATTAAGCCCTGTACATGAAATGAAAGTGAAAATGTTTTCAGGCTTTTTTGCCAAATGCTTGTTTGAGTTTTGATTTGGCGTTTGAATTTTTTATACCTTTTACTGGTCGGACTAGACTAGATCGATGACTGCTTGAAAAACTTCCTTGCAGCAGCTTTAGGCTCTGTGTCTATGGGCTTTAGTTTGAGATTAAACTAATTAACAAAAGTAATTAACAGTGCATTTGGCCTGTTGCTGACCTCCGTCTGACCTGCATCTAGCTAGCTTTTTCCTTTTTTATAGATTTTATGAAAATGCAAAACCTGTTTACACTCACACAGTGTAGCAACTTTGTTTTTGTGAAACATCTGATTTAAATTTAAAAGTTTTGCAAGTTCACATACCTTACTCAACGATGTTCGTGGATGATCTGTTGAATTTTAATTTTCCATCCAAAGCTTTTATAGATGGTGTTTATAGGTGGGAAACCTTTAAATAAAAGAGAAACATAATTACACTATCTTTATATTTTGAGTTTAAAATATGCTTTGCTTCTGTCTTCTTCTCAAATATGCAGTGCCAATTTGTTTGTAAGCTACAGTAGGGCTAAAGTTTGTCCTTTACGAAGCCCAAAAAAAAGTTACCCCTATCATAATGATATAGGGCACCTTTAAAAAAAATAAGTTCCATATACCGATTGATCAATTCACTTTGTGACCAGATGAGATCATATAACATGTATAACAAAGTGTAGGATATACTGTAGAAGTGAGTTAGTTAGGGATGAAAAGGTTCCCTACTTCAATTAAATGGTGCCACGGATGCTCATTTTAAATCCAACTGGGCAAGTTGATCACAAGTTCACGTTCACTGGATTGCTTATACCAACTCAAAAACTGTGCTTGGAAAACAATTATCCACAGTGAAAAAATATTAATATAAACAATCTGCTGCAAGATATTTTCCACAGAATAGATCCTAATATATAAAAAAAGAGCCGTGCTATAAAACAGTGATAATCAAAATATAGAAATCAAACCAAGTAAAATTGAATATTACAATGACAACATAAATAACATATAATCTATTGTGTGGCACCTGTGTACAATAGAATCGAAGTGTAAATACACTAGTAAAGTGTGCAAAAAATAAAAATAAAAATCGGGAAAAAAAATTGAAATATATAAATTTTGTGAAAATTTAAAGTACCGTAGTCCTCTTCAGAAGTGTTCAGATGTAAGTAGTAAAAATCCGATCACCATTCAGGTCTCCCAAACTGTGACACCACCACCACCTTGGTAAAGATGCAGGCTTACCAAATTTAATGGACCCTCTAATCAAAAAGAGGTCAGATGAGCATATGGCCAAAAACCCTGGCCAGGGTATTCCCAAGACTCTCCTTCAGCCTAGGTTCACACTGACAGCGGGAATGAAATTGTGCGAGTTCAGCTGACTTCGGGGCGGTTTCAGAGACATCTGTGCAGGTTTCTGCACAAATGTCTATTGAAATTGCACCCCGAAGTCGCCAAAAGTAGTACTGAAACGACTTTTGGGAATGAGTGCAGCGCCGCAAATGTGACGTTGCGCCGATTCTGGCGGTGCCCATGCCGGCAATAGCCACCAATTTGGCATGCGATTTGACATGTCAAATCGCTGCAATGTGAACCAGGGCTCAAAATCCACTTAGGAGTAAGGAATCGGATATGGACTGTACTCATCACAATGGCATCCAGATAAGGCTGCAAAAAACATGAAAGGAGAAGCTCCACATAGTGTAAAACCCTTCTAAATGTTTTATTCAAAATAAAGTTTGCACAAAAGTACCATAAATCACATAGTAAAATTGCCGGCTGGCTAGTAGTAAAGAAGTGTCCCACACTTCTTGGAACACGCGATGGCGTCAGTATGATTTACGGTACTTTTGAATGCAAGTGCAACCTTTATTTTTAATAAAATGTTTAGGAGGATTTTACACTATGTGTAGCTTCTCCTTTCATGGTTATTGCGGCCTTACCTGGATGCCATGGAGATGAGACGTACAGTTTTTGACGCATTCCTGTGCGTTTTTGATGCATTCCAGATACTTTTTCTTTTTTCCTGTTTTTTTTTTTCCACTGTACTGGGGTCCGGTGCATTTTTGATAAAAAAAAATTATGCATTTTACTTCGTTCCAGTACAGTCCAGCGCAGGAAAAATGCAGCATGTTCCACTTTTTTTTTCTGGAACGCCCTCGAAATAACTGCACTGGTGTGAATTATTCCATTGGAAGCCATATAACATACTTTCCATGCATTTTTTATACAGAAAAAAAAAATAAAAACGCACTGGACTGCACTGCTCTGTCCGTGTGTCTCTTGCACATTTACAGATATTAGCTTACTGACAGCTCACCAGGTGTGTTGCTTCCCCCTGTAATGGGTTGTGCTCGACAGTATGGGCTCTTTCACACGGGACAGATCCGTGAAGATCCGCCCTGTGAAGCTCCGCTTGCTCAGCGGGGATCGCTCGTTGATCCCCGCTGAGCCGGCGGATGACTGGGCGGTCCCCGCACACTGTGCAGGGACCGCCCTGTCAGAGCGCCGTTCTCCCCTATGGGGGATCGGATGACGACGGACCGTAGAGTCCGTTGTCATCCGATCCGCTGACGGATGGAAAAATAGGGTTTTCCTCCGTCACACTTTGGCGGAGCGGAGGGGTTGGATGTCACCGCTGACATCCGTGGCTCCATAGGGCTACATGGAGCGTCCGTACAGGTCCGCCTAAAAAACTGACAGGCGGACCTGAACGGACCGTCCGTGTGAAACGGGCCTTATGCCAAATGCTCTGCAAATGGTTTTAACAGAACCAAATAATACACATGCACACAGGGGGACCTGATTAAGTTGGTAATTAAACTCACTTGGTGCCTTATCTGCATTCAATTGGCCTCAGAACCTGTGTAAGTCATATGTGTTCGGTTTTAAAGGGATGAGGTGGCAACCCTAACCTAGAGCCGCATGGCTGCTAGGGGGAGCACACAGCCCCCCACATGTTGCCATCAGTAACAAATTCCCTAATCTATATTTGGTAGTTCAATGCTAAAGCTACCCAGTTGACTGGGACACAAAGGGGTTAGGAAGTGTAGGTATGTTGAAATCAGCATTGGTTGTTTTTGGGGGGTGCAGGGCCCTTGCACTGAGCCAAGCACAATGCAGGCAAAGTTTACAAGTAGCTACCAACAACTGCCCTAAAAGTGACTCCAGAAAGTTGCTTTACTGTTGCTGCCAGAGCATGCACATTGTGGTTTTTCATAATATAGAAGTAAATATCCCAAAATATAAAATACTGTATATGTGCTAAAATCCAAGAAATAAAAGTAGGGGGGACAAATATGTTGCCCTCAAGTTATTTTTCAGCTCGAAGCCATAACAACACCCTATGAGTGTTTCTTTGAATTCGTTTTTCTTAAAATGAGTATAATTACAGTACGTAAACTGAACTGTAAAAATGCGTAAATTGCTGCTTTGCATTTGTCACAGCTGTTACCAAGAACAAACCATAACATTAAAAAAAAAAAAAAACAGGATTTTTTACCTACAATACAATCTTTTTCTTTGACTCGAGTAAGGGACACGGAGTCTTTAATCTAGTTATACTGCTGTCTACAGTTGAATTTGGACACTGGTAAACAAAAAAAAAAAAAAAACTTTAGGCCAGTGTAGGATAAATCACTCTACTACCAATATA
The DNA here is from genome assembly GCA_029206835.1 of Rana muscosa. Lineage (NCBI taxonomy): Eukaryota > Metazoa > Chordata > Amphibia > Anura > Ranidae > Rana > Rana muscosa. The sequence goes on from CM055118.1 coordinate 566,946,504, forward strand.
GCTACTGGAAGGAGAGAAGTCGTCCCACCAAAAAACTCCAGTGGCAGAGCCTGGCAGAAAAGACCCTTCTAGAAAGTATCCCAAACAATTTACTGTATCCCCTTCCCCACTCCACAACACTTGCATAAACCCCTCAGTGACTGACCTGGGTGAAAATAAAAATTCACAACCCACAAATTGTATCTTCTCACTCCATCCACTGGGGAACGCTCTCCAGTAGCAGGCAAATCCCAGCAAACACAGATAATACCAAACAAGCTCAGGCTGGCTACAGCCTATCTACCAACACTAAAAACGTATCATTCTTTCACTATGCATTTCATAAAGAAATAAGCTGGATATAAAATAAGGCATAAGTGACAATGTATACAATTAAAATAATTATTTTATTTTTACTCCTAGTTCTACAGATTCTATAGAAGATAAGAAAACTATATATGTTTATCTTATTACAGTTCAAAACTTTGTATACTGATATGTACTGTATTATCTTCAATTAAACTATTTGAAAAAGAAAAGAAATAAGCTGGAACTTGTTAATGAACTTTGCTACCTATAGCTAAAAAACAAAAAACTTTTACTATGCTTTTTTGGATTTTCTATTCTGAAAATTTTCAAATTCCGCAATGAATATCTAAATAATGTAGCATTTTTGAAAACAGATCTACACTCGTGTCAGCAGCAATGCTATTCATTTTTAGGTGTAGCTGCTTTAGATGGTAAATGCAGAGCATAGGCAGAACATAGCAGAGCTTTTCTAATATACAAATGTCTCCAACACCATTCCTAAATAAAACCTTAAAATATAAAACGCCATAAAAAAAAAAAAAATCTCTGTTTTTTAAAGAGTGGGGAAGGGCTTACTTTTTTTTCCCCCATTTCTGTCCTAGTGACAACATTGACACCAGTCATGAAACAAAGAAAAAATCTCAATGCTGACATAGCAAAAAAAAAAAAAAAAAACTGGACTCCACTTATCTTATAATTTTAAAAATGTGTTTTTTTTTATGCCTTTGAACAGTTGTTTTGATGGAATTTTATTTGAAATATTTACATTGGGGGTTATTTACGAAAGGCAAATTCACTTTGCACTATAAGTGCACTTGAAATTGCAGTCACTGTAGATCCGAGGGGGGCATGCAAGGAAAATAAAAAACAGCATTTTAGCTTGCACATGATTGGATAATAAAATCAGCAGAGCTTCCCCTCATTTCAGATCTACCCCTCAGATTTACAGTGACTGCATTTCCAAGTGCACTTTGCACTTGTAGTGCAAAGTGGATTTGCCTTTCGTAAAAAAAAAAAAAAACATTGAGTCAACTTGGCTCAAAGCAAGTATGCATAAGGGTTGTGGTGGTGCAGAGGAGGGCTGGTTACGTACAATCTGCACCCCATAGAATCAGAGAATGCCTTGTATTCATTGAAAAAAAAAAATACAAGGGGGTTGGTTTACTAAAAGTGGAGCATGCACAATCTGGTGCAGCTCTGCATAGAAACCAATCAGCTTCCAGGTTTTTTTGTCAAAGCTTAATTGAACAAGCTGAAGTTAGAAGTTGATTGGCTACCATGCACAGCTGCACCAGATTTTGCACTCTCCAGCTTTAGCAAATCAACCCCACTGATTTCAATGTATTTAAAAAAGGAGCTTGCAAAAAGAGGCGATTCTCAAGCCATTGACCAATTAAAAATATTGTTCAGCTCTAAATCATTCAAATTTCTACTCACCAACCAGTGTCTTCAAAGAGTGTTGATTCCCAGACAGGTAAAATGTGAATGACCAGTCACACTTTTTTATAGGAGCTAAATAATCCTACAACACAGACGCCTTTACACAGCGGGGTCCTAAGGTCAGGTAATTAGTGAAGCAGAGCTGAGTTACAAATATTACAAGAAGACTCAATAGCACCCCTTAAAGGACAAAAAGAATAATGCAACTTAACACAAATTGGTTTATCCTTACTTTACAATTTAAACAAAAAGTAACACAAGATAATGACTGGGTCTCATGTCATTTACTGTAAGCTGATTCAACAGCCATTGTTCACTTGTAAGTAAAGCAAGTTTGTTACTTTCACTGGAATGGGTAATTTTTGTAAATTGGGATTTCCCATTTTTCAGTGGGAAATTTAAATCTAACCGTAAATACTGCAAATGTTACAGTGGCCTTGTTCTCTTTTGACAGTTGCATCCCTTTATCAATAATTCAGCCATTTCTTAGTGAGTACCATGATGCCTAAGGCTACTTTCACACTGCAGCGCCTGGCCATTAGCGCTAAATCGCCGCTAGTTTTTGTGGTGCTTTAGCAGCACTTTTCGGCCGCTAGCGGGGCACTTTTAACCCCCACTAGTGGTTGAAGAAGGGCTGCCTATTCATTTCGATGGACACAGGGTTTTGAGAGAGCTGTGTGTGTGTACAGACTGCTACATTAACCTAGAGCTCAACTTAGGACACAGGGGGGTTCAGCAGTATTGGTATATACAACCACCAAAAGACAATGGGAAAGAATAAATAGTCAGTGCTTATGCAATATATAAAATCAAAATGATTGCAAACATGCATAGATCTGCAGTCCACAAAGCCCATAAATCCTCACAGACTCTTTATAGAGATGAGCTCAGGCATGTTCAAAATCCCACGTGCCTGATCCTGCCAGGAAGCCGACACTGCACGCCGCTAATCACAGGCAGTGAGACATGTTCCGATCTGTGCAGCTGCGAACCAGGAAATGTCAGACTGTCTGTGATTAGCGGTGTGCAGTGTCAGCTTCCTGGTGGGATCAGGCATGGGATTTCGAACACGCCCAAGCACATCGCTACTTTCCATTCACACTTGTAGTTGCACCTACTTTGGAGTGCAACTTTGACGCAACTTTGGATGGGTGCAACTTGGATACAATTTTGGCTTTGACCAGTGATGATGGACAACTGTTGCATTGTATAACATTCAGGTATGACTTATATGCAACTTTTGAGGGCTAACATTAAAGTCTATGGCCCTCAAGTTGCATGAAAGTCAGACCAAAGTAGTGCATAAACTACTTTTAGGTTTCACATATATGAATGGTTAGCGTTGGAAAACATGGGGAATGACTTGTCACGCAACTTTGATGTCCAAAGTTGCATGGCAAGTTGCACAAGTGTAAAATGACCTTAAAGTCAAAACGTGAATAACTTCTTCCTTCACTCTGAACAAAGGGCTGAAAACCTTTACCTACATAGAGAAGCACTCAGTGCACCTTACCAGACTGAATGACCTCATTAGAAAAGATCACACAGCACATGTGTTTGTATTCAATAGAGGTTAGAGTTGCCACCTCATCCCTTTAAACCCGAACACATATGAATTACACAGGTTCTGAGGCTAATTAAAGGCAGATAAGGCACCAAGTGAGTTTAATTACCACCTTAATCAGCCACATAACCTGTGTAATTAATATGTGTTCGGGTTTAAAGGGAGGAGGTGGCAACCCTAATAGAGGGGAACCAGCAATCTCCCTACAGGAACCACCTCTAGTGAAACATCTTGCACTACTGAACTTCTCCCCCCTGTTATAACCCAATTTTTGACAAACAAATGCGCTGCAACTGCATGCATTGCACTCGGTTGTGGGGCGTTTGTAGTGCTTCCTCATTCGCTTGAATGGGTTTTAAATGACAATTGCGCGGCCATGCAACGCTTTTCCCAAACAATATTGTTATCATTTTGTTCCCACAAATAGAGCTTTCTTTTGGTGGTATTTGATCACCACTGGGGGTTTTTTTTGCTAATCAAATTAAAAAAGATGGAAAATTTTGAAAAAATAAAGTTTTTCTTTGTTTCTGTAATAAAATGTTGTAAATGAGTAAGATTTTCCTTTACTGATAAGGTGGCACTAATATGCAGCACTGATGGGCACTTGTAGGCGGCACTGATATATGGCTCTGATAGGCAGCACTGATGAGGAGGCACTGGCAGGCATTACTGATGGACACTGATTGGAACCTCTAATGGGCACTGTTTGGAAACTCTGGTGGTCATGGGTGGGCATACCTGGTGGTTCTGGGTGGGCATCCCTGGTTGGCATGGGTGGGTATCCTTGGGGGGGGGGGGCTGCACTGATAATCAGCAGAGACCCATCCCTGTCAGGAGAGCAGCCAATCGGCTGTCAGTGCGAGTTGAGGAAAAGCCAATAAACAGCTCTTCCTGTTTACGTTGTGATCAGCTGTGATTGGACACAGCTGATCACATAGTAAAGAGCCTATGTCAGAGGCTCTTTACCAAGATCAGTGATGCGGTGTGTCAGACTGACACACCACACCGATTGCCACACTGCGCACCCCCCCCGCGGGCGTGCGATAACAGCTTATCATGCTGGACGTCATTCTTCCAACTTAACCACTTTCTGGCTGTCATTCTGCTATATGGTGGGCAAAAAACTGCATATTAGATTACCTATGTGACTGCTTTGTGATCTGTGCACAGATATGGGATTCAATGAATAATTAACAGACTTCATGTAGCTTTCACAGACATTTTATGATAGGGACAATTGTACTTGTGACCACTGTTTAAGAGGAAATATCCTACATATTGGAAAGATATCCTCTTACTTCCTGTTGAGAGAACAGGAAAGGAAGTAAAAGGAGATTTCCCCAATGAGACATGCAGGGAAAAAAAAAAAAACTGACAGTGGATTTAACTTTTTGTCCTAAAAAAAAAAAAAAAAATGTTTAGGGTATACCTACACTTTAAAATGTAACTTACACTGCTCAAAAAAATTAAAGGAACACTTTGAAAACACATCAGATCTCAACGGGCAAAAATCTCATGCTGGATATCTATACAGATATGGCCTGGGTAATGTGTTAGGAATGAAAGGATGGCACATCATTTGATGGAAATGAAAATTATCCACGTACAGAGGGCTGAATTCAAAGACACCCCGAAAACAAAGTGAAAAAATTATGCAGCAAGCAAGTCCATTTTGCTGAAAATTCATTGCAACAACTCAAAATGGTCCTCAGTAGTTTGTATGGCCCCCAAGTGCTTGTATGCATGCCTGACAACATCAGAGCATGCTCCTAATGAGTCGACGGAAAGTGTCCTGGGGTATTTTCTCCCAGATCTGGACCAGAGCATCACTGAGCTCCTGAACAGACGGAGGTACAACCTGGCGGCACCGGATTGAACCGAAACATAATGTCCCAGAGGTGCTCTTTTGGATTTAGGTCAGGTGAGCGTGGGGGCCATTCAATGGTATCAATTTCTTCATTCTCCGGGAACTGGCTGCATGCTCTCGCCACATGAGGCCGGGCATTGTTGTGCACCAGGAGGAACCCAGGACCCACTGCACCAGCATAGGGTCTGACAATGGGTCCAAGGATTTCATCCCGATACCTAATGGCAGTCAGGATGCCATTGTGTAGCCTGTAGAGGTCTGTGCGTCTCTCGCAGGATATGCCTCCCCAGACCATCACTGACCCACCACCAAACCGGTCATGCTGAACGATTTTACAGGCAGAATAAAGTTCTCTGTGGCATCTCCAGACCCTTTCACGTCTGTCACATATGCTCAGGGTGAACCTGCTCTCATCAGTGAAAAGCATGGGGCACCAGAGGCGGACCTGCCAATTCTGGTGTTCAATGGAAAATGCCAATCGAGCTCCATAGTGTCCGGCAGTGAGCACAGATCACACTAGAGGACGTCGGGCCCCCAGGCCATCCCCATGAAGTCTGCTTCTGATTGTTTGGTCAGAGACATTCACACCAGTGGCCTGCTGGAGGTCATTTTGTAGGGCCCTGGCAGTGCTCATCCTGTTCCTCCTTGCACAAAGGAGCAGATACCGGTCCTGCTGATGGGTTAAGGACCTTCTACGGCTCTGTCCAGCTCTGCTAGAGTAACTGCCTGTCTCCTGGAATCTCCTCCATGCTCTTGAGACTGTGCTGGGAGACGCGGCAAACCTTCTGGCAATGACACGTATTGATGTGCCATCCTGGAAGAGTTGGACTGCCTGTGGCACCTTTATAGGGTCCAAGTATCGCCTCGTGCTACCCGTAGTGACACTGACCCTAGCCAAATGCAAAACTAGTGAAAAAGAGTCAGAAAAGATGAGTAGGGGAAAAAAAATATCAGACACCTCCACCTGAAAAAGCATTCCTGTTTTGGAGGTCGTCTCATTGTTGCCCATCTAGTGCATCTGGTGTTAATTTCAATTAACAGCAAAGCGGCTGAAACTGATTAACAACCCCCTCTGTATACTCCCCTCCCCCTCTGCTACTTAACTGACCAGATCAATATCCCAGGAGTTCTGATTCAAAAGTGTTCCTTTAATTTTTTTGAGCAGTGTATAATAAAAAATATTAAGAACAGGCATGTATTTTTTTAATGCAGAAGAGGCACGTCTGTTCAGTAGTGATGAGCCGAACACCCCCGGGTTCGGTTCGCACCAGAACCCGCGAACGGACCGAAAGTTCGAACGAACATTAGAACCCTATTAAATACAATGGATGCGAACGTTCGAATTCTAAAGTGCTAATTATAACAACTATTATGCATGTTATTGTCCTAAAAAGGGTTTGGGAACCCGGGTTCTGCACCAGGGGACATGTATCAATGCAAAAATAAGTTTTAAAAACGGTCGTTTTCCGGGAGCAGTCATTTTAATGATGCATAAAGTGAAAAAAAAAAAGTCAAATATTCCTTTAAATATCGTACCTGGGGGGTGTCTAAAGTATGCCTGTGAAGTGCCACGTGTTTCCCGTGTTTAGAACTGTCCCTGCACAAAATGACACTTCTAAAGGAAAAAAAAGCCATTTAAAACTGCTTGCGGCTTTAATGTAATGTCTGGTCCCGGTAATATGGATGAAAATCTTTAAGAAAAATGGCATAGCTACCCCATGACCCCCCCCCTACCCCAGCCCATTACCAGCCCCTTTGGGTCTTGTATGGATATTAAGGGGAACCCCGCACATAAAATAAAAAAGGCCCTATATACTCTGAACAGCCGTATACAGGCGGTGCATACAAGACAGGGACTGTAGGTTTGTTCTTATGTAGAATCTGTTTGTAATTTTGAACAGGTACATTGTTGAAGTGTAGCTCCAGACCAAAAATCTATTTTTAAACTTTTTGGAAAACATAGGTAAGGGTTATCACCCCTGTAACATTTGTTTTGCTGTCTGTGCCCCTGTTCAGAACATTTCACCTCACTTTCCGTCCTAATGACAACTGTTTTTGAAATGTGGTGTTTTTCTTGAAACAAGGATTGCTGATAAAGCATCAGTACAGAGGAGACACCTTTCTCCCATATTTATTCTTACAGGAGAGAATTTTCCTTCCTAGTGGTAGATTTCCTCTCACTTCCTGTTGTCTTCTTGCGTTTGCAAGTAGGAGTCGTTTGTAAGTTGGATGTTTGAAAGTAGGGACCTGCCGTATATACTCTGCAGAAATAGGCCCCTTAGTTGTTGGTGTTGGCACAACACTGTAAGCACTCACAGTTACTCTTGGTTGGTGCTGGAACGCCCTGCTGTCAACTATTATATCAGGAATTTTAATTACATATAATTGTTGAACAGTGGTAGTAAAAATTGGGCCTTTGATGGTGGTGCTGGTGCCACAACACTGTAAGCCCTGACAGTTACTCTTGGTGGGTGCAGCAATGGGCCCTGCTGTGAATTATTAGATCAAGAATTGTAATTACATGCCCCTGTTGAACAGGGGCTGAAAAATTGGGCCTTAGGCACTGGTGGCACAACACTGCAACCCTTCACAGATACTGTACTTGGAGCACAGCAATGAGCCCTGTTGCAAAGTATTGCTTCAAAAATTGTAATGACACGCCCCTGTTAAACAGGGGCTGAAAAATTGGGCCTTAGGCACTGGTGGCACAACACTGCAACTCCTCACAGATACTGTACTTGGAGCACAGCAATGAGCCCTGTTGCAAAGTATTGCTTCAAAAATTGTAATTACACGCCCCTGTTAAACAGGGGCTGAAAAATTGGGCGTTAGGCACTGGTGGCGGCACCCATAAACAAAAATGATCTTCCAAGCTATCATCATCAATCGTATCATTGAGGACTCGGAGGAGGAGGATAGCCAGTCAACATAACAGCACAGGCACTCAGCATCAGCATCAGTCTTGAAGGGATGTGACATTTTAAAATCAATTAGTCTGTTATATCAGCATCAGGTGTGTGGTAGCTGGTGGTGATCCAAGACTGGTTCATCTTGATGAAAGTCAGTCGATCAACCGAGTCGGTGGACAGGCGCACCCTGTGATCCGTGACAAATCCTCCAGCAGCACTGAATGTGCGTTCCGAAAGAACGCTGGATGCAGGACAGGCCAGTAGCTCAATTGCATACTGTGCAAGCTCTGGCCAGTGATCCATCCTCAAGACCCAGTAAGCCAGAGGATTTTCGGTGGGGAAGGTGTCCAAGTCTGACCTTGCCCCTAGATATTCCTGCACCATGTTTATCAGACGCTGGCGATGGTTGCTGGAACCGATCATACTTTGGGGCTGCGGACTAAAGAATTGTCTGAACGCATCGGTCAGACGGCCACCTTCCCCACCGCTCCTTCTTTGACTGGCCGAAGCCTCAGCAACTCGTTGTCCAGGACCAGGAGTTTGCAACCTCCCAGTCTCTGGGAACGCGTTGCACAGACCTTTCTGCAAGGCCTCCCGGAGTTGTCTCATCCTCTGCTCCCTCTGCGACGGTAACATAAGGTCCGCAACCTTACCCTTGTACCGTGGATCAAGGAGAGTGGCCAGCCAGTAATGGTCCCTCTCCTTGATCCGAAGAATACGAGGATCCTTCCGCAGACTTTGCAGGATCAGGGAGGCCATGCAGCGTAGGTTTGCTGAGGCATTCGCTCCGGAGTCCTCTGGGTCACTAAGGACGACATGATCCGCAGCCACCTCCTCCCAGCCACGTACAAGTCCACTGGTTTCTTGGGACTGTAAATCATCCCTAAAAGACTGCTGCTGATGATGCTGAGTGCCAGCCTCCACCTCCATGCTGACACAATCCTCCTCCTCCTCCTCCTCCTCCTCCTCCTCCTCCTCTTCCTGTGCGATGGGTGGGACAGAAGGAACACTGTCTGGGTAAAGGGGGCCTTGAGAGGCAAGGAAGTCCTCCTCTTCCTGCCTCTGTTCTGCCTCAAGTGCCCTGTCCATTATTCCACGCAGCGTGTGCTCCAACAGGTGGACAAGAGGTACAGTGTCACTGATGCATGCACTGTCACTGCTCACCATCCTCGTGGCCTCCTCAAATGGTGCCAGGACAGTGCATGCATCCCTGATCATGCCCCACTGGCGTGGAGAAAAAAAACCAAGCTCCCCTGACCCTGTCCTGGTGCCGTAGTCGCACAGGTACTCATTGATGGCCCTCTGCTGCGTGTGCAGCCGCTGCAGCATGGCCAACGTTGAGTTCCACCTGGTGGGCATGTCACATATAAGGCGGTTCTTGGGCAGGTTCAACTCCTTTTGCAGCTCAGCCAGGCGAGCACTGGCATTATAAGATCTGCGGAAATGCACACAGACTTTCCTGGCCTGCCTCAGGACATCCTGTAAGCCCGGGTACCTGCCCAAGAAGCGCTGCACCACCAGGTTAAGGACGTGAGCCACACAGGGCACATGGGTCAGTTGTCCCTGTCGGAGGGCGGAGAGGAGGTTGGTGCCATTGTCGCAAACCACCATTCCTGGCTTAAGCTGGCGTGGCGTCAACCACCTCTCGGCCTGGCCCTGCAGAGCAGACAGGACCTCTGCCCCAGTGTGGCTTCTGTCCCCCAAACACACCAGCGCAAGCACGGCATGGCATCTTTTTGCCTGCGTACTTGCGTAGCCCCGTGAACGGCTACGGAGCACCGCTGGTTCATAGGACAAACCACAGGAAGAGGCCATGGAGGAAGAAGAAGAGGAGGGGGTGGAGGAGAGAGGTGTGTCACAACCAGTAGTAGCATTTTGGAGGCGTGGCGGTGGGACAACCTCCAACACTACTGCACCTTGTCCTGAATCCTTCCCAGCTGCCAAAAGAGTGACCCAATGGGCCGTGAAAGAAAGGTAACGTCCCTGTCCATGCCTGCTGGACCATGAGTCAGCGGTAATATGCACCTTACCGCTGACCGCCCTGTCCAGCGAGGCCAAGACATTGCCTTCCACATGCCGGTAGAGAGCCGGAATAGCCTTCCGTGAGAAAAAGTGGCGTTTGGGAACCTGCCACTGAGGAACCGCACATTGCACAAACTCACGGAAGGGGGCCGAGTCTACCAACTGAAAAGGCAGCAGTTGAAGCGCTAGCAATTTAGCCAAGCTAGCATTCAACCGCTGGGCATGTGGATGGCTGGGAGTGAACTTCTTTCGACGGTCCAGCAGCTGGGGCAGGGAAATTTGCCTGCTAGAATCGGACGTCGGTGTACTGCTAGCAGAGTGGGCGCAAGTACTTGGCTGTGACACACCTAATTCTACACCTTCATTCCTCTCAGTGCATGTTTCAGAGAGGACTGAAGTTATAGTGGGGTTGGAGATCCCAGCTGATGCGGTGCAAGGAGAGGTCCGCTTTGTTCTTTGGTGTGGGTCTTTGAGGTAGGCTTGCCAACGAGCTGCATGGCAGGTCAACATATGTCTGGTCAGGCATGTGGTACCCAAGCGGCTGATGTTTTGGCCACGCGATATACGCTTGAGACATATGTTGCAAACAGCAGCTGTGCGATCTGATGCACTAGCCTCAAAAAAGGCCCACACCAAAGAACTTTTTGAATGACGGGCAGAGGCAGCGCCCTGCACAGGCGGAGCTCTGCGGTGTGATTCCGTCGGTGTACTGCCCTTACGCTGGCCACCAAAGGGCATCCTGCCTCGTTGGAGATGTGCCTCCTCCTCATCCTCCTCCTCCTCCTCTCTCCTATTAGGCACCCACGTGGAGTCATTGACCTCATCATCCCCTCCCTCCTCATCACTGGAGCCAATCTGGCAGTATGCTGCAGCTGCTGGAACATGACTGCCAGATTGGTGTCCTTCTTGAGCATCCCCTCTGTCTGCTCTCACGCTACTGCCTTCCTCTAGCTGGGTTTCATCATCAGACCCTTCGAAACGCTGGGCATCCTCCTGGAGCATGTACCCAACACTGTGCTGAAACAGTTCGGGGGACTCCTCAGGAGGAGGACATGGTGGGTCTAGGGAAGGAGTGACTGATGATTTGTCTGACATTGATACCAGGGAAGACGACGCTTTGGCAGCTGCTTTTCCAGTACCCTGAGCCTGGGTGAGAGAGGATGAGGAGGAGGAGGAGGGCTTGGTCATCCACTCTACCAAGTCTTCGGCATGATGTGGCTCAACATGTCCAGCTGCCGAAAAGAAGGACAAGCGTGTCCCATGGCCATGTGCTGATGACAATGCACCGCGTCCACGACCAGCACTGTTGCCCCCAGACACAGAGCCTGCTTGCCCTCTTTTATTGCCTCCTGACTGTCTGCCTCTCCTTGTTTGCCTTCCAGACATTCTAATAGATGGCCTGCAGGGAGATGGGAAAAAAGCAATAAGGGCTACCTTCAGGTGTCCTTCTCTGTCCCTTGAAACAAGGACTTTCACAGTGAAAGAAACTGACACTGTCCCTACCTAGAGTTTTCTGTCCCTAGAATAAATGTTTTTTTTAAGCACAATATAGCACAAGGACAATTAACTCACTGTCCTTACAGGTCCCTGGAAACAAGGACTTGCAGAGTGAAAGAAAAAAAACACTCTCCCTACCTACAGTTTTCTGTCCCTAGAAAAAATGTTTTTTTTAAGCACAATATAGCACAAGGAAAATTAACTCACTGTCCTTACAGGTCCCTGGAAACAAGGACTTGCAGAGTGAAAGAAAAAAAACACTCTCCCTACCTACAGTTTTCTGTCCCTAGAAAAAATGTTTTTTTTAATCACAATATAGCACAAGGAAAATTAACTCACTGTCCTTACAGGTCCCTGGAAACAAGGACTTGCAGAGTGAAAGAAACTGACACTGTCCCTACCTAGAGTTTTCTGTCCCTAGAATAAATGTTTTTTTTAATCACAATATAGCACAAGGACAATTAACTCACTGTCCTTACAGGTCCCTGGAAACAAGGACTTGCAGAGTGAAAGAAACTGACACTGTCCCTACCTAGAGTTTTCTGTCCCTAGAATAAATGTTTTTTTTAAGCACAATATAGCACAAGGACAATTAACTCACTGTCCTTACAGGTCCCTGGAAACAAGGACTTGCAGAGTGAAAGAAAAAAAACACTCTCCCTACCTAGAGTTTTCTGTCCCTAGAATAAATGTTTTTTTTAATCACAATATAGCACAAGGAAAATTAACTCACTGTCCTTACAGGTCCCTGGAAACAAGGACTTGCAGAGTGAAAGAAACTGACACTGTCCCTACCTAGAGTTTTCTGTCCCTAGAATAAATGTTTTTTTTAAGCACAATATAGCACAAGGACAATTAACTCACTGTCCTTACAGGTCCCTGGAAACAAGGACTTGCAGAGTGAAAGAAAAAAAACACTCTCCCTACCTACAGTTTTCTGTCCCTAGAAAAAATGTTTTTTTTAATCACAATATAGCACAAGGAAAATTAACTCACTGTCCTTACAGGTCCCTGGAAACAAGGACTTGCAGAGTGAAAGAAACTGACACTGTCCCTACCTAGAGTTTTCTGTCCCTAGAATAAATGTTTTTTTTAATCACAATATAGCACAAGGACAATTAACTCACTGTCCTTACAGGTCCCTGGAAACAAGGACTTGCAGAGTGAAAGAAACTGACACTGTCCCTACCTAGAGTTTTCTGTCCCTAGAATAAATGTTTTTTTTAAGCACAATATAGCACAAGGACAATTAACTCACTGTCCTTACAGGTCCCTGGAAACAAGGACTTGCAGAGTGAAAGAAACTGACACTGTCCCTACCTAGAGTTTTCTGTCCCTAGAATAAATGTTTTTTTTAAGCACAATATAGCACAAGGACAATTAACTCACTGTCCTTACAGGTCCCTGGAAACAAGGACTTGCAGAGTGAAAGAAACTGACACTGTCCCTACCTAGAGTTTTCTGTCCCTAGAATAAATGTTTTTTTTAAGCACAATATAGCACAAGGAAAATTAACTCACTGTCCTTACAGGTCCCTGGAAACAAGGACTTGCAGAGTGAAAGAAAAAAAACACTCTCCCTACCTACAGTTTTCTGTCCCTAGAAAAAATGTTTTTTTTAATCACAATATAGCACAAGGAAAATTAACTCACTGTCCTTACAGGTCCCTGGAAACAAGGACTTGCAGAGTGAAAGAAAAAAAACACTCTCCCTACCTACAGTTTTCTGTCCCTAGAAAAAATGTTTTTTTTAATCACAATATAGCACAAGGAAAATTAACTCACTGTCCTTACAGGTCCCTGGAAACAAGGACTTGCAGAGTGAAAGAAACTGACACTGTCCCTACCTAGAGTTTTCTGTCCCTAGAATAAATGTTTTTTTTAATCACAATATAGCACAAGGACAATTAACTCACTGTCCTTACAGGTCCCTGGAAACAAGGACTTGCAGAGTGAAAGAAACTGACACTGTCCCTACCTAGAGTTTTCTGTCCCTAGAATAAATGTTTTTTTTAAGCACAATATAGCACAAGGACAATTAACTCACTGTCCTTACAGGTCCCTGGAAACAAGGACTTGCAGAGTGAAAGAAACTGACACTGTCCCTACCTAGAGTTTTCTGTCCCTAGAATAAATGTTTTTTTTAAGCACACTATAGCAGAAGCACAAAACACACTGACACTCTCCCTACCTATCCTTCTCTTTCCCTAAACTAAAGGAATCCAGGTTAAGCAAGAAAGAAATAACAGTCACTGTCCCTGCCTATGCTACTCTATCCCTGCTCCGGAACACACTACACTAGGCCGCCGTGCTGGCGGCCTTTTATAGTGTGGGGCGTGTACTAAACCCCCTCAGCAATAATTGGCCACAGGCATCCTGCCTGTGGCCAATCATTGCTCTCCTCGCTGCCGGCGCTGTGATTGGCCAAGCATGCGGGGTCACAGTGCATGCTTGGCCAATCACAGCGCCTGGATGACACTGCGATGGCGTAGTGCATTGTGGGCCGTTCGCGTCACTCGAATTTGGCGCGAACGGCCCAAATCGTTCGATCTTCGTCGAACGATCGAACAGCCAATGTTCGAGTCGAACGTATGTTCGACTCGAACACGAAGCTCATCCCTACTGTTCAGCATGAAGGCTTCATTCACATGGCCATAAAAAAAAAAAAACTGCATTTACAAGTGTTTTTTTAATTACGGATCTGAAAGCAGCTGCATTGTTTTGAATAGAGCCATTCACACAATTGTGTAAGCATGAGCCGCTTTCAGATTTGTAGCTAAGAATCCAAAGATCTGTGTCTAAGAACATGCGTTTTACATGCTTATGCATTTAAGCGCATGAATACGCATTTGTACACGTGCAAATTTAAGTCTAAACAAAGGGGAAAAATTTATTATAATTATGTACGCTTACATGTCTTTACGTGGTTATATTACGTGGGAGCTTTTCTCCTAGAAAATGCATGCGTAGTAACATCAGTAACATTTTTACGGCCATGTGAATGAAGCCTAATGCCGCGTACATGCGACCGTTTTTCATGACGAGAAAAATGCAATTTTTTAATTTGGTCATTAAAAACGATCGTGTGTGGGCTCCAGAGCATTTTTCACGACATGAGAAATGGGCATTAAAAATTTGGAACATGCTCTAATTTTTCTCGTCGTTTTTCACGTCGTCGTTTTTCACGTCGTCGTTTTTCTCGTCATGAAAAACGGCCGTGTGTAGGCTTTAAAGCGGAGGTTCCGCGGTATATCTTTTTTTTTTTTTTACATTGCATTGGTTGAGTATTACTTTCTCATGTATTTACTCACGTATCAGATGTTTCCCAGTCTCCCCAGTCAGAATCAGTTCTAAATTAGAACTTATAAAAATAGGATTTTTATAACAGCTTACCTGTAAAATCCTTTTCTTGGAGTACATCACGGGACACAGAGCGACATAGTCATTACTAATGGGTTATATAGATACCGTCAGGTGCTGGCACTGGCAACTTCCAAAACCGGAAGTACCCTCCCCTATATAAGCCCCTCCCATCCGGGAGCACCTCAGTTTTGTAGCAAAGCAATAAGTGTCCCCAAAGAGGGGCGGGAGCTCTGTGTCCCGTGATGTACTCCAAGAAAAGGATTTTACAGGTAAGCTGTTATAAAAATCCTATTTTCTTTCTCGTACATCACGGGACACAGAGCGACATAGTCATTACTAATGGGATGTCCTAAAGCAATGCCAAATGAGGGGGGGGGATACACCATATATAAGCTGAGCGCTATCAGACATGAGGATCTTTTGCGGCCTGCAACACACTGCGCCCAAAGGCGACATCCTCCTGACTTCTAACGTCCACCTGGTAGAACCTAGTAAACGTGTGAACTGAAGACCATGTTGCGGCCTTACAGATTTGAGCCAGGGAGGCCTGGTGATGCACTGCCCATGAAGTTCCAACTGCTCTCGTGGAGTGCGCTCTAACTTTGAACGGAGGCGGTCTCCTTCTCAAGCCATAAGCTTGCATAATGACCTGTCGAATCCACTTGGCTAAAGTAGATTTTGACGCTGCCTGACCCTTTCTGGGGCCTTCTGGCAGAATAAACAAAGTATCCGTTCTGCGAATCTGAGCAGTGGCTTTTAGATAAGCTTTAACTGCTCTTACTACATCCAAAGAATGCAATAACTTTTCCTCTACCGAAGTAGGTTTGGGGAAAAAAGAAGGAAGAACCACATCTTGGTTCAAATGAAACCTCGATACCACCTTAGGAAGAAAGGCTGGATGAGGACGTAACACTACTCTGTCCTTATGGATAACCAGATATGGCTCCTTACAGGACATAGCTGCTAATTCCGATACTCTTTTAGCCGAACAAATGGCTACTAGAAAAATCAATTTCCTGGTGAGAAGCACCAAGGAAATATGCTGTAATGGTTCAAATGGTTGTTTCTGTAGAACCGACAGAACCAAGTTTAGATCCCATGGACATATGGGAATATTAACCGGAGGACTAATACGCATCACTCCTTGTATAAAGGCTTTGACTAGTGAATGCGAAGCCAAGGGCCTTTGAAAAAATATTGACAAGGCCGAAATCTGACCCTTGATAGTACTCAAGGCAAGCTTCCTATCTACAGCCCACTGTAGGAAGTCCAGAATCCTACCTATTACGTACTTATGTGGATGCCATTTCTTGGCCTCACACCACGCGATGTACGCCTTCCAGATTCTATAGTAGATCTGCCTGGATACCGGCTTCCTGGCATTGATCATGGTAGATACCACAGCATTAGAGAGCCCTCTCTTTTTTAGAATGTGGGCTTCAATAGCCAGGCCGTCAAACCTAGGGCTGGTAAGGAAGGGTGGTATATCGGTCCTTGCGAAAGCAGGTCCGGACGACGTGGGAGAGTCCAAGGACTCCCCACTGAAATTTTACAATCTCCGCGTACCACGCTCTTCGGGGCCACGCTGGAGCCACCGGAATCACTGGTTTCTTTTCTACCCTGATTCTGCGGAGTAATCGAGGTAACCATTGTGGCGGTGTGAATGCATATATCAGCTTGAACTGATCCCAAGGGAACACTAGGGCATCCGAGCCGCAAGCTAGGGGATCCCTTGTCCGAGAGACAAACCTGTCCCCCTTTGCGTTGAATCTGGATGCTAGAAGATCTACATCCGATGTTCCCCACCGCTGACATATTGTCCAGAAAACCTCGGGGTGAAGGGACCCTTCCTCTGGGCCTAATTGCTGGCGACTTAGAAAGTCCGCCTTCCAATTCTCCACTCCTGGAATGAATACCGCAGATATGGCTGGGACATATTTTTCTGCCCATTTCAGGATGTAATTTACTTCCCTCTGGGCTGCACGACTCCTGGTGCCCCCCTGATGATTGATATATGCCACTGCTGTGGCATTGTCTGATTGAATTCTGACAGGGGACCCTTGGAGTTTGGATGTCCATGCTACTAGGGCATACCGGGCTGCTCGTATCTCTAAGAGATTGATGGGCAGGGCCTTTTCTGCATCCGACCATCTGCCCTGGAGAGACTATTGCTCCAGTACTGCTCCCCAGCCTATAAGGCTGGCATCTGTAGTGACCACCTTCCAAGAAATCGGACTGAAGGATTTCCTTTTTTCTAGATTCTGGGGAACCAACCACCAACGGAGGCTCTTGCGAACGGAAGGGGACAAGGACATTGTAAGTCTAGGGCCTGAACTTTTTTGTTCCAGGCTGACAGTATGGCCCCTTGCAAATTCCTTGAATGGAATTGACCGTAGGGTACTGCTTCGAATGATGCCACCATTTTTCCCAGCAGCCTCATATACAGGCGTATGGACGGCTGTCTTTTTTGTACCCACTAAGTGGATCAAATCTTTCAAAGACAACACCTTTCCTCGAGGCAAGAATATTTTTCTCTGGCCTGAATCCAACCCTAGCCCCAAGTATTCCAGACTTTTGACTGGTTTTTAGGGCTGACTTGTCTCGGTTGATAATCCAACCGTGAGATTCCAGATACTTGATTGTCTTGTGAACGACCACGTCTAGTTTTTTCACTGAGTGGTCTATCAGCAACAAGTCATCCAGATATGCCATTATCATTACACCTTGTGTTCTTAGATTGGCCAATAAAGGGCCAGAATTTTTGTAAACACTCGTGGTGCTGTGGCCAAACCGAAGGGTAAGGCTCTGAACTGAAAATGGCGCCCTTCTACTGCAAAGCGTAGAAATTTTTGGTGGACTGGAAAGATGGGAATGTGCAAATAAGCATCTTTGATGTCGATCGCGGCTAACCAATCCTCCCCTTGTAGGGCAGTGGCCACCGATCGGATCGACTCCATCGGAAAGTCCTGATATACAGGAATTTGTATAGCCCTTTTAGAATTAATATGGGCCTCCCGTCCGCGTTTGCTTCGGGACTGTAAAGAGGTTTGAGTAAAACCCGAACCCTCATTCTTCCAGGGGAACCTCCATAATTACTCCTTGGAGCAATAGTTGTTCTAGTGCCAACAGGAGGGACTCTCTCTTCCGGGGATCCCTTGGCACGTTTGACCTTAAAAATGGGAAGGAGGAGAGTCTTTTAACTCCAAACTGTATCCCAAACCTACTGCGGAGAGCACCTATCTGTCTTGATCGTGTCCCGCCAGGTCTCTTGCGAACAACTGGAGTCCTCCCCCCACCCGACTGAGTGGGGGCTTCAATGAATTTAACTTTGGGGGAGGTTTTGTACCTCCCCTGACCCAGGGTTTCTCATTACCCTGCTACTGTCCCTGTTTTTTACCCCCGGGATTTGTCCCGAGGAGGCCGTCGGAACTGTTACACAGCCGATGCCCCAGGGACTGGAGAAGCAGGCCTCTTAAAGAGGGACCTCTAACTCTGTTTTTAACCGGCAAGAGCGTATTTTTACCGCTGGAAATTTTCTGGATATATTTGTCCAGGTTTTCCCTGAATAAGCGTTCACCATGAAATGGGACGCTAACCAGCCATTCTTTACAGGGAGCTTCAGCAGACCAGTTTTTGAGCCATAGGAGCCTACGCATATGTACTATAGACAGCGTAAGGCGGGAGGCCTGATGGACTGAATCCTTTATGGCGTCAACCGCAAAGCCTAAGGCTCTAGGTAGATCAGCTAGGGCAAAGCCTGCTGATCTGTCAAGTCCCTCAAGACCTGTTTCAACTGATCCTTCACTGCTTAGCAGACCCCAATAGCTGCTACTGCTGGTTGTATCACCAAGCAGATTTTCATAAGGACTCCAATCTTTTATCTATTGGGTTCTTGAACATTTGGACATTATCCACTGGACATGTCAGTGATTTATACATACAAGAGATGGCTGCGTCCACTGTAGGGACCTTCCATTTTTTTTTTTTTGATGAACTTATCCTCCATGGGATAGACCACCGGAAATCTCTTGGGGGAATAAATATTTTCTCAGGACGTTCCCAATCCTGGTAAATGAGCCCTTTCAGTAAAGGGTGAAGTGGAAAAGAACAAACAGTCTGGGGGCTTCTAGCGACCCCAACGAGGATACAGTAGTGGTTGATGGTTCCGCAAGGTGCATTTTTAAATGCTGATCGGACCATGTTAGTCAGAGACTGAACCCATAATCTTTCAGCCTGAGATGCTGAGAAAAGGTTCCCCCACTGTTGATTCCTCTATAACAGAATCAACCTCATCCTGATCCCCTTCAGGCAGGTCGATCCCTGTATGGGACTGTTGCTCTGCTAACAGGCACTCTGAAGGAGGAGACGGAGATCGGGCGTGCTTTCCCTGACAGGGAGGCAGCGATAAATGTTGACAATCTCTCTCTAATCCTCCCAGAGCTGAGGAAAAAACCTCCTCTGTTACATACACAGGAGCAGGTGAACTGAGGACAGCCACAGTACCAAGTACCCCTGCGGGGTCTCTACGGTCACTTACCTCTGAACTTCAGGGGAGACTGGTGCAGCAGAAGTATGCCCAAGATCCTCCGAGCCCGATGAGACCCCCTTTGCTTCCTGGAAGATTCAGTTCCGGAGCTTCTGGACGGCATATTCCTAAGCCTAAAGCTGAGGTATTCCAGCCGTAATACACCACTTTTACTGAGAATAGTCTAGCACAATTGCTGCTATATCACAGTTGGTGTCTACTAATGTGCCTTTCTAGGGGATGCCTGTATCAACCGCTTGCTGTATGCCCTTTTTTTAAATGTTGCCAGCTCTGTCTCTGTACTTCATAGCCAGCTCACCACACAAAACTGTGGTTTTTACATGCTGGGACGCCCGCACATGCGCAGAAGCGCTGCGGCGCACACAGAGCGTCATCCCCCAGGCCCCGCCCCCTTTCCTGGCTCACCTCTATATATAGAGGCGCGTGCACGCGCACGCGCGCGGCCACGTGCGCCTTCGGCGCTAATTTTGAAAAATGGAGACTAGGGACAAGAGCCAGGGCCCCTCTTTGCCGCAGGCCGGGGGATGGACGAGCATTGCAACATGGCAGAGGAAGCAGTTTCCCATAAGAGAACTCACCATCTGCCTGGACTTGCTCTGCTGAGAAGAAACTAGTCCACATGACAAGAAACATTCCACAGCGGCCTCTAGTGGACAAACACAGGTACCGCAGTCTAATATCTTAAATATATATAAAAAAATATATTTTTTTTTTTTCTTGACCACCATTAAAAATTATTACATTTTTTTAGTAGTTACAGGCATGCACAGAATTTTGCGGGAATACCATTAGGTAACAGACAGAAAGACAAATTAGGCTTGGGGGTCCCCCAATAGAACCAAGTTCCTGGGGGCCCCCACTTACCTGTTCCCCGCCGCAGGACTTTGTTTGGTCCACAAAAGCCCAAACTTCACCTATCACGGCAGGCATTGTAATCAAACCTTCAGGGACCGGGTTCCCAAGGATTCCACTCCCCTGGACCTGTATAGCACCCTGCACAGAAAACATCTTGGTCGTGGGTATGACCAGAGCTCTGGATCCCAGGGTCCAGCTCTCCTAAGAGAAGCATTACAGGCAAAACCTTGCTCTTCTCTGCAAGGCCCGGGTACCGACCGTTTAGCTATGAAGCTTTTTTGGTCGGATCCGGAATAGCTTACTGAGGCCCAAAAGAACCTGTACGCAAGCTCAGTGAAAAACACATGTTTCTTCTTGGCCAACACCTTAGACACTGGCAAAAAACTGAGGTGCTCCCGGATGGGAGGGGCTTATATAGGGGAGGGTACTTCCGGTTTTGGAAGTTGCCAGTGCCAGCACCTGACGGTATCTATATAACCCATTAGTAATGACTATGTCGCTCTGTGTCCCGTGATGTACGAGAAAGAAAATCCTTTTGGAAATTGCCATTTTGCTTGTGGGCATTGTGAAGCCCACAAGCAAATACTTCCGGGAAGCGTGAATGCTTTTCTCCCACTGCACTGTTGCCATCACAACGGACACATACTGTGAAGTTGTTGAGAGGGGGGGGGGGTGTGGGGGGAGCCGCCGCGGGATGTGCTTTTCTTTTTACATTTTACAGGTCATCAGCTTGACAGTCTCAGAGCGCTCGTTCTGAGCTGCAGCTGATGTTAGCATACAGGACAGGAGCCAGAGTATAGGAGACAGGAGCGCTGATTTCACTGAGGAATGTGAAAAGAAAACACATCTCACAGCGGGGGGGGGGGGGGATGGGGGGTGCCGCGCCGCTGCGAGATGTGTTTTCTTTTCACATTCCTCAGTGAAATCAGCGCTCCTGTCTCCTATACTCTGGCTCCTGTCCTGTATGCTAACATCAGCTGCAGCTCAGAACGAGCGCTCTGAGACTGTCAAGCTGATGAAGCTGATGACGAGGTGGTGAATTGTCTCCTGGGAAAGCATGACACTGCACTCCCAGGAGGCATTGGGGCGCTGGGGAAAGTAAAGGAACGCCCACTCCCGCGGGAGGGATACCAGGAAGTGTCCCTGTTTAATACGAAAATCAAGGTAAATAAAAAAACGAACAAGATAATTATTTGCCAAATGTTGTTATAAATGTTATACTAATTGGGATGAGCAAATGTTTAGATTTAGGGTGAACCTCCGCTTTAACTACGTGAAAAAAACGTGCATGCTCAGAAGCAAGTGATGAGACGTGAGCACTCGTTCTGGTAAAACTAGCGTTCGTAATGGAGATAGCACATTCGTCACGCTGTAACGGACTGAAGAGCACGAGGCTGAAAGGCGCGAATCGTCTCTCACCAAACTTTACTAACACAAGGATCAGCAAAAGCAGCCCAAAGGGAGGCGCCATCTGAATGGAACTTCCCCTTTATAGTGCCGTCGTACATTTCGTACATCACTGCGCTTTGCTCTGGCATTTTTTTTATGATCGTGTGTAGGCAAGGCAGGCTTGAGAAGAATCACGTCGAGAAAAACGTCGTTTTTTTCAATGACATTAAAAACGGTCGTGTGTACGCGGCATAAAGCTTTTTACTTGTCTTTGTGCATTTTTTTTGGCATCTGCTGAGATGAATGAACTTCCGCGCATGCATGGAAGTGACATCAATGAAGATAGCCAAAAATCGGTACACAGAAGAAGACTGGCTGAAGATGCCAGTTGCTGGTAAAAAAGCAACACGGTGGCGGTGAAACTGAGGTGAGTATCAGTTCCACATTAACATGAGGATATCCAAGGTGTGTCTAAATAGTTCAGTGAATGGTATCAGAAAACAAACAAAACAGAAGATACAAACAAATTACCTTTATTGGCCTTCAAAATAATCGCCATCCTTCACAACAACATTCAAAAAGCTTCTGGAAACTGTCAGCTGTCGTGGATTGCCACCACGTCCACAAAAAAGCGCGCCTTTCATGACGCTCTTCAGACGGGGAAACAGAATTCCGCAGGCACCAGATCAGGAAAGTACAGTGGATGATCGAAAAAAAGGTACGCCGTGTTGAGACAAGAATTGACGCATACAGATCGCACAGCGCGCAGACACGTCCAGTCCTGCGCAACTCTGGTCGAACACGGCGGATGTGTTGTAGCAACCGTTTCATAGAATGCAGCGTTCACGGTTTGACCCACAGGAAAAAATTCCTTATAGATGATGCCATCGTTGTCAAAAGAAGGCGATAAACATTGTCTTGACCTTGGACGTTTGCAGGTGACTTTTTTGGATTGCGGGGAAGATGATAAATGCCTTTCCTTCGATTGCTGCTTGGATTCTGGATCGAACTGGTAGCCTCAGTTCTCATCCCCTGTGATGATGGTTTGCAGAAAGGATGGATCCAGGTCACACACGGTAATAAAATCTCCAGAGTTTTCCATGCGTTTTGCTTTCTGTCCGTCTGTCAGCTTGTGCGGTACAAACCGGGAACAGATCTTTTGCTTACCCAAATCTTCACGGACGGTGGTGTGCACCGTGTCCTTTCTAATGCTCATCTCCTCCGCCATCAATCGTAGAGTCAGTCGTCAATCTCGTGCCAGCATTTGTCATACTCGCTCTATCCTGTCTGGAGTTTTGCTTGTCGACGGCTGACCCAAAAGGTGGCTCATTCACATTCGTCTCCTTCCCATCACAAAAGCATTCTGCTCACGGCTTCCGGCCCGTACACTTGCACCAACAGTTAATGCGTCTTTCTTGCCCTTTTTCCAAATTTATAGCAGAACTTGATGTTCACTCGTTGCTCCATTGTGACCCTACCTCTCACACTGACTATGTTCGACTGCCCGCAGTGGGTTTACCCTGATGGTCACATGTACTCCATGCTAGGTGGCACTTCTCAAAGTGTCTCTGGATAGCCATGTGCATGTGCGCGTACCTGGCCCATGTTCCTGTTGAGATATCGGACCAGTCACCAAACTTTTTAGACTAACCTTATATAGCTCTCTTATTTAGCCTTGTGACTCTACTTTTTAAATTTAATTTGACTTAGCTGGAAATAACGTACAATACATACACTGAGCTTAATGTAAGTAAATGAAGATGAATCTTACAAGCTATACATTTTCTGCTTTATATCTTATCTCTTTACTGTATTTGTTATTTTTTCTTAGTTAATCAGGACAGTAACAACTCTGCAACCTTTTAGGCTTCATTTACATGGCCACAAAAATGTTACTGATCTTATTATGCATGTTTTTTTTCTAGCAAAAATTTCCTGCATAATGATCAGTAAGACCCCCTCTTACACTGGGGCGGTTTTCAGGTGCTATAGCACTGGAAATAGCCTCTGCTAAGCGCCTGAAAACCACCTTCCATTCATTCATGTGTGATTTTTCACACTCAGGCGGTGCGCTTGCAGGACGTTCCAAAAAGTCCTGCAAGCGGCAATTTTGGAATGAACACCCTTGCCTATGGAATGAATGGGCAGCGCTTCCGAAGCGCCTGAAAAGCATTTCGATAGCGCCGCAACACGTGAGTTTTTAACCCCTTCTTTGGGGTTAAAAGCACCCCGCTAGCGGGCCGAAAAGCACCGCTTAGACAGCTCTAAAGCGCCTCTAAAACAAGCACACATTAGCACTAATGCAACTACGGCCCCAGTGTGAAAGGGGTCTAAATACTTGTAAAATTGTCCTGTTTTCATCCTTACCTGCATTCTAAATGTGCTGAGAGTCATGTATTCTTCTAGGTCACATACCCATTTACTGTGTCTGTGTCAGTGCATATGGGAAAGGCACCTAATGCCCCATACACACGATCATTTTTCATGCCATTTTTTAAACCGACGTTTTTCTTGTAGTTTTTTTTCATGTTTCCTCTCAAGCCTGTCTTGCGTACACACGATCATTAAAAAAAACGCTCGAGCAAAGCGCAGTGACGTACAGCACGTACGACGGCACTATAAAGGGGAAGTTCCATTCGAATGGCGCCACCCTTCATGTTAGTAAAGTTTGTTGAGCGACGATTCGCGCTTTTCAGCCTCATGCTTTTCAGTCCGTTACTGTGTGATGAATGTGCTATCTCCATTACGAAAGCTAGTTTTACCAGAACGAGCGCTCCCGTCTCATACTTGATTCTGAGCATGCGCGTTTTTTTTCACGTCGTTAAAGCATACACACTATTGTTTTTCACGTCGTTAAAAAAAACGACATGAAAAACGACGTGAAAAAATAGAGCATGTTCGAAATTTTTAATGGCCGTTTTTCACGTCGTTAAAAATGCTCTGGAGCATACACACGATCGGTTGTAATGCCCATTTTTAAAAATGCCATTTTTAACAGCATGAAAAATGATCGTGTGTATGCGGCATGAGAGTGAAAGAGCAAATCCCTTTCCACCATGCCAACAACAATGTTAACCAAACGGTGGCCCAGGGGAACAAAACCTGGATTGCAAGTAACACCTGATTAAAGCTGAAAAATTAAGTTTTCTTTCTCCTTTATCTTTGCCAAGGGTGATATGTTGAATTAACCTACATCACCCGTATATTAGTCTTAATATTGTGTATTGTTGCTATTATGCCATCTATCAAGTTGCGTACATAGCTCTCAAAGTTGTGTTTTCCATCATTTCTGATCAAAACTGAAATTTTAGCAACTCTTTTTTAACTTCCTAAATTTCAAGGACAATGTTCACTACTTTTCTGTATTGCACACTTCTTGTCTCAAGTCAATACATTTTTTCTGATCAGCTCTTTATCATCTTTGTGAAAAATCATGATGTCACTTTCCTAGAAATTTAGAAAGCAATTGCAAAGTGCCTGCCCAGCATCCCAACCTCCTGCTGTTTGCCTCTACTTATACGCTAAATTTGGTCATACACAGAGCTAATATCTGCCAGTTCCTGATAGACCAGATGAAATGCACTCCATGGGTGTCCCTGTTGGCACCCTCCCACCCAACATCCTTTGACTGAGAAATTGAAGGAGTCGGGTGGAAAATTGTCAGCCAACCAGTACCTGAGTACAATCAGATGACAGCCGCAGGGGGAAATTTAGCTGTCCATGCTAACAGAAAAAGGCTTTGTGTGTATGGCCAGTTTAGTGGTATAACTAACAACAGATTACTCTAAAGCCCCTTTCACATGGGCCAAATCTGTGTTTCCCTGCTGAGCTGAGCGGAGGGGGCGGATTACAGGTCCATTTGTCCGCTCCCCTTATGTAGAACAGACACATGGATACAGATCCGCTTCTATTTGTTTTTGCCGGCTTGGATCGTGTTGGAGGTAGGCGGTTGTGAACAGACATAAGTCTGTTTACATCCGCCGCTCTGTAGAGGAGAATGGGGGGTCTGATCGGGTCGCCTGTCCATTTTTTTAGGTGGACCCAATCGGATCGCTCGTGTAAAAGGGGCCTAATGCCTAGTACACACGACCGGGATTCCCGACAGGAAAAGATCCTTCGGAAATCCCGAGGGGAAAACCAAGAGCCTGCTCTCTACTTTTCCCCCGTACAGATGCTCGGTTTTTTCATCAGGAAAACTCAGATGAGAGCTTTTCCTCTGGAATCCCGACCGTGTTTTATGCTCCATCTGAGTTTTTCCCCACAGGAAAACTGCCAAAAATGTCCGGTTTCTGCTACACACGGCCGGGATTTCTGACGGATAAAAGTCAGTCGAGAATCCCGGCGGGAAAAAAGAGAGCTGGTTCTCTTTTTTTTGTCCGGCGGGTTTGGCAGTTTTCCCGTCGGAAAAACTGCGAGGGAGCATACACACGGCCGGGATTCTCCTTGCAGTTTTGCCGTCGGAAAACCCGGTCGTTTGTACGGGGCATGAGACTAAAGCTGGGTATACACTGGTATATCCTTGAACAAACATTTGTACGAACATTTGTACAAAAATTCTCCATACATTCAACAGCTTGATGAATGTCATCCAAATGTAGTTGAAAACTTCATTTGTTTTTAACATTCGATTTTGGAGTGAATGGACTTTACCAAACGAAAACCACATGTACTGTCAAAAATTAATTTGTTCGAAAGAAACGCTCCTTTAAATTTGTGGTTGTAAACCCGAGATAAAAAAAACAAATGCATAATGAGCTAGTATGCATAGCATACTAGCTCATTATGAATTACTTACCTGAGATCGAAGCCCCCGCAGCGGTCCTCGTCCCCCCCTCCGGCCGTGACATCTCTCCCAGGGGTTACTTCCGGGTATTGCAGCTCCGCCGCTGGTAGCGGCACACGGACTGAAGCAACGGCACATACATGCCATTGCTTTAGTTTGCCCCAGTGCACATGTGGCGATGACATCGGCATACAGGGGATATCTCCTAAACCGTGCAGGTTTAGGAGATATCCTGGGTAGCTACAGGTAAGCCTCAAACCTCGTACACACGGCCGGTTTTCTCGGCAAGAAAACTACTGGGAGAGCTTTTTGCAGAGAAAACCGGCCGTGTGTATGGTTTCTCGTCGGGAAAACTGCCGGGAATCTCGACGAGAAAAATAGAGAACCTGCTCTCTATTTTCTCGTCGGGATTCTGGTCGGCCTGTTTCCCGACGAGAAAACCGTGCGTGTGTATGCTTACCTGTCTCCAAGTAAACCCGCGCATGCTCAATGAGACTTTGACGCATGCACGGTAGCTTACAGGGGTAGTGTAGGGTGAAGCAAGATGGCGGCGACGGCATCGAATGTGACGAGCGCATGCTCGTTATAGTCGATGATGTCACCGCGTTCTTGAAATTCAAAAGAACAGCGTTTTTTTTTAATGTGCCGTGTGTACACTCGGTGAGCAAGAAAAGCTTGCCGGGAATCTCGTTGGGAAAACCAACGTTTTTTTTCCCGTCGAGATTCCCGCCGTGTGTACAGGGCTTCAATATAGGTTTTCCTGTAGCATAAAATGGTTGTGAATGGTTTACAACCACTTTAAAATGAAACAGTTTGAATAACAACCTACTAGCTAAATACAATATATGCAGCTTTAGTGAGTGCCTTTCCTCAGAGCTGGTTCACACTGGGGTTGCAGGACTTTGGGGGCGACTCGGCGACACGATCTCAAGACGACTTGAGGAGGCGATTTGCAAAATGACTTCTGTATAGTAGTCAATGCAAGTCGTCCCGAGTCGCCCCCAAAGTAGTACAGGAACCTTTTTCTAAGTCAGAGCGACTCAAGTCGCTCCTATTAGAACGGTTCCATTCAACAGAGCGGGACGCGACTCCTCAGGCGACTGAGTCGCCTGACGAGTCGCCCCTATGTGAACCGGGTCTAAGGGTTTTTGGTAGTATTGGCCATAGCTCCCAACTGTCCCTGTTTTCAAGGGACTGTCATTGATTTGGAACAAAGTCCCTCTGTCCTCCTCATTTGTCCCTCATTTTGGCCTGATCTATATAGTTGTATATAAAATGCACTATTTATCTTTCAAAAAGTGTTTCACAGTGCTAAACCTTTCATCCAAATTCTAAATTGTTGCATTAGTAAATTTCCAAAAAGCCAATATAAAAGGAATAGTAGTGGTAAAAAAAAAAAAAAAGTACTTGCAGGTTTAACCAACCTTTTTTTTTTTTTTATTCTATTTTAAGGGGGCGTGACAGGGGGTGTTTCCTATGCCTATATACTTTTGATAATAGGTGTCCCTTATTCCCATCACAAATAGTTGGGAGGTATGGTATTGGCTTGATGAGTCAGTAATAAGTCATTATTATGTAGCGGGTATATGCTTTCTATTTTCTTTATCGTACACCACGGGACACAGAGCTAGTCATTACATAATGGGTTAAGGGTCACCAGCGGTGATTGGACACTGGCACAACCAATGGAAGACAGTTCCCCTCCATATAACCCCTCCCATCAGGGAAGTACCTCAGTTTTTTCGCCAGTGTCGAAAGGCTGGGGGTAAAAGGGCTATGCTTTCGGATCCATCCAAGACGCCTACAAATGAGCTGAATCTGGATGGGATCCGGGCCTCATCCATGAGGCGTCGCCTGTAATGTCTCTCTTCGGAGGACTGGGCTCTAAGATCCAGCACTTTCGCTATTTCGCTATAAAGTCCTGGTAAGAGTCTTGTACAAGGCCCAGGGGAGAGGTATCCTTTAAATAGGAACCCATATCCCTGAAGGTTGGCACACATAGCCCACCGTGAAGGGTGAAGTTTGGTATCTGTCTGAAATCTTTCAGCAGAAAAACCTGCGGCGTGGATAAGGTGAGATTAGAAGGTCCATAACTAGGTTGGGACCTTTTTCAAAAAGTGGATGTCTTATTTTTTTCCACCACTGGGGGGAGTAAAGAGCTGAATATACTCACCTCACTCTGTTCAGTGTCGGCTTCGGCGAAGTACACTGCTCGTCACCTCCGCTGCTGAGCTTGCTGGGGCACCCCGATCCTCCTTTCGGTGGCCGACCAGACACCTGCAGATGCAGGTAAGTGGGAACAAGGGCTGATGAGAGTCCTCTCTCACTATGGCCACCGCCATAGCGCTAAGGGCCGCGCGCGCGGGAGCGCGCTTTATCGGAGGGGGGGGGGGCGAAGGCGTGCGCGGGCACGTGGCGCGCGCAGGCACAGAAACGGCGCCAAATTTAAAAGACTGTCAGTGTGAGAAGCACTGCAGCAGCAAGCAAGCTCGTTAGTTCTCTTGTTCCTGGCAGAGAAACACAGCAGCTATACAGGGACGTAAGACTCCATGTGGTTGGATTGGGTACTTCCTAGAAGACATCCATGTTATGCATAGTTATGTGTTAAAAGTTGCATACTTAATGTATTTGCTAAACTGAACACGGTAGTATATGCATTTAGGTACCTTGTATTTTGTCTAAACGGTAAGCCTTCCAGGGGAAGTAATGCGGACAAAAAGAGATAAGAAAGCACCGCCGCCTGAGAGGAGGCTCTAACTGTGCGGACTCGGTACCTTTCTCTCCTGTGTTGCTAAATGCACCTGTTCAGGATGAGCCATTACCTCTGTCAGGTATGGCGGCTTCCCCAGTGAAGCCTGGGCCTGTATATGTCACTGAGGACACTTTATCAGCTGCCCTAAATAATCTGGAGGAAAAAATTGCTACCTTAATCGCTAAGTCCTCTAAAAAGGACAATAAGCGAAGCAGGTCTCTTCCAGTATTGGACCTCCCTTCAGAAGTACCTGAGGGAGGAGGATGAGGAGGAGGAGGCTACATCAGCAGAGGATGAGGAGCCAGATTTTAAGGCCACAGGTACAATGCTATAGCAGTGCATTTAAGTTAACCTCTGCGGAGGTAACGGAATTACCTGTCTCCTCCCTAGGGTCATTAAGATCCCTGCAAGGTGCATGCTCCTTCCCGGTTCATCCGTTACTAGAGGATCTAATATACGCAAACTGACAACATCCAGATAAGCGTTTCTCACCTCCAAAAAGGTTTAACATTCTTTATCCTATGGGGGAATTTTTTTTTTAAAAGAAATGGAGCCTGCCTGCGGTAGATGCGGCTATTTCTTGTGTAAATAAAAACCTGACATGTCCGGTGGATAATGTACAAGGGTTTAAAAGATCCTTCTGAGAAGAAGTTGAAATCCTCCTTCCTTTTGGCCGGCTCAATTACCCAACCTGCAGTAGCAGCAGTCGGTATGTGTCAGGTCATCAGCCAACAGGTAAAGCAGGGGCTGAAGGAACTGCCTTCAGAGCAGGCTAGAAATTGGGAAAATTTGCCTAAAGCCTTATGCTTCACAGTGGATGCCATGAGAGATTCTATCATACAAGCATCACGCCTTACACTCCAGCTGGTACAGATGCGCAGAGTACTTTGGCTTAAGCATTGGTCAGCGGAAACCCCATGCAAAAAGCTGTTGGCAAGTTCGTTCCATGGCGAACGCCTATTTGGGGAAGATTTAAAAGATATATACAGAAGATATCAAGTGGTAAAACGACTTTTACCTGAGAGAAAGAAAAACAAGAGACCTTGTTTTAAACGCTCTCTCTCCCCAGCTCCCGGGAAATCTGACTCCAACCAGTGGCGGCGGCCTGTTTTAGCCGCCCACAAAAGCCAAGGGGCAAGCTCAGAAGAACAAGAAGCCGTGGGGTGCAAGAGCTAATAAGCAAGCCCCCAAAACCTCTCAGTGAAGGGGCGCCCCCGCTCGGCCGAGTGGGAGGAAGGCTTTGTCAGTTCTCAGCGACTTGGCGGTCAGAAATCCAGGACAATTGGGTGGTATCCACAATATCTTCAGGGTACAAACTGGAATTTCGAGAGATCCCATCTTCTCAATTCCGAGGTTCAAGACTCTCCAAGGATCCACAAAAAAAAAAAGAGATCCTTCTTCAAAGGTTTGAATCACTTAATGGCTCAAGGGGTAGTTACAGACGTACCCCAAAAAGAGCGAGGTTCAGGTTTTTACTCAAACCTCTTTGTGATTCCAAAGCCAAATGGAGATGTCAGACCCATCCTGGATCTAAAATCCCTAAATCGGTTCCTGAACGTTCGCTATTTTCGAATGGAAACGATCCGATCCGTGGCCGCCACTTTAAAGGGCGGAGAATTCATGGCGCCCATAGATATCAAGGACGCACATTTACACATACCCATCCTCCCCGCTCACCAAAGATTCCTAAGGTTTGCGGTAGAAGATCGCCATTTTCAATTTGTGGCTCTGCCGTTTGGTGTAGCCACCGCGCCCATAGTGTTCACAAAGGTGCTAGCTCCTCTGTTAGCAAACCTAAGAACACGGGGCATTGCGGTAACAGCCTATCTGGACGATCTACTGGTAATAGATCAGTCAAAGGAGGGATTGGGTCACGCTGTACACACTACAGTAGGATACCTGGAGCATTTAGGATGGATTATAAATTTACAAAAATCCTCTCTCCAGGCCCAAAGAAGGATAGTGTACCTGGGCATGATCATAGATACAGCCCAAAACAGGGTATACCTGCCAGAACCGAAGATACAGTCTCTGAAAGACCTGATCCACAAGGTCAAAGCAAACAAGAGGCCGTCTATTCGCCTTTGCATGAGACTATTGGGAAAGATGGTAGCCTCCTTCGAGGCGGTCCCTTACGCCCAGTTTCATTCGAGACTACTTCAAGGCAATATTTTAGCTTCCTGGAACAGGAAGAGCCAAGCTCTGGATATACCCATGCGCCTGTCCTCACAAGGACGCCACAGCTTCGATTGGTGGCTAGAAGCCAGGAATTTACGGAAGGGAAAGTCCTTCCTCCCAGTGGCCTGGAAGGTGGTATCTACGGATGCCAGCCTATCGGGCTGGGGTGCAGTATTCGAGGAGGCTTCTACCCAGGGAACCTGGGCCAAGACTCAGGGGATCCTGCCCATCAATGTGCTAGAGATCCGGGCGGTATATCTAGCCCTCAAAACCTGGACATACAGGTTACAGGGCTACCCAGTTCGGGTTCAATCCGACAATGCTACTGCAGTAGCTTACATCAATCACCAAGGAGGCACCCGCAGTCGGGCAGCCCAAAGAGAGGTGAACCGGATCCTGGCATGGGCAGAAGAGCATGTACCTTGCCTTTCTGCAATCTTCATTCCAGGGATAGAAAATTGGCAAGCAGACTACCTGAGTCATCAGCAGCTGCTACCAGGAGAGTGGTCTCTTCACCCCGAGATCTTTCAGGCCATATGTCTGAGATGGGGAAACCCAGATGTAGACCTGCTAGCTGCCAGGTTCAACAAGAAATTGGACAACTTTGTGTCCAGAACGAGAGATCCTCTAGCCTACGGGACAGACGCTCTAATAATACAGACGCTCTAATAACTCCATGGAATCAGTTCTCACTGATCTATGCATTCCCTCCTATCCCTCTTCTACAAAGACTGCTTCGCAGGATCAAGGAGGAGGGAATACCAGTAATCCTAGTGGCCCCAAACTGGCCCAGGAGGCCTTGGTACGCCGAGATTGTAAAAATGGCGATAGGAAGGCCCTGGAAGTTTCCACTTCGACACGACCTGCTGTCACAGGGTCCAGTATTCCACCCTTCCTTACAAAGGCTAAAGTTGACAGCCTGGCTGCTGAGACCCACATTTTTAAAAAGAGAGGGGTCTCTGGTCCGGCTCTTTCTACGCTCATTAATGCTAGAAAGCCAGCCTCCAGACTCATCTATCAGAGAGTCTGGAGAGCATACGTTTCCTGGTGTGAATCCAGATGTTGGAATCCTCAGAAATATGAAATAAGTAGGATTCTTGCTTTTTGCCAGTTAGGAGTGGATATGAATTTAGCCCTTAGCACCATCAAAGGGCAAATATCGGCTCTATCAGTCTTCTTTCAGAGACCATTGGCATCTCACTCCCTAGTTCGGACATTCATTAAGGGGGTACTGAGGATAAATCCTCCAGTTAGGACTCCCTTGTGTCCATGGGATTTGAATTTGGTATTGTCAGTATTGCAAAAGCAACCTTTTGAACCTATTCGCCATATTCCTTTAATTATATTGAGTAGGAAGTTGGCCTTTCTGATTGCTATAGCTTCTGCTAGGAGAGTATCAGAGCTAGCAGCTCTTTCTTGTAAAGAGCCTTATCTAATTTGTCACAAGGACAAAATCGTACTACGACCCCATCCGGCTTTTCTACCTAAGGTGGTGTCGGCTTTTCACTTGAATCAAGACATTGTTCTGCCTTCCTTTTTTCCAAACCCGCGGACGGCGGGGGAAAAATTATTACACTCTCTAGATCTAGTGAGAGCGGTAAAGGTGTATCTGCAAGCAACCGCTCAGATACGTAAAACAGATGTTTTGTTTATTTTACCAGATGGGCCCAAGAAGGGCCAGGCGGTATCAAAATCCACCATTTCCAGGTGGATTAGACAAGTAATTATTCAAGCTTATGGTTTAAAGAACAGGACTCCTCCTTTTCCTGTTAAGGCGCACTCTACCAGGACGATAGGTGCTTCATGGGCAGTGCACCACCAGGCTTCGATGGCTCAGATCTGTAAAGCTGCAACTTGGTCTTCAGTCCATACATTTTCCAAATTCTAGCAAATAGATGTGAAAGGACATGAGGATTCCGCCTTTGGGCGAAGTGTGCTGCAGGCAGCAGTATAGGGCTTCTGGTCCGCAAGCGGCCTGTTTTGATCTGTGTCTCCCCCCCTTCATATGAGCATTGCTCTGGGACGTCCCATTATGTAATGACTAGCTCTGTGTCCCGTGGTGTACGATAAAGAAAATAGGATTTTTATAACAGCTTACCTGTAAAATCCTTTTCTTGGAGTACACCACGGGACACAGAGGTCCCCCCCTTCTTATGGGAACCTTACTGCTTTGCTACAAAACTGAGGTACTTCCCTGATGGGAGGGGTTATATGGAGGGGAACTGTCTTCCATTGGTTGTGCCAGTGTCCAATCACCGCTGGTGACCCTTAACCCATTATTTAATGACTAGCTCTGTGTCCCGTGGTGTACTCCAAGAAAAGGATTTTACAGGTAAGCTGTTATAAAAATCCTATTTTTTTGAATCTGGTGGGGAAACTGTGATGTATGGTTCCCTGGGGCCCACCAGGTGGCACTGTCGCTTTGGGCCCAGGGTTGAGCCATCGTTGCGGTGGCGTACCTCTTTTGGTCTCTCTCAGTGGTTGTATGGTGGGGCGGGGAACCCGCCGTGCTTGCTGGGGGAGGGTATAAAGGGGGCGGCCATTTTTGGTGGCGGGAGTCAAGTCCCGGGCACCTTCAGCCTGAGGGCGGTGGTTCGTGTCGGTCCCCTAGGCGGCCTAGGCGACGTTCGGAGGTCGTGTTCCATCCCAGGCACCTTTAGCCTGGGGTGATGTACTCGGATGGAGGTCTGGAGCTCAGTGCCCAACACTGAGTTCCGCGAGGGAAGGAGATCCTAGGGGACCCTGGGAGAGGGTACCCGAGTCCGGAGGGCGTAATGGACCGGTGGGAGACACTTGCTTGAAGACACGGTGCAGCATATTGCCGGTGACAGGTGAGCCTTCCATCGGAGACCGCCTGGAAGGAAATTCCCCCTCGCTCGGAGACCGCAACCCACTTTCATGAAGGAAAGTGGAGAGTTCATTGTGTCTGGGCCTACTCGCATCCACACCTCCTTTTCTGTTCTGTTCTCCAAGGGAGTCTAACTGATTGTGTTCACTTTGAAGAATAAAGGAGTGTTGGACTTTAATGGTGTGGGGCTCATTTTCTGGCAGACATTGTTCAAGGTAACTCATTGGAGGTTCCAGGTGCAGAACACTGACCCGATGGTAAAACAAGAACTTTGCTTCCACCACACAAACATCTGCGGTGAGGTAGCAGTTTGTAATTATTATAATTATAGCCAAATTATCTAAACAATCTGTGTTCAGATCATGCAAATCCTGTTTATTGTAACAACGCCGCTTTGTTAAGCATTACTGTCTGAATATTTCATAAAACATAAATGTAAACATCCTAAATATTTTTTTTCATAGGAACTGGAAATGCAATACTGTAGCTCCAATAATGAGTCTGTGGAAGTCGGCTATTTTCACACTTGTAATCACAGGTAAGACATGTGATATGTGTACAGTATATCCACCACTGGAGATTTTTTCTTTACCTTGTATATTAATTATGAATTCACTTACTGTAAAAGCTTCTGGGCTCAACCATCAGTGAATACTTTAGTCAAAAGAAGCTAGAATGCAAATTGCCTACTGTCCTACACAGTACATCTGATGTAAGGGTTCATCTCTTTTCACTGAGAAATTCTTCTATTCGATCCTGCCATTTATGCACTTCTTGTAGGCTACAGACTCTACTCCCCATAGAAATTGTTACACCCTGATATGCATAAGCTAATGTAGCCAGAGATGGGTGTAAAAATTTAAAGCTAAAGCCTAGTACACACGACCGAGAATCTCGTCAGGAAAAAATCTGTTGTTTTTCCTGATGAGATTCTTGACAAGAATCTTGTCCCGGCTGAGTGTACACACGTACGATTCAAAAGAACCACCGTTCTTTTGAATGGCACGAACGCGGTGACGTCATCGACTACGACGAGCGTGCGCTCATCACGTTCGATGCCGTCGCCGCCATCTTGCTACACCCTACCTATGCCTAGGAAGCTACGGCGCATGGGTCAAAGTCATTTCGAGCATGCACGGGTTTCCACGGCGACAGGTAAGTGTACACACTCTCGGGTTTCTCGTCGGGAAACAGGCCGACAAGAAAATAGAGAGCAGGTTCTCTATGTTTCTCGTCGAGATTCTGGACAGTTTTCTTGACGAGAAACCTGAAAGCCTCGTACAC
Organism: Rana muscosa; assembly: GCA_029206835.1. NCBI lineage: Eukaryota > Metazoa > Chordata > Amphibia > Anura > Ranidae > Rana > Rana muscosa. The sequence goes on from CM055118.1 coordinate 566,982,088, forward strand.
ATGCACGGTTTCCTCGGCAAGAAAGCTCTGCCAGCAATTTTCTTGCTGGTTCTTGCCGAGAAAACCGGCCTTGTGTACGAGGTTTAAGTTTGGCCAAAGAGTTGCCCTACAAAATAAGTCACAGTATACTTGCCTCACTTGTGGCCATGTCTTCTACCTTCACTCTATTCTAGACCTGAAGCCTCAGTCATTGTATTTGGCATTTGACAATTATGAGAGTGTCAGATGCCTGTGTCTTCCACCATGTGCTGCTGTTCCATCTTCCAACCTTTATTTCACTACAAGACACAGTAGTGATGCAGGGGTCGGAGAATAGAACCCGGGAACAAAGACTTCCAAAACTCCTGTAATTACTAATTGCTGATGACTCTGACAGTGACACTGATCGAAGCGATAGTAGGAGGCATGGGCAGCTGAAGAGGTAAGTATACTGTGTCTTCTTTTGCACGGGATTGCTTTGGTCAAATGTTTTGGGTGACAACAAAGTCACTTTAAGATACAACAGTTACACAGCAGCTGTTATAGTTCCTGCTTTGCCAAACACATTATCTGCTTGCTGTACAAATGACTTTTCATATAAAAAGGTTGATCCACCAAAAAGTCATATTTTAGGTACTGCCCAACAGTTACAACTCCCTGCCATATTTCCAGACTTTGTGTTTTTTTATCTGGATGTTTTAGGTGTTCCTGCCTGCCTTTGTGTGTTACAGTGATTTCTGGTGAACTGGAAGTCAAGAAAAAAAAGGATACCTTGTAGGCAGGTGCAGTCTACCTTCTCCACTGCAGGTGGTGCTATTCCACAGCAGCACTGCAGTTGGAGAGGAAGTAAAGAGGAACATGGTTGCTCTATGGTTTCCTGGGTCACTGGGGAGGTGATCTACTTGGATGCTGCCACCCCATGTGACTCTAGCAGCCATCTTGGGTCAGGCAGATCTTTTTTAAGGCCCTGGCTCCCAGGTTTGGCATGCATTTTGCGAGTTGGTAGAGTAGGGACAGGTACCCCATCTGATAGGGACAAAAATAGTGGCAGGAAATGGTTCCTTATAAGGAGGGAAAGTGTAGGGCTCACAACTTCTCTGGACATCTGCCTGCTTGGGCACAAGATGACCAGGCCGCATTCTACCCCTCTCTACAGGCGCTGTCAGTTGGGCTGAATCCTGTTCTCTACACACTGTTGGAACTGTGAGTGTTCCTGGCTAGGCTGCCCTCCCACCGGGTTGTTTGTGAACTGTCTCTGCATTGTTTCAATACAAGTTCTTTCATTGCACTGGGACTAAGTGTATTATTGTCACCATACCACGCTGCACCCCAAAAAACGGAGACCCTAAGAGGTATAAGAAATTGTCAGGTGGTTTAAAGTGGTGTAAACCCTTACATACCACTTTTACCTACAGGTAAAGGCTTACCTGTAGGTACTGGAGATATCTCCTAAACCTGCATGGTTTAGGAGATATTTACTATATACAGTACGCTTGCGCCGACGTCATCGGCGCATGCGCACTGAAGAAAGGGCACAATCCCATTTCTACAGGGCCCATGCCTTGACCGTCCGCTCCTGCGACAGTTACAGAGCCGGAGTCCACGGCCCCGGAAGGAAGAGGAATACTAGCCCATTATGCTTTTACTTTGCAGGGTTTACTTCCTCTTTAACAACCTGACAATTACCAATACTAAAATATTTGTTTTGTGTGAATTGAAGATAACTGAAATATATCACAGGTGATATAATTTGCTGCTCAGTGATTTGAGTATTCTGGTCTGCATCTCCCCAAGGTAATACTTAAAATCTGGAAAGCAAATGAAGGAGAGAGAAGCACCAAGCCAATCCTTTAAACAGCTTAGGAATTTATTCAGTATATAAGTATAAAACAACACTAAAAACTTGCGTGAAAAATGTTGGAGTACTTGCAGAGTGCTAGAGCGGGTGGGAATTTTCACATGCAGTGTCACAGGAGCACAGTAGGGCTGCCGTAAAGTCTCTATTGAGGGATCCACAAGCGCCGTGTGTTAGCCGCAGCTGGAGCCTCGATAAGCCTCATGGAGATGTCGGCTGTGTGTCTCTGGGTGGGAGTGGTCCAGGGCTGCAAACTGGGGAGCCGCCCACACGCTGTCTGGCCAATCAGAACGCGTTTTGAAGTCACGGTCTCGCCTTCTTCATCAGCTTCTTCATCCAGAGGTCTGATTAAACCAAGCGTGGGGTTGTTCCATTAGTACTGAAGTTTGATAGTGTTCTAGCACTGGGAGACCTACCCCTCCTTCCTGTTTCGTTTTCAAAAGCGTCGAGGACGGAATTTTGGGGACCTTTCCTTGCCAAATTTATTTTTTAAGTAGTGTCAATTTTTTTTAAAGAAACTAGCTGGTATTATGATGGGGATTGTCCTAAAGAGATAAAGTATCTTAGGGAGTACTAGCATCTTGAATGCAGCTATGCGTCCTAGCTAGTGATGAGCCGAACACCCCCGGGTTCGGTTCGCACCAGAACCCGCGAACGGACCGAAAGTTCGTACGAACATTAGAACCCTATTAAATACAATGGATGCGAACGTTCGAATTCTAAAGTGCTAATTATAACAACTATTATGCATGTTATTGTCCTAAAAAGGGTTTGGGAACCCGGGTTGTGCACCAGGGGACATGTATCAATGCAAAAAGAAGTTTTAAAAACGGTAATTTTTCGGGAGCAGTCATTTTAATGATGCATAAAGTGAAAAAAAAAAAGTCAAATATTCCTTTAAATATCGTACCTGGGGGGTGTCTAAAGTATGCCTGTGAAGTGCCACGTGTTTCCCGTGTTTAGAACTGTCCCTGCACAAAATGACACTTCTAAAGGAAAAAAAAGCCATTTAAAACTGCTTGCGGCTTTAATGTAATGTCTGGTCCCGGTAATATGGATGAAAATCTTTAAGAAAAATGGCATAGCTACCCCATGACCCCCCCCCCCTACCCCAGCCCATTACCAGCCCCTTTGGGTCTTGTATGGATATTAAGGGGAACCCCGCACATAAAATAAAAAAGGCCCTATATACTCTGAACAGCCGTATACAGGCGGTGCATACAAGACAGGGACTGTAGGTTTGTTCTTATGTAGAATCTGTTTGTAATTTTGAACAGGTACATTGTTGAAGTGTAGCTCCAGCCCAAAAATCTATTTTTAAACTTTTTGGAAAACATAGGTAAGGGTTATCACCCCTGTAACATTTGTTTTGCTGTCTGTGCCCCTGTTGAGAACATTTCACCTCACTTTCCGTCCCAATGACAACTGTTTTTGAAATGTGGTGTTTTTCTTGAAACAAGGATTGCTGATAAAGCATCAGTACAGAGGAGACACCTTTCTCCCATATTTATTCTTACAGGAGAGAATTTTCCTTCCTAGTGGTAGATTTCCTCTCACTTCCTGTTGTCTTCTTGCGTTTGCAAGTAGGAGTCGTTTGTAAGTTGGATGTTTGAAAGTAGGGACCTGCCGTATATACTCTGCAGAAATAGGCCCCTTAGTTGTTGGTGTTGGCACAACACTGTAAGCACTCACAGTTACTCTTGGTTGGTGCTGGAACGCCCTGCTGTCAACTATTATATCAGGAATTTTAATTACATATAATTGTTGAACAGTGGTAGTAAAAATTGGGCCTTTGATGGTGGTGCTGGTGCCACAACACTGTAAGCCCTGACAGTTACTCTTGGTGGGTGCAGCAATGGGCCCTGCTGTGAATTATTAGATCAAGAATTGTAATTACATGCCCCTTTTGAACAGGGGCTGAAAAATTGGGCCTTTCGTGGTGGTGGTGGTGGTGGCGTTGCCACAACACTGTAAGCCCTCAGAGTTACTCTTGGTGGGTGCAGCAATGGGCCCTGCTGTGAATTATTAGATCAAGAATTGTAATTACATGCCCCTTTTGAACAGGGGCTGAAAAATTGGGCCTTTCGTGGTGGTGGTGGCGTTGCCACAACACTGTAAGCCCTCAGAGTTACTCTTGGTGGGTGCAGCAATGGGCCCTGCTGTGAATTATTAGATCAAGAATTGTAATTACATGCCCCTTTTGAACAGGGGCTGAAAAATTGGGCCTTTCGTGGTGGTGGTGGTGGTGGCGTTGCCACAACACTGTAAGCCCTCAGAGTTACTCTTGGTGGGTGCAGCAATGGGCCCTGCTGTGAATTATTAGATCAAGAATTGTAATTGCATGCCCCTGTTGAACAGGGGCTGAAAAATTGGGCCTTAGGCACTGGTGGCACAACACTACAACCCCTCACAGATACTGTACTTGGAGCACAGCAATGAGCCCTGTTGCAAAGTATTGCTTCAAAAATTGTAATGACACGCCCCTGTTAAACAGGGGCTGAAAAATTGGGCCTTAGGCACTGGTGCCACAACACTCCAACCCCTCACAGATACTGTACTTGGAGCACAGCAATGAGCCCTATGTCAAATTATTGCTAAAAAAATTGTAATTACACGCCCCTGTAAAACAGGGGCTGAAAAATTGGGCCTTAGCCACTGGTGGCGGCACCCATAAACAAAAATGATCTTCCAAGCTATCATCATCAATCGTATCATTGAGGACTCGGAGGAGGAGGATAGCCAGTCAACATAACAGCACAGGCACTCAGCATCAGCATCAGTCTTGAAGGGATGTGACATGTTAAAATCAATTAGTCTGTTATATCAGCATCAGGTGTGTGGTAGCTGGTGGTGATCCAAGACTGGTTCATCTTGATGAAAGTCAGTCGATCAACCGAGTCGGTGGACAGGCGCACCCTGTGATCCGTGACAAATCCTCCAGCAGCACTGAATGTGCGTTCCGAAAGAACGCTGGATGCAGGACAGGCCAGTAGCTCAATTGCATACTGTGCAAGCTCTGGCCAGTGATCCATCCTCAAGACCCAGTAAGCCAGAGGATTTTCAGTGGGGAAGGTGTCCAAGTCTGACCTTGCCCCTAGATATTCCTGCACCATGTTTATCAGACGCTGGCGATGGTTGCTGGAACCGATCATACTTTGGGGCTGCGGACTAAAGAATTGTCTGAACGCATCGGTCAGACGGCCACCTTCCCCACCGCTCCTTCTTTGACTGGCCGAAGCCTCAGCAACTCGTTGTCCAGGACCAGGAGTTTGTAACCTCCCAGTCTCTGGGAACGCGTTGCACAGACCTTTCTGCAAGGCCTCCCGGAGTTGTCTCATCCTCTGCTCCCTCTGCGACGGTAACATAAGGTCCGCAACCTTACCCTTGTACCGTGGATCAAGGAGAGTGGCCAGCCAGTAATGGTCCCTCTCCTTGATCCGAAGAATACGAGGATCCTTCCGCAGACTTTGCAGGATCAGGGAGGCCATGCAGCGTAGGTTTGCTGAGGCATTCGCTCCGGAGTCCTCTGGGTCACTAAGGACGACATGATCCGCAGCCACCTCCTCCCAGCCACGTACAAGTCCACTGGTTTCTTGGGACTGTAAATCATCCCTAAAAGACTGCTGCTGATGATGCTGAGTGCCAGCCTCCACCTCCATGCTGACACAATCCTCCTCCTCCTCCTCCTCCTCCTCTTCCTGTGCGATGGGTGGGACAGAAGGAACACTGTCTGGGTAAAGGGGGCCTTGAGAGGCAAGGAAGTCCTCCTCTTCCTGCCTCTGTTCTGCCTCAAGTGCCCTGTCCATTATTCCACGCAGCGTGTGCTCCAACAGGTGGACAAGAGGTACAGTGTCACTGATGCATGCACTGTCACTGCTCACCATCCTCGTGGCCTCCTCAAATGGTGCCAGGACAGTGCATGCATCCCTGATCATGCCCCACTGGCGTGGAGAAAAAAAACCAAGCTCCCCTGACCCTGTCCTGGTGCCGTAGTCGCACAGGTACTCATTGATGGCCCTCTGCTGCGTGTGCAGCCGCTGCAGCATGGCCAACGTTGAGTTCCACCTGGTGGGCATGTCACATATAAGGCGGTTCTTGGGCAGGTTCAACTCCTTTTGCAGCTCAGCCAGGCGAGCACTGGCATTATAAGATCTGCGGAAATGCACACAGACTTTCCTGGCCTGCCTCAGGACATCCTGTAAGCCCGGGTACCTGCCCAAGAACCGCTGCACCACCAGGTTAAGGACGTGAGCCACACAGGGCACATGGGTCAGTTGTCCCTGTCGGAGGGCGGAGAGGAGGTTGGTGCCATTGTCGCAAACCACCATTCCTGGCTTAAGCTGGCGTGGCGTCAACCACCTCTCGGCCTGGCCCTGCAGAGCAGACAGGACCTCTGCCCCAGTGTGGCTTCTGTCCCCCAAACACACCAGCGCAAGCACGGCATGGCATCTTTTTGCCTGCGTACTTGCGTAGCCCCTTGAACGCCTACGGAGCACCGCTGGTTCCGAGGACAAACCACAGGAAGAGGCCATGGAGGAAGAAGAAGAGGAGGGGGTGGAGGAGAGAGGTGTGTCACAACCAGTAGTAGCATTTTGGAGGCGTGGCGGTGGAACAACCTCCAACACTACTGCACCTTGTCCTGCATCCTTCCCAGCTGCCAAAAGAGTGACCCAATGGGCCGTGAAAGAAAGGTAACGTCCCTGTCCATGCCTGCTGGACCATGAGTCAGCGGTAATATGCACCTTACCGCTGACCGCCCTGTCCAGCGAGGCCAAGACATTGCCTTCCACATGCCGGTAGAGAGCCGGAATAGCCTTCCGTGAGAAAAAGTGGCGTTTGGGAACCTGCCACTGAGGAACCGCACATTGCACAAACTCACGGAAGGGGGCCGAGTCTACCAACTGAAAAGGCAGCAGTTGAAGCGCTAGCAATTTAGCCAAGCTAGCATTCAACCACTGGGCATGTGGATGGCTGGGAGTGAACTTCTTTCGACGGTCCAGCAGCTGGGGCAGGGAAATTTGCCTGCTAGAATCGGACGTCGGTGTACTGCTAGCAGAGTGGCCGCAAGTACTTGGCTGTGACACACCTAATTCTACACCTTCATTCCTCTCAGTGCATGTTTCAGAGAGGACTGAAGTTATAGTGGGGTTGGAGATCCCAGCTGATGCGGTGCAAGGAGAGGTCCGCTTTGTTCTTTGGTGTGGGTCTTTGAGGTAGGCTTGCCAACGAGCTGCATGGCAGGTCAACATATGTCTGGTCAGGCATGTGGTACCCAAGCGGCTGATGTTTTGGCCACGCGATATACGCTTGAGACATATGTTGCAAACAGCAGCTGTGCGATCTGATGCACTAGCCTCAAAAAAGGCCCACACCAAAGAACTTTTTGAATGACGGGCAGAGGCAGCGCCCTGCACAGGCGGAGCTCTGCGGTGTGATTCCGTCGGTGTACTGCCCTTACGCTGGCCACCAAAGGGCATCCTGCCTCATTGGAGATGTGCCTCCTCCTCATCCTCCTCCTCCTCCTCTCTCCTATTAGGCACCCACGTGGAGTCAGTGACCTCATCATCCCCTCCCTCCTCATCACTGGAGCCAATCTGGCAGTATGCTGCAGCTGCTGGAACATGACTGCCAGATTGGTGTCCTTCTTGAGCATCCCCTCTGTCTGCTCTCACGCTACTGCCTTCCTGTAGCTGGGTTTCATCATCAGACCCTTCGAAACGCTGGGCATCCTCCTGGAGCATGTACCCAACACTGTGCTCAAACAGTTCGGGGGACTCCTCAGGAGGAGGACATGGTGGGTCTAGGGAAGGAGTGACTGATGATGAGTCTGACATTGATACCAGGGAAGAGGACGCTTTGGCAGCTGCTTTTCCAGTACCCTGAGCCTGGGTGAGAGAGGATGAGGAGGAGGAGGAGGGCTTGATCATCCACTCTACCAAGTCTTCGGCATGATGTGGCTCAACATGTCCAGCTGCCGAAAAGAAGGACAAGCGTGTCCCATGGCCATGTGCTGATGACAATGCACCGCGTCCACGACCAGCACTGTTGCCCCCAGACACAGAGCCTGCTTGCCCTCTTTTATTGCCTCCTGACTGTCTGCCTCTCCTTGTTTGCCTTCCAGACATTCTAATAGATGGCCTGCAGGGAGATGGGAAAAAAGCAATAAGGGCTACCTTCAGGTGTCCTTCTCTGTCCCTTTACTTAAGGATTTCTAAATATGGTTGAGGATGATTGCTTTTGCACAGAATAGCACAACGACAATTTCCCTGACTGTCCAAAAAAACAAGGATTTCAAAGATGGTTGATGAGGAATGCTTTAGCACACTATAGCACAAGGAGAATTTCCCTCACTGTCCTTCCCTGTCCCTAGAAACAAGGATTATCACAGTGAAAGAAACTGACACTCTTCCTACCTATAGTTTTCTGTCCCTAGAAAAAATGTTTTTTTAAAGCACACTATAGCACAAGGAGAATTCCCTCACTGTCCTTTCCTGTCCCTAGAAACAAGGATTCGCACAGTAAAACACACTGACACTCTCCCTACCTATAGTTTTCTGTCCCTAGAAAAAATGTTTTTTTAAAGCACACTATAGCACAAGGAGAATTTCCCTCACTTTCCTTCTTTGTCCCTAGAAACAAGGATTATCACAGTGAAAGAAACTGACACTCTTCCTTCCTATAGTTTTCTGTCCCTAGAAAAAATGTTTTTTTAAAGCACACTATAGCACAAGGAGAATTCCCTCACTGTCCTTCCCTGTCCCTAGAAACAAGGATTCGCACAGTAAAAGACACTGACACTCTCCCTACCTATAGTTTTCTGTCCCTAGAAAAAATGTTTTTTTAAAGCACACTATAGCACAAGGAGAATTCCCTCACTGTCCTTCCCTGTCCCAAGAAACAAGGATTCGCACAGTAAAACACACTGACACTCTCCCTACCTATCCTTCTCTTTCCCTAAACTAAAGGAATCCAGGTTAAGCAAGAAAAAAATAAATGTCACTGTCCCTGCCTATGCTTCTCTTTCCCTGCTCCGGAACACACTACACTAGGCCGCCGTGCTGGCGGCCTTTTATAGTGTGGGGCGTGTACTAAACACCCTCAGCAATAATTGGCCACAGGCATCCTGCCTGTGGCCAATCATTGCTCTCCTCGCTGCCGGCGCTGTGATTGGCCAAGCATGCGGGGTCACAGTGCATGCTTGGCCAATCACAGCGCCTGGATGACACTGCGATGGCGTAGTGCATTGTGGGCCGTTCGCGTCACTCGAATTTGGCGCGAACGGCCCAAATCGTTCGATCTTCGTCGAACGATCGAACAGCCGATGTTCGAGTCGAACGTATGTTCGACTCGAACACGAAGCTCATCCCTAGTCCTAGCCAATTCAATTCGTAGTGTACAATGCACTGAAAATCTTGGGAGATGGTTTGTATGAGTGATTGAAAATTGGCTTTGTATGTATTGGCAGTGGGGGTTGTTAGCAGTATACCTAAATAGTGTCATTTACCGCGTGCCCATACATAGGGAAATTGTTTCTTTAAGTGGGTAAGAGTTGGATTAGAAACATTTATCGGCAAAATAGTGGACTTAGCGGAATTAGGTTTGTAGTAGGAGATATTGCTAAATGTATTGATAATAGATAGGACCGCTTTAAGCGAAGAGTCTGGGTTGGTAAGAGTTAGGACTACGTCGTCCGCGAAAAGTCAAATTAATACCTATCTTAATACGCTATCTTAATACCTGTGACTTGTGGGCTAGCTCTAATTTATTCAGCTAGGGGCTCCATTATTAGGGTGAAAATAGGGGGAGACAGAGGGCACCCTTGCCTGGTGCCATTAGAGAGTTGGAAGGGTATAGATAGAGCATTGGAAGTATATACTGTATGATCACTGAAGGGTTAGAATATAATGCAGTCCAATACATGTATAAGATGGAAGAGATTGTGGCAATGAAAAGAGAAAACAGTGAGAGTTTTAATAAAACGTGGCAACCCTGGGTATTATTCATATACTCAAATGATTATCAATCTCTTTACACATAAGATACTCAGTAATCTATGTTCCGGTATATAGATTCTCTGTTTTATTTAAGTACAGTAAGTATTTATGTATATAGTGATTCCCTTTCAGTGTGTACATAGAAGTATGTCTGCATTTTCATCTATAGCCTCGGTACAAAACCCTTCAACTAATTTCTCCCTCTTACTCATGGGCGTCCGCTGAAATTTTTTCAGGGGGGGGGGGCGCTTCGGCAGCGGCGATAGCCACATCTTACCCTTTCTTCGACCACTAGCGGGGGTTAAAAGCGCGCCCCCACGTTAAAATGTAAAAACCAGCCACTGTGCCCCCTGCATCTTTCAATATCTCTTTGTCACTACTGTGTACCCCCTCTCCACAACTGCACCTCTGGACCCCTTTACGTTACACAGCACCCCACAGCTCTGGACCCTTTTACATTACACAACCCCCTGCACCTCTGGACCCCTTTACATTACACAACCCCCTGCACCTCTGGACTCCTTTACATTACACAACCCCCTGCACCTCTGGACTCCTTTACATTACACAACCCCCTGCACATCTGGACGCCTTTACATTACACAACCCCCCGCACCTCTGGACGCCTTTACATTACACAGCACCCTGCATCTCTGGACTCCTTTACATTACACGGCACCCTGCACCTCCTGGACCCCTTTACATTACACAGCATCCTGAAGCCTTTGGACTCCTTTACATTACACAACCCCCTGCACCCCTGGACGCCTTTACATTACACAACGCCCTGCACCTCTGGACGCCTTTACATTACACAACCCCCTGCACCCCTGGACGCCTTTACATTACACAACGTCCTGCACCTCTGGACGCCTTTACATTACACAACCCCCTGCACCCCTGGACGCCTTTACATTACACAACGTCCTGCACCTCTAGACGCCTTTACATTACACAGCATCCAGAAGCCTTTGGGTTCACACTGGTGTCCTGAAGTTTGTCGCAGTGCTGGGATATTGACAGTTTTTCTGCATTTTATCCCCATTTTTAGCTGCAATCCCACAGACTTCTATTAGCTTGTGTAATTTTACTGTGTTTTCTGAAAGCACACCAAAGATGCAGTATAGAAAACATTTGGTGCGCTTTCAGAAAATGTTGAAAAAATGTGAAATCTAATAGAAGTCTGTGGGACTGTAGGGAAAATGGATGTAAATGCAGGAAAACGGTGTATACACCAGCACTGCAACTGAACCACAGTGCATCAGTGTGATCCCACTTGAGTCCTGGTTCACATATATGCGATGCAAGGATCAGCGCGATTCCAGTGTGGATTCCTGCATTGCATGTTGCTTGTCGGCCATTTACGCTGCCCTTTGCAAACTGTTACGGGTGTCAATGTAAAATTAATGACACCCCCAGATTGCAGTGAGAACTGTGAAATAGTGCAGGAATCGGATTGTGAGCACCCATTCACTCCGATACCAGTGCGGACCAAAAAAAAAGGCTCTTGCACCAATCGCTTTTGGTGCAAATGCGATTTCAGCCATACACTTTGGTTGAATTTGCACAGCAATGCAGGGCAAATCACATGCAATGTCTATGATCACACACTAGTGAAAACCCTGGCTAAAGGAACATGATGGGGGCAAACTATCAACATAGAGTTAATGAAAGACTCTGCTAGAGGACAACAGAGGAAAGAGGGGGAGTGAAAGATTTGGGAGAGAGAGGGCAGAGTCTGGACACAGTGACAGTGCTGATATGGAGCGGACAGAGGCCCATGCTCTTACTCCCTTTATTATCACTTCCTTCCCACCTCCCCCCCCCCCTTCACTTTTTGACCTTTATCATTTTCATCTCTCAATTCAATATATAACTGTAAATTTACTAATACAATTGTTTAAATGCAATTCTAAATTTGAACCCTATTCCTGTTTAAATGCAATTCTAAATTTGAACCCTATTCCACTGTTAACTGACATTGTTTTATTTTCCAAAACCTGATGTAATGCCAACACATTGTCAACTGCATGTTTTAATTTTCTTTTAATAAAAATCCTTGATTGTGAAAAAAAAAATAATAATAATATAATGCTGAGATGGCAGACTGAGCAAAACCACAACTTGTCCAGGGAAGCTTGCAGGTAGCCCCAATGCACCCTGTCAAACGCCTTTTCGGCGTAAAGGGCCAGAAAAGTTGTTGGTGTTTTCCTTAATTCTGCGATGCGAATGAGATCAAGCATACAGCGGGTGCCATCAGGGGTCTGTCTACCCTGTACAAATCCCACCGGGTCTGCTTTAATTAAGTTAGGCATGATTTTTGCCAGTCTGTTCGCCAGTATTTTCGCATAAATCTTGAGGTCTGAATTTAGTAATGAAATAGGACGAAAATTTGGTGGGCAATCTGGGGCTTTTCCTGGCTTCGGTAGCGTCACTATTGTGGCTCACAGCATATCAGGGGGAAATGAGGCGGTGGAATGCCGATTGATTGAATAATGTGTCTAAGTGAGGAGTTAGTGTGTCTGGAAAGGTTTTATATAAAAAGGGAGGGTTCCGCGCTTAGGTAAGTTAAAATAAAATAAAGGTTGCAGCCCCCCTTAGAAATCTCCCTAAGGAGAAGTAAATAGTGAAGGTATAGATGGGGGTAGTGGCGCTACCTTAACTTGAGTGACCAATAGGGTCTAGTAAAGGTGAAAGAATGAATTATAATCCTGAGACCTAATGCTTAAATAAATCCAAAATACTTTACTAGGTGAAGTGAGACAGGCTGCCTTCAGATTGACAATACTTGCTCATAAAAGGTAAGCTAGAAACTAATAGGATAAATAGGTGTTAATCAATGTCATATAGGATCGTGGCTGCTGTGAGAATTATAGATCCTAAAGTCCAGATAATAAAAATAAATAAAATAAAAATTCCAACTGACCAGAGGTGACCTAGATAAACATAATAACTACCAGTGAGTGAAATTGGTAGCAAAAATTGTGTGTATATAAGTATCTAAATGTTAATTATTAAAAATTGTAAGTGCAATAATACAAAGAACTTAATAGTTAGCCATAAGCTCAATTGGAAAGGTTTTATAGTACTCTGCGGAAAAGCTCCCGGTGATTTGTTATAAATGAACAGAAAGAGAGGCCGCTCTTCACGTGTGATATTGCTCAAAAACACCCCGGGTGCAGGCAATGCATATGCAAGGCAAAAGTAAAGATCTCTGGACGGCCGCACTCCGAATAAAATTACCTTTGTTTTTAAAATCACCACAGCACTACAAATCACAGCACACCCGGTCAAGCTGACGCGACTCACACTGTACTAGTGTTTAGTCATAGCTATCTAATACACAAAATCATTTCTAATTTATACCTTTCATGAGACACCATGTGATCAGAACAAAAGGGGGAGAATGGGTAATTAGTGCTTAATTGGTAAATTGAAAATCAGTGGTGCACATATGTGTTTCTGTGCGAAATGAATAAGCAAAAACCATTCAAAGAATGTGAGAATATATATGTGTACAACCCCAATGAATGAAAGATAAAAAGAGGCAACGTGAAAGTGCAAGTGAAATTCCCATAAAAACAGAAAAATAAATAACATGAAATGAAGATACATTTTGAGGATATGTAGTATGTAATATAGTGTGGTGTAAATGTCAAGGACAGCCAGCCTGTTATGTGAACTATGGGATATATGGAAAAGACCCCCCAGCACATATAGTATATATATATATATATATATATACACACACACACACACACACACACACACACACACACACACAAGCTATATGGGTTGTCCTAAATGACAAGAAAAAACATAAATTGTATGAATGTATAAACATTCTATGCCCACATGTTACATTTCACTATACTCAGAATGTGAGACAACCTGCATGGTATCCTTTATTCCAACTATTGAAGCCCCATACAGTATACACCCACACATCTATCTACATTTGAATATTATGGTTTAAACGACCGGGCAGCAGGTAATATCTACACGCAGGATTGCCCATTCATATGCGGTCGCACTAGTATGTAAATGTATCTCATGTGTGGACTATGTGGTCATTCCGAACATAAGAGTCCCGCTGATTTTATGAATTTTTCCTTTATTCCTTTTCCTTGTTTCGTTTTTACAGTTTATGCATCTTCATTGATACATCATTCTATAACAATTTGGAGGATCTGGATTGATCTATTCATATAGTTGCACAATTACCAACTGGTGCAAAATGAATTATATACATGTTTATGTTTTTGTTATATATATATATATATATATATGATGTATAGATTTATATATCTATGTTTTTTACGTTTTATACTTTGTATCCATGTGAGATGTGAGATGTTTAGTCGTGATATTCTATGCAAGATTATGTAGGTTTTATACGATTTAGTCTGTACCTCTTATGAAAAATAGCAGGTTAACATGAACTCTAGTTCTTTGAATGTTTTTTGCTTATTCATTTCACACAGAAACACATATGTGCACCACTGATTTATAATTTACCAATTAAGCACTAATTAACAATTCTCCTCCTCCCCCCTTTTGTTCTGATCACATGGTGTCTCATGAAAGGTATAAATTAGAAATGATTTTGTGTATTAGATAGCTATGACTAAACACTAGTACAAAGATTTGATAACAGCTAGAATTTCGTCCTTTCTAATAGGGGAATTCAATGTTTCAAGTTCCTCTTTAGTTAGTTTTGGCAGGGATATTGAGTCTAAAAATTTAGTTATCAGCGACTCAGGTGGCTAAGGGGTCTGTGGATCTATAAATAAATTGTAGAGGTCTTTGTAATTTTTACAAAAGACCTTAGCAATATATTCAGGGTGGAAGACTTTATTTTGTGTTTAAGGCCTGGTTCACATAGGGGCGACTCGGTCGCCTGAGGAGTCGCGTCCCGCTCTGTACTATGGAACCGTTCTAATAGGAGCGACCTGAGTCGCTCCGACTTAGATAAAGATTCCTGTACTTCTTTTGGGGGTTACTAAGGGTGACTTGCATTGACTTCTATACAGAAGTCATTATGCAAATCGCCTCAGGCAGGCGTCTCAAGTCGTCTTGAGATCGTGCCGCCGAGTCGCCCCCGAAGTCTTGCCGCCCCTGTGAGAACCGGGCCTCAGGGTCAGGAATTGATGTCAATTTAGATTTTAGTTGTCTTTGTTTAAGGTAGTTGGCTAAAAATGTACCTGCCTTATTACCCTGGGAATAATATAAGGCTTTAAATCTCCTAAGGGTGTTCGTATGGTTAGCTTCCAGAAGAGCTTTAAATTGGTTCCTGCAATTTGTCAGTTCTTGTAATTTATCCTCTGCCAAGGTAGATTTGTGGTGAGATTCTAGCTGTTTAATTTGCAATAACAAATGCAGACATTTCACAGGATTTACGCCTTTTTTCCCTGGCTGCCATCTGTATCAATAGGCCCCTGACAAGGGCTTTGTGGGCACCCCAGACCACGGCAAAGGGTACTTCCGGTGTGATGTTGTTGGAGAAAAATTCCTGGGTTTTCTCCTCTAGGTCTTTTTTAAAAGGCAGCCGGGAAAAAAGACTTACATATAGACAGGCTTTGAGGCATGGGCCTCCTCAACCACTATAGAAATAGGAGCATGGTCCGACCAAAGAATAGAATGAATTTTCGCTGCTGCCACCCTAGATAGAAGTTGAATATCAGTAACAAAAAGGTAAATTCGGGTATAGATTTTGTGAGGGGCCGAGTAATATGTAAAGTCCTTTTCCGTGGGCTTAAGGCAACGCCATACATCATAGAGATCTTCCTTGTGCAAAACCTGTTGCAATGTAGAACGTGTATGTGACTTTGCCGTAGAATCTAGATGATTGTCCGCTATCGCGTTAAAGTCCCCACAAATGAGAAGCGACCCTTTGCGTACTTGGTGGATCTTCCTGAGAATTTTTTTATTAAGCCCCTGAGCATTCAGTGATACAAACTTAAGAGACATCTTTCAGGGTAAAAGGATCACTAAGTACCTGGTAGCGGAGAACGTCCTCATTCTTCTGGCGGTGAAGAAAATGCGTGCGGGTTGTCTTTGAGGCTAGGATATTCCCGAGGATGAATATGGTATTGATGGTGTCAACAGAAAAACTTAAAAAAGATAAATAACAACAACAAGAATAAAACATAAAAAAATGTGTAATAAGTCAACACTAGCAGTAACTACTGCTTCTTTTTGAATGGGGGTATCAGCTCAACGAAGCCACAGGGTTCCCTGAGATAGAACTAAAGCGCCCTCCTATTATGTCAGGAGTAGTATTCAGCCAGAGGCAGTGTTCCATAGAGGATCAACTTTCCGCGGGGAGGAATCGTCTGGGAGTGTTTGGTGGTCAGCTGGTAGTAGACCCCATTGTTTCTCCAGGTGCATTCCTGTATCCACTTTAAACACTGTATGGGTTTTGCCTTTCCAGGTGACAATCAGTTTAGCGGGGAAACCTTAGCGATAGAATACCCCATGATTACGGTACAGCTTGGTGAGCGGAACTAGTTTGCTGCGGGCTTGCATCGTGTACTTGGACAGGGCAGCAAATAGCGTGATGCCAGTATAAGGCTCCAGCAAATTGGGATCCTTCCTGGCCCTCAGCATGAGCGCCTCCTTTACATGATAAAAATGTATGCGGGCTATAATGTCATGTGGTACTTTTTCAGGCAGAAATGGTGGTTTGGGGAGTCTATGTGCCCTATCCACCACAATTTTCCCTCTTGGGCACCTCAGGCAGAAGAGAAGCAATCATTTGCTGGATATGGTTGCGCAGTTCAGCAGGAGGTATTGTTTCGGCAACTCCTCTGAACTTAACATTGTTCCTCCTGGAATGATCTTCCAAGTCTGCGAGCTTGGATTTAATAGCTAATAGTTCATCTTCTGCTTCATTGTGTGCGTCTTCCAGTTCATTGTGCGCCACTGCAAAATCCCCCATTTTGGCTTCCACGTGGTGTACTCTGTCTCCCAGGTCCTCTACATCCCTCCTAATGTGTGAGATCATGGACATCATGTCTTTGAAGCGATCCCCTTAATGACACCAACATGTCTTTCAGTGTTTTGTCTGATAGGGGCTGTCCCACTGGAGGGTAATAGTCTATGCACTCTATGATCTCCCATGTAGAGTCCTCTGAGATGTCCCCCTGTCCCCTCTCACCTGCATACTAGTGTGCTGGGGATTTCCTGGGATTCGTTTTCAGAGGGCTGCTGCCCGGAGACTCCCTGGGAGAAGTGCGGCTGCCACCGCTGATGTGATCCGAGCGGAGTGCTGTGGCTGGAAGGAGAGCGTGTCTGCTCCCGGCCAGTGCTATCTTTAGGCGAGCGGGCTTCAGCAGACCCGAAGTATGTCGTGAGCTTACGGGGTCCGGCGGGGGGTTTACGCTTCCCCATGTCGAGCGGTGATGTGGCTACAACTTACTGGCTCTCGGAGGGTACTTTTGTGTGGGTGTAAGTCGCTGGTCTGGTTTGGAACCACTGTGAGAACCAGGAGCTCTCCTCTCACGCGGCCATCTCCCTCGACTGCCGGCTTCGCTCCCCCTTTTTGCGTGTTTTTTCACGCATAAGCGCACTTTGCGCCTAGAGCGCTGTCCTACACTCCCCAAAGTAGCTCCAAAAAATGTTTCAGTCATAAAAAGACGGCAGATTCTTTTTTTTTTTTTTGGCACATTTGTAGTGCATTCTGTCGCACAACAAAATGTGCATTTTTTGTGTGTTTTTTTGCATGTTTAGGAAACGTGCAGCTGTGAATGCAGCCTAAAACTCATTGTGGGCCCATGTGGACAGAGCACACAGGGGAAAGAGGGTGAAGGGAGTAAGTCACTCCTCCCATCCATTCAGTTTTGTGTGTAAATTTGAGCTTGAGCTACTGATTTCCATTTCATCAGAAATATCAAGAGGGCCTGGTAAACACGGAAAAGCAGTCTAGAGCTACACCTGTTGTCTGAAAATGTAAATAAGAAAACGGAAAATTGTATACTTACCTTTCCGTAATTTTCCTTTCCTGGTGCCTACCATGGCAGCATACTAAGGGTTAATGGCTCCGCCCCAATTAACTCACAGGACCACGTAACTCTATAAAAAAAAGAGTTACTCCCCCCTCAGGTATTCTTGTAACTAGTCTTCAGAACTTTAAGGATTATAGAAGGGAGGGTGTATGCTGCCATGGTAGGCACCAGGAAAGGAAAATTACGGAAAGGTAAGTATACAATTTTCCGTTTTCCTGGTGCCCTCATGTCAGCATACTAAGGGTACCTAACTCGCTTACAGGGAGGGTACTGCAATAATACAATTAAATGAGTTTACAGAACTGATAGTTCCAAGAGACCTCCTCCCAAATCTCAGGAGATAAGGATTGCCGCGCCTAGGGTATAGTGCGACATGAAGGTGATGAAGGATGACTAACTAGCCGTCCTGCAAATTGCCTCCGAAGAGACCCTAGCCCAAACGTTGCCGAGGCAGAGGACCTTCCCCGTGATGAGTGCGCATTCGGCGCACTTCGGACTGGGAGACCACTAGCCCGATACGTCCTTGGACTAGCTTGGAGGGCGTCATTGCTTTCTTTGTGCCCTTGGCAATAACGAATGAACATTGATCTTTGCGAAACTGTTGTGTTAGTTCTAAGTAACGCCTCAGGGATCTGGCTATATCCAAATCGTGTAGTTTGAGGAGATTGATCTTCTCCGAAAGTCAGGAGAAGCCATACCCGGCTGAGAATGTAGAGTGCAGACACTTTAGAGACATGCTGGTGAATAGGCTGTAGGGCTACCCTGCCTGGGAAAAAGGTGACGTAGGGTTCCTGTGCCCCTAGAGGTTGTGTTTCTGACACCTTACGACCTGATATGATGGCAATCAGCAAGGTAGGTTCCCAATGTAATGCCTCCCAACGCACACTCTTTAGTGGGTGCAAAGGAAGGGTCTGCTAAGACATCTGTCAGACACCCATATGGGGAATCAGTCTTCCCGGGAGGACATGGACTTTGACTGTTTTCAGGAAACGTTCTACGAGAAGATTCAGTGCCCAGCGTGCGCCCGGCAAAGCTGACAAGGCTACAGGCTGAACCTTCAGAGTGCTTTAGACTTCAGCCTAAGTCCAGACCAGTTAGAAGAAAGAGTAGAATCTTTGGAACCCAGGGCCTAGTGGATTGATATGGTTGGATTCTGCCAGTTCTGTGAATCCCCTTCGAAACCTAATATAAGATGGCATAGGTGGAGGACTCTCTTGGTTGTAATAATGTTTGGGTGACACCATGCGAGCACCCTAGGTCACCCAGTCTGCTCTGCTCAGCTTTCAGGGCTTCAAGTCCAGGATCCCCGGACGTGGGAGAAAGAAGTCGTCTTGATATAGGAGGTTGAACGTGTGTGGAGGCTGTACTGAGCTATTTGACTAATAGTGGAAACCGTGTGTGGAATCGGAAGTGGGCTGCCCCGAGCCATTTTGACTGAGAGTGGAAACCATTGTCCCCTTTCCCAGTATGGCATGGTTGCCAGGATAGTGACCTTCTCCGACAATAGAAGCTGGAGGAAACTCAGTATCAGAGTAATCTTGAGGGAATCTCATAAAAAGCAAAGGAGTTTCGCTTTTGAGTGGGAAGCTCAAAGCTCTCAATGGGGAGTACCCCGCTGTTGGTATATCCACCGGACAATTCACGGGCCTAGTGACTATTCGTTGTTGCTGTTGAAAGACCTTGAAAGGCGATCGGTTAGCCGATTCTCAGGGGCTGGGATGTAGGCCGCCTGAAGATTGACCAAATTGTCCTCCGCCCACGAACGAATTGGGGCCACGTTGCTGGACAGAGACCTGCTGTGCATCCCGTCTAGGCTTTGAACATAGGCCACTGCCGTCTTGTCTGTCTGAACCAGTATGGACTGGCTCCCAAGAAGAGGGACTAGATGCGCCATCCATGCCACTCTTAGCTCTAGGATATCGGAAATCATACTCTCCGAGTTGAAACACCATCTTCCTTGTACTAACTGGTTCTTTTGGTGATGTGTCACCCCCCAGTCCAGTTGACTTGCTTCAGATGCAAGAATGGGTCAAGGGAGCGGTGAACTAGGAGGTTGGGAGGCCGTGCCCACCCCCAAGGCTGGTTTCCACCGATAACTCTCATTTGTCTTCGGTGCCTCTTTCTTCGTTGTGCCAGAAAGTCCAAACAGAGATTGTAAACACCAACTGTTCACTTCCTCCACCTTCTGTACCAATTCAGGGATCCTCTGATGGAAGTGACACCGCCTTCACTGGGATGTTGACTAAAGTTTGCAGCTGCACCCGTAGGCGTCAATTGACTGAGCAGATAAGTCACTCGAATTGGAAGAAGTGCAGAACCCTGACCTCCTTTCCCAGAAGGAAGCCAGGGTGGTTGCTAAGACCTTGGTGAAGGTTTTGGGGGATTGATGAAATCCCTAAGGGAAGATATTGGAAGTGGAGGCGCAGATCGCCTACTTTCAACCCGGGAAAAAGAATGGAAAGATGGATGAGAATATGAAGGGAAGAAATCCTGGAGACTTAGAGACCATCCAAATATCTGGCTGTACTGACAGAATTACGGTGTCTAGGGATACCGAATGACATGTTCTACCCGAACGTATCCGTCAACCTCTCTGGATCCAACACGAGTCTCCAGCCCCTGATTTCCTGGGAACTAAAAGAAAGGACTGGGGAGTAGAGCCCCGGGTGTTTCTCCAAGTTTGGTACTGGCAATACTGCCTGTTGGTGTAGAAGTATTTGAATACACTGAAAGAGAGCTTCCTTCTCGCCCTTGGAGATCAGAATTTGGTGGGTCGGAGAGAAGCGGGGTGGAGGATGGATTGAACTTCCAAAAAAGAATAAGCCCTTAAAGGATCGTGGAGGCTGCATGGACCATTGCAGTTTTCCCACTCAAACCTAGACGGAAGGCCTGATGTTACTGCCAGACCTGTGGATCAGGGGGGGTCAGAAGGACTTCTGGCTCTCAACCGACGAAGACGCGGTCTTAAGAATTGTCCAATTTGGGAAAGGTGGCTCGTGAGCCTTACCAGCCTCTTCTCTCTTGATCTTTGTTTGGTAACTGACCGTGAGGCAAAATCTCTTCTCCTATCTTAGGGAAAAAATATATATATATTTTTTATATCGCCGAATTGGGCCTTTCATCATATGCGACATCAGGATTGCATTGCAGATGGGTCCACTGACCATGGCTTTAGCCGAAATGCCCTTCTGGTCGCGATGAAGTATAGCATGGCTCTGGGGGAGCACCCCAGGACATCGATGGCTGCATTCTTGGCTAGCCTCATGACCGACGCGCTCAAAGTCGGATCTGAATCAAGGAGCTGCGCATCTGCTTCTGAGACATTGATTGTAGGCGATGTGCTTTCGCCCCTCGTTCTCCTGACCTCATAAAGGTAACGGTCAAAGCTTTCTTTGTCAGGTGAGGGAAAAAACAATATATACTCACGTTTGGACAGAGGATACCGGATCTTCCTCCCATGAATCGCATCTTTAAATGCAATAACATGATAACAATGTGATGCGATTTTACTAAACTGACATCAAAATGTTGATATGTTCTTTTTGGCTGCAATCGACTCGCCTTCTGAATCAGCTTCTGAACCAATCTGGAGAGAAAATAGCGCGTTTTATTGCTCTTTCCTCCTTAGGCGGACCTTGGCCATACGCCCATTTTCTCAGTAGGGCTTGTTCCCACAAACTCAGGCTTTTCCCCTGGACGTGTAAAATTGCGCTGGGAGTCATGCCTGGTTGGGGTATGCTGGGGTGACCTCCGTCACTGCGGGAGGTATTTCCCTTGAGAGAACCCTTGCGGGTGGCTCTCGGTGCGGGCTTGCGGAAATAAACAGAGAATATTTCCATATGCCCTGTGCTCTTTGAATGAAGGAACTTACCTGTTAGTTGCAGCCCTTACCTAGCGGTATGTTGAGGATCTTTATTGATGCAGCATTGTAATATCAGAGTGGCTAGGGCTAAGATTAAATCTAAATACGTAAAAGGTATAGGAAGGGGATACTAATTAATACTACTATTAATTTTTTACCAATATACCGATGTACCTACACATCGATATACGCATATACATGTGCGCATGCACATACACACATATACATACCCACGTACCATTAATACTACTGGTCAGGCTATATGAAAATGTAATGGAGGGAGCAGAGAATAGGAGATGTCTTATTTTTACTTTGGCGGGCTTTAAATTAGCCAAAAAATCATACAATCTACAGGGTGTACCAAGATGGCCGCTGCTCGGTCTCAGAAGGCTACTGTGCATGCGCTGTGACGTTCCGCTGTGACTCAACCCCTGAGATGATGAGACTGTGCAAGGAGACGCGCGCGAAGCGCCCGCACCCACAGGGAGGGGGGGGGAATGGCGGCGAACCCGGCGGTATTATCAGGCCACTCACAGCTCCCACCAATGGAAGGAATCTTCAGGAGATGACCGCACCTGGAGGCAGCGCCTATGAGTATAGCGTCTAGCGCCACAGCACCGTGTACACCCAGGTACATATGGGAGGCAATGTTAGGCCAGAAATTCATGAGTGCAGAATTAGGTGCACATGGAGGCATCACCAAGTACACATGGACTCAGTTTTAGGTGCACATGGAGGCATCACCAGGTGCACATATATGCAATGTTAGGTGCACATGAAGGCATCACCAGATACACATCGACTCAGTGTTAGGTGCACATGGAGGCATCACCAGGTGCACATGTATGCAGTGTGAGGTGCACATGGAGGCAGCACTAGGTACACATAGATGCAGTGTTAGGTGCACATGGAAGCATCGGCAGGTGCACAAGTATGCAATGTTAGGTGCACATGGAGGCAGCGCTAGTTACACATGGCTGCAGTGTTTAGGTGCACATGGAGACAGTTGCGCATGAATGCAGTGTCAGGTACACATGAGGAAAAAAAAAAGAACGCCACTGAAGTGCTCTAAAAGGTACCTTGTGCTGTCTTGCCCTGGAATAGTCAGCCAAAAGCCACAGAGGAGAAGGAGGTGCTCCTGGATGTGTTAGACAGGCCCCAAAAAGATCCACAGAAAAACAGGCTCCCATACTTATGTGATGCATTTAGCAATCCAAGTGATGGGACTCCATCCTGCAGGAGAGCATGAACCTGCAATGGTTACACCATATGACGGTGAGGTAGGGCTGATCTGTGATCCTGCAGTGTTGGATGAGGACAGGAAAAAGAATACCTGAGGGGGGAGTAACTCTTTCTTTTATAGAGTTACGTGGTCCTGTGAGTTAATTGGGGCGGAGCCATTAACCCTTAGTATGCTGCCATGAGGGCACCAGGAAATATTAATATACTATACATAATTACCTGACAAAAAATGTGATCCATACAGATTTTAAACAAACATGATACATGCATTCTCTACTGTATTAGTACACTTCAATATGTTTTCCACACTGCACAAAATACAATCTCAATGAATATCTAAAAGTGTGGTGCGCCACCAGCTCACATCACACTACATACCAAGATGGAGCTAAACAAACTGTACCTTCGGGTCTGTGTTTCCATCCAGAGCGAAACCTTCTCTTGAGGATGATTTCCCACCATCCACGCAGGTGGAGGTAGGACCCTTAGCTCCCAGTAAGTTACTGTCCACACCAATGAAAGTCCAACGCTTGTTTATTCATGAGAGCAATAAACAGTCTCTGTGAGAGCAGACAGGTTGCGACAAGAACAGTTCAGACAAGGTGGGAAGGAAGGTCCAGGCACAAACTTGAACTTGGGTTTTTCTCTCCTGTTCCATTATAGCGCAAACAGGCTTGGCGCACAGTTGCTGCCACTGACCGTGAGGGGGTCCCTGCCACAGACCAGATGAATAAGGCCTCTACCACAGACCTGGTTGTTGGGTCTCTGCCACCGACCTAATTCACGATGGGTCCCTGCCACAGACCATGAGAACGTGGACTACATTCTATAAGTAATAGCCCCTGTCAGGGAAAGGACATCCATCTGGACAGTTACCAGAGGCCCCGCCGTCACCAGCAAATGCTGCACTGGGTCTTCGGAAGGGTCATCTCCCTGGCCTCCTCGTCCTAGATTCGGGTGTCCACACCGGGGGACACCCTAGGAGCCCTCGATTCCTTGTGGGACCCAGTCGAAAGTACTGGGCCCCAGGCCTGCAGAAAGTACCTCACCCCAGACCGAAGGTGTCTGGGGTGGAACCGCAACTCCGTCCCCGGGCCTAGGGCACCCGGAGACCACCATCACTCACACCCAGGCTGAAGGTGCCTGGGCGTGGACCCCGAGCGGAAGATGTCTGCCCCCTTTACACCCTCTCCCAGCAGGCACAGCAGGTTCCCTGCCCCACTGCCGCGAGAGGAAACAAAGGGTGCAGCCCTCCAATAGTGGTTCAACCCCGGCCTATGGCAACAGCGCCACCTACAGGCCGCAGGGAACTGGACACCATTGATATCCTCCACTGGCATAAATTGGTCCGGGAACCCTAACAATTGTTGCATCTGAGCCTGGTACCACTCAGATGCCTCCCCTAAATATGACCACCCGCTACACATCCCCCCAGTGATTTGACACTGGTACCCAGTGTCTGAAACCAATGTATGCCCCTCTAAAGCAGAGTCAGCATAAATTCAATCCAGAGACAAACCAACCAAAAGGGAAACAAAATGACAATTTAAAAAAAAAAAAATTGTTTCGTTTGTGCCTGAACCAAAAGGGGAAGGGAAGGAACAACAGACAAACATACACAGGTATAAACATTCAAAGGCATAACAGCATAATTTTTTTTCAAAATTATATTTTCCCCCTCCCAAATCACTGGCTAAGATCTGCCCCATTCTCAGCAGACTTGATTGACGTTCTCCTGCAGAGGGGGAAAAGAACAGATCATCTGACACAGTATGAAATTTGGAATGAACAGGCTCCCCCTAGAGGAAACCCCTTCCTTCCAAAAGTAATGTGTGGTGTGTGTGACAATCGTTGCGCAACACCCCCACCTGGTGGCAGTGTCGCGATATAGAACTCTTGCTCTTGCTCAGGAACCTCTTCATCTGTACCTTGGCCCTGACTCAACTACACCCCAAAGTCTCAGTATCCTTGCGGTGAAGAAAGAAAAAGGGAGAACAACAAAAACAAAACTGCTTCCAATTCTTCCAAAAGTAGGCCACCCTTTGCGGGTCAAACAGTCCCTGAGTTCCGGCAAAGGCACTCCGGAATGTTTAGCAACAAAAAAAAACACAGGAGTCTATTCTCCTACAAATAGAACCTTGGGTGCGGTAGTATCAGGGGTTTCAAATGTTTGTCGAAAGTCTCCATATGATATTCAACATCATCCCCCTCCTTTCGGCAAATGACCACCCTGTCAGCGTGAATGTGCCGACCCAGCATCCATGCAGCTTTACAGTCTTTGAATCTCTTTGAGGCTGTGGTAGAACAAGAAAAGGTATCTGCGGGCCTGAGGTACTTTGATGCGAGTCCAGATAAAATCATCATACCACCGCTGCCTGCAGGCCTCCACTTCAAATAAAAGTTCTTTGGGCAAATACGGGTACCCCGACCCGTACTCGCTGGCGACTTTCTGGCCGAAAAGGGTCTGTAGCCGGGATAAAGGTGGCATTGTAGTACCGTCTCCTTCACCAGGCAGGACAAGAGCATCCGGATGCCGAGGTGCTTTCACCACCTCAAGACCGGGCATAGGGGCCCGCAGCGGCACTCGCTTCGCCACAGCAGCAGGCGTAGGCAACTCCGAGGGCAGAAGGACAGGCAGGGGACCGGATCCCTCCTCAGGCACTGAGGCCTCCACCCAGGGTGTACTATCCCCAGTGGACATAGATGGGTCCCTTTTCACACGGGACGAGGCTAGGGGTATCTTGTCCCAGCCCTTCCATTCAAAGAGTTCATCAATCTCTGCGTCGTCTCCGGTTACTGTCCACACCAATGAAAGTCCAACACTTGTTTATTCATGAGAGCAATAAACAGTCTCTGTGAGAGCAGACAGGTTGCGACAAGAACAGTTCAGACAAGGTGGGGAGGCGGTCCAGGCACAAACTTGAACTTTGGTTTTTCTCTTCTGTTCCGTTATAGCGCAAACAGGCTTGGCGCACAGTCGCTGCCACCGACCGTGAGGGGGTCCCTGCCACAGACCAGATAGATAAGGCCTCTACCACAGACCTGGTTTTTGGGTCTCTGCCACCGACCTAATTCACGATGGGTCCCTGCCACAGACCATGAGAACGTGGACTACCTTCTATAAGCAATGGCCCCTGTCAGGGAAAGGACATCCATCCGGACAGTTACCAGAGGCCCCGCCGTCACCAGCAAATGCTGCACTGGGTCTTTGGAAGGGTCACCTCCCTGGCCTCCTCGTCCTAGATTCGGGTGTCCACACCGGAGGACACCCTAGGAGCCCTCGATCCCTTGCGGGACCCAGTCAAAGGTACTGGGCCCCAGGCCTGCAGAGAGTACCTCACCCCACACCGAAGGTGTCTGGGGTGGAACCGCAACTCCGTCCCGGGGCTAGGGCACCCGGAGACCACCATCACTCACCCCCAGGCTGAAGGTGCCTGGGTGTGGACCCTGAGCAGAAGATGTCTGCCCCCTTTATACCCTCTACCAGCAGGCACAGCAGGTTCCCCTCCCCGCTGTACTACTGCCGCGAGAGGACACAAAGGGCGCAGCCCTCCAATAGTGGTTCAACCCTGGCCTATGGCAACAGCGCCACCTACAGGCCGCAGGGAACTGGACACCATTGATACCCTCCACTGGCATAAATTGGTCCGGGAACCCTAATAATTGTTGCATCTGAGCCTGGTACCACTCAGATGCCTCCCCTAAATATGACCACCCGCTACACAAGTAATAGCTCTGCACTCTGTGTGTAACCCCCCTGAACTCTGCACTCTGCATGTAATGCAATCCTGGTATTCAATGCCCCTTTAAGACCCTCCTACTGTTCGTGAAATTTGACTGACCACACCCACTATTTGATGTGATTTAGAGGGTTTGTGTAGGGGAGGGGTTTTGGGGGGTCGTGGTTGAGTTCCAGCACCTATTGTTTGAGAAAAAAAGTCCTGTCTAAAACCCAAAACAAAAATGTAATGTATTGCTGCTTATCAGTACATGGAGGTGGTGCATTGGGAGAAGGCATGGTGTTTTGTAGTCCTAAAACATTTCCTGTCCTAGGGTGACAATGCTGCTCATATATACAGTAGGCATACCTCCCAACTTTCTGAGATGGGAATGAGGGACACCTATTAGCAAAAATATGTAGGCATAAGAGACGCCCCCTACCACGCCCCCTTTAAAGGAGAATTATACAAAAAAAAAAAAAAGATTGGTTAAACCCACAGGTGCTTTTTTTCCCACTACTATTGTTTTATATTGGCTTCTGGAATTTACAAATGCAGCAATTTAGAATATGGATTAAAGGTTTAGCTCTGTAAAATGCTTTTTAATAGATAATTAGTGCATTTTATATCCAACTATATACTGTAAATCAGACCAAAATGAGGGACAAACAAGGAGGACAGAGGGACAGAGGGACATTGCTCTAAATGAGGGACAGCCTCTCCAAATCAGGGACAGTTGGGAGGTATGCAGTAGGTACAGTACAGTGAGTGAGCATTGTCCCCATAGGACAAGGAATGTGTTACTGGCAGGATCAGCAGGTGAAAAATAAAAGAAAAAGGCATGACACAAGAAAACCAACACAACTACAGCATCCAAAGACTGGTAAGCCGCAATACATAACATTTTCTTTCTTGGGTTTAAATAGTAGGATTTTTAAAACAGCTTACCTGTAAAATCCTTTTCTTGGAGTACATCACGGGACACAGAGCAGCATAGTCATTACTATGTGGGTTATATAGATTACCTTCAGGTGCTGGCACTGGCAACTTCCAAAACAGGAAGTACCCTCCCCTATATAAGCCCCTCCCATCCGGGAGTACCTCAGTTTTGTAGCAAAGCAATACGTGTCCCCAAAAGAGGGGTGGGAGCTCTGTGTCCCGTGATGTACTCCAAGAAAAGGATTTTACAGGTAAGCTGTTTTAAAAATCCTACTTTCTTGTTCATACATCACGGGACACAGAGCAGCATAGTCATTACTATGTGGGACGTCCCAAAGCAATGCCACATGAGGGGGGGGATACACCATACATAAGCTGGGCGCCATCAGGCATGAGGATCTTTTGCGGCCTGCAACACACTGCGCCCAAAGGCGACATCCTCCTGACTTCTAACGTCCACCTGGTAGAACCTAGTAAACGTGTGTACTGAAGACCATGTTGCGGCCTTACAAATTTGCGCCAGGGAGGCCTGGTGATGCACTGCCCATGAAGTTCCAACTGCTCTCGTGGAGTGCGCCCTAACTTTGAACGGAGGCGGTCTACTTCTCAAGCCATAGGCTTGTATTATGACCTGTCGAATCCACTTGGCTAAAGTAGATTTTGATGCTGCCTGACCCTTTCTGGGGCCTTCCGGCAGAACAAACAAAGAATCCGTTCTACGAATCTGAGCAGTGGCTTCTAGATAAGCTTTAACTGCTCTTACTACATCCAAAGAATGCAATAACTTTTCCTCTACCGAGCTTGGTTTGGGGAAAAAAGAAGGAAGAACCACATCCTGGTTCAAGTGAAACCTCGATACCACCTTAGGAAGAAAGGCTGGGTGAGGACGTAATACTACTCTGTCCTTATGGATAACCAGATATGGCTATTTACAGGACATGGCGGCTAATTCCGACACTCTTCTAGCCGAGCATATGGCTACTAAAAATATCAATTTCCTGGTGAGTAGAACCAAGGAAATGTGCCGCAAAGGTTCAAATGGCTGCTTCTGCAGAACCGACAGAACCAAATTTAGATCCCATGGGCATATGGGAGCCTTAATCGGTGGAATAATACGAGTCACACCTTGCATAAAGGATTTGACAAGTGAATGCATAGCCAGGGGCCTTTGAAATAGTATTGACAAGGCCGAAACCTGGCCCTTGATAGTACTTAAGGCAAACTTCCTGTCTACAGCCCACTGCAGGAAGTCCAGAATTCTGCCTATAACGTACTTACGTGGATGCCATTTTCTGGCCTCGCACCAAGTGATGTACGCCTTCCAAACTCTATAGTAGATCTGCCTGGATACAGGCTTCCTGGCATTGATTATAGTTGATACCACAGAGTTAGAGAGACCTCTCTTCTTTAGGATGTGGGATTCAATAGCCAGGCCGTTAAACTTAGAGTTAGTAAGGAAGGGTGGTATATCGGTCCTTGCGAAAGCAGGTCCGGACGACGTGGAAGGGTCCAAGGACTCCCCACAGACATTTTGATGATCTCCGCGTACCAGGCCCTTCGGGGCCACGCTGGAGCCACCAGGATCACCGGCTTCTTCTCCAACCTGACTCTGCGAAGGAGTCGAGGCAACAATTGTAGCGGAGGGAATGCATATATCAGTCTGAACTGATCCCAGGGGAACACCAGAGCATCCGAGCCGCAAGCGAGGGGATCCCTTGTCCGGGAGACAAATCTGTCCACCTTTGCGTTGAATCTGGATGCTAGCAGATCTACATCCGGTGTTCCCCACCGCTGACATATTG
Source organism: Rana muscosa (assembly GCA_029206835.1). Classification (NCBI taxonomy): domain Eukaryota; kingdom Metazoa; phylum Chordata; class Amphibia; order Anura; family Ranidae; genus Rana; species Rana muscosa. The sequence goes on from CM055118.1 coordinate 567,011,486, forward strand.
CTCGGAAGACCTCGGGATGAAGGGACCATTCCCCTGGGCATAACTGTTGGCGACTCAGAAAGTCCGCCTTCCAATTCTCCACCCCTGGAATGAAGACAGCTGATATACATGGGACATGCTTTTCTGCCCATTCCAGGATGTGACTTACTTCCCTCTGGGCTGCACGACTCCTGGTGCCTCCCTGATGATTGATATATGCCACTGCTGTGGCATTGTCTGATTGAATTCTGACAGGGGACCCTTGGAGTCTGGATGTCCAGGCTACTAGGGCGTACCGGGCTGCTCGTATCTCTAAGAGATTGATGGGCAGGGTTTTTACTACATTTGACCATCTGCCCTGGAGAGACCATTGCTCCAGTACTGCCCCCCAGCCTATAAGGCTGGCATCTGTAGTGACCACCTTCCAAGATATCGGGCTGAAGGGTTTTCCCTTCTGGAGATTCTGGGGGATCAACCACCAGCAGAGACTCTTCCGAACGGAAGGGGACAAAGCCATCAGGAAGTCTAGAGCCTGAACTTTTCCGTTCCAGGCTGACAATATGGCCCTTTGTAAATTCCTTGAGTGGAATTGGGCGTATGGTACAGCTTCGAATGATGCTACCATCTTTCCTAGCAGCCTCATGCACAGGCGTATGGACGGCTGTCTTTTTGCACAAAGCAGACGGACCAAGGCCCTCAAAGAGGATACCTTGTCTAGAGGTAAGAAAATCTTCCTCTGGTCTGAATCCAGCCGTAGCCCTAGATATACCAGGTTTTTCACTGGCTGTAGGGCTGACTTGTCCAGGTTGATGACCCAACCGTGAGACTCTAGATACTTGATTGTATCGACAATTACCACTTCTAGCTTGGCAACTGAGTGGTCCATCAACAACAGGTCGTCTAGGTATGCCATTATCGTTACACCCCGTGTTCTTAGATCGGCCAACAGTGGGGCCAGAATTTTTGTGAACACTCGTGGTGCTGTGGCCAGACCAAATGGTAAGGCTCTGAACTGAAAATGGCGCCCTTCTACTGCAAAGCGTAGGAATTTTTGATGACCTGGAAAGATGGGAACATGCAAGTAAGCATCTTTGATGTCGATCGAGGCTAACCATTCCTCCCCTTGTAGGGCAGCGGTGACCGATCGGATCGACTCCATCCGGAAAGACCGGACGTTTAGAAATTTGTTTAGACTCTTTAGGTCCAATATGGGTCTTATGTCCCCGTTTGGCTTCGGGACTGTGAAAAGGTTTGAGTAGAAACCCAACCCCCACTCTTCCATAGGAACCTCCATAATTACTCCTTGGAGCAATAGTTGTTCTAACGCCAATAGGAGAGACCCTCTTTTTAGAGGGTCTCTTGGCATGCCTGACCACATAAAATGGGACGGAGGAGACTCTTTTAACTCCAACTTGTATCCCAGAGTTACTGCGGAGAGCACCCATCTGTCTTTGATCGTCTCCCGCCAGGTCTCTGCGAACAACTGAAGTCTTCCCCCCACCCGTTCGAGTGGGGGCAGCCCTTCATAGGCTTGACTTGGAGGCTGGTTTAGTACCTCTTCGGATCCAGGGCTTTTTATTACCCTGTGGCTGTCCCTGATTTTTACCTCCTGAGTTTGACCGAGGAGGCCGTCGGAACTGCTTAGTAGCAGACGTCGCAGGGATAGGAGAGGTAGTCCTCTTAAAAGATGGACCCCTAGACCTCTTTTTACTCGGTAAGAGAGTACTTTTACCACTGGAAATCTTCTGGATATACTTATCCAGGTCTTCGCCAAAAAGGCGTTCCCCATGAAATGGGAAGCTAACTAAGAGCTTCTTACAGGGAGCTTCAGCAGACCAGTTTTTGAGCCACAGAAGCCTACGCATATGTACCAAAGACAGCGTGAGGCGGGAGGCCTGATGGATAGAATCCTTGATGGCGTCAACCGCAAAGCATAATGCTCTAGGCAGATCAGCCAGAGCCTGGGCCTGCTGGTCTGGCAAATCCCTCAGGACCATTTTCATTTGATCCTTTAAAGCTTGGCAGACCCCAATAGCTGCCACTGCTGGCTGTGTAACAGCCCCTGCTGTGGAAAAAGCAGATTTTAATAAAGATTCCAATTTTTTATCCACTGGATCTTTGAACATTTGAACATTATCTACTGGACATGTCAGTGATTTGTTCACAGAAGAGATGGCTGCATCCACCGTAGGAACATTCCATCTCTGGGTGAACTTTTCCTCCATGGGATAGATCACCGGAAACCTTTTAGGCGGAACAAATAGTTTATCAGGATGTTCCCAGTCCTGGTATATAAGTCCTTCCAATAATGGATGTATTGGAAAGGAGCAATTAACCTGGGGAGCTTTTAGCGACCCCAATGAGGAGACAGCAGTAGTTGATGGTTCAACAAGAGGCATTTTAAATGCAGATCGAACCATGTCAGTTAGGGTCTGGACCCACAATCTTTCAGTCTGCGATGCTGAAAATGGTTCATCTACTGTCGATTCCTCAAAAACAGAGCTAACCTCCTCCTGATCCCCTTCAGGTAGGTCGGTCCCTTCCTGGGACTGTTGCTCTGCCAACAGGCACTCTAATGGAGGTGATGGAGATCTGGCGCGCTTTCTTTCCTGTAGAGAAGAAGCGATCAATGCTGCCAATCTCTGCTCCAATCCCTCCAGAGTTGAGGAAAAAACCTCCTCTGTTATATATGCAGGAGCAGGTGGACTGAGGACAGCCGCAGTACCTGGCACTCCCGGGGGTTCCTTATGGGTATTAACCTCTGATTTCTCAGGGGAGGAGGGTGCAGATGACTACTCCAGATCCTCAGAGCCCGATGGAGACCCCCTACACTTCCTGAGAGGTATATCTCGGAGTTTTTTAGGCGGCATATTCCTTAGTTCAAAGCTGAGGTATTCCAGCCGCAATACACCCCTTACTGAAATAGTCTAATGCAATTTGCTGCTATGTACATCAGTGGGTGTCTACTAATGCGTCTTTCTGGGGATGCCTGTATCAACCGCCCGCTGTAAGCCCCTATACCATGCTACCAGCTCCTTTTCATGCTCTGTGTCCATAGCAAGCAGCGTGGACTGAGTCCTTTTATCTTGCTGGGACGCCCGCACATGCGCAGAAGCGCTGGGCGCACAGAGCGCGTCATCCGCCAGGCTCCGCCCCCTTTTTTTAAGCTAAACCTTATAAAAGGAAAGCATGTGTGCGCGCGCGCGCGTGCACGTGTGCGCTCTTGGCGCCATGTAGGGAGAGAAGCCAGGGTCCCTGTTTCACCAGGACTCGGGGATGGAAGGAAACTACTTGGCAGCATGACAGAGGAATGCAGCTTCCCTGATAGAGAGCTCACTCATCTGCCTGGACTTTCACCATGGAAGGAATAGTCCCAAGAAAAAAGACGTTCCACAGCGGCCTCTAGTGGACAAACACAGGTACCGCACCTTTTTCTTTTTTTTTTTTTTTTAAAACCTCCTTTATGAAAAAACATTTCCAGGTTTACAGTTTTTTTAAAACTTCCCTTATGAAAAAACATTTCTAGGATTTCTTAGGCATATACAGCTATTAGCGGGAATACCCTTTAGGTAACAGGCAGAAAGACATATTAGGCTTGGGGGTCCCCTCAATAGAACCAAGTTCCTGAGGGGCCCCCACTTACCTTTTCCCCGCCGCAGGACTTTGTTTGGTCCACAGAAGCCCAAACTTCACCTCTCACGGCAGGCATTGTACTAGACCTTCAGGGACCGGGTTCCCAAGGATTCCACTCCCCTGGACCTGTATAGCACCCTGCACAGATAGCCTCTTGGTTTTGGGTATGACCAGAGCTCTGGATCCCAGGGTCCAGCCCTCCTAAGAGAGGCATTACAGGCAAAACCCTGCTCTTCTCTGCAAGGCCCGGGTACCGACCGTTTAGCTATGAAGCTTTTTTGGTCGGATCCGGAATAGCTTGCTAAGGCCCAGAGAACCTGTACACAAGCCCAGATGAATACATGTTAACCTTGGCCAACACCTTAGACACTGGCAAAAAACTGAGGTACTCCCGGATGGGAGGGGCTTATATAGGGGAGGGTACTTCCTGTTTTGGAAGTTGCCAGTGCCAGCACCTGAAGGTAATCTATATAACCCACATAGTAATGACTATGCTGCTCTGTGTCCCGTGATGTATGAACAAGAAACATGTCCCTTATTTTTTCAATCCAAAGTTTGTCAGACAAAGCCAACTGTGGCGCAGACTGTCACTGCTGTGCTGCTTGTTTAAGCCTCATACACACGATCGGATTATCCGACGGGAATTGTGTGATGACAGGCTGTTGTCGGAAACTCCGACCGCTTGTATGCTATTTGTTGTCGGATATCTGCCAACAACTGGGGGATAGCATGTTTTAAAATTGTCCGCCAACAATGATGTATTGTCGGATTATCTGATCGTGTGTACACAAGTCCTTCGGACCAAACTCCAAAGTACAAACACGCATGCTCAGAAGCAATGCTTACCATAACACAACATTAGCAGAAGTTGCCCAAAGGGTGGCGCTAAAGAGCGGAAAAAACACGTAGTTTCATGTTTGTTGGCTGACAATTCTTTGCTGTTTTGTATGCAATACAAGTTCCCGGCCAACCCCTTCTGACAAAAGTCCTACGCTTTGTCCGATGAAAATCCGATCGTGTGTATGAGGCTTATGCCGCGTACACACGATCGGAATTTTCGACAACAGATGTTCGATGGGAGCTTTTGGTCGGATATTCCGACAGTGTGTATGCTCCATCAAACATTTGCTGTCAGAATTTTCGACAACAAATGTTGGAGAGCTGGTTCTCAATTTTTCCGACGGCAAAATTTCTTGTCGGAAATTCCGACCGTGTGTATCCAATTCCGACACACAAAAATCCTACGCATGCTCGGAATCATTGAACTTCAGTTTTCTCGGCTCGTTGTAGTGTTGTACGTCACCACGTTCTTGCCGTTTGGAATTTCCAAGCAACATTTGTGTGACCGTGTGTATGCAAGACAAGTTTGAGCCAAAATCCGTCGGGAAAAAAACAAAACGGTTTTGTGGTCGGAATGTCCGATCGTGTGTACGCGGCATTAGAATACACACACAGCTCTGGGAACCCCATCATGTTTTAAAAATCTTTTTGTAATACAAAGACTGTAAACATATAGTAAAAACACATATAAAAAGGAGTTAAAAAAATAACATTCATTCCAGTTTCTATTAGTAGAATAGCCCTATGATACTTTTCCTAAACACTGTAAAATCATTACAGGCAGTCCCCTAATTACAAACATCCAACTTACAAACGACTCCTACTTACAAACAGAGGGAGAAAACAGGAAGTGAGAGGAAATCTACCCCAAGGAAGGGAAATTCACTCCTGTAATGTGGCGTACACACGACCAGTTTTCCCGTCGGAATAAACTTCGATGGAGTTCTGATGGAATTCCGCTCAAGCTGTCTTGCATACACATGGTCACACCAAATTCCGACCGTCAGGAACGCGGTGACGTAGCGTTATAAAAAAAAAAAAAAAAATTACCCCCTTTTTCCAACAAACCGAGCGGGATCTGGGAAAGGTAGGGGTTTTAGGGTGGGGAGAGTCACTAAGTGAAGATGCACTTGGGGTTAAAGTTCATAGGTCAAAGGTCTGTTAGGGTTAGGGTTGAGACTTAGGGTTAGGGTTAGACTTAGGGTTAGGGGTTAAGGGTTAGGGTTAGGGTTAGGGTTAGGTTTAGGGTTTAGGGTTAGGGTTTTCCCTTCAAGAACAAGGCTAGGACCCAGGCTCTTGAACAGGGACCTCCCCCAGAGGTCAAAGGTCAGAGGGCGGGTCCCCAGAGGTCAAAGGTCACTGGGCGTGGCTGACCCCCACCAAAGAGTACCGCCTACCCCAACTAAGTCGGGGAATGAACAAGTCGGGGAAATGACGAGCCGAGAAAAATTAAGTTCAATGCTTCTGAGCATGCGTGGACTTGATTCTGAGCATGCGTGTTTTTTAGTGCGTCGGAATTGCATACAGACGAAAATAGACATGTTCTCTATCTAAGTCCGTCGGAATTTGCGAGGGAAAAGGTCAGATGGGGCATACACATGGTCGGAATATCCGATGAAAAGCTCCCATCTGACTTTTTCCATCGGAAATTCCGACCGTGTGTACGCGGCATTAGAGTTATTACCAAGACTTGTTTCCAAAACAAGCCAACATTTTCAAAATCCAATTGTCATTGGGACAGAAAGTGAAGTGAAATCTTCTGAACCAGGGCACAGACAGCAAAACAAACGTTACAGGGGTGCTAACCCTTCCCTATGGTTTTTCTTTTTTGGCTGCAGCTACACTTAAAAAATGTACCTGTTCGGACTTATAAACAGATTCAACTTAAGAACAAACCTTCAGACCCTATTTTGTTTGTAACCCGGGAACCACCTGTATTTAATAACCAGTCCCTCCAAACCCAAGTATTCCAATTGTGATCTGCAATTTTATTATATCCTATTAAAGATGTTGAATTAAAGGGTGATGGATTTTTGTCACAAATGTGGCATGCTTCTGTTCTACAGAGAGTGAGTTACTGTAAATCTTTTTGGATGGATTGTTTCATTTGTTTAAACATACACTCACTGATTGTCATTAAAAATTTAGTAATTATGGTACATTTCCTTTCTTTCAGCTTCCAGATTTGGATATGTTTTAACAACTGAGGCCACATCAAGTCCCACCATTGGCCCCACTTCACTATCTACTACAGAAATCACCAACAACAGGGATTCATCATCTACAACAACTATACTACCCAACACATTGGACCAAACATCATCAACAATACTTGCCTCTGATGTCACAAATTCTACATCTTCACTACCAGTCCTATTGGAATCCAATGCCACTACATTAGCACCAACTTCATCTGTCACACATTCTACATCTTCACTACCAGTCCCACTAGAATTCAATGCCACTACATTAGCACCATCTTCATCAGTCACAAATTCAACTTCTTCACGACCAGTCCCATTAGAATCCAATGCCACTACATTAGCACCAACTTCATCGGTCACAAATTCTACATCTTCACTACCAGTCCCATTAGAATCCAATGCCACTACATTAGCACCATCTTCATCAGTCACAAATTCAACTTCTTCACTACCAGTCCCATTAGAATTCAATGCCACTACATTATCACCAACTTCATCGGCCACAAATTCCACATCTTCACTACCAGTCTTATTACAATCCAATGCCACTACATTGGAACCAGCTTCATCAGTCACAAATTCTACATCTTCACTACCAGTCCCATTAGAATCCAATGCTACTACATTAGCACCAACTTCATCGGTCACCAATACTACATCTCCACTACCAGTCTCAGTAGAATCCAATGCCACTACGTTATCACTGGCTTCATCGGTCACAAATTCTACATCTTCACTACCAGTCCCACTAGAATCCAATGCCACTACATTAGCACCATCTTCATCAGTCACAAATTTAACTTTTTCTTCATTACCAGTCCCATTACAATCCAATGCCACTACATTAGCACCGGCTTCATCAGTCACAAATTCTACATCTTCACTACCAGTCCCATTAGAATCCAATGCTACTACATTAGCACCAACTTCATTGGTCACAAATTCTACACCTTCACTACCAGTCCCAGTAGAATCCAATGCCACTACAATGGCACCAACTTCATCGGTCACAAATTCCACATCTTCATTACTAGTCCCATCACAATCCAATGCCACCACGTTAGCACCAGCTTCATCGGTCACCAATACTACATCTCCACTACCAGTCTCAGTAGAATCCAATGCCACTACGTTATCACTGGCTTCATCGGTCACAAATTCTACATCTTCACTACCAGTCCCACTAGAATCCAATGCCACTACATTAGCACCATCTTCATCAGTCACAAATTTAACTTCTTCATTACCAGTCCCATTACAATCCAATGCCACTACATTAGCACCGGCTTCATCCGTCACAAATTCTACATCTTCACTACCAGTCCCATTAGAATCCAATGCTACTACATTAGCACCAACTTCATTGGTCACAAATTCTACACCTTCACTACCAGTCCCAGTAGAATCCAATGCCACTACATTGGCACCAACTTCATCGGTCACAAATTCCACATCTTCATTACCAGTCCCATCACAATCCAATGCCACCACGTTAGCACCAGCTTCATCGGTCACCAATACTACATCTCCACTACCAGTCTCAGTAGAATCCAATGCCACTACGTTATCACTGGCTTCATCGGTCACAAATTCTACATCTTCACTACCAGTCCCACTAGAATCCAATGCCACTACATTAGCACCATCTTCATCAGTCACAAATTTAACTTCTTCTTCATTACCAGTCCCATTACAATCCAATGCCACTACATTAGCACCGGCTTCATCAGTCACAAATTCTACATCTTCACTACCAGTCCCATTCGAATCCAATGCTACTACATTAGCACCAACTTCATTGGTCACAAATTCTACACCTTCACTACCAGTCCCAGTAGAATCCAATGCCACTACGTTGGCACCAACTTCATCGGTCACAAATTCTACATCTTCATTACCAGTCTCATTACAATCCAATGCCACTACGTTGGCACCAACTTCATCGGTCACAAATTCTACATCTTCATTACCAGTCTCATTACAATCCAATGCCACTACGTTGGCACCAACTTCATCGGTCACAAATTCTACATCTTCATTACCAGTCTCATTACAATCCAATGCCACTACGTTAGCACCGGCTTCATCGGTCACTAATTCTACATCTTCACTACCAGTCCCACTAGAATCTAATGCCACTACATTAGCACCAATTTCATTGGTCACAAATTCTACATCTTCACTACCAGTCCCATTGCAATCCAATGCCACTACATTAGCACCGGCTTCATCAATCACAAATTCAACTTCTTCATTACCAGTCCCATTACAATCCAATGCCACTACATTAGCACCAACTTCATTGGTCACAAATTCGACATCTTCGCTACCAGTCCCAGTAGAATCCAATGCCACTACGTTGGCACCAACTTCATCGGTCACAAATTTTACATCTTCATTACCAGTCTCATTACAATCCAATGCCACCACGTTAGCACCAGCTTCATCGGTCACCAATACTACATCTCCACTACCAGTCTCAGTAGAATCCAATGCCACTACGTTATCACTGGCTTCATCGGTCACAAATTCTACATCTTCACTACCAGTCCCACTAGAATCCAATGCCACTACATTAGCACCATCTTCATCAGTCACAAATTTAACTTCTTCATTGCCAGTCCCATTACAATCCAATGCCACTACATTAGCACCGGCTTCATCAGTCACAAATTCTACATCTTTACTACCAGTCCCACTAGAATCTAATGCCACTACATTAGCACCAACTTCATTGGTCACAAATTCTACACCTTCACTACCAGTCCCAGTAGAATCCAATGCCACTACGTTGGCACCAACTTCATCGGTCACAAATTCTACATCTTCATTACCAGTCTCATTACAAGCCAATGCCACTACGTTAGCACCGACTTCATCGGTTACAAATACTACATCTTCATTACCAGTCTCATTACAATCCAATGCCACTACGTTAGCAGCGGCTTCATCAGCCATCAATTCTACATCTTCACTACCAGTACCACTAGAATCTAATGCCACTACATTAGCACCAACTTCATTGGTCACAAATTCTACATCTTCACTTCCAGTCCCAGTAGAATTCAATGCCACTACGTTGACACCAACTTCATCGGTCACAAATTCTACATCTTCATTACCAGTCTCATTACAATCCAATGCCACTACGTTAGGACCGGCTTCATCGGCCACAAATTCTACATCTTCACTACCAGTCCCATTAGAATCCAATGCCACTACTTTAGCACCGATTTCATCAGTCACAAATTTTACAACTTCACTACCAGTCCCATTAGAATCCAATGCTACTACATTTGCACCAACTTCATTGGTTACAAATTCTTCATCTTCACTACCAGTCCCAGTAGAATCCAATGCCACTACATTAGCACCATCTTCATTAGTCACAAGTTCTACATCTTCATTACCAGTCCCTTTACAATCCAATGCCACTACGTTAGCACCGGCTTCATCAGACACCAATTCTACATCTTCACTACCAGTCCCATTAGAATCCAATGCCACTACTTTAGCACCGATTTCATCAGTCACAAATTTTACAACTTCACTACCAGTCCCATTAGAATCCAATGCTACTACATTTGCACCAACTTCATTGGTTACAAATTCTACATCTTCACTACCAGTCCCAGTAGAATCCAATGCCACTACATTAGCACCATCTTCATTAGTCACAAGTTCTACATCTTCAATACCAGTCCCTTTACAATCCAATGCCACTACTTTAGCACCGGCTTCATCAGTCACAAATTCTGCATCTTCACTACCAGTCCCATTAGAATCCAATGCCACTACATTATCACCAGTTCCATCAGTCTCAAATGCTACTGATTCTCTACCAATCTCATTAGACACCAATGCTACTACATTAGCACCAGCCACAGCAAACTCAAATGCCACCACTTCACTGCCAGTCTCATTAGATTCCAATGTCACCACATCCACTAGTGTTTCCACATTATCTGCAGTGACCACTAATGACACTACTTCATCACTGGTTACATTAATTTCTAATGTGACCACATCCTCACTTACACAGTCAGTCTCCACTACCATCAACACATACAGCCCAAACACCATGCAAACAACCACTGCCATACCTATTGCCACGGTGCCTTTGGAATTTAAGATTATCAATAAAGTTTTTGATAATGAACTGCAAAACCAATCATCTAGCAAATACATCACTCTGAAGAATCAGGTTGAGGGTGAGGTAAGGATACTTGATATAATTTTATTTTTATTTATTTTTGACATTAAAATCTCCAGCCCAAGAGCAGAGTTACTTTTTAAAAGGTTTTTTTCCGTTAGGACCAGATTTTTATTTTATACACCTGTAAATGATGTGTTGTATCAAATCTTACATGAAATGTCAGTATAGGTTGCAGATAGTGATGATTGAATCAGGAGAATTACTGACTGCTTTTTTTTTTTTTATTTGTCTGAATATTTTGTGCATTTTTCATGAAACTGCGCAACTACCATTTATGAATAGTGGATTCATTATAAAGATGTCAGCTACAGGTACTAGAAGTAATCCTAACCAAGACCTTCACATGGCAGTGGGAAAATGAAGATATATATATTTTTTAAACCATAGATTTTTATTAATTATCCACAGTGTACAGGTGATATACAAGTCACTTCAAACACTATTGTACATATACATGAAGATATTTTCTTAAAGTGCACACACACTATATTACCAAAAGTCTTGGGATCCCTGCCTTTACACACACATGAACTTTAATGGCATCCCAGTCTTGGTCCGTACGGTTCAATATTGCGTTGGCCCACCCTTTGCAGCTATAACAGCTTCAACTCTTCTGGGAAGGCTGTCCACAAGGTTTAGGAGTGTGTCTATGGGAATGTTTGACCATTCTTTCAGAAACGCATTTGTGAGGTCAGGCACTGATGTTGGACGAGAAGGCCTGGCTCACAGTCTCTACTCTAATTCATCCCAAAAATGTTTTATCAGGTTGAGGTCAGGAATCTGTGCAGTCCAGTCAAGTTCCTCCACCTCAAACGCGCTCATCATACACTATATCAAATCATTTGGAGGGATTTTGAGGGAATTTGTGGGAACAGTTTGGTGATGGCCCCTTCCTGTTCCAACATGACTGCACACCAGCGCAGAAAACAAGGTCCAGGCACGGAAGAGTGAGTTTGGGGTAAAAATTTCTGAATTGCTTAAAAAATGAAGACATAAAATACCAAGCTGAGAAAGATCACACATGAATCTATTTGTTTTAAATGTTTTTTTAATTCTTTTAATGTAGGTGCTTGACCTGAAAATGTCCTCCTCTTCTACAGTATATAATAAAATTTGTCTCATGCTAGCAGGTTGCTTTCTTTACTGTTACTAGACCTATATGCTAGTCATAATTTTTTTTTAGAGAAAGAGATTCAAAAAAGTGTGACTTATGTTAACACACCTATTATGTGGGCAAACCTGTTACTGAATTGCTTGAATGTTGAAATTATTTAAATGATAATAATGGAAGGAGGAAAAGCAGAAGAGTTTCCCATAGGAATTGCATTTAAACTGTCATTTTGTATGTCAGATACACTATTTTACCAAAAGAATTGGGACGCCAGCCTTTACACGCACATGAACTTTAATAGCATCCCAGTCTTAGTCCGTAGAGTTCAATATTGAGTTGGCCCACCCTATAACAGTTTCAACTCTTCTGGTAAGGTTGTCCACAAGGTTTAGGACTGTCTATGGGAATGTTTTACCATTCTTCCAAAAGCGCATTTGTGAGGTCAGGCACTGATGTGGATGAGAAGACCTGGCTCGCAGTCTCCGCTCTAATTCATCCCAAAGGTTTTCTGTCGGGTTGAGGTCTGGACTCTGTGCAGGCCAATCAAGTTCCTCCACCCCAAACTCATTCATCAATGTCTCCATGGACCTTACTTTGTGTACTAGTGCACAGTCAGGTTGGAACAGAAGGGGCGATCCCCAAAGTGTTTCCACAAAGTTGGGAGCATGAAATTGTCCAAAATGTCTTGGTATGCTGATGCCTTAAAATTTCCCTTCACTGGAACTAAGGGGCCAAGCTCAACCCCTGAAAAACAACCCCACACCATAATCCCTTCTCCACAAAACTATTTGGACCAGTGCACAAAGCACAGTCCATAAAGACATGGATGAGCGAGTTTGCCAGGAACTTGACTGGCCTGCACAGAGTCCTGACCTCAACCCAACAGAAAACCTTTGGGATGAATTAGAGCGGAGACTGCGAGCCAGGCCTCCTTGTCCACATCACAAATGCGCTTCTAGAAGAATGGTCAAACATTCCCATAAACACACTCCTAAAGCTTGTGTACAGCCTTCCCAGAAGAGTTGAAGCTGTTATAGATGCAAAGAGTGGGCCAACTCTATATTGAACCCTACGAACGAAGACTGGGATGCCATTAAAGTTCATGTGCGTGTAAAGGCAGGCGTCCCAATACTTTTGGTAATATAGTGTATGTGGCAACCTGCGATATTGCTCCATTTAGCAGGCAGTGTTACCATCATCTTAATAAAGATAATATCACATTTCTACAAGGCTCACCGTATTGTGTATATTTTACAACTCCTATGGAGTAAATTATCATTCAGCTAAATTGTATATTCATTTATATTTTAATATTTCTTTCACAGATGACAACAGTTTATAAGGCTAAATTTAATAATTTCAAGAAAGTAACAGTGACAGGTTTCAGGTAAGTGAATAATTCCCTTTTAGAACATTTATTTTAGTAAGTGACTTAGATGTAGACTGCAAAACACCAATTTTGAAAGGCCATTTGCTGGTAATATGTCGTAACCATTACCGATAGTATATGTGTGAACAGCCATTTTCTTCCAATGTATCTGTCCTTTTTTTATAGAGTAAATCGATCAGTTGAAAGCCATTAATTAAAGATATGGGCAGCTTGAAATGTCCCATGTTTCTTTTGTTGGACTAACTGTATAGAAACCACAGATTTCAGACTAATAGAATAATAACATACATGGTGCAGTAAGTCAAGTCAAATTTCATAATTTTAAAGCAGTCAGAACATTAAAAGATGATTTCTGTTTCCATGGATTACTGCCCTGTGCACATTGATTGGACTTATTAGATAAGACTATCAGCTTTCCTTGTGTTTCATAGGTGCGTGTGATGTAGATAGACTTTAAAATATTTGCTTTGTTACAGATAAGTAACAGTTAAGGGACCTTCCTTTCACCTAGTGGGGAACATGATGGCCCACAAGAGGAAATATATTCTATCTATTTTGTTTATCCATAGGTATCTACAGTATCTAGGAAATTAAAACATTTCTATGTTTGACTAGCATCTTAGATGTCCTCCAACTCTACTCATTTTCTCTGCATTAATGCACATGCTTGAGTGAGCTAGTTTTCATTTTTTATGTTCACGAATAAAATGTAGGAGACTCCAGCATAGTACTCGGCTCAGAACCTTAGTTTGTTAACCTTGTAAGCAGCAAAGCAGTAGACCAACTATTTAGGAGTACCATTGTTACTTTAGTTGTTAAAGTTTTGTGCATAGTCTTCTGATCAAGATGTACATAAGAAGTTGTCAGTAAAGTTACTGAGCGGTTAGATGTTTGAACATCCATTGTATCTAGCAGCATTATCAACGGAATCTGTGGATCAGAAATTAAAGTTATCAATGGTAAGAGTACTTTGAGAGATGCAGCTTGGGTGCAGTGGCTAAGTTTGTTGCCCTAAAAGATGTTATGAGAGTGCCCCTCAGCTTTGAAGAAGGCATGTGTGTGTAATTGTTACCCCCCACACTATACATGTGGCCCTCTGGCCTTGCCATTGAAGGTCCCCCACTGTCAACAAGGTCTTACAGCCCAAACGTTTATATTACCATTGTGTCCCTATAGAGAGAATGCCCCTTGCTTCCTGTACCAGTGTAAACACTGTCACCAAGAAAGGAAGCAAGGAAAAGGCTGCAAAATTAGGCCATATACAGAAAAATCACTTGACAGGGGCCCCAATTGTAATTTCTATCCAAAAATAAAACTGGAGATATACTTTAACCAGTTCCCGCCTGGCCTATAGTACAATGATGGCCAGGCAGGACTTTCCTATTTCCAGGTGGAATGATTGTCATATGAGAAAGAAGGGGAGAATTTGGGACTTTAGATGATGCACATATGTGGTGTGCATCCATCCCGGGTTCAGAAAAAAATGGGAAATTTGGGACTTTGAATGAGGCTGTAGGCATTGTGGAGGTGGATACAATGAAAATACATATTTATTGATCATAGTGAAATGTACACAACATATCAATGACAAGGACCATATAACGAGAGGACATTGTAATAAATATCATTCCATAGCTGTTCACACACACATATGTAGGTGCGTGTGAACTATGAGCATCAAAGGTACATAAAATATATAACAACTTTGCGCCACGTAGTGTTCTCAATTGATTGGTTAATACATTCAATAATTTCATATATATACATAAAAACATGAAAGCAACACTGACAAGGGGAATAATAGTATAATAAGCAGTAAGACCATGATTGATGGGTGGAAGATATTTTGAGTAGGTGGTGAGGTATAAACTTGTGTCAGCATCCCAGATGCCCGACGCGTTTCGTGTAAAAGGAGAACACTCATCAGGGGCGGATGCTAAGAAGTATCTAAAAAGTATAATGGAATATAATTATTATGGTTATAACTGATCGTGGCAGGGAAAGGCGATGAAGCCCGCCCCAGGTACTTACATACAATGATAGCAGTGAGGTATGGCGAGTAAGGGATTCAAGGCCAAAATGGTAGTCTGTCCCGGGAGCTGAGGTGACGGAGCGGCGTGCCAGCCGGGCGCTCACACACCGCCCCCCCCCAAGGGGAGACATGCACATGGAAACCGGTAGGCTGAATTACCTGGTAGAACAAGGCGCTGTGCCAGTGGTGACTGCCAGAAGAGGTCTAGGATAAGAGAAATGAACTTGGTCAGTGTATCATAAATATATTGGTGGAGTCAACAAGGATGGTATACATCTGAAAAGATCATGAATGACAAAAATGTGAATCACATCCAGATTACCATAAAGTGTAGTATAGGGGAAAGTCCACAATTGTCAAGGACAGTCCCAGTACACCAAGGCCAAAAGATGAACAAAAAAAGAAAAGACTGGCTAGTAGATGGTGAAGAGAGCAACCTAATAGGGCTTACATGTATCCATGGGGAGAGGTGGAGTGCTGTAATGAAGTGTAGCGTCTCCAATTGATGGCAACAAGGCTGTGTTGGGGAGGTATGTTATATGCCCGCCCACATCCGTGCACGCTGACTCCCAGCGTCACGCGGGCACGGCATGAGCAGGGAGGGGCTCCACCACAGATGCAGGGATCGTCCATGAATGACGCCCGGATTCCCCGGCCAGCCGGCTGAGATGGAAAAAACTTGTGCCCCACGTGTTGACGCCAATATATGACGTCACACGTGAGACAGGATGCGTGGCGCCGATGCGCCGTGAGTACCCGCCCCCCCCATGCATACACATTCCCCCCGCCCTGGGCAGGGCGGAGAGGAGGGGGAAGGGGGGGCACACAGAGCGCATCGCAGCTCCCGGGTATCAAACGTGAAAGTGGCCCTGGATATGAAAACGCCAGGTCTCTGTCCCGAAGTGGTAACCCGGGGGCACTGCCAAACCTGTCTACAGACCTCCATCCCTAATGCAGAGAAAGAAGGGGGGAATTTGGGACTTTAGATGATGCACATATGTGGTGTGCATCCATCCCGGGTTCAGAAAAAAATGGGAAATTTGGGACTTTGAATGAGGCTGTAGGCATTGTGGAGGTGGATACAATGAAAATACATATTTATTGATCATAGTTAAATGTACACAACATATCAATGACAAGGACCATATAACGAGAGGACATTGTAATAAATATCATTCCATAGCTGTTCACACACACATATGTAGGTGCGTGTGAACTATGAGCATCAAAGGTACATAAAATATATAACAACTTTGCGGCGCCACGTAGAGGTCTCAATTGATTGGTTAATACATTCAATAATTTCATATATATACATAAAAACATAAAAGCAACACTGACAAGGGGAATAATAGTATAATAAGCAGTAAGACCATGATTGATGGGTGGAAGATATGTCATTGATATGTTGTGTACATTTCACTATGATCAATAAATATGTATTTTCATTGTATCCACCTCCACAATGCCTACAGCCTCATTCAAAGTCCCAAATTTCCCCTTTTTTTTCTGGATGTCATATGACGTCCTCCTGAAATGAGCCCGCTGTGGGCTCATTTGAACCCTCTGGATAAGACTGGGATATTATTAAAATTCATATGTGTGTAAAGGCCGGCATCCCAATACTTTTGGCAATATAGTGTGTGTGTGTGTGTGTGTGTGTATATATATACCGTATTTTTCACACCATAAGACGCACCTGACCATAAGATGCCCCTAGGTTTTAGAGGAGGAAAACAACAAAAAAAAAAATTCTGAGGAGGTTACTACACATTACTGCTCGCTGATTGGTTGATAGAGGTTACTACACATTGCCACTCACCATTCAGTTGCTAGCAGTTACTGCGCACTAATTTCCTGCAACTCAGTGTCTCCCTCTGCAAGCTGCTCAGTCCTGCTGCTGCTTTATTAATCCCAACCCCCCCCCTGCAGACAGAAGAAGGGTGAGGAAATAGAATGCACACACAGCCCGCTCTGTGTGTCTTTGATCTCCTGCTCGGCTCGTGCTGCTGCCCAGAGAAGGAGGGGGGAACGGAGAGCCCTGTCCCTTATCTCTTATACTCTGACCCTACTGTTAACCTGTAGGCAGACTGTAAAGTTGGCCATAGATAGAGAGCGCGGTGTGCCTGGAGAAGGAGGGGGAACAGAGAGTAGTATGCCCGGAGAAGGAGGGGGAACAAGAGAGCGCGGTATGCCCGGAGAAGGAGGGGGAACACGCTGCCTGTCACATACTCACAGTGCCTGCTTCTCTCTCGGAGAAGGAGGGGGGACAAAGAGCGTTGTGTGCCTGGAGAAGGAGAGGGAACAGAGCGCAGTATGTCCGGAGAAGGAGGGGGAACAAGAGAGCGCGGTGTGCCCGGAGAAGGAGGGGGAACATGCTCCCTGTCACATACTCACAGTGCCTGCTTCTCTCCTGACAGGGAGAAGCAGGCAAGTCACAGCTGAGGAGCTGAGCGGCCGGCCCGGTATTCGGCGGCGGGGGGGCTGATCTATATTCGCTCCATAAGACGCATAGTCATTTCCCCCCATTTTTTGGGGAGAAAAAAGTGCGTCTTATGGTGTGAAAAATACGGTATATATATATATATATATATACACACATACATACATACACACTATATTTGAAAATTGATCAATCCTGATGTACTGAAAGTACAAATATCCCCCAAATTACCCATTTTTGGAAAGTAGACAATCCAAGGTATTTAGTAAGAGGCATGTCGAGTTTTTTGAAGTACACTATAGTTTGTGGACTATAACTTTCCAAAAGACTGAATATTAAACACCAATTTGGGTTTTTTTCACCTAAGAAATGTAGCAGAATACAGTTTGTCCTCAATTTATGAAGAAAGATTATTGCAAACGTTTAGAACCAAAATAAAGAAAATGTGTTTTTTTTGTTTGTTTTTTCAGCCTTTTTTTGTTTATTTAGCAAAAAATTTAAAACCCAGTGGTAATTTAATTCCACCCAAAAAAAGCTCTATGTTAAAAAAAAAAAAAAAAAAAAAACATTTCATATGGGTACAATGTTCCATGACCGAGCAGTTGTCATTCAAAGTGTTACAGAGGAAAAAGCTGATTATTCCCCTGGGCATGAAAGGGGTGAAAGTGCCCAGTATTGAAGTGGTTAAACGTCCATAAAGAGCAAGAAATAACAAGGTTTATTCTGGTATGTGTTAGACTTCGTTCAATGTTTTAACTACACTAAAACTTATTGGCTACTATTACAATCGGCATTTACTTGACTGGTGTAGTGGTGATCCATATTCCCTCAATAACCACAACTCACTCCCATTGACCTTAAAAACCCCAATAACAAACAACACTTAGGCCCGGTTCACACAGGGGCGGCACGACTTTGGGGGCGACCTCGGCGGCGCGATCTCAAGACGACTTGAGACGCCCGCTGAGGCGATTTGCATAATGACTTCTGTATAGAAGTCAATGCAAGTCGCCCTGCGTCGCCCCCAAAAGTAGTACAGGAACCTTTTTCTAAGTCGGAGCGACTCAGGTCGCTCCTATTAGAACGGTTCCATAGCACAGACCGGGACGCGACTCCTCAGGCGACCGAGTCGCCTGAGGAGTCGCCCCTGTGTGAACCGGGCCTTACACTGATTTTTATATTGGAATGATCTATATTTTACATAAATGTATATATTGGCCACAGATTCAAAAGATAACTCACAATAGACATTGATGTCAAAAACATACAAATACCAAAAATCAAGCAATTTTTGGTAAAATCTTCGATTAGCCAAAATCGAAGATTTTACCAAAAATTGCTTGATTCTACCATAAACCACATAAACTTAATTATGCCCGAAGCCATTGCTGCCTCCAATTGCATATTCTAGTTCAGGAGCTACAAGGGCTTTCAGCCGTTCCAAAAACCTGCAATAAATGTTAAACATAACTGACATATCTAAAAAGACAAAAATTTTCATTCCCTTGGTGTTAGTGGAGCTGATAAGCTGACCAGTTTTTGCGCCGATTCTAGCCCTCATCAATAACCTTCAAGCTGGGGCACTTTGCCAGCCTTTTATTGCCATCTCAATCAGCCAAGGGACACCTACTACAGACGAATAAGAAATGCACACACAAGGAAAAAACATGCGCATACAAACAAATGTAAAACCAGAAGACAAATGGAAAGGGGGAATAAAAAAAGAATCACTCCAACTTTTTATTTTTTATTATTTTCTTTTTTTATGTACAAATGTGCACAAACAAGTAAACAACAAAACAAACAGAGCTAATAAAGTAACAATAATAAGGGGGGGCACACCTCTCTGTTTGATTTAAATGGGAACTGAGATCATTTCCATTGCCATTTGGCGAGAGAGCAACTGCTACCCGCCCCCTGCCTCTCTCCATTGGACACCTTGGTCTGTCTGCTCCCCTCACAGTCATGTCATGTAGTGCTTAGCCTCTTGCCACCCATGCAATAGCTAAAAGGCGGCTACAGTGCGGGCTTGCAATGCATTTATGGACGTCCTCCCATGATTGTGCTGCCCGCGTGCCCCCTGCGATGCTCGGGCGACGTGCTCTGAGATCGCTGTGTTCTTCTGACTCAGCTAATCACAGATTGGGGTAAAGGGCCAATTACAGCACCCCTTTACCACGTGATCAGCTGTCAGCCAATGACAGCTGATCACATGATGTAAACACAAGCCAGTCATGGGGTTTTTTCTCTTCATGCTTACAGTGAGAAGAGAAGAAAAGAGTCGGTAACCGGCTTGTGTTAGGGACATGTGCCCTGATAATCAGGGCACTGATTTTCAGTGGCCGCCTTTCAGTGCTGCCCTTCAGTGCCACCTCTCAGTGCTGCCTATCAGTGCCATTTAGTGCCACCTATCAGTGCAGGATCATCAATGCCCATCAGTGCCCATCAGTGCAGCCTCATTAGCGCACATTAGTGAAGGAGAAAATATTTATAACAAACTATAAAAAATGTTTGGGATTTTTTATTTATTTTTTATTGTTTGTGGTAATCACCCACTGGTGATTAAATACTACCAAAAGAAAGCTCTATTTGTGTGAAAAATGATAACAATTTCAACAGTGGGCAAGTGGTTAAAGGCCCAGCGCGATCCTAGAATAATTTAATTGAAAATGGTGGCAAGTTCCTATTGACACTGCTATAAAATATTTAAGTTGGCTATTTTAGAGAGAGTGTCTCTCTGTTTTATGTTCCCATTAGTCCTTATCCTGCATTTTCTGGTCTTGTCAAGTTTTTTAGGTTCGGATTATGAATTATTTTAATTGTAAAGGGTTTTAACAATGTTGTTTTAAACTTGTGTTCTCAGTATACATTCTATTTTGTGGTTTATATGTAGTACAGAAAATGAGAGTAGAGTAGTTGCTCATAGAAGCCAATCAGAGTTCTTGCAACCTGCTAGCATGCTATTGACAATAATTCAGTTGTTATTATCTGTCTCCACTTCTTCTACATATAAAATGGAGATGAAAATAATGTAATCAAGTCAACCACACTAAAAAATGCCTGCTATGCACTAAAACAAAGATTTGACTTGTCCGTTTGCCTGTGTTGCAGTAACGGCTCTGTGGTTGTTACGTCAGTACTTGAATTTGAAAATACCACAACTCCAGCGCCTTCCAGCGACAACACTGTGCGCGCATTAATCAGCAGCCTTCAAAATAATAGTGTTGGGCTCTTTCAGCTGGCACCCAATAGCATCAGTTCCAACAGTAAGTGACAGACAAACATCAGCACATGTGCATTGGTGTATGATGATTATTGTAACAGGTTATCTTTCCACTATGTTTTGATCATTAGAACTTTTTATTATTTTGATTTGATCTAAATGTCTTCTTCTTTACATCACTGCCTCATTACTTACATAGCTGAAAAGTTCATTTATCCTCAATTCTTGCTCTGTTTATATACTTGGTTTTACACTTATATACACAACAACATTTAGAGCCCATTCACACAGGGGCAACACGACTTCCAGCAGGATTTTATGAGGCAACTCAGACACGACCTGAGTATGAATCACAGCGCGACCTGGAGCTATTTACAAGGCAACTCCAAGTTGCCTGCAGGACAAGAGACATTCCAGTGGCCAATCAAACAAGAATCAGCTCTGTGGGAGGGAGGGGGGAGAGAGAGTTTTGCAGGAGAAATGTATGTTATCTTCCTGGAGAGTTGCTCTTATTAAGACAGTGAGAGGCGACTCCCATTGAAATGAATGGTTACAGGTCGCCTAGGAGTCGGATTGAAGTAGTACAGGGACCTTTTTTGAAGTCGGAGCGACTGCAGTAGTGTGCATAAGGACGGCTCCATTAACTTACATTGATTTCTTCAGCCAGCGCGACCTGAGGCGACTAGGGGCGACCTGGGGCGATTTGGAGTCGGATCCAAAGACGCCCCTGTGTGAATGGGCTCTTAGGGGTCTTTGTTATTCTTCGTAAATTTTAGATTTCTGTCCAATTGGATCTTCATTCACTAATATACAATTTATGTATGCATGAATGTTTTCCTATGAGTTGTGATATCTGGCTCGGTATTGATTTCTCCATCAAAAATATACCTACCGTTTATGAATACTAATATGCCACAATTGAAAACTTGTCAAGGTTTCTGACAAAGACCTGCAAGGATCAGTGAACCTTTGGCTCATTTTTCTGGTGTCATCATAAATCATCATAGCTAGCACACCTGATGCCGCGTAAACACGATCGTTTTTATTGTCATCGAAAAAAACAGCATTTTTCTCAACGTGAAATTTCGTGTTTCCTCTCAAGCCTGCCTTGCCTACACACTATCGTGGAAAAAAATGTTCGAGTAAAGCGCGGTGATGTACAACACGTACGACAGCACTATAAAGGGGAAGTTCCATTCGGATGGCGCCACCCTTCATGTTAGTAAAGTTTGTTGAGAGACGATTCGCGCTTTTCAGCCTCGTGCTCTTCAGTCCGTTACAGCGTGACGAATGTGCTATCTCCATTACGAACGCTAGCTTTACCAGAACGATCGCTCCCGTCTCATACTTGATTCTGAGCATGTGCATTTTTTTTCGCGTCGTTAAAGCCCACACATGGGCGTTTTTCATGACGAGAAAAACGACAATGTAAAATACGACGTGAAAATTTAGAGCATGTTACAATTTTTCTCGTCGTGATTCTCTGCGTTTTTCTCGTCGGGAAAAATGATGGAAAGCCCACACACGATCATTTTTAATGACCATTTTAAAAAATTTAATTTTTCTTGTCATTAAAATCGATTGTGTGTACGCGGCATGAGAATTATTAGAGGCAGCTTCCTTCTTCATTTATTATATTAGGGGCACTCAATAGCATTTGGAGGAGGTTTTTTAACATGCTTGATTGGCTGCTTTTCTAACCATGCCTGATTTGGCCAGATTGGGCAATATTATCTCATGTTTATACCTTTTGTTAGAAGTAGCAAACAACACATGTTCAGGGAATAACCGTTGCAACTTTCTGAGTTGTATTATTTTTTTAGTAAAACTAAGGTAAAGACCATAAAAGGTGTTAGAACTAAGGTAAAGACCATTAAAGATGTTAGAAATAAGGTAAAGACCATTAAAGATGTTAGCACTAAGGTAAAGACCATTGAAGGTGTTAGAACTAAGATAAAGACCATTAAAGGCGTTAGCACTAGGGTAAAGACCATTAAAGATGTTAGCCCTATTGAAGGTGCTAGAGCTAAGGTAAAGACCATTGAAGGTGTTAGAACTAAGGTAGAGACCATAAAAGGTGTTAGAACTAAGGTAAAGTCCATTAAAGATGTTAGCACTAAGGTAAAGACCATTGAAGGTGTTAGAACTAAGGTAAAGACCATAAAAGGTGTTAGAACTAAGGTAAAGACCATTAAAGATGTTAGCAGTAAGGTAAAGACCATTAAAGGTGTTAGAACTAAGGTAAAGACCATAAAAGGTGTTAGAACTAAGGTAAAGACCATTGAAGGTGTTAGAACTAAGGTAAAGACCATAAAAGGTGTTAGAACTAAGGTAAAGACCATTAAAGATGTTAGCAGTAAGGTAAAGACCATTAAAGGTGTTAGAACTAAGGTAAAGACCATTGGAGGTGTTAGAAGTAAGGTAAATACCATTAAAGATGTTAGCACTAAGGTAAAGACCATTGAAGGTGTTAGAACTAAGGTAAAGACCATTAAAGATGTTAGCACTAAGGTAAAGACCATTAAAGGTGCTAGAACTAAGGTAAAGACCATTGAAGGTGTTAGAAGTAAGGTAAAGACCATTAAAGATGTTAGCACTAAGGTAAAGACCATTAAAGGTGCTAGAACTAAGGTAAAGACCATTGAAGGTGTTAGCACTAAGGTAAAGACCATTGAAGGTGTTAGAACTAAGGTAAAGACCATAAAAGGTGTTAGGACTAAGGTAAAGACCATTGAATGTGTTAGAACTAAGGTAAAGACCATAAAAGGTGTTAGAACTAAGGTAAAGGCAATTAAAGATGTTAGCACTAAGGTAAAGACCATTGAAGGTGTTAGAACTAAGGTAAAGACCATAAAAGGTGTTAGGACTAAGGAAAAGACCATTAACGGTGTTGGCACTAAGGAAAAGACCATTAACGGTGTTAGCACTAAGGTAAAGACCATTGAAGGTGTTAGCACTAAGGTAGACCATCAAAAGAGTTATAAATAAGGTAAATACCAATAAAGGTGTTAGCACTAAGGTAAAGACCACTCGCGGACCACCCCATAGCAGACTTACTGCTACAGAATGGCCATGCCGCACAGGATCACGTATATATACGTGATCCTGCTCTTCCTGGTATTGGGCCCAAGTGTGTGCTGCCGGCGGCTCACTACCGCTGTGATTTTACACAACGGGAGCTGATCAGCGGGTCCCACAGACCCGATGTCTGCCGGAACCCACTGATCGTTCTGTATACAGGCAGAATGGCAGTCTGCCTATGTAAACAAGGCAGATTGCCATTCTGTCAGTACAGAAGGCATAGATCCTGTGTTCCAGTAAAGCACGAACACCGATCCATGCCTTCCACTAGTAAAAGCACCTCACACACAACACTGAATCATTAGCTAGGCACACATTTAACCCTTTGATCGCCCCTGATGTTAACTCCTTCCCAGCCAGTGTCATTAGTACAGTGGCAGTGCATATTTTTAGCACTGATCACTGTATTAGTGTCACTGGTTCCCCCCAAAAATTCAAAAGGGTCAGTTAGGTGTCCGATTTGTCAGCCACAATATCGCAATCCTGCTAAAACTTGCTGATCGCCGCCATTAATAGTGCAAAAATAAATAAATAAATAAAAATATCCCATAGTTTGTAGATGCTATAACTTTTGCGCAAACCAATCAATATACACTTATTGGGGTTTTCTTTACCAAAAATATGTAGCAGAATGCATATTGGCCTAAATTGATGAAGAAATTACATTTTTAACTTTTTTTTTTATTGGATATGTTTTTTATAGCAGAAAGTAAAAAAATTTTTTTTTTTTTTCAAAATTGTCAGTCTTCTTTGTTTATAGTGCAAAAAAAAAAAAAAAAAAAACGCAGAGGAGATCAAATACCACCAGAAGAAAGCTCTATTTATGGCAAAAAAAGGACATAAATGTGATTTGGTTACAGCGCCGCACGACGCAATTGCGCAATTGTCAGTTAAAGCAACACAGTGCCTTATCGCAAAAAAGGCCTGGTCAGGAGGGGGGGGGGGGTAAATCTGCCGGAGTTTTCTGGCTGTTGCATTATAGTACCTAAAGACGCTTCAAAGTGATGAGGCCAAATCATATAAGGGGGGGGGGGGGGAAGGGTCTGCACTAATTTAAGTATACATTTATGCTACTATTACATAATCTATTATTTTTAGTCATGATCTATGTTACAGTACTTTTATCTTCTTTTTTTTTCTAACATTTTATTTACAGATATTAGCCAGTCCAACCTTCCTCCACTCAATATATCTGTAAACTTTCTTATAATGGCACCATATAATGCATCTGCCAGTGAAACACTCAGAAATCAGACAATTGATTGGGTAGGTTATATATATATTTTTTTTAAATCTCTAATTAGAAAGCTTTTAGTGTGTCCATATATCTATCTTTTTATATCTCTCCATATAATTACATGTGTATGATCTTTATAGGTGCAAAATGTCCTATTAGTGCTTCTGAATGGTACAGAGGCAGCAAAGCCAAATATTGCATTCAGGTAAGTAAAGGGATTTTTTTTTTTAATAATTTACTTTGATTGCCTTGTAGACATACTAGACGCAGTCATAGCCCTTCTCTTTTTAGATTGTAAGCTTAAACGAAAAGGTCCCTCTGATATCTCCTGTAAGACCCCTTTCACACTGGGGCGCTTTGCAGGCGCTATAACGCTAAAAATAGCGCCTGCAAAGTGCCCTGAAAGAGCCGCTGATGTCTCTCCAGTGTGAAAGCCCCGAGGGCTTTCACACTGGAGCGGTGCGCTAGCAGGACGGTAAAAAAAAGTCCTGCTAGCAGCATCTTTGGAGCAGTGAAGGTGCGGTGTGTATACCTCTCCTCCACCGCTCCTGCCCATTGAAATCAATGGGCACAGCGGCTATACCACCGGCAAAGCGCTGATGCAGAGGCGCTTTGCGGTGGTTTTAACCCTTTTTCGGCTGGGGGGTAAAAGCGCCCTGCTAGCGGCCGAATAGCGACCTGAAATTGATGGTAAGGCGCAGCTAAAAATAGCGTCGCTTTACCGCCGACGCACCCACCGCCCCAGTGTGAAAGGGGCCTAATGAATTGGATTGTAACTGTACTGTCTACCCACATGTTGTAAAGCGCTGCGCAAACTGCTGGTTTTGTTTTTCAATACATGCTTTTCATCCATTGAAGTCTATGGAACCAAAAACCAGAAAAAACTCCCTGGCCATAGGAAACATCCATAGGAAACCATGTTAAATGGACTGTAGTGTGTTTCTGCAAAACTGAAAACGTTCTAAAAAATGCATAGCTGTGAACCAAGCCTTAAATCTGCTTGTACATCTAACACTACCCCCTCCACAGACTGGCAATGCTGCTGTCTAAAGGTGTCTCTGTTGCTCCTCTATCCAGAGTGGAGACACCCTTAGACAGGAAGTGTGTTGTTGGCCAAATCAAAACGTGATAACCATAGATGTGCGTAGCCTATTGGATTAGGGTATGCACCCCAAAGCTCAAACGCTCTCTGTTTCGAGACAGAGAAAAGAACTGAGCACAGAGATTCCCCAGTCCCTTTCTCTATAGCCTCAGCTGCATAGGACAGTGAATGAATGGGAAGTGCTCTGTGCTAAGCCACTTCCTGTTCATTTACAAACCGAAGCATAGGAAACATAGTTTATTATGCTTCAGTTATATATGAACACAGTGAGTGATCGGTACTGACCACTCTTTGTGTTCATTCAAAAAAAGAAGGGGCCGGTAAATGTATGTATTTACTGGACCCCTCCCCTGCTCTCAATCCTGAAATGGGGGGATGGCAAGGCAGCAAGGGGAATCTGTGTCACACATAGGGATTAGGTTTTACCCAGGCACACCCGGCACACCCTGTGTGCACGCCTAAGGTGATGGCAAAAAATGAAGGAAAAAGAAAACAAATGCAGCCACCACTTTTAAGAATTGGTAAGCTGCAATATACTACAGTTTTGTGTTCTATAACATTTTAAGTTACGGTAACTTACCTATGCCATGTCTCACTTATATTTTATCTATATTTCAGTGACAATGGAGGTTGGGCGAATACCGCGGCTAATTTCTTTATAAATTCTACCAATTTACTGAGTGAAACCACAGCCCTAAATAATCTCATAGCAGCTAGAGGGAAGGCTGGTTTCTCCATTGTTCCAGGCACATTGATGGTTGACGGTAAAGACTGCATTAGAATTTCGTAACTTTTTAGAACTTAGTTATCTATACTGTAAACAGGACTGTGCCGCCCATGAGGCCAATTGAGGCGGGCCTCCTGGAGACCTGGTGGGGTAACATGCTTTCATACAAACAAATATTTTAACATTTCCCACACAAATTACAATCGACTTTACATTTATTGTCAACTATTTTTTAGACATACCTAATATATATTAGTATACATTATAGCAGGGATATGCAATTAGCGGACCTCCAGCTGTTGCAAAACTACAAGTCCCATCATGCCTCTGCCTCTGGGTGTCATGCTTGTGGCTGTCAGAGTCTTGCTATGCCTCATGGGACTTGTAGTTCTGCAACAGCTGGAGGTCTGCTAATTGCATAACCCTGCATTATAGTATAATTAAAGGCAAAAACATTTTTTTGGGGGGGGGATTTGGATAGCATGGAGACGGATTAAAACCCCCATCAGGTTTTTAATGCTGTCTGTGTGCCCGTTAGGGAGATTCGCCCTCTCTGTCATGTTTACTATTATGGAATGTGAAAGATTCACCTATTTGTCCTGATTAGCATTATTACTAAAAGTGAAAGTCTAAAGAAAATGTTGGGTTGTCCCCAGAATAGAGGGGAAATCTTCTAATGGAGACACTAGTTCTGGTGACCCAGTGATCCTCTCACTTTGAAGGGATTTCCTCTCACTTCCTGTTTTGGCTATGGGACAGGAAGTGAAGGAAAATCTCCCTAATGTGACACCGAAGGCCAAAAAAAACATAAAAGGGGTTATAACCCTCCTTTACTGTAGCCAAAAAAATAAAGTTTTGCCTTTTGTACTTTAAATGGACAGTGTAGGTCATACATGACATAGCTTTTGGTAAATCAGAGATTATACATGTGAGACCAAATTTAAATGGTTCAGAAATAATGTTTTCAATTTTATAGCAACAGATCTGATTCTTGACAGATGTTAAATGAACACACATTAAAAGTTAAAAGGAGAACATTCTGAGTTGTTGATAGTAACACAGGCTCTTCTTCTTTGAGAATAAAAAACGAAATGCCGGCAACTCTGAAAATTCTTCTGTAATCTTTTATTATAACATGACCATTAAAATGTGACACTAACGCGTTTTGGCACTTAGCCTTGCTCACTTACATAGTTAGTCAGGTTGAAAAAAGACACAAGTCCATCCAGTTCAACCATAAAAATAAAAAAATAAAAATAAAAAATATCGTACCATCCCATATACCCAATTCTATACCCACAGTTGATCCAGAGGAAGGCAAAAAAAAACAGCAAAGCATGATCCAATTTGCTACAGCAGGGGAAAAAATTCCTTCCTGATCCCCCGAGAGGCAATCGGATATTCCCTGGATCAACTTTACCTATAAATGTCAGTAACCAGTTATATTATGTACATTTAAGAAAGAATCCAGGCCCTTCTTAAAGCAATCTTAAAGCTATCTACTTGAGGATAGCTGTATGGGCAGTGTGGTGCTACTCATTCTGAATAGCTTCCCATGCACCAGAATTCACATAAGAATTGATGTGGTGCCCTGCATTGTAAAAAAAATTGAGATGAATAGGCTGCCCTATTCGCCAACCTTAAAGAACCTCACGGACTACTAAACTCACAATTTTGAATCCTGCGGACCACTAACTTGAATCTCACATGCCTTATACACATAATTATCTGTCTCTCTGCCTCCCGGACTCTGCATCACACTGCTGCCCTAAACAGACTCAGCATTAGATCTTCCCTCCTTATTCAGCCATGTGCTTGCGCTCTGTGCTCCCTCCCACAGTTTTTAATCAGCGCTGTCATTGGATGTCCCCTCCTTCACCTCCCGCTCTCTTCACTACTCCCGGGGCCTCCCTCTGAGTTCACAGAAACCGGAACTATAGAGGAGGTATCGGGCATCAATGTGCACTGACAGTATTGAATGTCAGGCATTGAGAATAACACTGGTAACAACATTAGGCGGTATACATCTGCCATGTAAAAATTGTAAAAGGGAAAAGTGTGGCGCTTAAAGTGATAATATACTCGTGAAGTATACAGTGGAACACCATATATACTGTAAGTGCACAAAACAATAAGAATTATATACATACACCTAAAAAGGCTGTATAGCAATATGCATAAAGAAAACACATATAAAATGAAATAAACAAAAATTATGAACAATATAAAGATATATATTGCCGGCAGTGAAATTATACGTGAAGATCAACACCAACTAAGTGATAAACCAATAATGGCAATATTGCGAATAAAAATTCAAAAATCACAAAGGTGAATAAGTGACTGTGAATTAAGTTTGTCTGCAGGTAGTCCACCACCGTAAAGATCCAAGGCTTACCAGACAAGATGGACCCAACAAGGCATACACCTGATGGGTCTAAAAGAGCTTGATGGTGTATCACATTAAAGGGGGTACAGTGAGCACAACTTCCAATAGAAACCAGAAGAGGATGTATCACAGCATTGACTTCAATGAATATCCACCTTGGAGATGGGCCACAGTACTTCACAGAAAGCTCTTCCGCAATGTTTATATATTAAAAGGAAAAAAGTGGGGCCACATAGTGTAATTCCGTAAACAAGAGGAACATTTATTGTAAAAACATAAAAATGGTCACTCACATTTATGAAGACATTTAAAAGCGTTGTAATCAAAATGACGCAGTGGCATCAGCAGAGCCCTTACCAACGCGTTTCATCCTAATAAGGCATCATTTGGGTATACATCTGCCACAATGTTAATTTTCTGCAGAACATTTGGGTACCACCAAAATTTTCTCGTAAACAATCAGTGGTCCATGGACCAATGGTTGGCGACCGCTGATCTAAGACATTGTTAGGGGGAAACGTTTAAATGTTTTTACAAAGATACTTCACAGAAAAGTTTTTTATTCTTCTTCTATTATGCCGCGTACACACGATCATTTTTCCCGTCGGGAAATTTTTTATTTTTTTTTAACAAGAAAAACGACCGTGTGTGGGCTTTTTGTAATTTTCCCGACGGGAAAAACGGCATTAATCACGACGAGAAAAATTAGAACATGCTCTAATTTTTCTCGTCGTGATTCCCGTCGTTTTTTTACGCGGCAGTTTTCCCATAGGGAAACACTGCCATGGAGCCCACACACGGTCGTTTTTCTCGACCAAAAAAAAAATGACGGGAAAAACCGACGTGTGTAGGGAACCAAGCCGTTCCCTCGTTTTTCCCGTCGATTTTCTCGACGGTGTTTTCACCGTCGAGAAAATCGATCGTGTGTACGCGGCATTAGTAGTCATTTTGCATAACAAAAATGGAATGTAGTAGTCTCAACAGTGGATCAATTAATTATAGATGTCTATTTATTTTTATAGAGTTATTATTTTTAATTCTACTATTCCAGGAAAGAAGCTGACCTTTAATATAATCAGCCTGTCTCTGGGAATACTGAACCTATCTCCATCATCAGATCTGACTGTGAAATCCAGCAATGCTTTTCAAACAAATGCTGCGGCCATTGGAAACTCTGTAAGAATATAATGATTTTTTCATTTTTTAGCGGTGATAAATTCAGTCACATCCTGGTTTCTTCTTCTTACATCTCTTTGAAATTTCAGTAATAAGATAGATAATTACCACAAGTCCTTTAATGAGTTGCCATTGCTTACCTCCCACATGGCAATTACCGTATTTATCGGCGTATAACACGCACCGGCGTATAACACGCACCCCAAGTTTAGGAGGGAATTTAAAGGAAAAAAACTTTTAGCAGGGAACTTCAAGGAAAAAAAAAAAAAAAAAACTTACATTTAAATGCAGCATGCAGCCTTGCCCAGTGTCCATCTGCAGCCGTGCCCAGTGTCCATCTGTCCATCTGCAGCCGTGCCCAGTGTCCATCTGCAGCCTTGCCCAGTGTCCATCTGTCCATCTGCAGCCGTGCCCAGTGTCCATCTGTAGCCTTGCCCAGTGTCCATCTGTCCATCTGCAGCCGTGCCCAGTGTCCATCTGTCCATCTGCAGCCGTGCCCAGTGTTCATCTGTCCATCTGCAGCCATGCCCAGTGTTCATCTGTCCATCTGCAGCCGTGCCCAGTGCCTTTGCGATCGTGTCAGTCGCGGCGGTTTTTAAAATTTGGCGCCGATTTCTGTGGAGAGGAGCGAGCGGGGCCGAGTGTACTTCGGCTGGACTCGGCTCCTCTCGCAGTTCCGCCCATCTCCACTGACTGCGCCGCTGACGGAGAAAGCCGAGTGTACTTCGCCTAGACTCGTGTCTGCTCACAGTCACAGGCAGGACTGCGAGAGGAGCCGAGACTAGGCGAAGTACACTCGGCTTTCTCCGTCAGCGGCGCAGTCAGAGATGGGCGGGACTGCGAGAGGAGCCGAGTAAAGCCGATTGTACTTCGGCTTCGGCTCCGCTCGCTCCTCTCGCTCATTTTCAGCAGGGGAATTCGGAGTATCGGCGTATAACACGCACCCACGATTTTCCCCTGATTTTAAGGGGAAAAAAGTGCGTGTTATACGCCGATAAATACGGTACTCCTTCTCCAAGATCCCTCTTCCTGGTGCCAGGGGCGCTATTCCCTGCCATGTGCGTCAATCCCTTTTTTTTATTTATCTTTATTTATAAGTGTAGCACTTACCCCTGAAGGAGCGGCTGGTTTTGTTTTGGGTCATGCAAGCTACCTCCAAGGCTTCCGTTGTCAGGGTATATAGAGTCTTTAGAAAAGCCAATGTCCACACAGATGTAAAACCTAAACAGTAAAGCCGTGTACACACGATCGGATTTCCTATGGATTCTAATCCGATGGATTTTTCCATCGGAAATCCGATGAAGCTGACTTCTATCAGTCTTGCCTACACACCATCAGTCAAAAAACCGATCGTCCCAAACGCCGTGACGTAAAACACTCAGACGAGACGAGAAAAATGAAGTTCAATGCTTCTGAGCATGCGTCGACTTGATTCTGAGCATGCGTGGGTTTTTTATCCGATGGAGTTCCACACAGACGATCGGAATTTGCTATCGTTTTTTTCTCCCATCGGAAAAATTTAAAACATGTTCTATTTTTTCACACCGATGGAAAAAAGGCCGATGGGGCCCATACACGGTCGGTTCGTCCAATGAAAACAGTCCATCGGACTGTTTTCATTGGTAAAACCGATCGTGTGTACACAGCTTAAGTTTTTATTTTCCTTTTGCTGTGGGAACTTGTGGAGAAAGCAGGAAACGAGAGAAGTATAGGGGAAGGTTCAGGCACGCAACACTAAAAGCACACAGAATTTGTCAGCGTCGCCACTCAAGCCTGAGTGGTTATTGCTCACCCGGATAGTTCCGTTTCCTTCGGTCCTAGCAGCCGGGATGACGCACGGATCAATTTAAATTGGGAAATTAAGGATGCGCCTAGGAATCCTCTGCCACAGGATTATTAAAGTCCCGAACCTCCTAGCCAAGCAATAAGGAGAACTTTATGCCGGATTGGCGTATTGCAGGGCCTGTAAAGTAACGGATCCCTCCTTAGGTAGGTTGCCAAGCTTCCTCCTGAGACAGCAGTACCATTGCCAGTCTCCTCTGGGGCAGATCCTTTTTTCCAAAAGCGTAGACCCCAGCCAGCATAACTGGGCCTACCAGGTAGCGATGTAGCCTCGGGCTGAAGGTGCCCGGGGCTAAAACACACACACGCACCCCTGGCCATGAGGGCCACACGGGGCGCCAGAAGGACGACCCTCACTTAATGGCATCTGCCCCTTTTGTACCCTCTCCCAGCATGCACAGCGGGTTCACCATGCCCACTGCACGGCTGCCGAGAAAGGACACCAAATGTGCTATGTCATGCCTGTATTCCAACCTGAGTCTGTGGCGGCAGTGCCACCTACTGACCAAGGGGAATGACTGCTAGGCAGTGTCACAGCCAAAGCAGAAACCCAATTTGAACACAATTAACAAGTCTGAGGCCTCGTACACACGACCGAGTTTCTCGGCAAGAACCAGCAAGAAACTTGCTGGCAGAGATGTCTTGCCGAGAAACTCGTTCGTGTGTATGGTTTCTCGTCAAGAAAACCGACAAGTAATCTCGACGAGAAAATAGAGAACCTGCTCTCTATTTTCTCGTCGAGATTCTCGTCAGCCTGTTTCTCGACGAGAAAAGTGAGTGTGTGTACACTTACCTGTCCTCCAGGAGGCCCGCGCATGTTCGAAATGAATTTGACGCATGCGCGGTAGCTTCCTAGGCATAGGTAGGGTATACCAAGATGGCGGCGACGGCATCGAATGTGACGAGCGCATGCTCGTCGTATTCGATGACGTCACCGCGTTCGCTGCATTCAAAGAACCGCGGGTTCTTTGAATCGAGCGTGTGTAGACTCGGCCGGGACAAGTTTCTTGTCCAAGAATCTCGTCGAAAAAAACAACATGTTTTTTTCGACGAGAATCTCGGCCGTGTGTACGAGGCTTCAGTCTAACTATGGCTCAGACATACCCCTAAATTTAACATAGTGCCCCAACTATTTGGGACGGGCGCTACACAAGCATATAGAAAACATAGTAATGAATCCAAGAACAACAGACCCTGGTAGAATTGGTTACATAAAAAAGAGACTAGTCTCAAAGAGTTATCGCCCAGGCAAACCAAATAGCTTGTATAATCCGGGAGCATAATACATGTGCACCAATCTTTTATCACTTTCTATTCATTGCTAGTATTGCTTTGATAGTACTGTATTTATCATTATGATAATAATAGTATTGACTAGGGATGAGCCGAACACCCCCCGGTTCGGTTCGCAGCAGAACATGCGAACAGGCAAAAGATTTGTTCGAACACGCGAACACTGTGGGACACGAACAGGAAAAATCAAAAGTGCTCATTTTAAAGGTTAATATGCAAGTTATTGTCATAAAAAGGGTTTGGGGACCTGGGTCCTGCCCCAGGGAACATGTATCAATGCAAAAAAAAGTTTTAAAAACATTATTAAAATGACTGCTCCCGAAAACACTGCAGTTTTTAAGACTTTTTTTTTCCATTGATACATGTCCCCTGGGGCAGGACCCGGGTCCCCAAACCCTTTTAAGGACAATAACTTGCATATTAACCTTTACAATGAGCACTTTTGATTTGTCCCATAGACTTTTAAAGGGTGTTCCGCGGTTTTCGAATTTGCCGCGAACACCCCAAATTGTTCGCTATTTGGCGAACCGGCGAACAGCCAATGTTCGAGTCGAACATAAAGCTCATCCCTAGTATTGACATGACAGTAAGCTGTTTTCCTGAGACTTGGGGATAATTTTAGAGTACAGGTTTAGTAAAAGAAGTATTAAACTCAAAAACTAAATTTGTCATATATATTGAGGCTTACATAGGTACATAGTAGGCAAGGTTGAAAAAAGACACAAGTCCAACCTAACCTTACCAAACCTTAGATGTGGTGACTGCATTCGTTTTTTTTTTTCTTAAGCCCTGTACACATGATTCGTTTTACCGATGAAAACAGTCCGATTAACTTTTTTCATCGGACAAACCGATCGTGTATGGGCCTCATCGGTCTTTTTTCCATCGGTGAGAAAAAATAGAACATGTTTTAAATTCATCCGATGGGAAAAAAAAAACGATAGCAAATTCCGATCGTCTGTGTGGAACTCCATCGGATAAAAAACCCACGCATGCTCAGAATCAAGTCGACGCATGCTCAGAAGCATTGAACTTAATTTTTCTCGGCTTGTCGGAGTGTTTTACGTCACGGCATCAACAAACTGTGAAGTTGATGTGTTCTCCCGGAGGTGGGGGGGCAGGGGAACCCGTTCCTGCCGAGAGAACACAGTGTTTACTGCTAGAGGCTATAATAGAAGCTAGCAATAATCACATGTAAAATCTGACAGGCTGATTGTACCCATGTTGATCGATTGATTAAGGGCGGCCATACACGGATTCAAAATCTTTAATGTGCAGGCTGAATGTACCAAGTTGATCGATCAATCAACTTGGGTACAACCAGCCTGCTGGATTCCCTTGCAATAACCTCTAGCAGCTGCTATAGCCGCTAGCCGCTAGAAATATTCACTGTCTTCTCCTGGTGGAGACGCCCCCTGCTGGGAGAAGACCATTACTGATTCCCCTGTCAACAATATCTGTGTTGATGGGGGAATCATGCAAATTATTGGTTGCAGGAAAGCAATTCGCACCACGGCTGGCCTTACTTGGGTACATTCAGGCCCCATGCACACGAGACGCTGTTATTTGCTGTTAAACGCGCGTTCAGAGGCAGTTGGACACTTTTTTCAACTGCTCCTGAACCCATTCAATGTTATCCTATGTGTCCATGCACACAGTCTCGTTTATTGCCGTTTTTAGGCAGTTGCGTTTAACCTCGTTTTTCCAGAAGCAAAAAAATGGGTTCAGACGCAAAAGTTTTCTACGTTTCAGACGCAAAACGCGGCTAAACGCCGCTAAACGCGGCAAAACGCGGTACCGGCGTTTTGCCGCGATTTCGTTTATTAGCGTTTTTAAAGGTGACCTATTTTTTTACATTAGAAATCTCAAAAGTGATGGCAAATGATGAAAAACCATCAAAAAAATATGAAAAAAAACTGTAATTGCTTGCATTGCACTGTAGACAATTCACAACTTGTGGCAGGTGACGTGGCAAGTGGACAATCCACAACTTGTGGCAGGTGATGTTGCCAGGTGACGTGGCAGGTGGAAATCCACAAATTGTGGCAGGTGACATGGCAAGTGGACAATTCACAACTTGTGGCAGGTGATGTGGCAGGTGACGTGGCCAGGTGACGTGGCAAGTGGACAATGCACAACTTGTGGCAGGTGACGTGGCCAGGTGACGTGGCCAGGTGACGTGGCAGGTGACGTGGCAAGTGAACATTCCACAACTTGTGGCAGGTGACGCGGCAGGTGACATGGCCAGGTGACGTGGCCAGGTGATGTGGCAAGTGAACATTCCACAACTTGTGGCAGGTGACGTGGCAGGTGACATGGCCAGGTGACGTGGCAGGTGACGTGGCAAGTGGACAATTCACAACTTGTGGCAGGTGACGTGGCCAGGTGACGTATCAGGTGACGTGGCAAGTGGACAATCCACAGCTTGTGGCAGATGATGTGGCAAGTGATACGCTAAATACAAGTACACTGCTGCTCTCTCAGCTGCTGGTCTCCCAAAATGGCTGAAATGGTTAAATAATAATGTTTTTTGAGCTTAGGGAGGGTCTTATGATGTTTCTTAACTAAACGCCTATAGACGCAAACGCGGTAAAACGCCGCTAAAATCGCGGCAAAACGGGCGTTTTTAAACGCCGGTTTTAGCCTTTAAAAACGTGTGTTCAGCAGAGTTTGCACCGGCGTCTCGTGTGCATGGGGCCTCAGCCTGCCCATACATGGTCTCCAATCTCGGCTGGTCCCTGCTGAACCAGCCAAGGTGCAGTAACAGCGATACCTTTGGACAGCAGAATTGTCAGTCTGGGGGAGGGTAATGTTAGGCTAACAGATTTAGATGGACTTGACTGACAAATTTAGGTTGAACTCCAGCTAACACTTTATAAGTAGTCACAGCAAATAGATTTTTTTTTTCTTTTGGGATAAATGTTTTACATAATTTAATAAAAGCTGACCATTGAAAGTACCCCTGTCAAGGTTAAATGGCTTGTCCCAACCCTCTAGCTGACACTTTTGCTGGAAATCTTGGTCTGTTAAAGTAAGTTGAAAAATAACAGACTAGATCTCCAGGTATAAATAAAGGGGGAAAAGAAAAAAAAGAAAAAACAAATTCAACCACCAAGCCTAAGGCC
Source organism: Rana muscosa (assembly GCA_029206835.1). Classification (NCBI taxonomy): domain Eukaryota; kingdom Metazoa; phylum Chordata; class Amphibia; order Anura; family Ranidae; genus Rana; species Rana muscosa. The sequence goes on from CM055118.1 coordinate 567,048,529, forward strand.
CGGTTCACACAGGGGCGGCACGACTTCGGGGGCGACCTCGGCGGCGCGATCTCAAGACAACTTGAGACGCCCGCCGAGGCGATTTGAATAATGACTTCTGTATAGAAGTCAATGCAAGTCGCCCTGCGTCGCCCCCAAAAGTAGTACAGGAACCTTTTTACTCAAGTCGCTCCTATTAGAACGGTTCCATAGTACAGACCGGGACGCGACTCCTCAGGCGGCCGAGTCGCCTGAGGAGTCGCCCCTATGTGAACCTAAGGGCCTATGGCTGGGTTCACACTGGTGCGATGCGAGAACCCTGCGAATCCAGTGCGGGTTCCCACATCGCACCTGAATCGCACAGTGGTTCACACTGAGATCTGCGAACAATGTAAAGTTAACGACACCCCCAGATTGGTCAGCAGATCGCAGTGCAAACTGTGAAATGGTGTAGGAATGGGATCACATAGGTGTGAACACCTATGCAATCTGATTCCAGTGCAGACCAAAAAAAGGGTCCTGCACCATTTTGGTGAGAATGTGATGCGATTTCAGCCATACAGTATGTATGGCTGAAATTGCATCGCACAGACATCGCATGTGATCTGAACAGCAATGCGGTGCGAATCACATGCGATGTCTGGCATCGCACAAGTGTGAACCGGGCCTTAGGCTCCATTCACACCTGAGCTTTTCAAAGTCGCGCGATTTTACCATGTTTTTTCCTGCAATTTTACCGTATTTTTTACCACGATTTTGTTCAGGTCACCAATGTAAAAGGCAGAAAAACGCCTGTAATCTACCCCAAAGAAGCTCATGTTCTTTTTTGAGCTTAGGGCGTTTTTCAGGCGTTTTGCTTCAGGTGACAAAACGCTCAGATGTGAACAGGTGCCATTGAAATTAATGGGATTTTGCTTGTTGGGCATTTTTCAGGTGTTTTCTCTGGCGTTTTATGAGCGGAAAACGCTCAGGTGTGAATGCAGCCTCAAAGTGATATTAAAGCTTCATTTTTTTTAATGAAAACAACAAATATGGTATACTTACCTGCTCTGTGCAATGGTTTTGCACAGAAAAGCCCAGATCCTCCTCTTCTTTGATCCCCGCTGGCACTCTAGGCTCCTCCTCTTTGGCAAGTACCCCCACGGTGAAAGCTGCTTTCCATGCGGGCAACTGTGCAGGCTTGCTCCTGAGCCTCCCTGTCTGCGTCCCCGTCCCCCCCCCCCGCCTGCTCGTCACAGTATTTAATTGACTGCAGCAGGAGCCACCCAGGGAGGAGGGAGACATCAGTGAGAGCCGCTGCTCTCGTTCACATCACTGGATCGGATTGGGTTCAGGTAAGTATAAACTTATGTCAGTGAGTGATTACTAGTTTTTGGTTTTGATATAATTTGTCTAAAATATGCAATAAAAGTTTTTTGTTTAAAAAAATACTATAAAACCTATAGCGGACAGTACACCAATGTGACAGGTTTGGTTTTCACATTGTTAAGGACCTACTATACTTTCATGCCACTCGCAGGTTTCGTCCTCCTTTTCTATATGTGTGCATAATGATAGCAGTCCTAAGTGTTTGCTACTGGGCTTTAACCAGACTCTGTCATATCCTATTTTGTCATGCTCCTTGTGTTAGATCTCCCCTCTGCTGTATATATCCTAATATGCAGGAAATATCAGTTATTTGACTCCATCTCTCCTCTCATTTTACTTTCCAGTTCACAGACATATTTGGGCAGCAACCTGAGGATGTAGGACCCGTTGTAAACACATTCACGTAAGGAGAAATTTTATTAAAACTCCTTTTTAATTACCTCAGAGGTATTTCTTTACCAAATTGATTTGTATGTATAAAATGTCACTATTTTTTATATAAAATTTATATTTATATTTCATCTACTCAAAGGCTCATGCACACAGAGCTTCAAAATACGCCACTTTTATAGGCATTGAGCTTTTTTTAAGGCTGTATAAGCACCTCTATGTTAGCCCCATGCCATGCACACAGAGGTGTTTACATATGTATTAGAAGAGGAGCGTTTACAGGCTAAAAAAAAAAAAAAACACACCAAATGCGCATTCAGAAGAGGAGCTGAAGAGCAGAAAAAACACGGAACATACCTAACCGCGCATAACTACTACACACGTTAATGCATTCCAATGGCCAGAGTTAATTTAATATTCTGGCCAATAGAGTGCGCTAATGATCAAACGCTAGACATGCCTAAACGCATGTGCGATATGCAACTTTGCATGCCTTTTTTAAGCAGCATTTTCCTGCCAGGAGTTCTGGCATTCGGAGGCACTTTTCATCCTGTTGGGCTAACACAGTGGTCTCCAAAGTGCGGCCCATGGGCCATATGCAGCCCTTTGTTTGCCTTAATCCATCCCATAAGGTGCTATTCTTCCCACTGATATAAGGCACTATTCGCCTCACAGACAACACCTATAAGGCAGAAATTCTTTCCACTGACACCAATGATGGGGCACTATTCCTCCCAGTGACACCAACAATGGGGCATTATTCCTCCCAGTGACACCAACAATGGGGCACTATTCCTCCTACTGACACCAACAATTGGGGCATTATTCCACCCACTGACACCAACATTTGGGGCATTATTCCTCCCACTGACACCAACAATGGTGCATTATTCCTCCCACTGGCACCAATGAGAGTTCACCATTCCTCCCACTGATATACTGTAAATGTTGGAACTCTATTTCTCCCACTGTCACCAACAATGGGACACTATTCCTCCTCCTACTAAGCGCAGACATTGTTTACTGGCACTGAATAACAGTAAACTGGCCCTTTGTTTGTAAAGTTTGGAGACCCCCGGTCTAAAGCATACATTTTGTCTATACCAATCTCATCTAAAGCCAGCATTTCTTATAATCTTATTATTGAGAAGCTACAAATCCCACCACAACCTATCATTTAGTGTTCTAGACTCTTTAGTCATTTTTTTGTATGATTTATCAGGCTATACAATACCATTTTGTTTCTACCATGTTGTCCTCATATATAGAATGGCACAGACACGGTCTAGTACATCCAATCTTTATTACTCTTTCGTCCATGGACCGACACAGCTTCTCTATTGACAAAGTGGGTATTATCCGTTAATTAGGAGTGACTAGGCAGAAAAACTTGTAAAAAGTGTTGCATCACACCTTCTACAGTACCGCCCAGGGGGCGGACCCTCTGGGTATACCCTCTCAGTCTGCACATCGCAGATCAGTTTTTTTCTGTCTAGCAAGGAGTAGGACATGGCTCCCTTCGGGCTCATTGGTCCGGGGAAAAAAGATATATATATTTTTTATTTTTTTGCTACATTTGTTGTTTCCTGCGATCTTCGATCAACTGCCGACTGGGTGACAGGCTGGATCCTCGATCCTTGTAGTCTCCCCAGTTTCGGCCATCGAGCGTGTGCCGACCCTAGCTACGCGCTGGGTTTTCCACGACATGCCCGTCGCTCCACGGGTGGCCGGTGAGCCTACGCTCCAGGGCCTGCATCGGACCGCTCAGCTTCGGCTGACCTTACGGCCGAGTCGCAGCAGCCTGGCCGGTGAGCTTACGCTCCAAGGCTTGCATCGGACCGCTCAGCTTCGGCTGACCTTACGGCCGAGTCGCAGCAGCCTGTCCGGTGAGCGTCATGCTCCAGGGCATACATATGATCGTCCCTTCTGGGTCCAATCACAGCATGCCTGGCCAACAGTCACCTTCCGTGCGCGGACGATGATCTGTTTGGAATGTCTTCCAGCAGAATACATGCAGGATAGGTAAGTAAAACTCCCCTGCCTCGGCTGGGTGATTTAGCTGGACATTCCTGGAGAGATCAAGTAAGTGGTTGTGGCCCCTTTCTTCCCTCTCTCCCTGCCTTTCCCTCCTCCCTGGGCTTCTAGCTAAAGGTTGCTGGGTGCTGGGGGTCACCTAGGGGGTCCCACTGGAGCGGGGCTGGCTGTAACTAACATTTAAAAGAAATGTCATTTTTGCTTACCTGTGTTTCTGTGTCTCCATGCTGTCGGCGGCCATTTTGAGGTGGTCCATGCCAAGTTTGGCCTCTTGTAACTGCCTGGCGGCCATCTTCCTGTAGTTCGGCCACACCCACTGGCCCCTATCAGGTGATCGGCGGCCATGTTTGTCCACCCTGTATGCAGATATTGCCGTTCGGCGGCCATCTTTTTTGTGGGCTATGGCTGCCTGACCTCTATCTTCTGTCGGCGGCCATTTTCTTAGAGCCCACATTATCTTCCATACAGACGGTTTTGGCAACCATTTTGCGAGAGCCTCCGGCCTCTAGGGTGCATTACACTGGCACGAAAATTCACACAGGAAGTGCTGATAAAAGAAGCAGACTGACACAGCAGCAAGGGGACAGCATCATAGGCGCAGCATAGCAGTACCTATCCAGGGTGGTGAGTCCTCTGGGTAACCCAGCATCTCTGCAGCGCAGGAGGGTGGCCTATTGATATCTTGCCTGGAGCCCTGTGAGTGTCAGCGTGTGGTCAGCATGGCATCTGAGCCAGATGTCTTCTCCCCTGAAACACCAGATTTAGCAGCTGGTGTCCCTGAGGTGTCTATGGACGCTATGTCGGCAATCCTAGAGGCGTTTGCTGCCAGGGTGGAAGCAGCACACGGGAATACAGGGGGTAATAAACGCCCCCGTCCCCTGCAATCTTCTGGGGATATTTCTGATGCAGAACCAGGTCCAGCTACGGCTCATGGCCCAGATTCTGATGCATCAGAGACTGCAGACCGTGACCGATCGGACAGTGAGGAGGACTCCAAGTCCAGGTCAGTACGCGAGACGGCTTTGGTATCTGACCTTATTACTGCAGTGCGGGATACGCTAAAGTTGGAAAGGACTGAAGAAGTAGCAGATACTCCAGTCCCCTTTGGGTTTCGTAAACCTGCCCGCACTGCTAAGGTGTTCCCTTGTGTGTCTTATTTTGACAAACTCTTATACAAGGAATGGGAGAACCCACTGAGGGTCTTTACAGCCCCAAAGAGGTTTGCAGTACGGTACCCCTTTGAGGAGAGTTTTCTGAAGATATGGACCTCTCCCCCTATAGTGGACCCTTCGGTGTCCAGACTTAATAGAGCCACCACTATTCCAGTAGAAGGGGCTCCTGTTTTCAAGGACCCTGTGGATAAGAAGGCTGAAGCACTCGCTCGCTACCTATACTCAGTGGTAGGCTCAGCAGTACGCCCGGCATTGGCGGGGGCCCTAGTGTCTCAGACACTTACTGAATGGGCAAAATTGCTACTCCAGGGGTTAAAGGAGCGAGATGCTCCTCCTAATGAGATAACTTTGGCCGACCAGTTGGTCCAGGGCCTTAAGTTTGTCTGCGAGTCAGACATGGATACTATTCCCCTGCTGTCAAGAGCTTCGGTTTATGCAGTAGCAATACGCCGCCTGATCTGGCTAAAGGGCTGGTCTGCGGACCAGACTTCCAAGAAAGCCCTATTGGATCTGCCTTTTAAGGGCGACAGACTTTTTGGGGCTTCTCTGGATGACATCATCAAGGATGCTACAGGAGGTAAAAGCACTTTGCTTCCCCAAACTAGCAAGGGTAGGGGACCACGCCAAGGGCAAGGGCCCTCCTTTACTGCACGTAAGCGGTTTTTTCGCCCTCTTAAGGCGACAGGGAAAAGACCCCAGGCCGATAAAGCGCCTGCCCAAGGACAAAAGCGTCCTTGGTCCCGCAGACCCAACAAGCCTGTGGACAAATCTGCGTCCACATGAAGGTCCGCCCCCACCCAGCTCTCGGGTGGGGGGACGTCTTCGCAAATTCGCGACTCAGTGGACTGCTCTAGTCTCCGACAGGTGGGTTTGCGAAGTAATCTCCTCAGGCTACAAGATAGAATTTCTCTCTTGTCCACCAGACAGATTCATCACCTCCAATCTCCAGCTACTACCGACCCGTCGGGAGGCCCTGTATGGGGCGGTCCAGGGTCTACTGGAACGCGGGGTAGTTATTCCAGTTCCAGAACAGGAACGGGGTCAGGGTTTTTACTCAAATCTGTTCATTGTGCCAAAGAAGGAGGGGGTTCGTCCAATCTTGGATCTCAGAGCCCTCAATTGCTTTGTGAAGGTACAAAGATTTCGGATGGAGTCGGTTCGATCCGTAGTCACGGCTCTCCATCCGGGGGACTTTCTGGCCTCCTTGGACATCAAGGACGCATACCTGCATGTCCCCATATACTCCAGACACCAGAGGTTTCTGCGATTTGCTATCGGGAAGAACCACTACCAGTTTGTGGCCCTCCCGTTTGGCCTTGCCTCAGCACCCAGGACGTTCACCAAGGTGCTCGCTCCGATTCTGGCACTTCTAAGACAGCGGGGTATCGCTATCACAGGTTACTTGGACGACCTTCTGCTGAAGGGCCCTTCAAGCTCAGAATTAGAGGTAAGCGTGTCCATTACCTGTCAGACTCTTCGAGACTGTGGTTGGATACTAAACACGCAAAAGTCAGTATTGGTGCCCACTCAACGCCTAGTGTACCTGGGGTTGATTCTGGATTCCTCAGAGGCAAAGGTATTCCTCCCTGTGGAGAAGTTGCAGACCCTCCGGGCTGCAGTACGGCAGCTGACTTCCAGGAATTGGTCGTCACTCCGTTTTTGCATGCGAGTGTTGGGCCTCATGGTAGCCTCCTTCGAGGCGGTCCCATATGCTCAATACCACACTCGAGTGTTACAGAGGGAAGTTCTGTCCAGATGGAACAGATGCCCTTCATCTCTGGATTATCAAATCCGAGTGAGCCACCTAGTCAGGAGATCCCTGGTATGGTGGCTGACAGCACCGGCTCTAATGGCCGGGAAGTCATTTCTTCTGGTTTACTGGATAGTGATCACGACGGACGCCAGCCTTACAGGTTGGGGGGGAGTCTGGGGTGTCCAGTCGGCGCAAGGTCGCTGGACCCCAGAGGAAGCCCTCCTGCCGATCAATGTCCTGGAGATCCGGGCGATCAAGCTGTGCCTCTTCAAATGGTCTCAGAGACTGCAAGGGCGTCCAGTCAGGATCCAGTCAGACAACGCCACAGCAGTGGCATATGTCAATCATCAAGGAGGAACAAGAAGCTCAGCTGCAGCATCGGAGATCGCTCGCATCCTGAAGTGGGCAGAGAGGAGCGTACCGGCACTGTCGGCCGTGTACATTCCGGGTGTGGAAAACTGGCAGGCGGACTACCTGAGCCGCCAGATGCTGGACCAGGGAGAATGGTCCTTACACCCGGAGGTGTTCCAACTCCTCTGCCAAAGATGGGGCACACCAGACGTAGATCTTCTGGCTTCCCGACTCAATCGGAAGGTATTGAGGTTTGTGGCCCGGTCAAGAGACCCATGGGCAGACGCAACGGTCGCGTTGGTAGCATCGTGGGGCCAGTATCGGCTAATCTATGCCTTCCCTCCCTTAAGGCTTCTTCCTCTTCTGCTCCGCAGAGTGGAGGCAGAGGGAATTCCAATGATCCTAATCGCTCCAGATTGGCCTCAGCGTCCTTGGTACGCCGATCTAGTACGTCTGGTAGCAGACGTCCCCTGGCGCCTACCACTACGGAAGGACCTGCTGTCGCAAGGTCCCATATTCCATCCTGCTTTACAGTCATTGGCTTTAACGGCATGGCTGTTGAGAACCAGGTACTGAGAGACCGGGGCCTGTCAGACTCAGTAATTTCTACTATGAGAAGTGCTCGGAAACCGTCCTCTAGGAAGGTCTATCACCGCACTTGGAGGGCCTACATCTCCATGTGTGAGGAAATGAAATGGCATCCGCGTACCTATTTGGTTTCCAGAATCCTGCTGTTTTTACAGCATGGGGTAGACCAAAGGCTTGCCCTAAGTAAGATTAAGGGACAGATATCTGCCCTGGCTGTCTTTTTTCAGCGACCCCTGGCGACTCACTCTCTCGTGAGTACATTTGTGCAGGGGGTTCGACATGTGGCCCCTCCGGTCCGCCCCCCGTTACCTCCGTGGGACTTGAACCTGGTCCTCTCGGTGCTTCAGAAGGCACCGTTTGAGAATATTAGAGATATTCCCCTGTTGACACTTTCTCAGAAGGTGGTCTTTTTGGTGGCTGTTACGTCCGTTAGACGAGTCTCTGAGCTGGCAGCCTTGTCCTGCAAGGCTCCCTATTTGATTTTCCACAAGGATAAGGTGGTGCTGCGGCCGCAGCCTTCCTTTCTTCCGAAGGTCGTTTCGGCTTTTCATCTCAACGAAGACATTGTACTTCCATCCTTGTGTCCTCAGCCGTCGAATCCTAAGGAGTCGGCGTTGCATTCCTTGGACGTTGTCCGAGCTTTGAGAGTATACATATCTGCTACTTCCCTGTTCCGGAAGTCAGACTCACTGTTTGTTTCGGTGGCTGGTCCCAAGAAGGGCCAAGCAGTCTCATCGGCCACCATCTCTAGGTGGATCCGACAGATAGTAATCCAGGCTTACGCCTTAAAGGGTCAGGCGCCCCCCTTTCCTGTCACGGCGCATTCGACCAGGGCAATAGGTGCCTCTTGGGCTTTCCGACATCAAGCGTCTGTTTCCCAACTATGTAAAGCGGCGACTTGGTCGTCCGCTCACACTTTCACAAAATTCTACAAAGTTGATGTAGGTGCATCTTCGGATGCCTCTTTCGGCCGCAAGGTTTTGCAGGCGGCTGTTTAGAGTTGCAACTCCTCCGTTGGAGGAGTGCTGTTTTGTGTTTTGGGGTGAAGTTTGTTTTTATGCTGTTACCACCCCTCGTTTTTTCTCTGACACTGCTTTGGGACGTCCCACTTTGTCAATAGAGAAGCTGTGTCGGTCCATGGACGAAAGAGTAAATAGGATTTTTTACTCACCGTAAAATCCTTTTCTCTGAGTCCATGGACCGACACAGCACCCACCCCTCCTTTTAAGTTTGTACTGCTTTTTGACGAACTGATCTGCGATGTGCAGACTGAGAGGGTATACCCAGAGGGTCCGCCCCCTGGGCGGTACTGTAGAAGGTGTGATGCAACACTTTTTACAAGTTTTTCTGCCTAGTCACTCCTAATTAACGGATAATACCCACTTTGTCAATAGAGAAGCTGTGTCGGTCCATGGACTCAGAGAAAAGGATTTTACGGTGAGTAAAAAATCCAATTTTTTCCCTGTTTTTTCTACCAGTCGTTGCCTTTTTTCCATAACACTTAACACTCTATATTTCCTTTACAGCAACGATCCACTCCCTGTAACTGCATCTGTGGACCTGTACTTCCTAAATGTCTCAATAAACAAGACTTCAGTTGTCAAGCGCATTATAAATAACAGTTCCATTTTCAGCAACAGGAGTATTGTTTTGGACCTCTTTTCTCTGGATCTCACAGGTGAGACATGGAAATGAGTAATACAGTAATAGCACGTGTTATATAAAAAATAAAGGTGAACTCTAAGCTCAAACATTTTTTTTAAATATTTCTCAATAGCCACAAATACCGTATATACTCGAGTATAAGCCGAGGCACCTTATTTTACCACAAAAACTGGGAAAACGTATTGACTCGAGTATAAGCCTAGGGTGCAGAGGCGTACTAAGTGGGGGGCTGGGGGGCGGGCCGCCACGGGTGACACACACTGGGGGGTGTCAGGCCGGCGCCCCCCCTCCGCGGCTGAAGTGAAGACAGCGGGGCGGGTGGGTTTAAGCCGTGGCACCGCAGCGGTGACAGGAAGAGCCTGTAGTGGCTTTGCAAGGAGGGGGGGTGCGAGCTGAGTGACACCCGGGACCCGCAGCGATCCCTTTCTCTCATGACCGCGGCTCTGTTCAGTCTCGGCTGTCTCAGCTGAGCAGAGTGCTTAGTGAAGCCGCCTCCCCCTCCTCCTCCCTACACAGGGGGAGGGGACCAGACCCGTCACCTAACCAGTTCTGTGCATGTCCCGCGCTTATCTAACTGAGGTACTTTATGGGTCTGCACTGTAGGGGTGTCTGTACTGTGGGGGGGGGGGGGGTGGGGGTCTGTACTGTGGGTGTCTGCACTGTAGGGGTCTCTGTACTGTGGGGGGGTCTGCACTGTATGGGTGTCTGTACTGTGGGGGGTGGGGGTCTGCACTGTGGGGGGTCTGCACTGTAGGGGTGTCTGTACTGTGGGGGAAGGGGGTCTGCACTGTAGGGGGGTGTCTGTGGGGGGCTGTGTAATGTAAAGGGGTGCATGGTTCTGTATAATGTAAAGGGGTTTAGAGGTGCAGGGTGCTGTGTAATGTAAAGGGGTCCAGAGGTGCAAGGTGCTGTGTAATGAAAAGGGGTCCAGAGGTGTAGGGTGCTGTGTCATGTAAAGGGGTGCAGGGTGCTGTGTAATGTAAATAGGTCCTTAGGTTCAAGGTGCTGTGTAATGTAAAGGGGTCCAAAGGTGCTGTGTAATGTAAAGGGGTCCAGAGGTGCAGGGTGCTGTGTAATGAAAAGGGGTCCAGTGGTGTAGGGTGCAGTGTAATGTAAAGGGGTCCAGAGGTGTAGGGTGCTGTGTAATGTAAAAAGGTCCTTAGGTGCAAGGGGTTGTGTAATGTAAAGGGGTCCAGAGGTGTAGGATGCTGTGTAATGAAAAGGGGTCCAGTGGTGTAGGGTGCAGTGTAATGTAAAGGGGTTCAGAGGTTCAGGGTGCTGTGTAATGAAAAGGGGACCAGTGGTGTAGGGTGCAGTGTAATGTAAAGGGGTCCAGAGGTGTAGGGTGCTGTGTAATGTAAAGGGGTCCAGAGGTGTTGTGTCATGTAAAGGGGTGCAGGGTGCTGTGTAATGTAAATAGGTCCTTAGGTGCAAGGTGTTGTGTAATGTAAAGGGGTCCAGAGGTGCAAGGTGCTGTGTAATGTAAAGGGGTCCAGAGGTGTAGGGTGCTGTGTAATAAAAAGGGGTCCAGTGGTGTAGGGTGCAGTGTAATGTAAAGGGGTCCAGAGGTGAAAGGTGCTGTGTAATGAAAAGGGGTCCAGTGGTGTAGGGTGCAGTGTAATGTAAAGGGGTCCAGAGGTGTAGGGTGCTGTGTAATGTAAAAAGGTCCTTAGGTGCAAGGGGTTGTGTAATGTAAAGGGGTCCAGAGGTGCAGGGTGCTGTGTAATGTAAAGAGGCCCTTAGGTGCAGGGTGCTGTGTAATGTAAAGGGGTCCAGAGGTGCAAGGGCTGTGTAATGTAAAGGGGTCCAGAGGTGTAGGGTGCTGTGTAATGTAAAGGGGTCCAGAGTGCTGTTTCATGTAAAGGGGTCCAGAGGTGTAGGGTGCTCTTTCATGTAAAGGGGTCCAGAGGTGCAGGGTGCTGTGTAATGTAAAGAGATCCTTAGGTGCAGGGTGCTGTGTAATGTAAAGGGGTCCAGAGGTGCAAGGTGCTGTGTAATGTAAAGGGGTCCAGAGATGCAAGGTGCAGTGTAATGTAAAAGGGTTCAGAGATGCAAGGTGCAGTGTAATGTAAAGGGGTCCAGAGATGCAAGGTGCAGTGTAATGTAAAGGGGTCCAGAGGTGCAAGGTGCTGTGTAATGTAAAGGGGTCCAGAGGTGCTAGGTGCTGTGTAATGTAAAGGGTCCAGAGGTGCAAGGTGCAGTGTAATGTAAAAGGGTTCAGAGGTGCAAGGTGCAGTGTAATTTAAAGGGGTCCAGAGGTGCAAGGTGCAGTGGTAATGTAAAGGGTCCAGAGGTGCAAGGTGCAGTGTAATGTAAAGGGTCCAGAGGTGCAGGGTGCTGTGTAATGTAAAGGGTCCAGAGGTGCAAGGTGCAGTGTAATGTAAAGGGTCCAGAGGTGCTAAGTGCTGTGTAATGTAAAGGGGTCCAGAGGTGCAAGGTGCAGTGTAATGTAAAAGGGTTCAGAGGTGCAAGGTGCAGTGTAATTTAAAGGGGTCCAGAGGTGCAAGGTGCAGTGTAATGTAAAGGGTCCAGAGGTGCAAGGTGCAGTGTAATGTAAAGGGGTCAAGAGGTGCAAGGTGCAGTGTAATGTAAAGGGGTCAAGAGGTGCAGTTGTGGAGAGGGGGTACACAGTAGTGACAAAGAGATATTGAAGGATACAGAGGGCACAGTGGGGTGTTTTTACATTTTAAGGTGAGGGGGGGGTGCCAGATATAGGATCCGCCCCAGGTGCCAAATGCTCTAGGTACGCCCCTTTCTAGGATGTCCATCTGCATGCCTCACTTTGCCTCACTGTGTCCATGTGCATGCCTCACTGTGTCCATGCCTCACTGTGTCCATGCCTCACTGTGTCCATGCCTCACTGTGTCCATGCCTCACTGTGCCCATGCCTCACTGTGTCCATGCCTCACTGTGCCCATGCCTCACTGTGCCCATGACTCACTGTGTCCATGCCTCACTGTGCCCATGCCTCACTGTCTGTGCCCATGACTCACTGTGCCACACTGTGCCCATGCCTCACTGTGTCCATGCCTCACTGTGTCCATGCCTCACTGTGCCCATGACTCACTGTGCCACACTGTGCCCATGCCTCGCTGTGTCCATGACTCAATGTGCCTCACTTTGCCCATGCCTCACTGTGTCCATGACTCAATGTGCCTCACTGTGCCCATGCCTCACTGTGTCCATGCCTCACTGTGTCCATGCCTCACTGTGTCCATGCCTCACTGTGCCCATGCCTCACTGTGTCCATGCCTCACTGTGTCCATGCCTCACTGTGTCCATGCCTCACTGTGTCCATGCCTCACTGTGCCCATGCCTCACTGTGTCCATGCCTCACTGTGTCCATGACTAGACTTACGTTTAACATGGGAGTATATGAAAGGGGTGCCAGGCTTTGAAAAATCAGTGCTCTCTGGCCGTAGGTCCCCCAGACAGCAAACATTGCACACTTATATAGGAGAACTGGGGCTACATGTGTGCCAAGTTTGGAGTCCAGGGGACCTACGACCGGCCAGTACCGGGTCCCCAAAGTCTGGGAGATCAGGCGCAAAAAGGTGACTCAAGTATAAGCCGAGGGGGCATTTTCAGCACAAAAAAATGTGCTGAAATACTCGGCTTATACTCGAGTATATACAGAAATATAAATTAACTTTCGGTACACCAAATACATTTGAAAACCCAGATATTACTTTGTAAAGATAGCAGTGACATTATCACTGTATATAGCCGGTGCAGAGAGGAGATCTGTGGGAAGTGACCCAGCAGGCACCATCCACTAAAGGCTGCCTGCAAAAAAAGTATAGGAAGTTTCACTAAATTTACAGCACAGATCTGGAAGAAATACACAAAGCACATCAAGATTCAAGTATGAATACACAAGGCTTTACATAATATTTGCTTATCCCAAAGTTCAGCTTTACCTGCAAGTAGGGATGAGCTTCGTGTTCGAGTCGAACATACGTTCGACTCGAACATCGGCTGTTCGATCGTTCGACGAAGATCGAACGATTTGGGCCGTTCGCGCCAAATTCGAGTGACGCGAACGGCCCACAATGCACTACGCCATCGCAGTGTCATCCAGGCGCTGTGATTGGCCAAGCATGCACTGTGACCCCGCATGCTTGGCCAATCACAGCGCCGGCAGCGAGGAGAGCAATGATTGGCCACAGGCAGGATGCCTGTGGCCAATTATTGCTGAGGGTGTTTAGTACACGCCCCACACTATAAAAGGCCGCCAGCACGGCGGCCTAGTGTAGTGTGTTCCGGAGCAGGGAAAGAGAAGCATAGGCAGGGACAGTGACATTTATTTTTTTCTTGCTTAACCTGGATTCCTTTAGTTTAGGGAAAGAGAAGGATAGGTAGGGAGAGTGTCAGTGTGTTTTACTGTGCGAGTCCTTGTTTCTAGGGACAGGGAAGGACAGTGAGGGAATTCTCCTTGTGCTATAGTGTGCTTTAAAAAAACATTTTTTCTAGGGACAGAAAACTATAGGTAGGGAGAGTGTCAGTTTCTTTCACTGTGATAATCCTTGTTTCTAGGGACAGGGAAGGAAAGTGAGTGAAATTCTCCTTGTGCTATAGTGTGCTTTAAAAAAACATTTTTTCTAGGGACAGAAAACTATAGGTAGGGAGAGTGTCAGTGTGTTTTACTGTGCGAATCCTTGTTTCTAGGGACAGGGAAGGACAGTGAGGGAATTCTCCTTGTGCTATAGTGTGCTTTAAAAAAACATTTTTTCTAGGGACAGAAAACTATAGGAAGGAAGAGTGTCAATTTCTTTCACTGTGATAATCCTTGTTTCTAGGGACAAAGAAGGAAAGTGAGTGAAATTCTCCTTGTGCTATAGTGTGCTTTAAAAAAACATTTTTTCTAGGGACAGAAAACTATAGGTAGGGAGAGTGTCAGTGTGTTTTACTGTGCGAATCCTTGTTTCTAGGGACAGGGAAGGACAGTGAGGGAATTCTCCTTGTGCTATAGTGTGCTTTAAAAAAACATTTTTTCTAGGGACAGAAAACTATAGGAAGGAAGAGTGTCAATTTCTTTCACTGTGATAATCCTTGTTTCTAGGGACAAAGAAGGAAAGTGAGTGAAATTCTCCTTGTGCTATAGTGTGCTTTAAAAAAACATTTTTTCTAGGGACAGAAAACTATAGGTAGGGAGAGTGTCAGTGTGTTTTACTGTGCGAATCCTTGTTTCTAGGGACAGGGAAGGACAGTGAGGGAATTCTCCTTGTGCTATAGTGTGCTTTAAAAAAACATTTTTCTTTCTCGTACATCACGGGACACAGAGCGACATAGTCATTACTAATGGGTTATATAGATACCGTCAGGTGCTGGCACTGGCAACTTCCAAAACCGGAAGTACCCTCCCCTATATAAGCCCCTCCCATCCGGGAGCACCTCAGTTTTTTGCCAGTGTCTAAGGTGTTGGCCAAGAAGAAACGTGTTTTTCACTGAGCTTGCGTACAGGTTCTTTTGGGCCTCAGTAAGCTATTCCGGATCCGACCAAAAAAGCTTCATAGCTAAACGGTCGGTACCCGGGCCTTGTAGAGAAGAGCAAGGTTTTGCCTGTAATGCTTCTCTTAGGAGAGCTGGACCCTGGGATCCAGAGCTCTGGTCATACCCACGACCAAGATGTTTTCTGTGCAGGGTGCTATACAGGTCCAGGGGAGTGGAATCCTTGGGAACCCGGTCCCTGAAGGTTTGATTACAATGCCTGCCGTGATAGGTGAAGTTTGGGCTTTTGTGGACCAAACAAAGTCCTGCGGCGGGGAACAGGTAAGTGGGGGCCCCCAGGAACTTGGTTCTATTGGGGGACCCCCAAGCCTAATTTGTCTTTCTGTCTGTTACCTAATGGTATTCCCGCAAAATTCTGTGCATGCCTGTAACTACTAAAAAAATGTAATAATTTTTAATGGTGGTCAAGAAAAAAAAAATTTTTTTTTTTTTATATATATTTAATATATTAGACTGCGGTACCTGTGTTTGTCCACTAGAGGCCGCTGTGGAATGTTTTCTTGTCATGTGGACTAGTTTCTTCTCAGCAGAGCAAGTCCAGGCAGATGGTGAGTTCTCTCATGGGAAACTGCTTCCTCTGCCATGTTGCAATGCTCGTCCATCCCCCGGCCTGCGGCAAAGAGGGGCCCTGGCTCTTGTCCCTAGTTTCCATTTTTCAAAATTAGCGCCAAAGGCGCACGTGGCCGCGCGCGTGCGCGTGCACGCGCCTCTATATATAGAGGTGAGCCGGAAAAGGGGGCGGAGCCTGGGGGATGACGCTCTGTGCGCGCCGCAGCGCTTCTGCGCATGTGCGGGCGTCCCAGCATGATAAAAATCACAATATTGTGTGGTGAGCTGGCTATGAAGTGCAGAGACAGAGCTGGCAACATTTAAAAAAGGGCATACAGCAAGTGGTTGATACAGGCATCCCCTAGAAAGGCACATTAGTAGACACCAACTGTTTCTTATAGCAGCATTTATGCTAGACTATTGTCAGTAACTGGTGTATTTCGGCTGGAATACCTCAGCTTTGTGGCTTAGGAATATGCCGTCTAAAAACTCCGGGACTAGAAATTCCAGGAGGAATAGGGGGTCTCCATCGGGCTCTGAGGATCTTGGGCATGCTTTGGCTGCACCAGTCTCCCCTGAAGAATCAGAGGTTAGTGACCGTAGAGCACCCTCAGGAGTACCTGGTACTGTGGCTGTCCTCAGTTCACCTGCTCCTGTGTATGTAACAGAGGAGGTTTTTTCCTCAGCTCTGGGAGGGCTGGAAGAAAGATTGTCAGCATTGATCGCGGCTTCCCTGTCACAGGAGAAAAGCGCCCGATCTCCGTCTCCTCCCTCAGAGTGCCTGTTAACAGAGCAACAGTCCCATACAGGGATCGACCTACCTGAAGGGGATCAGGATGAGGTCGATTCGGTTGTAGAGGAATCAACAGTGGAAGAGCCGTTCTCAGCATCACATGCTGAAAGGTTATGGGTTCAGTCCCTGACTAATATG
Source organism: Rana muscosa (assembly GCA_029206835.1). Lineage (NCBI taxonomy): Eukaryota > Metazoa > Chordata > Amphibia > Anura > Ranidae > Rana > Rana muscosa. Next base: position 567,064,820 of record CM055118.1, read on the forward strand.
GTCCGATCAGCATTTAAAATGCCACTTGCGGAGCCATCATCCACTTCTGTCTCCTCGTTGGGGTCGCTAAAAGCTCCCCAGACTGTTTGTTCCTTTCCGATCCATCCTTTACTGGAAGGGCTCATTTACCAGGATTGGGAGCATCCTGACAAAATATTTACTCCCCCTAAGAGATTTCCGGTGGTCTATCCCATGGAGGATAAGTTCATCAGAAAATGGAAGGTCCCTACAGTGGACGCAGCCATCTCGTGTGTGAATAAATCACTGACATGTCCGGTGGATAATGTCCAAATGTTCAAGGACCCAATAGATAAAAAATTGGAGTCCTTATTAAAATCTGCTTTTTCTACAGCAGGATTGGTGACACAACCAGCAGTGGCAGCTATTGGGGTCTGCCAAGCAGTGAAGGATCAGTTGAAACAGGTCTTAAGGGACTTGCCAGATCAGCAGGCTCTTGCCCTAGCTGATCTACCTAGAGCCTTATGCTTTGCGGTGGACACCATAAAGGATTCAATCCATCAGGCCTCCCGCCTTACGCTGTCTGTAGTACATATGCGCAGGCTTCTATGGCTCAAAAACTGGTCTGCTGAAGCTCCCTGTAAAAAATTGCTGGTCAGCTTCCCATTTCATGGTGAACGCTTATTCGGGGAAGACCTGGACAAATATATCCAGAGAATTTCCAGCGGTAAAAGTACACTTTTGCCGGTTAAAAATAGAGTTAGAGGTCCCTCTTTTAAGAGGCCTGCTTCTCCAGTCCCTAGGACATCGGCTGTGAAACAGTTCCGACGGCCTCCTCGGTCAAATCCCGGAGGTAAAAATCAGGGACAATTGCAGGGTAACAAGAAGCCCTGGAGCAGGAGAGGTACAAAACCTCCCCCAAAGTCAAATGCATGAAGGGTTGCCCCCACTCAATCGGGTGGGGGGAAGACTTCAGTTGTTCACAGAGACCTGGCGGGACACGATCCGAGACAGATGGGTGCTCTCCGCAGTAAATCTGGGATACAAATTGGAGTTAAAAAACTCCCCTCCTTCCCACTTTATAAGGTCAAACGTGCCAAGGGATCCCCAGAAGAGAGGATCCCTCCTGTTGGCACTAGAACAATTATTGCTCCAAGCAGTAATTATAGAGGTTCCCCTGGAAGAATGGGGGTTCGGGTTTTACTCAAACCTCTTTACAGTCCCGAAGCCAAACGGGGACGTGAGGCCCATATTAAATCTAAAAGGGCTAAACAAATTCCTACATATCAGGACTTTCCGGATGGAGTCGATCCGATCGGTAGCCACTGCCCTACAAGGGGAGGAATGGTTAGCCTCGATCGACATCAAAGATGCTTATTTGCACATTCCCATCTTTCCAGCCCACAAAAAATTTCTACGCTTTGCGGTAGAAGGGCGCCATTTTCAGTTCAGAGCCTTACCCTTCGGTCTGGCCACAGCACCAAGAGTGTTCACAAAAATTCTGGCCCCATTATTGGCCAATCTAAGAACACGAGGTGTAACGATAATGGCATATCTAGACGACTTGTTACTGATAGACCACTCAGTGGAAAAACTAGAAGTGGTTGTTCACGAGACAATCAAGTATCTGGAATATCACGGTTGGATTATCAACCGAGACAAGTCAGCCCTAAAACCAGTCAAAAGTCTGGAATACTTGGGGCTAAGGCTGGATTCAGACCAGAGAAAATTTTTCTTGCCTCAAGAAAAGGGGTCGTCTTTGAGAAATTTGATCCACTTAGTGGGTTCAAAAAGACAGCAATCCATACGCCTGTGCATGAGGCTGCTGGGAAAAATGGTGGCACCATTCGAAGCAGTACCCTACGGTCAATTCCATTCAAGGAAGTTGCAAAGGGCCATACTGTCAGCCTGGAACAAAAAAGTTCAGGCTCTGGACTTACCAATGTCCTTGTCCCCTTCCGTTCGCAAGAGCCTCCGCTGGTGGTTGGTTCCCCAGAATCTGGAAAGAGGGAAATCCTTCAGTCCGATTTCCTGGAAGGTGGTCACTACAGATGCCAGCCTTATAGGCTGGGGAGCGGTACTGGAGCAATGGTCTCTCCAGGGCAGATGGTCGGATGCGGAAAAGGCCCTGCCCATCAATCTCTTAGAGATACGAGCAGCCCGGTATGCCCTAGTAGCATGGACATCCAAACTCCAAGGGTCCCCTGTCAGAATTCAATCAGACAATGCCACAGCAGTGGCATATATCAATCGTCAGGGGGGCACCAGGAGTCGTGCAGCCCAAAGGGAAGTAAATTACATCCTGAGATGGGCAGAAAGATATGTCCCAGCCATATCTGCGGTATTCATTCCAGGAGTGGAGAATTGGAAGGCGGACTTTCTAAGTCGCCAACAATTATGCCCAGGGGAATGGTCCCTTCATCCCGAGGTTTTCCGGACAATATGTCAGCGGTGGGGAACACCGGATGTAGATCTGCTAGCATCCAGATTCAACACAAAAGTGGACAGGTTTGTCTCTTGGACAAGGGATCCCCTAGCTTGCGGCTCGGATGCCCTAGTGTTCCCTTGGGATCAGTTCAAGCTGATATATGCATTCCCACCGCCACAATTGTTACCTCGATTACTCCGCAGAATCAGGGTAGAAAAGAAACCAGTGATTCTGGTGGCTCCAGCGTGGCCCCGAAGAGCATGGTACGCGGAGATTGTAAAAATGTCTGTGGGGAGTCCTTGGACCCTCCCACATCGTCCGGACCTGCTTTCGCAAGGACCAATATACCACCCTTCCTTACCAGCCCTAGGTTTGACGGCCTGGCTATTGAAGCCCACATTCTAAAAAAGAGAGGGCTCTCTAATTCTGTGGTATCTACCATGATCAATGCCAGGAAGCCGGTATCCAGGCAGATCTACTATAGAATCTGGAAGGCGTACATCGCCTGGTGTGAGGCCAAGAAATGGCATCCACGTAAATACGCAATAGGTAGGATTCTGGACTTCCTACAATGGGCTGTAGATAGGAAGCTTGCCTTGAGTACTATCAAGGGTCAGATTTCGGCCTTGTCAATATTTTTTCAAAGGCCCTTGGCTTCGCATTCACTAGTCAAAGCCTTTATACAAGGAGTGATGCGTATTAGTCCTCCGGTTAATATTCCCATATGTCCATGGGATCTAAACTTGGTTTTGTCGGTTCTACAGAAACAACCATTTGAACCATTACAGCATATTTCCTTGGTGCTTCTCACCAGGAAATTGATTTTTCTAGTAGCCATTTGTTCGGCTAAAAGAGTATCGGAATTAGCAGCTATGTCCTGTAGGGAGCCATATCTGGTTATCCATAAGGACAGAGTAGTGTTACGTCCTCATCCAGCCTTTCTTCCTAAGGTGGTATCGAGTTTTCATTTGAACCAAGATGTGGTTCTTCCTTCTTTTTTCCCCAAACCTACTTCGGTAGAGGAAAAGTTATTGCATTCTTTGGATGTAGTAAGAGCAGTTAAAGCTTATCTAAAAGCCACTGCTCAGATTCGCAGAATGGATACTTTGTTTATTCTGCCGGAAGGCCCCAGAAAGGGTCAGGCAGCGTCAAAATCTACTTTAGCCAAGTGGATTCGACAGGTCATAATACAAGCCTATGGCTTGAGAAGGAGACCGCCTCCGTTCAAAGTTAGAGCGCACTCCACGAGAGCAGTTGGAACTTCATGGGCAGTGCATCACCAGGCCTCCCTGGCTCAAATCTGTAAGGCCGCAACATGGTCTTCAGTTCACACGTTTACTAGGTTCTACCAGGTGGACGTTAGAAGTCAGGAGGATGTCGCCTTTGGGCGCAGTGTGTTGCAGGCCGCAAAAGATCCTCATGTCTGATAGCGCTCAGCTTATATATGGTGTATCCCCCCCCTCATTTGGCATTGCTTTAGGACATCCCATTAGTAATGACTATGTCGCTCTGTGTCCCGTGATGTACGAGAAAGAAAATAGGATTTTTATAACAGCTTACCTGTAAAATCCTTTTCTTGGAGTACATCACGGGACACAGAGCTCCCGCCCCTCTTTGGGGACACTTATTGCTTTGCTACAAAACTGAGGTGCTCCCGGATGGGAGGGGCTTATATAGGGGAGGGTACTTCCGGTTTTGGAAGTTGCCAGTGCCAGCACCTGACGGTATCTATATAACCCATTAGTAATGACTATGTCGCTCTGTGTCCCGTGATGTACTCCAAGAAAAGGATTTTACAGGTAAGCTGTTATAAAAATCCTATTTTTCTAGGGACAGAAAACTATAGGTAGGGAGAGTGTCAGTGTGTTTTACTGTGCGAATCCTTGTTTCTAGGGACAGGGAAGGACAGTGAGGGAATTCTCCTTGTGCTATAGTGTGCTTTAAAAAAACCTTTTTTCTAGGGACAGAAAACTATAGGAAGGAAGAGTGTCAGTTTCTTTCACTGTGATAATCCTTGTTTCTAGGGACAAAGAAGGAAAGTGAGTGAAATTCTCCTTGTGCTATAGTGTGCTTTAAAAAAACATTTTTTCTAGGGACAGAAAACTATAGGTAGGGAGAGTGTCAGTGTGTTTTACTGTGCGAATCCTTGTTTCTAGGGACAGGGAAGGACAGTGAGGGAATTCTCCTTGTGCTATAGTGTGCTTTAAAAAAACCTTTTTTCTAGGGACAGAAAACTATAGGAAGGAAGAGTGTCAGTTTCTTTCACTGTGATAATCCTTGTTTCTAGGGACAAAGAAGGAAAGTGAGTGAAATTCTCCTTGTGCTATAGTGTGCTTTAAAAAAACATTTTTTCTAGGGACAGAAAACTATAGGAAGGAAGAGTGTCAGTTTCTTTCACTGTGATAATCCTTGTTTCTAGGGACAAAGAAGGAAAGTGAGTGAAATTCTCCTTGTGCTATAGTGTGCTTTAAAAAAACATTTTTTCTAGGGACAGAAAACTATAGGTAGGGAGAGTGTCAGTGTGTTTTACTGTGCGAATCCTTGTTTCTAGGGACAGGGAAGGACAGTGAGGGAATTCTCCTTGTGCTATAGTGTGCTTTAAAAAAACATTTTTTCTAGGGACAGAAAACTATAGGTAGGGAGAGTGTCAGTGTGTTTTACTGTGCGAATCCTTGTTTCTAGGGACAGGGAAGGACAGTGAGGGAATTCTCCTTGTGCTATAGTGTGCTTTAAAAAAACATTTTTTCTAGGGACAGAAAACTATAGGAAGGAAGAGTGTCAGTTTCTTTCACTGTGATAATCCTTGTTTCTTGGAACAAAGAAGGAAAGTGAGTGAAATTCTCCTTGTGCTATAGTGTGCTTTAAAAAAAAATTTTTTCTAGGGACAGAAAACTATAGGTAGGGAGAGTGTCAGTGTGTTTTACTGTGCGAATCCTTGTTTCTAGGGACAGGGAAGGACAGTGAGGGAATTCTCCTTGTGCTATAGTGTGCTTTAAAAAAACATTTTTTCTAGGGACAGAAAACTATAGGTAGGGAGAGTGTCAGTGTGTTTTACTGTGCGAATCCTTGTTTCTAGGGACAGGGAAGGACAGTGAGGGAATTCTCCTTGTGCTATAGTGTGCTTTAAAAAAACCTTTTTTCTAGGGACAGAAAACTATAGGAAGGAAGAGTGTCAGTTTCTTTCACTGTGATAATCCTTGTTTCTAGGGACAAAGAAGGAAAGTGAGTGAAATTCTCCTTGTGCTATAGTGTGCTTTAAAAAAACATTTTTTCTAGGGACAGAAAACTATAGGTAGGGAGAGTGTCAGTGTGTTTTACTGTGCGAATCCTTGTTTCTAGGGACAGGGAAGGACAGTGAGGGAATTCTCCTTGTGCTATAGTGTGCTTTAAAAAAACATTTTTTCTAGGGACAGAAAACTATAGGTAGGGAGAGTGTCAGTGTGTTTTACTGTGCGAATCCTTGTTTCTAGGGACAGGGAAGGACAGTGAGGGAATTCTCCTTGTGCTATAGTGTGCTTTAAAAAAACATTTTTTCTAGGGACAGAAAACTATAGGAAGGAAGAGTGTCAGTTTCTTTCACTGTGATAATCCTTGTTTCTAGGGACAAAGAAGGAAAGTGAGTGAAATTCTCCTTGTGCTATAGTGTGCTTTAAAAAAACATTTTTTCTAGGGACAGAAAACTATAGGTAGGGAGAGTGTCAGTGTGTTTTACTGTGCGAATCCTTGTTTCTAGGGACAGGGAAGGACAGTGAGGGAATTCTCCTTGTGCTATAGTGTGCTTTAAAAAAACATTTTTTCTAGGGACAGAAAACTATAGGTAGGGAGAGTGTCAGTGTGTTTTACTGTGCGAATCCTTGTTTCTAGGGACAGGGAAGGACAGTGAGGGAATTCTCCTTGTGCTATAGTGTGCTTTAAAAAAAAATTTTTCTAGGGACAGAAAACTATAGGAAGGAAGAGTGTCAGTTTCTTTCACTGTGATAATCCTTGTTTCTAGGGACAAAGAAGGAAAGTGAGTGAAATTCTCCTTGTGCTATAGTGTGCTTTAAAAAAACATTTTTTCTAGGGACAGAAAACTATAGGTAGGGAGAGTGTCAGTGTGTTTTACTGTGCGAATCCTTGTTTCTAGGGACAGGGAAGGACAGTGAGGGAATTCTCCTTGTGCTATAGTGTGCTAAAGCATTCCTCATCAACCATCTTTGAAATCCTTGTTTTTTTGGACAGTCAGGGAAATTGTCGTTGTGCTATTCTGTGCAAAAGCAATCATCCTCAACCATATTTAGAAATCCTTAAGTAAAGGGACAGAGAAGGACACCTGAAGGTAGCCCTTATTGCTTTTTTCCCATCTCCCTGCAGGCCATCTATTAGAATGTCTGGAAGGCAAACAAGGAGAGGCAGACAGTCAGGAGGCAATAAAAGAGGGCAAGCAGGCTCTGTGTCTGGGGGCAACAGTGCTGGTCGTGGACGCGGTGCATTGTCATCAGCACATGGCCATGGGACACGCTTGTCCTTCTTTTCGGCAGCTGGACATGTTGAGCCACATCATGCCGAAGACTTGGTAGAGTGGATGACCAAGCCCTCCTCCTCCTCCTTATCCTCTCTCACCCAGGCTCAGGGTACTGGAAAAGCAGCTGCCAAAGCGTCCTCTTCCCTGGTATCAATGTCAGACTCATCATCAGTCACTCCTTCCCTAGACCCACCATGTCCTCCTCCTGAGGAGTCCCCTGAACTGTTTGAGCACAGTGTTGGGTACATGCTCCAGGAGGATGCCCAGCGTTTCGAAGGGTCTGATGATGAAACCCAGCTAGAGGAAGGCAGTAGCGTGAGAGCAGACAGAGGGGATGCTCAAGAAGGACACCAATCTGGCAGTCATGTTCCAGCAGCTGCAGCATACTGCCAGATTGGCTCCAGTGATGAGGAGGGAGGTGATGATGAGGTCACTGACTCCACGTGGGTGCCTAATAGGAGAGAGGAGGAGGAGGAGGATGAGGACTCGGAGGAGGCACATCTCCAACGAGGCAGGATGCCCTTTGGTGGCCAGCGTAAGGGCAGTACACCGACGAAATCACACCGCAGAGCTCCGCCTGTGCAGGGCGCTGCCTCTGCCCGTCATTCAAAAAGTTCTTTGGTGTGGGCCTTTTTTGAGGCTAGTGCATCAGATCGCACAGCTGCTGTTTGCAACATATGTCTCAAGCGTATATCTCGTGGCCAAAACATCAGCCGCTTGGGCACCACATGCTTGATCAGACATATGTTGACCTGCCATGCAGCTCGTTGGCAAGCCTACCTTAAAGACCCACACCAAAGAACAAAGCTGACCTCTTCTTGCAAAAGACTCGGCCCCCTTCCGTGAGTTTGTGCAATGTGCGGTTCCTCAGTGGCAGGTTCCCAAACGCCACTTTTTCTCACGGAAGGCTATTCCGGCTCTCTACCGGCATGTGGAAGGCAATGTCTTGGCCTCGCTGGACAGGGCAGTCAGCGGTAAGGTGCATATTACCGCTGACTCATGGTCCAGCAGGCATGGACAGGGACGTTACCTTTCTTTCACGGCCCATTGGGTCACTCTTTTGGCAGCTGGGAAGGATGCAGGACAAGGTGCAGTAGTGTTGGAGGTTGTTCCACCGCCACGCCTCCAAAATGCTACTACTGGTTGTGACACACCTCTCTCCTCCACCCCCTCCTCTTCTTCTTCCTCCATGGCCTCTTCCTGTGGTTTGTCCTCGGAACCAGCGGTGCTCCGTAGGCGTTCAAGGGGCTACGCAAGTACGCAGGCAAAAAGATGCCATGCCGTGCTTGCGCTGGTGTGTTTGGGGGACAGAAGCCACACTGGGGCAGAGGTCCTGTCTGCTCTGCAGGGCCAGGCCGAGAGGTGGTTGACGCCACGCCAGCTTAAGCCAGGAATGGTGGTTTGCGACAATGGCACCAACCTCCTCTCCGCCCTCCGACAGGGACAACTGACCCATGTGCCCTGTGTGGCTCACGTCCTTAACCTGGTGGTGCAGCGGTTCTTGGGCAGGTACCCGGGCTTACAGGATGTCCTGAGGCAGGCCAGGAAAGTCTGTGTGCATTTCCGCAGATCTTATAATGCCAGTGCTCGCCTGGCTGAGCTGCAAAAGGAGTTGAACCTGCCCAAGAACCGCCTTATATGTGACATGCCCACCAGGTGGAACTCAACGTTGGCCATGCTGCAGCGGCTGCACACGCAGCAGAGGGCCATCAATGAGTACCTGTGCGACTACGGCACCAGGACAGGGTCAGGGGAGCTTGGTTTTTTTTCTCCACGCCAGTGGGGCATGATCAGGGATGCATGCACTGTCCTGGCACCATTTCAGGAGGCCACGAGGATGGTGAGCAGTGACAGTGCATGCATCAGTGACACTGTACCTCTTGTCCACCTGTTGGAGCACACACTGCGTGGAATAATGGACAGGGCACTTGAGGCAGAACAGAGGCAGGAAGAGGAGGACTTCCTTGCCTCTCAAGGCCCCCTTTACCCAGACAGTGTTCCTTCTGTCCCACCCATCGCACAGGAAGAGGAGGAGGAGGAGGAGGAGGAGGATTGTGTCAGCATGGAGGTGGAGGCTGGCACTCAGCATCATCAGCAGCAGTCTTTTAGGGATGATTTACAGTCCCAAGAAACCAGTGGACTTGTACGTGGCTGGGAGGAGGTGGCTGCGGATCATGTCGTCCTTAGTGACCCAGAGGACTCCGGAGCGAATGCCTCAGCAAACCTACGCTGCATGGCCTCCCTGATCCTGCAAAGTCTGCGGAAGGATCCTCGTATTCTTCGGATCAAGGAGAGGGACCATTACTGGCTGGCCACTCTCCTTGATCCACGGTACAAGGGTAAGGTTGCGGACCTTATGTTACCGTCGCAGAGGGAGCAGAGGATGAGACAACTCCGGGAGGCCTTGCAGAAAGGTCTGTGCAACGCGTTCCCAGAGACTGGGAGGTTACAAACTCCTGGTCCTGGACAACGAGTTGCTGAGGCTTCGGCCAGTCAAAGAAGGAGCGGTGGGGAAGGTGGCCGTCTGACCGATGCGTTCAGACAATTCTTTAGTCCGCAGCCCCAAAGTATGATCGGTTCCAGCAACCATCGCCAGCGTCTGATAAACATGGTGCAGGAATATCTAGGGGCAAGGTCAGACTTGGACACCTTCCCCACCGAAAATCCTCTGGCTTACTGGGTCTTGAGGATGGATCACTGGCCAGAGCTTGCACAGTATGCAATTGAGCTACTGGCCTGTCCTGCATCCAGCGTTCTTTCGGAACGCACATTCAGTGCTGCTGGAGGATTTGTCACGGATCACAGGGTGCGCCTGTCCACCGACTCGGTTGATCGACTGACTTTCATCAAGATGAACCAGTCTTGGATCACCACCAGCTACCACACACCTGATGCTGATATAACAGACTAATTGATTTTAACATGTCACATCCCTTCAAGACTGATGCTGATGCTGAGTGCCTGTGCTGTTATGTTGACTGGCTATCCTCCTCCTCCGAGTCCTCAATGATACGATTGATGATGATAGCTTGGAAGATCATTTTTGTTTATGGGTGCCGCCACCAGTGGCTAAGGCCCAATTTTTCAGCCCCTGTTTTACAGGGGCGTGTAATTACAATTTTTTAGCAATAATTTGCCATAGGGCTCATTGCTGTGCTCCAAGTACAGTATCTGTGAGGAGTTGGAGTGTTGTGGCACCAGTGCCTAAGGCCCAATTTTTCAGCCCCTGTTTAACAGGGGCGTGTCATTACAGTTTTTGAAGCAATACTTTGCAACAGGGCTCATTGCTGTGCTCCAAGTACAGTATCTGTGAGGGGTTGTAGTGTTGTGCCACCAGTGCCTAAGGCCCAATTTTTCAGCCCCTGTTCAACAGGGGCATGCAATTACAATTCTTGATCTAATAATTCACAGCAGGGCCCATTGCTGCACCCACCAAGAGTAACTCTGAGGGCTTACAGTGTTGTGGCAACGCCACCACCACCACCACCACCAAAGGCCCAATTTTTCAGCCCCTGTTCAAAAGGGGCATGTAATTACAATTCTTGATCTAATAATTCACAGCAGGGCCCATTCCTGCACCCACCAAGAGTAACTCTGAGGGCTTACAGTGTTGTGGCAACACCACCACCACCACCACCACGACGAAAGGCCCAATTTTTCAGCCCCTGTTCAACAGGGGCATGCAATTACAATTCTTGATCTAATAATTCACAGCAGGGCCCATTCCTGCACCCACCAAGAGTAACTCTGAGGGCTTACAGTGTTGTGGCAACACCACCACCACCACCACGAAAGGCCCAATTTTTCAGCCCCTGTTCAACAGGGGCATGCAATTACAATTCTTGATCTAATAATTCACAGCAGGGCCCATTGCTGCACCCACCAAGAGTAACTGTCAGGGCTTACAGTGTTGTGGCACCAGCACCACCATCAAAGGCCCAATTTTTACTACCACTGTTCAACAATTATATGTAATTAAAATTCCTGATATAATAGTTGACAGCAGGGCGTTCCAGCACCAACCAAGAGTAACTGTGAGTGCTTACAGTGTTGTGCCAACACCAACAACTAAGGGGCCTATTTCTGCAGAGTATATACGGCAGGTCCCTACTTTCAAACATCCAACTTACAAACGACTCCTACTTGCAAACGCAAGAAGACAACAGGAAGTGAGAGGAAATCTACCACTAGGAAGGAAAATTCTCTCCTGTAAGAATAAATATGGGAGAAAGGTGTCTCCTCTGTACTGATGCTTTATCAGCAATCCTTGTTTCAAGAAAAACACCACATTTCAAAAACAGTTGTCATTGGGACGGAAAGTGAGGTGAAATGTTCTGAACAGGGGCACAGACAGCAAAACAAATGTTACAGGGGTGATAACCCTTACCTATGTTTTCCAAAAAGTTTAAAAATAGATTTTTGGGCTGGAGCTACACTTCAACAATGTACCTGTTCAAAATTACAAACAGATTCTACATAAGAACAAACCTACAGTCCCTGTCTTGTATGCACCGCCTGTATACGGCTGTTCAGAGTATATAGGGCCTTTTTTATTTTATGTGCGGGGTTCCCCTTAATATCCATACAAGACCCAAAGGGGCTGGTAATGGGCTGGGGTGGGGGGGGGGGGGTCATGGGGTAGCTATGCCATTTTTATTAAAGATTTTCATCCATATTACCGGGACCAGACATTACATTAAAGCCGCAAGCAGTTTTAAATGGCTTTTTTTCCCTTTAGAAGTGTCATTTTGTGCAGGGACAGTTCTAAACACGGGAAACACGTGGCACTTCACAGGCATACTTTAGACACCCCCCAGGTACGATATTTAAAGGAATATTTGACTTTTTTTTTTTTCACTTTATGCATCATTAAAATGACTGCTCCCGAAAAACGACCGTTTTTAAAACTTCTTTTTGCATTGATACATGTCCCCTGGTGCACAACCCGGGTTCCCAAACCCTTTTTAGGACAATAACATGCATAATAGTTGTTATAATTAGCACTTTAGAATTCGAACGTTCGCATCCATTGTATTTAATAGGGTTCTAATGTTCGTACGAACTTTCGGTCCGTTCGCGGGTTCTGGTGCGAACCGAACCCGGGGGTGTTCGGCTCATCACTACCTGCAAGTTATTACTTCCCATAAACACTACAATAAATAAGGCTTTATGGGAAGAATATTGCAGCATTTACGACCCTAGAATGGACAACATGTTGGGCAATTTATAGAAAAAATCGTAAAAATTACCAGCTTTCCAGTATGGGTTCCATCCATAGTACCCACATTTTTGGAATGGGGACCTCTAAAGATTTGTCTTACCTAGCTTATACAGTATTTGCTTTATAGTGCTTGCGTGTTGAGTTCCTTATAGCCTTTGAAACCTGCTGCCATTTTTATCTCTGTAATATCAACAGAACATTGGGGAAATACTTGAAATATCCAAACCTGCACTATCAATTTTTCAGAATTTTTTACAGATTATTTATTCCTATTTTAGACCTTGTGTACACTTTCTGATTGTTACATTACATAGTAAATGTATGATGCAATATGACACATCAAGCATGACACCACAGATAATAATTTCATATCATATAATAATAGTTTTCATGCTCATTGTGGTAAGCCAAAGCTATTTTATTAGTTTCTCCACAGATTAATTGTTAAATTGTATTATTAAATTAATATACATTATTCTAATTATAACTATATATAAATTATTATAAAATATATATATATATTATATACATTTATAAATGCTAAATTATTATTAATTATAAATTAAATGACATTATGTACACCCAATCACAACGATTTCCTAAAAGCTATAAGCTTTAACTTATGTGACAGTAATTGTAAGCATTGCTTACAATCTTTTAGATCTGCATATTTAAATTATAAATATCTGGATAACCTGCCCTAAAGGTCATTGTTCAGGTACTTCCTGTTACAGGGTGACATCTGTCTTCCAACTGTGCTCCTGCACTGTCATCTAGTCACATGCACACCTTTAAGTGATTGTAAAGTCTCATGTTGTTTTTTTTTTGTTAAAAATAATAAACATGTTATACTTAACTGCACTGTGTAGTGGATTTGCACAGGGCAGCCCAGATCCTCCTCTTCTTAGGTCCCTCTTCGGCTCTCCTTGCCCCTTCCTCCTGACGAGTGCCCCCACAGCAAGCAGCTTGCTATAGGGGACTTGAGCTGCAGCTCATTGTATCCATTCAGACACAGAGCTGTGGCCCCACCCCCTTACTCTCCTCATTGGCTGACTGACTTTGATTGACAACAGCGGGAGCCAATGGCGATGCGCTGCTGTTTCAGCCAATGAGGAGGAGAGTCCCGGCCAGCCGAGGCAATCTTACAACGTTGCTGGACAAGAAATGGATAGAGATGGGGCTCAGGTAAGTATTACACGCGCTCGGAATTTCCGACAACAAATGTTCGATGAGAGCTTGTTGTCGGAAATTACGACCGTGTGTAGGCTCCATCTGACATTTGCTGTTGAATTTCCGAATACAAAAATTTGAGAGCTGGTTCTCATATTTTCCGACAACAAAATCCATTCTCGTAAATTCCGAGCATGTGTAGACAGTTCCGACGCACAAAATTCCGCGCATGTTCGGAATCAAGTACGAGACGGAAGTGCTCGGTCTGGTAAAACTAGCGTTCGTAAATGAGATAGTACATTCGTCACGCTGCAAAAAGCAGTAACGGACTGAAAAGCACGAGGCTAAAAAAAAGCGAATCGTCTCTCACCAAACTTCTAACACAAAATTAGCAGAAGGAGCCCAAAGGGTGGCGCACTTGGTATCGAACTTCCCTTTTAGAGGGCCGTCGTACGTGTTGTACGTGACCGCGTTCTTGGCGATCGGCATTTCCGACAACATTTGTGTGACCGAGTGTATGCAAGACAAGTTTGAGCCAACATCCGTCGGAAAAAAATCCACGGTTTTGTTGTCGGAATGTCCGATCGTGTGTATGCGGCATTAGGGTGGCTGCTGCACACAGAAGGCTTTTTATCTTAATGCATAGAATTAATTAATGCTGGCCATACACTATACGAAAAATCGTCCGAACGATCTTTCGAAAAACGAAAGTTCGTTCGTGAGCGCAAACGATGGTGCCATCATGTAGTGACCGATAAATCGTTCAGTGGACATAAATAAAAAAAAAATTTTTTTTTTTTTTTTTACATATACCTAGTGCAGAAAGTTCGGACGGGAAACACATTAACCTTCCGATTTATCGTTCGTTCGGCAGAAAATTTCCAAACTTGTCCTTCGTTTTTTCGGCTCAAAAACGTCCCAAAGATTATCGATTTTGTGCCCATTAACTGTTCGAAAAACGAAAGAACTGTCTGAATGACCGATTTTCGCCCGATTTTTCGTATAGTGTATGGCCAGCATAAGATAAAAACCTTCTGCCTTTACAATCCCTTTAAAGTGGTTGTAAACCCTCACATATACCCAGTGAGGTGAATAGCCTCAGATGATCCACAGAGATTAAACAAATCCTCCTACATAAGTTTTACTTGTTTATCTGCAGACTTCTCTTGCCTACACCCCTTCAAAAGTGCAGATTGTTTGAAAAACTTGGGTGGAGAGACTGCACAGTAAATGTGTGTGAGAGCTGATTGAAGGAAAGGCACCCCCCCCCCCCTCCACACAGCAGAAGAACTCACTGAAGTGACTCATGCTGATTACAGAGGAACGAAGCATCAGAGAGAAATGGCACGTAGAGCTTTGGAGAGCGATAAGTAAACACTGCAGATATACAGTATGTGCTTTGCTCAAATTCCATGATTATGGTTTACAACCACTCTAAGATAATTCAATTATAAGTGGTCTTGTGAACATACATTTCCCAGGCTTGGTTGGCCATTGTCACTTTTAGGAAGCCGACTCAGTGCAACAGTTGCTGGGAGAGTGCATGTAGGAAAAAGGAAAAAGGCTCGGGGAGATCAGCAGTGTTGAAATGCAGAGATGGATGAAAACAAGGTGTAAACAGTATTTTATGTAAGAAAACATGGTATTTGTTTATAGCAAATTGTGCTTAGCAAACAAAATATTGTCTATTCAGGTTTTAGATCTACTTCAAGAAGGAGAAAATATATAGCACAAATTTGTTTATACTATTCATTACATATTTTTATTTATGTTTTGCTTTATTGTAGCCGTTGTGCAAGTGAAATTCACACTTATACAAAACTATATATCAAGTCTGTCCAATATGTCTTCATCGGAAGCCGGCGCCCTCCAAAATAGTCTTCTGAATTTGGTATGTCCCGTGTGTTTCATATTTTGGAATCAGTATCATTGCCAGAATCTCAGGTGTTCTGTTTTATGGCATAGGAAAGAAAGGAAATCCATCCCTTTAATTAAATAGCGGAGGGCGAGAAAAATACATGAGGTGCCTGCTCTGACCTTGAGTTACTCCTCTACTTTAGTGATCTGCCACTGGGGCGCTTTAACTTCCTATCTGCAGTTATAAGACCGCTGCCTCATTACGACAGTGCCCAAGCAAGGTATTTGGCTGCAAAGGAACCTAGAACTCTATTGTGGGAGTCAGAGAGGTTACACACCCAATAACCAATCTGGGTATTTGCAGGCAGGGACTCCATGGGGCGGATCTTAGCAGTGGGGGCGTAAGGTAAGGGTAAGAAAAGGTTCTTTTACGTTGCCTGATATGCAGCAGTAACTCTCTTTTATATTTGCATTATTATTTTACAAGAACATTGTGAATGTTATTGTCTAACTGTGAATGTATGAAAACATTTACACTTCAAGTGAAATATCAGGCCCTTGAGCCCCAATAATACAGTATTGTGAAACACAAAATGTGTCAGTGTTGCCCTTAGCAGCCAATCAAATCCTGGCTGTTATGTGTCAAATGCTGATTTTCACAATAATGGCAGGAACCCACATTGTATTTGTTATACAGGGCATTAACGAGACATATTTGTACCCTGGGGAAAAAACTTGGAAAAAAAAAATAGGATTTTTATAACAGCTTACCTGTAAAATCCTTTTCTTGGAGTACATCACGGGACACAGAGCGACATAGTCATTACTAATGGGTTATATAGATACCTTCAGGTGCTGGCACTGGCAACTTCCAAAACCGGAAGTACCCTCCCCTATATAAGCCCCTCCCATCCGGGAGCACCTCAGTTTTGTAGCAAAGCAATAAGTGTCCCCAAAGAGGGGTGGGAGCTCTGTGTCCCGTGATGTACTCCAAGAAAAGGATTTTACAGGTAAGCTGTTATAAAAATCCTATTTTCTTTCTCGTACATCACGGGACACAGAGCGACATAGTCATTACTAATGGGATGTCCTAAAGCAATGCCCAACGAGGGGGGGGATACACCATACATAAGCTGAGCGCTATCAGACATGAGGATCTTTTGCGGCCTGCAACACACTGCGCCCAAAGGCGACATCCTCCTGACTTCTAACGTCCACCTGGTAGAATCTAGTAAACGTGTGTACTGAAGACCATGTTGCGGCCTTACAGATTTGAGCCAGAGAGGCCTGGTGATGCACTGCCCATGAAGTTCCAACTGCTCTCGTGGAGTGCGCTCTAACTTTGAACGGAGGCGGTCTCCTTCTCAAGCCATAGGCTTGCATTATGACCTGTCGAATCCACTTGGCTAAAGTAGATTTTGATGCTGCCTGACCCTTTCTGGGGCCTTCCGGCAGAATAAACAAAGTATCCGTTCTGCGAATCTGAGCAGTGGCTTTTAGATAAGCTTTAACTGCTCTTACTACATCCAAAGAATGCAATAACTTTTCCTCTACCGAAGTAGGTTTGGGGAAAAAAGAAGGAAGAACCACATCTTGGTTCAAATGAAACCTCGATACCACCTTAGGAAGAAAGGCTGGATGAGGACGTAACACTACTCTGTCCTTATGGATAACCAGATATGGCTCCTTACAGGACATAGCTGCTAATTCCGACACTCTTTTAGCCGAACAAATGGCTACTAGAAAAATCAATTTCCTGGTGAGAAGAACCAAAGAAATATGCTGTAATGGTTCAAATGGTTGTTTCTGTAGAACCGACAGAACCAAGTTTAGATCCCATGGACATATGGGAATATTAACCGGAGGACTAATACGCATCGCATCAAGGCCGAAATCTGACCCTTGATAGTACTCAAGGCAAGGTTCCTATCTACAGCCCATTGTAGGAAGTCCAGAATCCTACCTATTACGTATTTACGTGGATGCCATTTCTTGGCCTCACACCAGGCGATGTACGCCTTCCAGATTCTATAGTAGATCTGCCTGGATACCGGCTTCCTGGCATTGATCATGGTAGATACCACAGAATTAGAGAGCCCTCTCTTTTTTAGAATGTGGGCTTCAATAGCCAGGCCGTCAAACCTAGGGCTGGTAAGGAAGGGTGGTATATAGGTCCTTGCGAAAGCAGGTCCGGACGATGTGGGAGGGTCCAAGGACTCCCCACAGACATCTTTACAATCTCCGCGTACCATGCTCTTCGGGGCCACGCTGGAGCCACCAGAATCACTGGTTTCTTTTCTACCCTGATTCTGCGGAGTAATCGAGGTAACAATTGTGGCGGTGGGAATGCATATATCAGCTTGAACTGATCCCAAGGGAACACTAGGGCATCCGAGCCGCAAGCTAGGGGATCCCTTGTCCAAGAGACAAACCTGTCCACTTTTGCGTTGAATCTGGATGCTAGCAGATCTACATCCGGTGTTCCCCACCGCTGACATATTGTCCGGAAAACCTTGGGATGAAGGGACCATTCCCCTGGGCATAATTGTTGGCGACTTAGAAAGTCCGCCTTCCAATTCTCCACTCCTGGAATGAATACCGCAGATATGGCTGGGACATATCTTTCTGCCCATTTCAGGATGTAATTTACTTCCCTCTGGGCTGCACGACTCCTGGTGCCCCCCTGATGATTGATATATGCCACTGCTGTGGCATTGTCTGATTGAATTCTGACAGGGGACCCTTGGAGTTTGGATGTCCATAATACTAGGGCATACCGGGCTGCTCGTATCTCTAAGAGATTGATGGGCAGGGCCTTTTCCGCATCCGTCCATCTGCCCTGGAGAGACCATTGCTCCAGTACTGCTCCCCAGCCTATAAGGCTGGCATCTGTAGTGACCACCTTCCAAGAAATCGGACTGAAGGATTTCCCTCTTTCCAGATTCTGGGGAACCAACCACCAGCGGAGGCTCTTGCGAACGGAAGGGGACAAGGACATTGGTAAGTCTAGGGCCTGAACTTTTTTGTTCCAGGCTGACAGTATGGCCCTTTGCAAATTCCTTGAATGGAATTGACCGTAGGGTACTGCTTCGAATGATGCCACCATTTTTCCCAGCAGCCTCATGCACAGGCTATGGATGGCTGTCTTTTTGTACCCACTAAGTGGATCAAATCTCTCAAAGACGACCCCTTTTCTTGAGGCAAGAAAATTTTTCTCTGGTCTGAATCCAGCCTTAGCCCCAAGTATTCCAGACTTTTGACTGGTTTTAGGGCTGACTTGTCTCGGTTGATAATCCAACCGTGATATTCCAGATACTTGATTGTCTCGTGAACAACCACTTCTAGTTTTTCCACTGAGTGGTCTATCAGGAACAAGTCGTCTAGATATGCCATTATCGTTACACCTCGTGTTCTTAGATTGGCCAATAATGGGGCCAGAATTTTTGTGGACACTCGTGGTGCTGTGGCCAGACCGAAGGGTAAGGCTCTGAACTGAAAATGGCGCCCTTCTACCGCAAAGCGTAGAAATTTTTGGTGGGCTGGAAAGATGGGAATGTGCAAATATGCATCTTTGATGTCGATCGAGGCTAACCATTCCTCCCCTTGTAGGGCAGTGGCCACCGATCGGATTGACTCCATCCGGAAAGTCCTGATATGTAGGAATTTGTTTAGCCCTTTTAGATTTAATATGGGCCTCACGTCCCCGTTTGGCTTCGGGACTGTAAAGAGGTTTGAGTAAAACCCGAACCCCCATTCTTCCAGGGGAACCTCTATAATTACTGCTTGGAGCAATAATTGTTCTAGTGCCAACAGGAGGGATCCTCTCTTCTGGGGATCCCTTGGCACGTTTGACCTTATAAAGTGGGAAGGAGGGGAGTCTTTTAACTCCAATTTGTATCCCAGATTTACTGCGGAGAGCACCCATCTGTCTCTGATCGTGTCCCGCCAGGTCTCTGTGAACAACTGAAGTCTTCCCCCCACCCGATTGAGTGGGGGCAACCCTTCATGCATTTGACTTTGGGGGAGGTTTTGTACCTCTCCTGCTCCAGGGCTTCTTGTTACCCTGCAATTGTCCCTGATTTTTACCTCCGGGATTTGACCGAGGAGGCCGTCGGAACTGTTTCACAGCCGATGTCCTAGGGACTGGAGAAGCAGGCCTCTTAAAAGAGGGACCTCTAACTCTGTTTTTAACCGGCAAAAGTGTACTTTTACCGCTGGAAATTCTCTGGATATATTTATCCAGGTCTTCCCCGAATAAGCGTTCACCATGAAATGGGAAGCTGACCAGCAATTTTTTACAGGGAGCTTCAGCAGACCAGTTTTTGAGCCATAAAAGCCTGCGCATATGTACTACAGACAGCGTAAGGCGGGAGGCCTGATGGATTGAATCCTTTATAGCGTCCACCGCAAAGCATAAGGCTCTAGGTAGATCAGCTAGGGCAAGAGCCTGCTGATCTGGCAAGTCCCTTAAGACCTGTTTCAACTGATCCTTCACTGCTTGGCAGACCCCAATAGCTGCCACTGCTGGTTGTGTCACCAATCCTGCTGTAGCAAAAGCAGATTTTAATAAGGACTCTAATTTTTTATCTATTGGGTCCTTGAACATTTGGACATTATCCACTGGACATGTCAGTGATTTATTCACACAAGAGATGGCTGCATCCACTGTAGGGACCCTCCATTTTTTGATGAACTTATCCTCCATGGGATAGACCACTTGAAATCTCTTGGGAGGAGTAAATATTTTATCAGGATGCTCCCAATCCTGGTAAATGAGCCCTTCCAGTAAAGGATGGATCGGAAAGGAACAAACAGTCTGGGGAGCTTTTAGCGACTCCAACGAGGAGACAGAAGTGGATGATGGCTCCGCAAGGGGCATTTTAAATGCTGATCGGACCATATTAGTCAGGGACTGAACCCATAATCTTTCAGCATGTGATGCTGAGAATGGCTCTTCCACTGTTGATTCCTCTACAACAGAATCAACCTCATCCTGATCCCCTTCAGGTAGGTCGATCCCTGTATGGGACTGTTGCTCCGCTAACAGGCACTCTGAGGGAGGAGACGGAGATCGAGCGCTTTTTTCCTGTGACAGGGAAGCAGCGATCAATGCTGACAATCTCTCTTCCAGCCCTCCCAGAGCTGAGGAAAAAACCTCCTCTGTTACATACACAGGAGCAGGTGAACTGAGGACAGCCACAGTACCAGGTACTCCTGAGGGTGCTCTACGGTCACTAACCTCTGATTCTTCAGGGGAGACTGGTGCAGCCGAAGCATGCCCAAGATCCTCAGAGCCCGATGGAGACCCCCTATGCTTCCTGGGATTTTTAGTCCCGGAGTTTTTAGACGGCATTATTCCTAAGCCCAAAGCTGAGGTATTCCAGCCGAAATACACCACTTACTGACAATAGTCTAGCACAAATGCTGCTATAAAAACAGTTGGTGTCTACTAATGTGCCTTTCTATGGGGATGCCTGCATCAACCGCTTGCTGTATGCCTTTTTTAAATGTTGCCAGCTCTGTCTCTGCACTCCATAGCCAGCTCACAACACATAATTTTGGTTTTTAACATGCTGGGACGCCCGCACATGCGCAGAAGCGCTGCGGCGCGCACAGAGCGTCATCCCCCAAGCTCCGCCCCCTGCCACGTGCGCCTTTGGCGCTAATTTTGAAAAGGGAACTAGGGACAAGAGCCAGGGCCCCTTTTGCCGCAGGCCAGGGGATGGACGAGCATTGCAACATGGCAGAGGAAGCAGTTTCCCACAAGAGAACTCACCATCTGCCTGGACTTGCTCTGATAAAAAGAAACTAGTCCACATGACAAGAAACATTCCACAGCGGCCTCTAGTGGATTAACACAGGTACCGCAGTATATTATTTTATTTTATTTTTTTTCTTGACCACTATTAAAATTATTATATTTTTTAGTAGTTACAGGCATGCATAATATTTAGCGGGAATACCGTTAGGTAACAGGCAGAAAGACATATTAGGCTTGGGGGTCCCCTCAATAGAACCAAGTTCCTGAGGGGCCCTCACTTGCCTTTTCCCCGCCGCAGGACTCTGTTTGGCCACAGAAGCCCAAACTTCACCTATCACGGCAGGCATTATAATTAAACCTTCAGGGACCGGGTTCCCAAGGATTCCACTCCCCTGGACCTGTATAGCACCCTGCACAGAAAACATCTTGGTCATGGGTATGACCAGAGCTCTGGATCCCAGGGTCCAGCTCTCCTAAGAGAAGCATTACAGGCAAAACCTTGCTCTTCTCTGCAAGGCCCGGGTACCGACCGTTTAGCTATGAAGCTTTTTTGGTCGGATCCGGAATAGCTTACTGAGGCCCAAAAGAACCTGTACGCAAGCTCAGTGAAAAACACGTTTCTTCTTGGCCAACACCTTAGGCACTGGCAAAAAAACTGAGGTGCTCCCGGATGGGAGGGGCTTATATAGGGGAGGGTACTTCCGGTTTTGGAAGTTGCCAGTGCCAGCACCTGAAGGTATCTATATAACCCATTAGTAATGACTATGTCGCTCTGTGTCCCGTGATGTACGAGAAAGAAACGCCTCCCTTTGAATAGTTTAGGCTACATTCTGTTTCAGAAAAGGTTGAAACCATGTGGCCACCTTACAGTGCCTCTGTTGCTTGACTTATTAGCCAAGACAAGGGTAATTTTGGCAAACTGTAACACGCTAAAATATTTTCGCATGTAATGTTGCATCTGTCTATCTGTCTTCTTATTAACAAGGGCAACTCATGTGCTCCTTTAATTAAAACCCTACTCTTCAAAAGTGGTAGGGTTTAGTAATATATATATATATATATATATATATATATATATATATATATATATATATATATACACACACACACACACACTATATTACCAAAAGTATTGGGACACCTGCCTTTACACGCACATAAACTTTATTGGCATCCCAGTCTAAGTCCATAGGGTTCAATATTGAGTTGGCCCACCCTTTGCAGCTATAACAGATTAAACTCTTCTGGGAAGGCTGTCCAAAAGGTTTAGGAGTGTGTCTATGGGAATGTTTGACCATTTTTCCAGTAGCGCATTTGTGAGGTCAGGCACTGATGTTGGACAAGTAGGCCTGGCTCGCAGTCTCCGTTCTAATTCATCCCAAAGGTGTTCTATTGTGTTGAGGTCAGGACCTTGTGCAGGCCAGTCAAGTTCCTCCACCCCAAACTCGCTCATCCATGTCTTTATGGAACTTGTTTGTGCACTGGTGCGCAGTCATGTTGGAACAGGAAGGTGCCATCCCCAAACTGTTCCGTCACAAATGCGCTTCTGGAAGAATGGTCAAACATTCCCATAGACACATTCCTAAACCTTGTGGACAGCCTTCCCAGAAGAGTTGAAGCTGTTATAGCTGCAAAGGGTGGGCCAACTCAATATTGAACCCCGACGGACTAAGACTGGGATGTAAAAGCTGGTAAGGAGGGCTAAACACGCCCCCTAATTAACTCCCCAAACCACCACTGCGCCCAGATGGAATTAGAACAAATAATCCCGAAGCTGCTACTTAAAAATTGAAACAATGTGGTATGTGAATTTTAAGTGAAAAAATAGTAGCGCTCTGTTTATGCAAAAACAGTCCTAACAAGTGATATACAAATCAAAAATACTATAATGTGTATATAAATAATATTCCACCAAGTGAAAGTGGACAAATGATAAATATAGAAGTCCTATGTATCCAAAACGTATAATCAAGCAACAAAAGTAATGAAATATATGTGCAGTGAATCATAAATAAAAGTCCATAAAACAATATTCATGAATAAAAAGTTCATAAAGCAAAGTACAAGTGATAAAGAAATCCAGGTGATGAAAACTTGAGTGCTTCCAACAAATATGCTTAATCTTGAAAATGTAATTATGCTCCTTCACCACACCACTTGTGTCTGTGAATCCACTCCCAAAGGAAAAAAACTCACCAGATAGATATGCCTCACACTCTCATGTTCGGCATAAAAGCTTGATACCCCATCGGGGTTAATAGACAAATCCACCGGAATTTTTACAAGAGAATCCATTCCACATGTAAAAAATGAATAAGTGCTTCCAATGGTGAAGTAAGTAAAAACAATTTATTTAAAAATTGCACACACATCTTCAACCATTGTATGGTAGAGTCGTATCAGCCTCGGTGGTGGTGTCTACGTTCAGAGTTCACAAAAAGTTACCATGCAGGCCACACCCAGACATGTTTCGTCGTTAAAGACTTTATCAATGGGATTGGGAGTGGATTTGGGAGTGGATTCACAGACACAAGTGGTGTGGTGAAGGAGCATAATTACTGTCAGGGTCACCTGTGGCCAGGTGACAGATGCACACCGTAGGGGGACAGGAGTGCACCGCGAGGTAGTGAACCCTATGGCTGGCTTCTGTGGATAGGAAACTGGGTGGTTGTGGAAAGCGGGACCAGAGGAGCACAACCGGGATCCCAACGGAAGCGAGAGCCAAGATTCCCCAGGGCGCGGAGTCTAAGACCCAGCTGGTCTTCTCCAGGGCCTCTAGTGGTGAGGATGTTACGCTGCAGGCTGGGACCAGGTCGCGGCCCCTGGAGTTTCCTAGCTCACGCCCCGTAGGATAAGGGGAAGCAGCAGCACACGATAGAGAGAACCGAATAACAAGCCGAAGGTCAGGGGCCACAAGCAGACAAGGATAACGAAGAACGAGCCGAAGGTCAAGGGTCACGAGCAGACAGGGATGGTCGGGGACAAGCCAATAACGTAACAGAGAGACAGACGTAGCACACGGCAGGCAGGAACCCAAACACACAATGCCTAACAAACACGTTGATCAGCAAAGCAGGCTTGCAGTGCACAGGTTAATATAGTGTTCAGTGATAGGGCCTGGGGTGGAGTCAGGCTGGGAGGAGATTATAAAGGAAGCCAGGTGAAGGAGGTCTGGTCTCTAGATGAACACATGAGGAGGAAGGTAAGATGGCAGACAGACATTAATGCATATCCATGACAGTACCCTCCCTCTTACGAGGCCTCCCCCTTCCCCGCCTGGGCCCAGGTTTAGAGGGAAACTTCAGATGAAACTCCTTTAACAGACGAGGTGCAAAGACCTCAGATGCAGTGATCCAAGACCTCTCCTCAGGACCAAACCCTTTCCAATGAACGAGGTACTGAAGAACGCCTTTACGGAGTCGGGAGTCCAGAATTTGACTGATCTCGTACTCCTGATTATCCTCCGAGACAGGCGCCACGGTAGGAAGAGGACGAGAGAATTTATTGAGGACTAAAGGCTTTAGAAGAGCAACATGAAAGGAGTTAGTGATTTTAAGGCTCTTAGGAATCTGGAGTTTGAAACAAACCGGATTCAGTTTAGCAGTTACCGTGTATGGACCGATGAATCGTGGAGCAAACTTCAGAGAAGGAACGCGGAGCTTGATGTTCCTGGTAGAGAGCCAGACTTTGTCCCCTGGCTGAAGAGAAGGCGGTTTACGCCTGCGGCGGTCGGCAAAGCCTTTGAATTTTTCAGCAGCTGCCCGGAGGGAATCATGAACGTGACCCCAAACGGAATTGAGAGACTCCTGAACCGAAGCCAAAGCTGGAATGTCTGGAGAACAGATCATAGGAAGAGGAAGTTGAGGGTGTTTTCCATAAACTGTGAAAAAGGGTGTCTTCTGCGAACTGGTATTCACATGATTGTTATGGGAGAATTCTGCCCACGGGAGTAGAGAGGACCAATCGTCATGGTGAGAAGACACAAAGGTGCGAAGAAAGACCTCTAACTCCTGATTAACCCTCTCAGTCTGTCCATTGGATTGGGGATGGTAAGAAGAAGAAAAATCCAAGACAATATTGAGGGATTTGCAAAAGGCTCTCCAAAAACGAGACGTGAATTGGACTCCCCTGTCGGAAACAATATGAGAAGGGACCCCATGTAGGCGGAGAATTTCTCGAATGAAAATGGGAACCAAGGCAGGGGCAGAAGGAAGACCAGGAAGAGGAACAAAATGAGCCATCTTGGAGAATCGATCGATTACCACCCAAATGACTGTATTATTCTCAGACAGTGGGAGATCGGTGATAAAATCCATGGCAATATGGGCCCAGGGTTCCTTAGGAATAGGCAAGGGCATGAGGAGACCAGCAGGAGCTTGTGTGGAGGATTTGGACTGAGCACAGACATGACAAGCTTTAACGTAGTCTTTGACGTCTGAGCGGAGATTAGGCCACCAGTAGTGACGACTGATGAGTAGGAAGGATCGGAGGAATCCAGGTATGCAAGGGTTGACTGAGGAGAAGTGCCTACATGAAGGGACACCGGCAAGAGCAGGCGAGAAGGTGATGTTTCTGGGTCCAATACTCCACCTTCCAAATGTATTAGACCCGAGCGTTTCCCGGACGAAGCGAGCAGGAGTCACGAAAATGACCCTTGCCCCCACAATAGAGGCACAAGCCCAGATTTCTGCGCCTAGCACGTTCTTCGGGGGTTAGTCTGGTCCGGCCCAGCTGCATAGGTTCTTCAGCAGGTAGAGGATGCTCCACGGAATGAAGGGAGGGGAGCTCAGACTGGCTAGGACCCAGAGAGTGCTGGCGTCTTTTTTCTAAGGACCTCTCTTGAAAACGAATGTCGATCTGGTTGCATAATGAAATTACATCGTCCAGACCGACGGGAATGGCTCTTCCCGCTAATTCGTCTTTCACTCGGTCAGAGAGGCCATGTAAAAAGGTAGCGACCAGGGCCTCATTATTCCAGCTCAATTCAGCTGTGTGGATACGGAACTGAAGAGCATATTGCCCCACTGAACTAGATTCTTGGCGAAGACGTAAGACAGCACTAGCCGCTGAAGAAGCCCGAGCCGGCTCTTCGAAGATATTACGAAAGAGCTTCAAGAATTCGGACAGACTGGAAACCACCGGATCGTTCCTCTCCCACAGGGGGGCAGCCCAGGCCAAAGCTTCACCGGAGAGGAGGGAAATGATATAGGCTACCTTAGCCCGGTCAGATAGGAAGCTTTGAGGCTGAAGCTCAAAATGAATAGTGCATTGGCTGAGAAACCCCCTGCAGGCCTTGGAGTCCCCAGAGAAACGGAACGGAGCTGGCAATCTTAGTGAGTGTGAGGCTGCGACTGGTGCGATAGGTACAGCCGCTGGTTGTACTTGGGGTTGCGGATTCGGGGTTCCCAAGGAGACCTGAAGCTGCTCGAATCGAGAAGCCAGATCCTGGAGGAATCGCATCACCTGGGTCTGATTTGATTCCTGGGTCTCAAGTCTGCGAACTATGCCCTGCAATGGATCATCCGCGGGAAGCGGGATGTCAGCCGGGTTCATGGCTGATCAAACTGTCAGGGTCACCTGTGGCCAGGTGACAGATGCACACCGTAGGGGGACAGGAGTGCACCGCGAGGTAGTGAACCCTATGGCTGGCTTCTGTGGATAGGAAACTGGGTGGTTGTGGAAAGCGGGACCAGAGGAGCACAACCGGGATCCCAACGGAAGCGAGAGCCAAGATTCCCCAGGGCGCGGAGTCTAAGACCCAGCTGGTCTTCTCCAGGGCCTCTAGTGGTGAGGATGTTACGCTGCAGGCTGGGACCAGGTCGCGGCCCCTGGAGTTTCCTAGCTCACGCCCCGTAGGATAAGGGGAAGCAGCAGCACACGATAGAGAGAACCGAATAACAAGCCGAAGGTCAGGGGCCACAAGCAGACAAGGATAACGAAGAACGAGCCGAAGGTCAAGGGTCACGAGCAGACAGGGATGGTCGGGGACAAGCCAATAACGTAACAGAGAGACAGACGTAGCACACGGCAGGCAGGAACCCAAACACACAATGCCTAACAAACACGTTGATCAGCAAAGCAGGCTTGCAGTGCACAGGTTAATATAGTGTTCAGTGATAGGGCCTGGGGTGGAGTCAGGCTGGGAGGAGATTATAAAGGAAGCCAGGTGAAGGAGGTCTGGTCTCTAGATGAACACATGAGGAGGAAGGTAAGATGGCAGACAGACATTAATGCATATCCATGACAATTACATTTTCAAGATTAAGCATATTTGTTGGAAGCACTCAAGTTTTCATCACCTGGATTTCTTTATCACTTGTACTTTGCTTTATGAACTTTTTATTCATGAATATTGTTTTATGGACTTTTATTTATGATTCACTGCACATATATTTCATCACTTTTGTTGCTTGATTATACGTTTTGGATACATAGGACTACTATATTTATCATAAGACTGGGATGCCATTAAAGTTCATGTGTGCGCAAAGGCAGGCTTCCCAATACTCTTAGAGAGAGAGAATATGTTGTGTGATAATTTAATTCCTGGAATGCTCATGGTATAGCACTATGATGGTAAGTCACAGAGCCATTCCCACTCGAATGTTCTGACATGCTCTAACTTGCACTCGCCAGGGTCGCAAACTCAGTCTTCAGGGTAGTAGAAGAAATAACACATGTGTGCTTTGCGCTGTTAGTGGAAAATGAGTGACTGGGATCTGGAGCAGCGGATAACATCACATTTTTTAAAAGTGCAAGTGAAACTTTAGCTCTGTTATCACAGACTTATGGTGAACATTCCATGAAGAAATCAAGTGCGAACCCTCGTACACTCATGCTGGTGTGCTGTTTTTTTTATTTTTATCACAAGGGGATAAAAAAATATCTGTTTTCTAATGAATAAAATAGTTATTTAAAGCGTACCGCCATTTTTTTTTTTTAAGTAAGCAGCTACAAATACTGCAGCTGCTGACTTTTAATATATATGGACACTTACCTGTCCAGGGCACCCGCGATGTCGGCACCCGAAGCCGATCTATCCCTCGAGTCTCGGGTGCAGCCGCCACCATCTTGGGTAAAGGAATCAGGAAGTGAAGCCTTGCGGCTTCACTTCCTGGTTCCCTACTGCGCATGCGCGACTCGCGCTGTACGTTCCCACTGGTCCTTGCTGTCTTATAGGACCTGTGTGTCTCCCAGAAGACAGCGGGGGGGGGGGCCAAAAGGCGCAGGAAGTGGCTCGGGTATCTATGCCCGGAAGTGGGAGCAAAATACCTGTATTACACAGGTATCTGCTCCCCCCTCCCCCTGAAAGGTGCCAAATGTGACATCAAAGGGGGGGTGGCTTGCACGTAACTGATATTTGAAAGAAAGTATCTTTGTTGTAATACTTTTACTATGTCTTAGTATATCTCACTTGTGAATTATTATTTTTCTAGCTAACGCCAAACCTGCAGAATATATACAACAACAGCTTACAAACACCACCATCAGTGACCTTCAAGTAAGCCTTTTTTATTTAGTAAATTCTGTTACATTTTTTATTGCTGTCTTGTCTTTGAGTTGTCAGCAGAGCAAGAAGAAAGAAAATTTATAAGGGTAACTCCACTTTCGTGGGGAAAAAAAGGCAATTAAAGAAAAAATAATCTAGAGTGTACAATTGCGATACAAGTCATGTTGTAATTGAATGTTATTAAAAATGACCTTTTCTTTTCAATCTGCAGCCGCTATAATTTTTTATAAATGCAAAGCAATATGGTTACATGGAGTTGTTCTATACACAGTGTCTACTGACCACTCCCCAGAAACATAATTTCCTGCTTGTGTGATTGGCTCACCAATTTTTCCAGAAGTCTGCCTAAGAAACAAGTCAGATTTCAGGCATCCCCTGCAACAAAAATTTTATTTTTGGTGAGATATTTCCAATAGGAACACATCTATAACAGCGGTAAAACGCTGCTAAAACTAGCGGCACTTTACCACTAACGCGGCCCGTGCCCCAGTGTGAAAGTGGTCTAAGACTCACTTAGCCCAGGGGCACAGACAAACACATGGATTTCTTCATAATAACAAAAAGGTAGGAATCTGCAATCAGGGCTGGTGCATGGATTTTTGACACCCTAGGCAAAAACTAATCTTGACGCCCCCATTGGCTCCACCCATGAATCCACCGCCTTTCCCCTGCCCATGTAAACTCCACCTTTTTAACGAAGCACCCATCAAATGCAGCCCACCAGCGCCCATCAATGCAGCCTACCAGTGCCCATCAATTCAGCCTACAAGCGCCCATCAATTCAGCCTACAAGCGCCCATCAATTCAGCCTACCAGCGCCCATCAATTCAGCTTACCAGCGCCCATCAAATGCAGCCTCACCAGCGCCCATCAAATGCAGCCTCACCAGCGCCCATCAAATGCAGCCTCACCAGCGCCCATCAAATGCAGCCTCACCAGCGCCCATCAAATGCAGCCTCACCAGCGCCCATCAAATGCAGCCTCACCAGTGCTCATCACATGTAGCCTCACCAGGACCCATCAAAACCAGCCTACCAGTGCCCATCAGTGAATGTTTGCTTGCTTCCATTTATTCAGGAGTCGGGACACAGACACAGTCCTCCACCGCCGCTGCGCCTATGTGTGAACTATGTGTAAACGGAGCGGCGGCTGCCTGCTGATGCTGAGACAGTTGCTTGCTGCAGAGAGAAGTGAGTAGGAACACCAGTGGCCGGGCGCCCTAGGCAGCAAGGCGCCCTAGGCGGCTGCCTAGTTTGCCTAGTGGTAGCACCGGCCCTGCTGCAATAAAGGTTGTTATAATCCTTGCAATGTACATAGATGAATGGAAGGGAATGTTTTTTTCTCAACAAAAGTGGAGTTACGCTTTAAATGAGAACCCACGAGACAGATAGTTAAGAGAAGTTTCCTCAATTAGACATAGATGGCAAAAAATAAAAAAACCCTGCAAGGGTATTAAAATTACCAACTGTAGTCAGAATGAAAATACATGTTGGCTTTCCTATGCACGTGTAGCACACCCCCGAAGGAGCTGCTGGTTTTAATTTGGGCCTTGCACGTTACCTCAGTATTCGTTGTCTAGGGGAAGAAAGTCTGTAGAAACTCCAATGTCCACACAAGATGTAAAACCTTAAACAGGTTTTATTTTCCTTTTGCATAAAACATACGAAGAATAGTAGAAGGGTGAAGGGAAGGGGTAGGTTGAGACACACAGTACAGATCACTGGGGAAAACTCCTCAAGTATAAAGTTAGTCACCACTCCTCCCTGAGTGGGTATTGCTCACCCGGATAGGCCCCTCTCACCTGGCCTAGCAGCCGTTATGATGCACGAACAATGATCAGGACCAGTCTCTGCCACAGACCGTTTGTGGACTAAATTGGATAATCCGGGGTCCTCTGCCACAGGACGTAACACCCGGACTTCCAGCCAAGCAGTCAAGAGCCTTTAAGCCAACCCGGCAGACTGCAAGGTGAACTTTAGCTGCAGTGCATCCTCCAATAGAATCACCAGGCCCTCCTCAAGACACCAGCCTTCCGCTCGGTCTATTCCAGGACAGGTCCTCCCCTGGTTTCCTCCATTGAGTGGCTTCCTCCCGCAGGACGGACAGCACAGGATCACCTTTAAAGTGTAGGCCCAGTCAGCATAGCTGGGCCTACTTGGTAGAGTTGCAGTCTCGGGCCATCCTGGTCCCGAGGCCAAGAACACACACACGCTCCTCCCGCCAGGAGGGCCGCGAGGGCAAAAGAGCCTGCCTCAAAATGGCGTCTGCCCCTTCAGTACCCTTCCCCAGCATGTTCAGCGGGTAGACCACGCCCACTGAACTGTTCCCGGGGGAAGGTACCCAATACACTCTGACCTGTCAGTCTTCCACATTGGCCTGGGGTGGTAACGCCACCTACAGGCAACAGTGGGAAGTCTGCCCAACACAGCCATAGCCGGAACAGAGGCTAATTTAACATAATTATATACAGAGTCTGAGCCAAACTACCAGCTCAGACACCCACTAGATTTAACATAGCGTCCAGTCATTGGGAGCAGGGCGCTACACAAGCATATAACTAAATGTTCCCTGACATCATTCCTTGAAGAAAAGGTTACCTCAACATTTTATATTCCTGATATGTGTCTGTTGCACCATGTACCATGTGTTAAAAAAGTATCCTGTTTTCTTTGCATTGCTTCTTCGCACACCACAGGGGTCACTGTGGCCGAATTGTCATGCTTTAGACTTACAGAGCTATTTCTGTAGACTCACTACTGCAACTTTGCTCTTGCCAGAGACTTGCCACACAAATTTGCTGCATTTTGAAAAAGTTTCAACTAGACCTTTTCAAGGTTAAGTGCTCAGCAAGTGTACAACTTGCCAGTGAAAATGTGCAGCAAGTTAACAAGACTTGCAATTCAACACTGCCACAAATGTGTGGCAAGTTATCCTTGCTATCTGGGGTGCTGCTCTTTCTTTGCCTCCTGTTGACAAGCTCCTCTGCAGTCTCCACCCCCAGCTCTCTAAGCCCCTTATGCAGCTGAGATAAGAGGTCATGTAATCACTTAGGCCCCCTTCACACTGGTGGAATCTGCCAGTGGATCTGCCTGCTCAGCAGGGGGTCTCTCTCTCCGCTGATCGCCACTGATGCACAGAGGACACGGACACAGCCCCGCTTTCCTCTATGGGCTGCCCGTTTCCATCCGACTATAATCGGATCCGCCAGACAGATGGGAAACTGATCCCTATTTGTCTGTTTTTAGCGCACAGGATCAGATCGGATGTCGCGCCTCTATAGAGAGCAATGGATGGTCTGATCGGGTCTTCCTGTCAGTTTTTAAGGCAGACCCGATCAGACCATCCATTGTTCTTTATTGACACCCACGGACATCCGATCAGTCCATCCGTGTGAAAGAGGTCTTATAGAAAAAAAAAAGTATTTAGAATGTTTTTATATCTATACACAAAAGTTTTGCCTTGCATTTCTATTTTAAAATGAATGGGATGTTTTACAAGGTTAAGGGGTCACATATACTTTACATTAGCTTTGGTAACCCATGTCCATCTATCAATGCAGATATTATTGTGTTGAAGGAAATATCTCAATCAGGACTCCACCTTTTTAAAATATAACTTTTTCCTGTTTGTGTTTCCATTTAAAATATGGCGGAGAGGAGCATGTCTGACTGTACTGTTAGAATCACAGACAACAGTCTTGCTTACTACAGAGAGAAAGGAAATTAGCAGTAGCTGATCTGACCAATCACCTTAGTGATATATTAAGATTCTATATTGCCTTCTGGAAAAGTCAGAGAAAGCTGCAGAAATATTGCTTTTCATACAATGGGGTTCACTTTGCAAGGAAAGTTAAACTTGGCAATGGAATTGGTCCCACAGCCTAGTGAATTTGGTGAAGTTTTACTTGTGAAAGAATATCCAGTCATGCACTAGGAAAAAAATAAAAAATTAAAAATTAAAAGCATATTTTGATTGCACATGATTGGATGATGGAAGTCGGCAGAGCTTCACCTCTTTCACAAAGCTCTGGGGCATATTCCCTTGCAAAGTGTAACTTCCCTTGCCAAGTGGACAGCCTATTTGCCTTTAGTAAATCAACCTCTATAATACCAAAGGAGTTGGCAGGAAGAAGGTAAGACCAAGGAAACTCAGCAGCCTACAGTGATGGCTGCAGGTTTGGCGCTCTCACTGAGATGAACAGAACCCAAGATCATTTTCTTAAAGCGGAGGTCCACCCTAAAAAAAAAAAAAAATAGACAAAAAGCTCCAAAAAATGTGGAAAAAATAAAATATTTTTTTTTTTTATACTTGCCAGAAATGGCTGTTGCTAGACAGATCGTCCTAATCTGCAACTTCCTATTCTGCGGTAGTCTTCAATCTTCTCCCCCTCGCGTTGTCTTCTGGGACATTTGGGTTCACTGTCTTCTGGGACCTGTGTGCATCCCAGAAGACAGCCGGCCATTCACAAAGCGCCATGCGACTCGCGAATGCGCAGTAGGAAAGGGGCAGTGAAGCCGCAAGGCTCCACTGACTGTTTCCCCTACTTCGAATGGCGGCGCCGGGACCCGATCCGATGGACGGATCGGCCTCGGGCGGCCGACATCGCAGGCACCCTGGACAGGTAAGTGTGCTTATTAAAAGTCAGCGACTACAGTGTTTGTAGCTGCTGACTTTTAAAAAAAATATTTTACAGCTGGACCTCCACTTTAATCAGCTATCATTTTCCTTGGGGTCACTTCACAACGAACTTAGGATAGACTTTGCTAGCCAAATGTAGATCTCGTTTTGATCTCATTATCAAAATAAGACTAAGGCCGGGTTCATTGCGAATTGGATGCGAAGTTCACATATCTCCGATGCGGCTCCAGTGGGAATTTGCACAGAAGCCTTGTGCATCCTTTGGTCCGTTTCAGGTCCGAATTCAGCCCAAAATTCGGGCTGAAACGGACCTGAAACGGTGAACCAGGACGCACAGAACCCCTGCTGGGAGCCGCATCGGCATTAGGTGTGAACCGAGCCTAAAGCTGACTATACACGGATTGAAATTGGGCAGGTTCAGCAGGGACTACGGATCAACTGCTCACAAACAGGCTTGCTGGAAAACGTTGGTATGATCAGCGTGGCAGCCAATAGGTCGCAGAGCTGATTAGTGTTCTGACCAAATGCAATGACACAGCAGGAAGGATTCCCACATCCACTCCAAATGTGTGGATGGGGAATCGGTTCCGTTTTTTTTGTTCAGCCCGCTGGCTGAACAAAAAAAACTGAGCCATGTTTTGCACTGGCTTGTAAAAGACTCTGATTTACACTGTCAGGCATCAATAATATTGCTTTCTTTACCAACTTTTACACATAGTTACATTTTTTTTAAATCTTCGATTCTAATACTGTGCTTGTCCACTTTTTTTATTATGTATTTTCTTCTAGGAATGTTGATGTATCAGCAGCTGCAGTAATTCAATATGTGCGTAACTTCGCAGTGAATGTGGACAGTGCACAAGTCATAAAATCTCTTGAAAAGAACTCAAGTTTAACAAGCCTAATTCATATAGCGAGCCTGAATGTGAATAGTAAGTAACTGATATAACAGAATCCTCATTAACAGAAACAAATGAACTTCTCAAAAACTGTTTGCCTAATTCAATCACCTGCTTTAAAAACATCCCACCAACCCTTTTTTATATAGGCAGAGACACGTGCTTTCCATTCCTAGACACACCACATTTTTTTCTGACCTAAAGCAAGAGGTGCTCAGATATTTATTTATTTTTAAATTTAGGGTTTTGGATAAAATCAAGTGTTAACAATATTAAAGTGGAAAAACAGAGCAATAAAATTTGTTTTCACAAAAAATATTTTTTCCAGGGTGTGGTAGCACCATGACACATCCACAGGATCTTTTAGATATTCCAACCTGGGTAAGATAGTAAAAAAAAAATGTTTTTTTTAATTAAAAAATGACACAGGAGATATTTAAGAATTTTTGTTATGCAGCTATCAGCAGATGGTTAGGAAGATTTATCAAGAAAGGAATCAAGAAAAAATATAATCTTTCCCAGTGTGTCGCAGCAGACGCACCCCAAAGCATTAAGAATTCCAATGCCCAAGCAAAGGAAGCCTAGGATAAAAAAGGGGATGCAGTAGCAGCAATGCAATGCAACGTAATATATTTTATTTATATATATATATATATATATATATATATATATACACTGTATATACTCGAGTATAAGCCAAGTTTTTCCAGCACATTTTTTTTGTGCTTAAAATGCCCCCCCCCCCCCCCCTCGGCTTATACTCGAGTCACCTTTTTGCGCCTGATCTTCCGGAATTGGGGACCCAGTACCGGCCGGACGTGGCACACATGGCACACATGTAGCCCCACTCTTCCTCTACAAGTGTGCAAACTTTTTTGTCCGGGGGACCTACGGCCGGGGAGCACCGATTTTTTCAAAGCCGAGCACCCCTTCCATAGACTCCCATGTTAAACTGTAATTTCTCTGGTGAATTTGGGGACCCAGTACCGGCCGGTGATAGGTCCCCTAGACCCGGAACTTGGCACACATGTAGCCCCATTTCTCCTCTACAAGTGTGCAAAGTTTGTTGTCTGGAGGAACTACGGCCGGGGAGCACCGATTTTTCAAAATCGGGCACCCCTTCCATAGACTCCCATGTTAAACGTCAGTCTAGTCATGGGCACAGTGAGGCATGGACACAGTGAGGCATGGGCACAGTGAGGCATGGGCACAGTGAGGCATGGACACAGTGAGGCATGGACACAGTGAGGCATGCACATGGACACAGTGAGGCATGCACATGGACACCCTAGGCTTATACTCGAGTCAATAAGTTTTCCCATTTTTTTGTGGTAAAATTAGGTGCCTCGGCTTATATTTGGGTCGGCTTATACTCGAGTATATACGGTATATACACACAATTATGGAGGGATGTAGAATTACCACCACAAAACATCAAGAAAAAATATGTATTATATTGAAGCTTTGTTTGGAGTTCTGTACCATCACAGCATAAAATAATAAAAGAATATATAAAAAAATATATATTGGTCGGAAGTAATGTAGCTGATTAAAAGGTATCATCAAGAACTTGAAAATTAGGACAAGACAGGGAGAATGTTGACATGGACTGTGTTTAGTGTCAACCAAGCCCCAATGGTGTGGACAAAAGATCTTGCCAGAGCAAACTGTAAGTTCAGCAAAAGAGATATTTGTAAAAATTAGGCACAGTTATGCACCTTGACCTCCCAATGAATGCGGGTGACAATCTCGGCTAGGTAACATTTCTTGTGTGTGCAATAAAGTTATCTGTCAGTATTCACTTCATGCATAGATTTACATTTCTATGATTTGCTAGAATCACCTGTATTGTGGAACAGCTTGAATGAGTATGTTAGACGCTATCCTACTTCACTGAACTTTTCATTCGTGTGTATAATCCTACCTCAACTATTTTGGATGCTAAAGAAATCCTAAAAGCAATTACTATATATTCCACATATACCGGATCTTCTTAGATTGAATATAATAGTAAAAACTAAAAATCTATTTTTTCTTCATTTCAGATGTACCGAGCACTTTGCAAGTATTTATATTTTATCCAAGATTCACTAATATAATATACACTTCCGATTTAAATGACAGAAACAGTCAAAGATTCAAGCAACTAGAGCAAAATGTTACAAATGCAGTAAGTGTTTAATCAAATTAGTGAATCATAGTTCTAACAACAGTTTCAATCAATAGGCACATAATCACTTTTCTTCTTTTGACCAATAGCATATTCTGTGCTCTAATACCAATTGGTTTAAAGTGTTTTTTAACTCTTTCGGTATAGGTTATAAAGGTTAAAGCGGAAGTAAACCCATCCATTTACCAGTTTCAAAAGACTGTTTCATTTCCGGCATGTGCTCTCAACCAAACTTTCAAACCATCCAATGGCTGGTGTCATAACTAGGGTTACCACCTCATCCCTTTAAACCCGAACACCTTTGAATTACTCAGGTTCTGAGGCTAATTTAATGCAGATGAGGCACCAAGTGAGTTTAATTACCACCTTAATCAGCCTCAGAACCTGTGTAATTAATATGTGTTCGGGTTTAAAGGGATGAGGTGGCAACCCTAGTCATAACTGATCACATGTGCGGCATTATGGGAGTTGTGGATTAAACTGAGACAAAGATGGCAGCTTCCTTGGCTGAAAACGATAGGGAGGTTTACTTCCACTTAAATGTAATTCAGCATTGTTCATATCATCTGCCATTTTTCTATCTGTGGTTTATTTAGTTATTGAATGAAAATGTGAATTCTAGGTTATTTCAGGATTATAATAGCAACATTCTAAATGTATTCTTTTTCTTTTTTTTTCTTCAGTTTAGCAGTATTCTTACAAATTTCAATTTGGCTCAGATAGTGGTGGCTTCATTTATGTGAGTATCAACTAAGTGCTTTAAGGGGAGTCTATAGAATACAGAGACAACTGGGTGTTGGGCTAGTGGGCTTTGCAAACAGGGAACACAAGACAGTGCCAGACTAAGTGTAGCAATACAAAACCTTTAATGAATAAAAAGACAAGTGGCAACTCATATAAATATATGTAAATACCAGCTCTTGTCATCATCAAAATTTATGGATTTGGTTGCTCTGCATCCCAAGGGTTTCCCTCATTCCAGGCCAGGAAGCAGAATCAATGTCGTAGAAATGCGTACCCCCTCCTGTGCGGTCCACCGGCATATGACGCCACTTCCGTTCCAGCACTGTGCTCCACAGAGACCCACACTTCCTGGTTCCCATTGCTTCCTGGTTTCTTCACCCTACCCTTCTACTTCCTGGTTCCGGTTTCTTCACCCTACCCAATCTGCAGCCGTGATACAGCTTCCTGACCTGGAATGACGGCTGAAAGCAGCCAATTCTGTGAATTTAAACATTCCATTTATTCTACAGCTGTTTAATTCTCCTTCTTTACCTTGTCTTCTCTTTGAGTTACTTTTGGTAAACTTTAATTGATGATATTGTAAGAATCTTACTTGCCAATTAAGAGAGGCCAGTCCTGTAAAACTGTTCACTCATATCCACATTACTATATACAGGACCCCAAACTGTACT
The DNA here is from genome assembly GCA_029206835.1 of Rana muscosa. Taxonomy (NCBI): domain Eukaryota; kingdom Metazoa; phylum Chordata; class Amphibia; order Anura; family Ranidae; genus Rana; species Rana muscosa. The sequence goes on from CM055118.1 coordinate 567,102,351, forward strand.
TTAGTACAGTGTTTCTCAGCCTTTTTCCATTCAAGGGACGCTTTAAAGTTCTGCTCAATCTTGAGGCACCTCATTCTAAAATGTAAAAAACGTATAGTTTTTACATAACGCAACATCCCCACACATAGGACCCTCAACATTGGAGGTGATTTATACTTCCAAAGCAAACATACCTTTACGCACTAGCACTGACTATTATTCCAATGTTTTTCTTCTCCCTCACCCAGCTAACGTGACCTCAGTGCTGATGAAGAGGGGCAGGGGAGGGGCAAACAAAGATGGTGTGCAGGTGCCCGATGTCCTCCTTATTAACCAATGACATTATTGGTTGTTAACCCCTTCACGCCGACGTCACACAAATATGCGGCCCCACTGCACTGAGCATTTTGCCATGGGGCCACATATTTGCGTACCTCCCTTTGTGCTGGCAGTGCACCAAGCGGCGCATTCCCAACAAGGAGACCAGGGTTTCATCATGAAACCCAGGCCCCGTACTAACGATCGGGACCCAGAACTCCCGATTATGGGTCACTTGATCGCTGTGATAGCCTCTGATTGGTGATTAGTTACTGTGAAGCCTGCCCTAGTGTTTTCCTTTTCTGTGAATGGAGGAAAGAGATGCATTGTATCTCTCTCCGTCCTTGCACAGAAAAGTGTGTAAAAAAATAAAAATAAAATAATAATAAAAAAGTAACATAAACAATACTTAGATCAAGGTTTGATCTAGGTCAGTGCCAGGGTTAGTGTTTGGGTCAAGGTCAGAGTCAGTAATTTTTTGTGGGGGACAGATTTTTATTATTTTTAATTAGTATCAGTGTCAGTTAGTGTCAGCGTGTTTTAGGTAGGATAAAAAAAAAGCAAAATGCGCACTATTGTTTCTGGGCTGTACTACGGGTACATATAACACCTAGCATACACATATGTGGTATCACTGCAATTGTCAGGCACAGGAGAGTTTATTTTGGGTTGTTCTTTGATGGTAAGTAATGGTGGTACCAAGAAATATACAGCTAAATTAAAAGAAAAAAGAAAGTTTTTTTTTTTTTACTATTTTGGGCCAGTTTTCCTTTTGATAATAAAAAAGCAAGATATATCCATTACCATTTACCACCAAATAAAAGCCCAATTTGTCTTGGAAAAAAAAAAAAAAAGGTATAATTCACCTGCATGCACAAAGTAGTTGTGATGATATATACGGTTTTACTAACACATGTCAAAGTCACAAAATTGGGCTTAGGCATTTAGATTTGTTTGACCCTTAGGCGCGAAGGGGTTAAGACAGCGGTGGCTGGAAGGTTAAAATTGTAGACAATGAAAGCCTACGGCTTTGTATAACTAAAAAGCAGGCGTGATCCACCCACTGGCTTGTATACAATTTTTGGGCAATGTTTAGGTATTTTGCCAAGGCATCCTGGTTCAAAAAGGCTGCTTTAGTTTATCCAATCTGGCATTAGCTGTACTTGTTCTGGAATGCTTACTTCCCCAATTTTCAAATCTTGTAAAGATAAGCTCATCTTATATGGACATGTCCAAATATGTCCAAATATGGTCTAATGTGGGTAGACTAGGGGAGATCAGTAGCAGTTTTATGTAAAAGTTAAGTATTTATGTGTAGTGTAATAATGGATTTCCTAGCCAAACTAACTTGTATTATGTTCTATCATATACAGGTCAGGATCAGTAATTAGCAAGGTAGAACTGACATTTCCTCAAGGTGCCACCACATCTACCGCAGTGGCTCAACAGATTGTGAATAACCAAAACATTCTGCAGAACTACAATCTGACCTTGGATCCTCAATCAGTTTGTAAGTGCCTGAATACTATGCTGTGTCACTTGATAGGTGCTACAATATGCCTAACCCCAACTGAGCAGGGATTGATGAAAACGCTTATCAGATTATTTTGCTGTCTGTTCCCCCTTTAGGGACATTTTTTACTTTAGGTATGTATGGATCTACCTGACATGGTTGACTTTGATGTATGAAAATGAAGCCAAGGCAACTGCAATAATTTTACTTGCAGTTTTAGTTCCATTCTTTCTAGTTCAATCTGTATACCGTATTTTCCGCACTATAAGGCGCACCTAATAGCCTTACATTGTCTCAAAAATCGGCCGTGCGCCTTATAACCTGGTGCGCCTTATGTGTGCACTGAGTTCCAAAATCTGTAAAAATGTTGTTGTGCGACTTTGGTAAGCGCTCCGCTTGGTTGACTGTCGGACCATTTCCTGCTGACACAGGGACATAATACGTACACTACGTACGCTGGCAGCAATAAACCAGTCAGAGAACATTACGTAATATGTACAGTACGTTAGTAAGGTATCTGCTTTAACTGTTGTCCGAGCTTTCGCGAAAGCCGGCATCATTGCTGAATAGCCACCTTGCAACAAGACTGAAAAATAATGTGAGTGTATTGTAAAATAGTAGAATAAAGTTCAACTTCCGTTACCTTTTTTTTGTAGACCGTATGTTTTAGCATGTGCCTTATAATACAATGCGTCTTATGTATGGGTTAAGTACAGAAATAGACTCCGTAATTGAGACTGCGCCTTATAGTGCGGAAAATACGGTAGTTTAATCTCAATGATTTCAAGAAAATAGTTGGCGTCTGCACACAGACACCGACTCTCTGTTGCATAAATGTGAATGAAATGGGTAAAAGATGGCTACAGCTTCATTTCTACACTTGTAAAGAACTGCTCAGGCGCACTTTCTAAATATTTTGGATTGTTTATTAAGGAAGTACAGAGAGCACTGGAGATATTCAAAATCTGATGTCCATATATAAAAAACAAAATCAGAATTCAGTTTTCGTGATCAGGCTTCTTGCAGATCATTTATTATTGCCTTATGTTACTGCACTTTGTCAATAACCCTTTTGTTTATCAATAATTCCACTGGTGTAAAGCTGGCCATACACTGAGTGAATTTCATCTGATTCCTAGTGAACTGTACAAAAATCAAACAATGAGTGGCCCTACTGGCACCACTCCACCGAAAACACTTCTATAGAAATACTGAAGAAGCCAGGCATTAAATTGATAGTCGAACAGCTCCATTCAACCAATCAGATTCAAGCACTGCCTGGGTATAGAAATGACCTTTAAAATTTGCTCTCACATCAGCGATTGACTAAATTGCTAAACAGATAATGGGGAACCTGGAAAAGATTTTCAGCAAACTGAAAAAAAGCTTAAAAAAAAGCTTGAGGTGAATGCCCTGAATTATTGTTATATTCTTTGTCCCGCAGGAAGGATTCTCTAAATTGTTCCAACCGGGGCAAAATTTGCCTTTACATAGACTCTTTTACACACATCATTACATGGTACTTTATTTACAAAAATGGTTTCCAGAAGTATACTTATTTGCATGGTTATAGTTGGTCACATTTCATTGGACCTGTTCTATAATGTTAAAAGTGTTTCATTCCGGCAGCTCAGTTACCTTAATTCAATAACCATGGAATGTGTCAAAGTCAACGAACAGGATGGCAGATGTAAATGTTAATGAAAATACAGTACCTTGTTCTATTTCAATATACAGTCACGGAGATTGATTTACTAAAAATGGAGAATGCAAAATCTGGCATAGAAACCATTTTTACTCTTTCGTCCATGGACCGACACAGCTTCTCTATTGACAAAGTGGGTATTATCCGTTAATTAGGAGTGACTAGGCAGAAAAACTTGTAAAAAGTGTTGCATCACACCTTCTACAGTACCGCCCAGGGGGCGGACCCTCTGGGTATACCCTCTCAGTCTGCACATCGCAGATCAGTTTTTTTCTGTCTAGCAAGGAGTAGGACATGGCTCCCTTCGGGCTCATTGGTCCGGGAAAAAAAAAATATATATATATTTTTTATTTTTTTGCTACATTTGTTGTTTCCTGCGATCTTCGATCAACTGCCGACTGGGTGACAGGCTGGATCCTCGATCCTTGTAGTCTCCCCAGTTTCGGCCATCGAGCGTGTGCCGACCCTAGCTACGCGCTGGGTTTTCCACGACATGCCCGTCGCTCCACGGGTGGCCGGTGAGCCTACGCTCCAGGGCCTGCATCGGACCGCTCAGCTTCGGCTGACCTTACGGCCGAGTCGCAGCAGCCTGGCCGGTGAGCTTACGCTCCAAGGCTTGCATCGGACCGCTCAGCTTCGGCTGACCTTACGGCCGAGTCGCAGCAGCCTGTCCGGTGAGCGTCATGCTCCAGGGCATACATATGATCGTCCCTTCTGGGTCCAATCACAGCATGCCTGGCCAACAGTCACCTTCCGTGCGCGGACGATGATCTGTTTGGAATGTCTTCCAGCAGAATACATGCAGGATAGGTAAGTAAAACTCCCCTGCCTCGGCTGGGTGATTTAGCTGGACATTCCTGGAGAGATCAAGTAAGTGGTTGTGGCCCCTTTCTTCCCTCTCTCCCTGCCTTTCCCTCCTCCCTGGGCTTCTAGCTAAAGGTTGCTGGGTGCTGGGGGTCACCTAGGGGGTCCCACTGGAGCGGGGCTGGCTGTAACTAACATTTAAAAGAAATGTCATTTTTGCTTACCTGTGTTTCTGTGTCTCCATGCTGTCGGCGGCCATTTTGAGGTGGTCCATGCCAAGTTTGGCCTCTTGTAACTGCCTGGCGGCCATCTTCCTGTAGTTCGGCCACACCCACTGGCCCCTATCAGGTGATCGGCGGCCATGTTTGTCCACCCTGTATGCAGATATTGCCGTTCGGCGGCCATCTTTTTTGTGGGCTATGGCTGCCTGACCTCTATCTTCTGTCGGCGGCCATTTTCTTAGAGCCCACATTATCTTCCATACAGACGGTTTTGGCAACCATTTTGCGAGAGCCTCCGGCCTCTAGGGTGCATTACACTGGCGCGAAAATTCACACAGGAAGTGCTGATAAAAGAAGCAGACTGACACAGCAGCAAGGGGACAGCATCATAGGCGCAGCATAGCAGTACCTATCCAGGGTGGTGAGTCCTCTGGGTAACCCAGCATCTCTGCAGCGCAGGAGGGTGGCCTATTGATATCTTGCCTGGAGCCCTGTGAGTGTCAGCGTGTGGTCAGCATGGCATCTGAGCCAGATGTCTTCTCCCCTGAAACGCCAGATTTAGCAGCTGGTGTCCCTGAGGTGTCTATGGACGCTATGTCGGCAATCCTAGAGGCGTTTGCTGCCAGGGTGGAAGCAGCACACGGGAATACAGGGGGTAATAAACGCCCCCGTCCCCTGCAATCTTCTGGGGATATTTCTGATGCAGAACCAGGTCCAGCTACGGCTCATGGCCCAGATTCTGATGCATCAGAGACTGCAGACCGTGACCGATCGGACAGTGAGGAGGACTCCAAGTCCAGGTCAGTACGCGAGACGGCTTTGGTATCTGACCTTATTACTGCAGTGCAGGATACGCTAAAGTTGGAAAAGACTGCAGAAGTAGCAGATACTCCAGTCCCCTTTGGGTTTCGTAAACCTGCCCGCACTGCTAAGGTGTTCCCTTGTGTGTCTTATTTTGACAAACTCTTATACAAGGAATGGGAGAACCCACTGAGGGTCTTTACAGCCCCAAAGAGGTTTGCAGTACGGTACCCCTTTGAGGAGAGTTTTCTGAAGATATGGACCTCTCCCCCTATAGTGGACCCTTCGGTGTCCAGACTTAATAGAGCCACCACTATTCCAGTAGAAGGGGCTCCTGTTTTCAAGGACCCTGTGGATAAGAAGGCTGAAGCACTCGCTCGCTACCTATACTCAGTGGTAGGCTCAGCAGTACGCCCGGCATTGGCGGGGGCCCTAGTGTCTCAGACACTTACTGAATGGGCAAAATTGCTACTCCAGGGGTTAAAGGAGCGAGATGCTCCTCCTAATGAGATAACTTTGGCCGACCAGTTGGTCCAGGGCCTTAAGTTTGTCTGCGAGTCAGACATGGATACTATTCCCCTGCTGTCAAGAGCTTCGGTTTATGCAGTAGCAATACGCCGCCTGATCTGGCTAAAGGGCTGGTCTGCGGACCAGACTTCCAAGAAAGCCCTATTGGATCTGCCTTTTAAGGGCGACAGACTTTTTGGGGCTTCTCTGGATGACATCATCAAGGATGCTACAGGAGGTAAAAGCACTTTGCTTCCCCAAACTAGCAAGGGTAGGGGACCACGCCAAGGGCAAGGGCCCTCCTTTACTGCACGTAAGCGGTTTTTTTCGCCCTCTTAAGGCGACAGGGAAAAGACCCCAGGCCGATAAAGCGCCTGCCCAAGGACAAAAGCGTCCTTGGTCCCGCAGACCCAACAAGCCTGTGGACAAATCTGCGTCCACATGAAGGTCCGCCCCCACCCAGCTCTCGGGTGGGGGGACGTCTTCGCAAATTCGCGACTCAGTGGACTGCTCTAGTCTCCGACAGGTGGGTTTGCGAAGTAATCTCCTCAGGCTACAAGATAGAATTTCTCTCTTGTCCACCAGACAGATTCATCACCTCCAATCTCCAGCTACTACCGACCCGTCGGGAGGCCCTGTATGGGGCGGTCCAGGGTCTACTGGAACGCGGGGTAGTTATTCCAGTTCCAGAACAGGAACGGGGTCAGGGTTTTTACTCAAATCTGTTCATTGTGCCAAAGAAGGAGGGGGTTCGTCCAATCTTGGATCTCAGAGCCCTCAATTGCTTTGTGAAGGTACAAAGATTTCGGATGGAGTCGGTTCGATCCGTAGTCACGGCTCTCCATCCGGGGGACTTTCTGGCCTCCTTGGACATCAAGGACGCATACCTGCATGTCCCCATATACTCCAGACACCAGAGGTTTCTGCGATTTGCTATCGGGAAGAACCACTACCAGTTTGTGGCCCTCCCGTTTGGCCTTGCCTCAGCACCCAGGACGTTCACCAAGGTGCTCGCTCCGATTCTGGCACTTCTAAGACAGCGGGGTATCGCTATCACAGGTTACTTGGACGACCTTCTGCTGAAGGGCCCTTCAAGCTCAGAATTAGAGGTAAGCGTGTCCATTACCTGTCAGACTCTTCGAGACTGTGGTTGGATACTAAACACGCAAAAGTCAGTATTGGTGCCCACTCAACGCCTAGTGTACCTGGGGTTGATTCTGGATTCCTCAGAGGCAAAGGTATTCCTCCCTGTGGAGAAGTTGCAGACCCTCCGGGCTGCAGTACGGCAGCTGACTTCCAGGAATTGGTCGTCACTCCGTTTTTGCATGCGAGTGTTGGGCCTCATGGTAGCCTCCTTCGAGGCGGTCCCATATGCTCAATACCACACTCGAGTGTTACAGAGGGAAGTTCTGTCCAGATGGAACAGATGCCCTTCATCTCTGGATTATCAAATCCGAGTGAGCCACCTAGTCAGGAGATCCCTGGTATGGTGGCTGACAGCACCGGCTCTAATGGCCGGGAAGTCATTTCTTCCGGTTTACTGGATAGTGATCACGACGGACGCCAGCCTTACAGGTTGGGGGGGAGTCTGGGGTGTCCAGTCGGCGCAAGGTCGCTGGACCCCAGAGGAAGCCTTCCTGCCGATCAATGTCCTGGAGATCCGGGCGATCAAGCTGTGCCTCTTCAAATGGTCTCAGAGACTGCAAGGGCGTCCAGTCAGGATCCAGTCAGACAACGCCACAGCAGTGGCATATGTCAATCATCAAGGAGGAACAAGAAGCTCAGCTGCAGCATCGGAGATCGCTCGCATCCTGAAGTGGGCAGAGAGGAGCGTACCGGCACTGTCGGCCGTGTACATTCCGGGTGTGGAAAACTGGCAGGCGGACTACCTGAGCCGCCAGATGCTGGACCAGGGAGAATGGTCCTTACACCCGGAGGTGTTCCAACTCCTCTGCCAAAGATGGGGCACACCAGACGTAGATCTTCTGGCTTCCCGACTCAATCGGAAGGTATTGAGGTTTGTGGCCCGGTCAAGAGACCCATGGGCAGACGCAACGGACGCGTTGGTAGCATCGTGGGGCCAGTATCGGCTAATCTATGCCTTCCCTCCCTTAAGGCTTCTTCCTCTTCTGCTCCGCAGAGTGGAGGCAGAGGGAATTCCAATGATCCTAATCGCTCCAGATTGGCCTCAGCGTCCTTGGTACGCCGATCTAGTACGTCTGGTAGCAGACGTCCCCTGGCGCCTACCACTACGGAAGGACCTGCTGTCGCAAGGTCCCATATTCCATCCTGCTTTACAGTCATTGGCTTTAACGGCATGGCTGTTGAGAACCAGGTACTGAGAGACCGGGGCCTGTCAGACTCAGTAATTTCTACTATGAGAAGTGCTCGGAAACCGTCCTCTAGGAAGGTCTATCACCGCACTTGGAGGGCCTACATCTCCATGTGTGAGGAAATGAAATGGCATCCGCGTACCTATTTGGTTTCCAGAATCCTGCTGTTTTTACAGCATGGGGTAGACCAAAGGCTTGCCCTAAGTACGATTAAGGGACAGATATCTGCCCTGGCTGTCTTTTTTCAGCGACCCCTGGCGACTCACTCTCTCGTGAGTACATTTGTGCAGGGGGTTCGACATGTGGCCCCTCCGGTCCGCCCCCCGTTACCTCCGTGGGACTTGAACCTGGTCCTCTCGGTGCTTCAGAAGGCACCGTTTGAGAATATTAGAGATATTCCCCTGTTGACACTTTCTCAGAAGGTGGTCTTTTTGGTGGCTGTTACGTCAGTTAGACGAGTCTCTGAGCTGGCAGCCTTGTCCTGCAAGGCTCCCTATTTGATTTTCCACAAGGATAAGGTGGTGCTGCGGCCGCAGCCTTCCTTTCTTCCGAAGGTCGTTTCGGCTTTTCATCTCAACGAAGACATTGTACTTCCATCCTTGTGTCCTCAGCCGTCGAATCCTAAGGAGTCGGCGTTGCATTCCTTGGACGTTGTCCGAGCTTTGAGAGTATACATATCTGCTACTTCCCTGTTCCGGAAGTCAGACTCACTGTTTGTTTCGGTGGCTGGTCCCAAGAAGGGCCAAGCAGTCTCATCGGCCACCATCTCTAGGTGGATCCGACAGATAGTAATCCAGGCTTACGCCTTAAAGGGTCAGGCGCCCCCCTTTCCTGTCACGGCGCATTCGACCAGGGCAATAGGTGCCTCTTGGGCTTTCCGACATCAAGCGTCTGTTTCCCAACTATGTAAAGCGGCGACTTGGTCGTCCGCTCACACTTTCACAAAATTCTACAAAGTTGATGTAGGTGCATCTTCGGATGCCTCTTTCGGCCGCAAGGTTTTGCAGGCGGCTGTTTAGAGTTGCAACTCCTCCGTTGGAGGAGTGCTGTTTTGTGTTTTGGGGTGAAGTTTGTTTTTATGCTGTTACCACCCCTCGTTTTTTCTCTGACACTGCTTTGGGACGTCCCACTTTGTCAATAGAGAAGCTGTGTCGGTCCATGGACGAAAGAGTAAATAGGATTTTTTACTCACCGTAAAATCCTTTTCTCTGAGTCCATGGACCGACACAGCACCCACCCCTCCTTTTAAGTTTGTACTGCTTTTTGACGAACTGATCTGCGATGTGCAGACTGAGAGGGTATACCCAGAGGGTCCGCCCCCTGGGCGGTACTGTAGAAGGTGTGATGCAACACTTTTTACAAGTTTTTCTGCCTAGTCACTCCTAATTAACGGATAATACCCACTTTGTCAATAGAGAAGCTGTGTCGGTCCATGGACTCAGAGAAAAGGATTTTACGGTGAGTAAAAAATCCTATTTTTTTTTTTGTCAAAGCTTAATTGAACAAGCTGAAATTAAGAGCTGATTTGCTACCATGCACAGGCCATCAACATCAAACTGGAACAACCATCTCTAAATGAAAGTGGGGGCCATCAACATCATCTGTCACCCATATATACTGCTGTTTTAAAATCTCTACCCCAGTGATTTGACATTTACAGCCATGTAACATGAACAATCATAATACAGTATGTTCTAGACTCATGGCACCATGCATAAAAAATGGTGAGCCGCATGCACTCCATTCATAGTTACATAGTAGGCAAGGTTGAAAAAGTCCATCAAGTCCAAACTTCGTTAGTACTCCATGCTAAAAACATGCAGCGGATTTCCAGACACTTCTTATTACATAATCCACAGATAGAAGGGATGAAGCACAGATCTCCTTGCTCCTTCTTTATTTAATTTTTCATGTCATATAGGAGGGAGTCTCCGCCTTTTTTTCAGGTTCATAAAGATCAAACAAAAAAGAAAGAAAAAAGAGCTGTACTTCATCCTTAAATAAATATATACAGGTCCTTCTCAAAAAATTAGCATATTGTGATAAAGTTCATTATTTTCTGTAATGTACTGATAAACATTAGACTTTCATATATTTTAGATTCGTTAAACACAACTTGAAGTAGTTCAAGCCTTTTCTTGTTTTAATATTGATGATTTTGGCATACAGCTCATGACAACCCAAAATTCCTATCTCAAAAAATTAGCATATCATGAAAAGGTTCTCTAAACGAGCCATTAACCTAATCATCTGAATCAACTAATTAACTCTAAACACCTGCAAAAGATTCCTGAGGCTTTTAAAAACTCCCAGCCTGGTTCATTACTCAAAACCGCAATCATGGGTAAGACTGCCGACCTGACTGCTGTCCAGAAGGCCATCATTGACACCCTCAAGCAAGAGGGTAAGACACAGAAAGAAATTTCTGAACGAATAGGCTGTTCCCAGAGTGCTGTATCAAGGCACCTCAGTGGGAAGTCTGTGGGAAGGAAAAAGGGTGGCAGAAAACGCTGCACAATGAGAAGAGGTGACCGGACCCTGAAGAAGATTGTGGAGAAGGACCGATTCCAGACCTTGGAGGACCTGCGGAAGCAGTGGACTGAGTCTGGAGTAGAAACATCCAGAGCCACTGTGAACAGGCATGTGCAGGAAATGGGCTACAGGTGCCGCATTCCCCAGGTCAAGCCACTTTTGAACCAGAAACAGCGGCAGAAGCGCCTGACCTGGGCTACAGAGAAGCAGCACTGGACTGTTGCTCAGTGGTCCAAAGTACATTCAGAAATCAAGGTGCCAGAGTCTGGAGGAAGACTGGGGAGAGGGAAATGCCAAAATGCCTGAAGTCCAGTGTCAAGTACCCACAGTCAGTGATGGTCTGGGGTGCCATGTCAGCTGCTGGTGTTGGTCCACTGTGTTTTATCAAGGGCAGGGTCAATGCAGCTAGCTATCAGGAGATTTTGGAGCACTTCATGCTTCCATCTGCTGAAAAGCTTTATGGAGATGAAGATTTCATTTTTCAGCACGACCTGGCACCTGCTCACAGTGCCAAAACCACTGGTAAATGGTTTACTGACCATGGTATTACTGTGCTCAATTGGCCTGCCAACTCTCCTGACCTGAACCCCATAGAGAATCTGTGGGATATTGGGAAGAGAAAGTTGAGAGACGCAAGACCCAACACTCTGGATGAGCTTAAGGCCGCTATCGAAGCATCCTGGGCCTCCATAACACCTCAGCAGTGCCACAGGCTGGTTGCCTCCATGCCACGCCGCATTGAAGCAGTCATTTCTGCAAAAGGATTCCCTACCAAGTATTGAGTGCATAACTGAACATAATTATTTGAAGGTTGACTTTTTTTGTATTAAAAACACTTTTCTTTTATTGGTCGGATGAAATATGCTAATTTTTTGAGATAGGATTTTTGGGTTTTCATGAGCTGTATGCCAAAATCATCAATATTAAAACAAGAAAAGGCTTGAACTACTTCAGTTGTGTGTAATGAATCTAAAATATATGAAAGTCTAATGTTTATCAGTACATTACAGAAAATAATGAACTTTATCACAATATGCTAATTTTTTGAGAAGGACCTGTATATATACCTCTATATATATATATATATATATATATATATATTTACACATATACACACACACGGTGTGTGTGTGCGTATGTATGTATGCGTATGTATGTGCGTATGTATGTGTGTGTGTATATAATAAGCTATCTGTTAGGTAAAGATGTGATCTGGAATCATTGATGATGTGGAGAAGATGGAAGTTGGTATAATAAGGGGCACTTACAATGCTGATCACCTTAAAAAATAATAAATCCTACAGTGGGCATTTTTAATGGGTACTCAATTAATCATTTTATTTTGATCTTTAAAAATGATATTTTTTTTCCTTTTAATATTTCAGATGTGCCTGGTGCAACCTTTCCCCCTACTGAGACTTCCTTTCCCGGCTATGGAGTAGCCATCATCGTTATGTGTATCTTGGCCATCTTGTGTATCCCTGCGTGTATAATCCTGGTGAGTGCCATTCTAGTTAATAAAGGAGAATAGGAACTGAGACATGCTGATGTTCTATTATATATATACAGAGCCAACCAAAAATCCATGAAGTGATATGATCTTTAATAGTAGGTGCACTATCTTCATGTTTTGCCTACGGAGAGAAGCAGGGGAGGCAAGCTGCAGACATCTTCAATGCTAGCTTTTATGTAAACCCAATCACTGAAATCTGATATAAAATGTAACATGTTAAAGCAATTTCAAACGTAATTTTCAATGTGTTTAAATTTGCAGCTTTTATTAAAATAATATATGGTAACCCTGCAGCAAAAAAAGGAAACAGTACTTTATTTAAAAAAAAATAGCAATTGTTTATTACAGAGTGCAAGCTGAATGTCCTTTAGTTGGGGTTTATATGTACTTTAATAATAAACAAAGGTTCAAATCAGTGGATTTTGTGTAATTAATTTACTCTTTCCCATTTCTAGTCTTTGAAAACAGATATGTGCCTAAAGCTCCGCCGTGCTTTCACTCTCAAGTCACCATATCAACACATTGAAGGAGTGAGCGTTATGCCTGGCGTGACAAGCTATAGGGTAAGAAAATCTTTTACCTCTTTTAAATCTAAACCTTACCTCCTCTAGAGCAATGTTTCTCAACTCGAGTCCTTAAAGCGGAGTTCCGGGCTTTTGCTGACTTTTAATAAACAGACACTTACCTGTTCCGCAGTCCAGCGATGCGCCAGAACGGATCGTTGCTCCTCTCCGCCGACGCCTCCATTGTCACTCCGAGCACCCGGCTGTGACAGCTTTCGGCTTCACGGCTGGGCACGCATGGCGTATGTGCAAGTCGCGCTGCGCTCCCGGAGTAGACAGGCGATCGCCTGGGACCTGTCACATGTCCCAGGCGATCGCCTACAGGCAGGGGCCGCCTAATGCGAGAGGAGGAGTCGCCTAGGCGGTCCCTGGGCAAAAGGAGGAAGTGGGACAGGAAGTCCCACTCCTAACGAAGCCCCCACTCCACCCCCCAAAAAAAATGACATGCCAAATGTGGCATGTAAGGGGGCGAGGAGTGGTTAAAGCGTAAATTCCACTTTTGGGTGGAACTCCGCTTTAAGTACCCCCAACAGGTCATGTTTTCAGGCTTTCCATTATTTTGCACAGGTAATTTGATCAGTTTCACTTCCTTAGTTATTACCACTGTCAGGTTAATCTGAGGGAAATACTAAAAACATGACCTGTTGGGGGTACTTGAGGACTGGAGTTGAGAAACATTGCTCTAGAGGACTCTGCTTTGGCAGTGCTGTACCGCTCTCCATTGGCTTCTCCTCTTGGTTTTCATTGTTCAAGCAATTTCCTTGTCCCACTCCCAATGTGCATTACCTTTTATATTATCTAGTAGTAGTTAGTGACATTTCATTGGACGTTTTCTTTATTAATCAAGATCTTTTGCCACTCATCCAAGTAGCTTCCCTGGGTCTAGTGAGTGTCAGGAACATAACCCAGAATTTATATCAATATGTGCAAAGTTAAATAAAAGCATATTTAGTACATCTATCCAATGCATGCACATTTCCCTACCTTTAATGTGTTTAAAAGCACTGCAAGTACAGAAAAATACTGTATATACTCGAGTATAAGCCAAGATTTTCAGCCCTTTTTTTTGGGCTGAAAGTCCCCCCCTCGGCTTATACTCGAGTCAGCGAAATTTAACATTGTAAATAGTACCTGAAAAAAGTTGAGAGGCTGCGGCGTCCATCGTTTAAATCTCGCAGTCTCTTCCTGGTCCCTTCCGTGATAGGCGATTCTCAGCAGACACTCTCCGCCTATCACGAACGTTCTCTCATCCTCAGTTTCCCAGCAGACGTCTGTGATTGGCGGAACACCGCACACAGTGTCTGCTGGGATGGGTGAGGATGAGAGAACGTTCGTGATAGGCGGAGAGTGTCTGCTGAGAATCGCCTATCACGGAAGGGACCAGGAAGAGACCGCGAGATTTAAACGATGGACGCCGCAGCCTCTCAACTTTTTTTCAGGTACTATTTACAATGTTAAATTTAAACAGTGAGGATAGGAACAGTGAGGATAGGAACAGTGAGGATAGGAACAGTGAGGATAGGAACAGTGAGGATAGGAACAGTGAGGATAGGAATAGTGAGGAACAGTGAGGATGGGAACAGTGAGGAACAGTGAGGATGGGCACAGTAAGGATGGGAACAGTGAGGCATTGTTGACCCTCGGGTTATACTCGAGTCAGTAAGTTTTCCCAGTTTTTTGTGGTAACATTAGGTACCTCGGCTTATACTCGGGTCGGCTTATACTCGAGTATATACGGTACCTGTTGCTCTAAACATTGATTTTAGGTGAACTCCTAAAATCCTGTTTGAACAGACAACACAAGGCTTTTGCTACACAGAAACCAGAGTTGTCTGCCCTAACTGCTGCACTACAGGAACTTCACCAATTCTGCATTGTCCTGTTCCAATTTATATACACACTATAAGGGGGATTTACTAAAACTGGTGCACTTAGAAACTGGTGCATCTGTGCATGGTAGCCAATCAGCTTCTAACTTCAGCTTGTTCAATTACGTTTTGGCAATAAAACCTGGAAGCTGATTGGTTTCTATGCAGAACTGCACCAGATTTTGTACTCTCCAGCTTTAGTAAATCAACCCCATTGATTCACATTCCAGGAAAACAATGTTGCTGACTTTTCTCAGAAAGACATTGTACGTAAGAAAAGAGCTTTTGATAGAAGTAGCCCTGGGAGCTTGCATTTATTAGTTGGAACTATGGTTCCAGAAGTTGCCTCTACAACTTTCTAAAAGCCTGGTGTCACGGGGAACAATAAAAGATATTTATTTGTAGCAAAACCCCTGTAGGGGCCGCTGGTTTAAGATTTGGACCTGCCGTTACCTTAGTGTTCACCACGTCCGTCTAGGGGTCTTCCTTGAAGAGTTGTTCACAAATGTCTGCACCAAACACTTAGTCTCTTTTTCTCAAGGGTTTATTTCAAGAACTTCAGACAGAGGGATGGAGGGTTGGGGAGATTCAGGTACCTTAGGTTTTGCGGATCACGGGTACTTTCCTTAATTCAGAGGACCAATACCTTCCACACTGGATGTAACATCTACCGGATAGGCCTCTCTCACTGACCTAGCAGCCGGTACAAGCTCGTTCAAAAGTCTCTGCCGCAGACTTGTTTCTTCACACGCTTGGTAAAGTTCTAAAAAATAACACACAGTGCCAGGATCTTTCAGCCAGCCGGCAGCACTGTGAGGTAGATTTGATCCGGATGCGTCCTCCAATTGAGTCCTCAATTGCTCAGTCCCTTCCCGCAGGCAAGGCGACCTAGGACCATCTTGGGATCAGTAGGCCCCAGCAACTCCTGGACCTACTCTCAGTAACGGAGCCTCGGGGGGTCAGCAGGCCCCCGAGGCATAAAACTGCAAACACATCCCTGAGGCCAGGAGGGGCGTCATCTCAGGATCGGAAGACCCAGTCAAAACGGTGTCTGCCCCTTAAGTATCCTCTCCCAGAATGCACAGCGGGGTGACCAATCCCACTGAGCTGCTTCTGGGCAAGAGGTACCAAATACATCCAGCTAGCTGCAGTTCCAACCTTGACCTGCAGTGACAACGACACCTAGAGGAAGGTGGAAAATGTGCAACTCAGCCGGACTGGAACAGAGACCCATAATTTGGTACAATTATTCTGAGTTGAACTATAACTCAACTAGCGCCTACCCAATAGGAGCAGGGCGCTACATATTATTACAGGAACAAGGTAAAAAAAAGAATTATGGGACATGTTCTAGAGAGGCAGAAAAGGGTTGGGGTTAAATATGAGGCCTGGACATACACATTAAGATAAAGGGACATTTGTTCAAGGACAGTAAGGTACACATTCTGGACAATTGGTCTACATAAAAAAAATGAAAGTGGCCATTTACATTAAACTGAAACAACCATCCCAAAACAGAAGCGTGGGCCAACTATTGGGTTTATTAAAGGCAAATAGGCTGTTCACTTTCCAAAGAAATGTTCACTTGCATGGGAACAATGCATGATGTGAAGCTCTGTTGATTTCTATCAACCAAACATATGCAAGCAAAAGTACTGTTTGATTTTCCTTGGCCAGTACTTTTTGCAATGTGAATTTTTTTACCCCATTCACTAAGCTCTGGGAAAATTTCCCATGCAAAGTGCAACTTTGTGAACAGCCTCTTTCACTTTAATAAATCAACCCCCATCTGTCATCCACAGACAATGCCATCTTAAAGTGTAGTTTTGCCTGTTTTTTTTAAAGGCAGCAGCTACAAATACTGCAGCTGCTGACTTTTAATATACAGTATGGACACTTGCCTGTCCAGGGAGCCCTCAATGTCCTCACCTGAAGCCGACCCATCCCTCGGCTCTGGGTGCCGGCGCCGACATCCTTACTAAGGGAAACAGGAAGTGAAGCCTTGCGGCTTCACAGCCTGTTTCCTATTGCGAATGCGTGAGTCACGCTGCGCGATCAGTTATGGTCTCACTGTCTTCTGGGACCTGCGTGTCTCCCAGAAGACAGCGGGGAGGAAGGACGAGGGGCTGGACATTGCGTAGTTCGCCACACAAAGTGCTTCAATCTTGTCCCGGAAGTGGAAGCAGATACCTGGATTTGACAGGTATCTGCTCCCCCCTCCCCCTGAAAGGTGCCAAATGTGGCACTGGAGAGGAGGGGATCCGATCACTGAAAGTTCAATTTCTGGGTGGGTGGAACGACGCTTTAACATCAACCTCAGCAATCTAGCAATTCACACCCTTCATAATCCAATCACTCATCTCTTGTTCCTCCAAAATTACATTTTGAATTTCCCTCCCAGTACTGGGAAGTGATGGGAAATGATGGGAAATGTATTCACTATAGACACCGACCACAATAAAAATCTGACAGACGTTCTAATCATTCCCCATCTATCCAAGACAAAATTAACTGTCATAGTATTCTAGGTTGATTTCTGTAAATCACTGCATGGCCAGAAATAGGTTGGTTCCAAATACATACAAGTAATGTTTTTTGAATAACAAATTATTGGTTCGATTTTACCTAATTTTATTTAATTTCTCCTCCAGAGCCATTCATATGAGCTACCACATTGATCACCAGTTTAAGAAAAAAAAAATGGACATTTATGAAACTTCATCTATAAATTGAAAAGTTCATACTCAGCAAGCCTGCCTTCGATAATGGATCGTACTTTACCCCACAATCTGAAATATATCTTGATATTTTTGTTATGGAAAATTGCATCCACATTTTAACAAATATTCAAGAAATGCTTCAAAGACTTTAGGCATTTGCACCTTATTCAAAGCATATCATCAGTAAGACGATCCATCTGCTTCTTTTCTAGAGATACACAGTCATTCGCTCTTATTTATTCATCTCAGTCATAACAAGAAAAAAAAAAAAAAAACATGCTACAGGTCAAGCACGCAAAAAAGCACAATGGTTTATTTTGGTGTTACTTTTTTATCTAATGCAGGTTTTGTATAATTATTATTGATATTAAGACTTTCTCAGCCTATATGATGACTACATGGAAAGGTTGGATCAGGCTAGAGTGGTAAATAACACTGTTTAAATGTTGGAATGATGTTCTTTTTATGAAATGCTGTTTTACTTTTATGCCAGATGTAACGAGACACACCCCTTCCAAAAAGTTAAACTTTTGTCTCCTCAGTCCACGGAATATTTATTCATCTCAGTCATAAAAAAACAAACATGCTATAGGTCAAGCACACAGAAAAAGCACAATGGTTTATTTTGGTGTTACTTTTCTATCTAATATAGGATTTGAATAATTATAATTTGTATTAAGACTTTCTCAGCCTGTGTGATGACTACATGGAAAGGTCGGAGTTAGAGAGTTAAATAACACTACTTTTATTATTTATTTTATATGTTAGTTTATAAAATCAGTGAATTACAAATGATTTATAGAAAAATATAAATCCAACATGTTAGCCAATGGGAGAAGTAGACTTTGTCTCTCGACGAAAGGTAAAGGAAATCATGTTGGTATAAGATTTTTCATTTAGAAGTTATAGAAAAATAACTCAAAATATCTTTTTGTTGGGTGTTGCAGTCTAGGCTCCCAAACGCACTATGTTTTATACTTATTTGTACTTCAGTATATGTAATGTTTGTTTGTCAGTTAAATGGAGGAGTACTACATTTGTAATAAAAACTTTGAAAAAAATGTAATTTATATGCAGCAGTGACCATGGCAATAAATGTATTCTATGTGCATTTAACTAATTATTGAATTTTTTTATTTTTTTGGTTGAACTAGATGGACCGTGTCTTTTTTTTAAACTGACTAATTATCTAGCTAGCAAAAAAAAAAAAAAAAAAACAGAAACAAATTACACTGTTTAACTAATTAAGGACCAAGCCTCTTTCTGAGATTTGTTGTTTACAAGTTAAAAACTTTTTTTTTTTGCTAGAAAATTACTTAGAACCCCCAAACATTATAAAAAAAAATTCGAACACCCTAGAGAATCAAATGATGGTCGTTGCAATACTTTATGTCACACCGTATTTGCGCAGCTGTCTTACAAGCGCACTTTTTTTGGAAAAAATAAATTTTTTGAATGAAAAAATAAGACAACGGTAAAGGTAGCCCAATTTTTTTTTTTATACTGTGAAAGATAATGTTACGCCGAGTAAATTGATACCCAACATGGTACGCTTCAAAATTGCGCCCGCTCGTGGAATGGCGACAACCTTTTATCCTTAAAAATCTCCATAGGCGACGTTTAAAAAAATCCTAAAGGTTGCATGTTTTGAGTAACAGAGGAGGCCTATGGCTAGAATTTTTGCTCTCGCACTACTAATTGTGGCGATACCTCACATGTGTGGTATGAACACTGTTTTCATATGTGGTTTTTTTTTTCCTTATTTATTTTACCTTTTTTATTTTTATTTTTTACACTGTTCTTTAAAAAAAAAAATGTGTTACTTTTATTCCTATTACAAGAAATGTAAACATCCCTTGTAAAAGAAAAAAAGCATGACAGGACCTCTTAAATATGAGATCTGGGGTCAAAAATACCTCAGATCTCATATTTACACTAAAATGCAATCAACAAAGTCCCCCCAAAAAATGGGGTCATTTGAATTTTTTTTTTTTTATAAAATGGCCCTTTAAGAGCTATGGGCAGAAGTGACGTTTTTGACGCCGCTTCCGCCCTGCGATGCTATGGAGACAGGTGGGGTCCATCTTCCCCTCACTTGTCTCCATTCCCAGCCAGCAGAAGGACCCAATCACCTCTGACGGCTCCGGTAAGCGGCGGAGGGCATGGGAGAGCGGCAGGTGGGGGGGCCCTCTCCCGCCGCCGATAAAAGTGATCTCACGGTGAATCCACTGCAGAGACCACTATTATCGGAAACCGGACCGCCCGCTGAAGAAGAGGATTCCGGGGTTATAGTAGCTAGCTGCTGCCATAACAAAGATATCCCTCTTCAAACAGCCGACGTATATCGGCGTGCAGCGGTCTGGAAGTGGTTAACAATGTGTGCTAAAAACAGACGTTTAAGTTTCACACATTTGAAAATATATATGGAAGCCACTTTGCTTCATCAAGGTCCTTCAGTATAGTGTGGTCTCTAACACTGGTCTAAAAGAGGCTCCGCGGCAAAGCAGCTTCTACATATATTTGCAAACCTGTGCAACAAACACCTTTGTTACACAGTGTAATACGTGTTTTTTTTTTCTGGAAACTGGAAATGTTTGTATTTATTTGTTTAACCACTAGTCCATTCAATGTAAAAGTAACCCTAGTGGCTAAAAAGCTGCTGAATTACTTTTACAAGCGGCTGAAGGGGGGTCTCCCTGATCGCACAGAGGCCCGGTAAGAATTTGACTGGTGGAATCCAATTCCTTGGACAAAGTGAGAGGAACTGATGTTGTTTTGACTGTGTAATATTTTACGCCGTGCCTTAGAAAATCTTAACACTTTAAACAATAGTAAGTAAGGAATTGTCCCTTAAATCAACCTGTAAACTAAAAAAGCAGACCTATGGACCTTTTGAGTGTGCAACTGTTCTAAGAGCAGGACAACCTGCTGACACTAAAATAGCGCCCGTTAAACTGTTCAACTGCTGTGCATGGGCATCAAAGCAGAAAAGCTGCACAATCAAAAAATACCCCTAGTCTGTCTCTCTCAGATTAGCACTCACGTGTAGGGATGAGCTTTATGTTCGGGTCGAACATGAGTTCGACTCTAACATCGGCTGTTCGCCCGTTCGCAGAATAGCGAACAATTTGGGGTGTTCGCGGCAAATTCGAAAGCCGCGGAACACCCTTTAAAAGTCTATGGGAGAAATCAAAAGTGCTCATTTTAAAGGTTAATATGCAAGTTATTGTCATAAAAAGTGTTTGTGGACCTGGGAACTGCCCCAAGGGACATGTATCAATGCAAAAAAGTTTTAAAAACTGACGTTTTTTCGGGAGCAGTGATTTTAAAAATGCTTAAAGTGAAACAATAAAAGTGAAATATTCCTTTAAATTTCGTACCTGGGGGGTGTCTAGAGTATGCATGTAAAGTAGTGCATGTTTCCCGTGTTTATAACAGTCCCTGCACAAAATTAAATTTCTAAAGGAAAAATAGGATTTTTGTACTCTTTTGTACAGCTACTAATACTGAAACACGTGGGTATGTATCCCTGCTCGCAGGAGAAGATCTAGGCAGAATGTTAGATGTTACAACATACATTCTAAAAAACCAGAGCTGAACAGCCCCGTCCAGGGGGCGGTCCCTCCGGACATAACCCTCCTACCTGCAGCTAGCAGCCTCAGTTCGTAACAAAGCAGTACAAACCTTAAAGAAGGGTGGGTGCTGTGTCAGTCCATGGATGTCAGAGAAAAGGATTTTACGGTGAGTACAAAAATCCTATTTTCTCTTATCGTTCATGGACTGACACAGCTTCTAATACTGCTTTGGGACATCCCACGTGTTTCAGTATCAGAAAGAGGGTGGGAGCAGTAGTAAAGGAAAAAAGGGATTTTTATAACAGCTTACCTGTAAAATCCTTTTCTTGGAGTACATCACGGGACACAGAGCGACTTAGTCATTACTAATGGGTTATATAGATTACCTTCAGGTGTTGGCACTGGCCAATTCCAAACCGGAAGTACCCTCCCCTATATAAGCCCCTCCCACCCGGGAGCACCTCAGTTTTGTAGCCAAGCAATAAGTGTCCCAAAAAGAGGGGTGGGAGCTCTGTGTCCCGTGATGTACTCCAAGAAAAGGATTTTACAGGTAAGCTGTTATAAAAATCCCTTTTTCTTTTTCGTACATCACGGGACACAGAGCGACTTAGTCATTACTAATGGGACGTCCCAAAGCAATGCCAAATGAGGGGAGGGATACATAAGCTGGGCGCCATCAGGCATGAGGCTCTTTTGCGGCCTGCAACACACTGCGCCCAAAGGCGACATCCTCCTGACTTCTGACGTCTACCTGGTAGAATCTAGTAAACGTGTGTACTAAGGACCATGTTGTGGCCTTACAGTACTTGAGCCAGGGAGGCTTGGTGATGCACTGCCCATGAAGTTCCAACTGCTCTTGTGGAGTGCGCCCTAACTTTGAACGGAGGCGGTCTCCTTTTCAAGCCATAGGCTTGTATTATGACCTGTCGAATCCACTTGGCTAAAGTAGATTTTTGATGCTGCCTGACCCCTTCTGGGGCCTTCCGGCAGAACAAACAAAGTATCCGTTCCGCGAATCTGAGCAGTGGCTTTTAGATAAGCTTTAACTGCTCTTACTACATCCAAAGAATGCAATAACTTTTCCTCTACTGAACTAGGTTTGGGGAAAAAGGAAGGAAGAACCACATCTTGGTTCAAATGGAACCTCGATACCACCTTAGGAAGAAGGCTGGATGAGGACGTAATACTACTCTGTCCTTATGGATAACCAGATATGGCTCCTTACAGGACAAGGCGGCTAATTCCGATACTCTTTTAGCCGAACAAATGGCTACTAAGAAAATCAATTTCCTGGTGAAAAGAACCAAGAAAATGTGCCGCAATGGTTCAAATGGTTGTTTCTGTAGAACCGACAGAACCAGGTTTAAGTCCCATGGACATATGGGAATACTAACCGGAGGGCTAATACGCATCACTCCTTGTATGAAAGCTTTGATTAACGAATGCAAAGCCAAGGGCCTTTGAAAAAAAAATATTGACAAGGCCGTCTGACCCTTGATAGTACTCAAGGCAAGCTTCCTATGTACAGCCCACTGTAGGAAGTCCAGAATCCTACCTATTACGTACTTACGTGGATGCCATTTCCCGGCCTCACCCCACGTGATGTACGCCTTCTAGATCCTATAATAGATCTGCCTGGATACCGGCTTCCTGGCATTGATCATGGTAGATACCACAGGATTAGAGAGCCCTCTCTTTTTTAGAATGTGGGCTTCTATAGCCAGGCCGTCAACCTAGGGCTGGTAAGGAAGGGTAGTATATCGGTCCTTGCGAAAGCAGGTCCGGACGATGTGGGAGGGTCCAAGGACTTCCCACTGACATTTTTACAATCTCCGCGTACCATGCCCTTCGGGGCCACGCTGGAGCCACCAGAATCACTGGTTTCTTTTCTACCCTGATTCTGCGGATTAATCGCGGTGGGAATGCATCTATCAGCTTGAACTGATCCCAAGGGAACACTAGGGCATCCGAACCGCAAGCTAGGGGATCCTTTGTGCGAGACACAAATCTGTCCACCTTTGCGTTGAATCTGGATGCTAGCAGATCTACATCCGGTGTTCCCCACCGCTGGCATATTGCCTGGAAAACCTCGGGGTGAAGAGACCATTCCCCCGGGCATAATTGCTGGCGACTTAAAAAAGTCCGCTCTCCAATTTTCCACTCCTGGGATGAAAACCGCGGATATGGCTGTGACATACCTTTCTGCCCATTCCAGGATGCATTTCGCTTCCCTCTGGGCTGCACGACTCCTGGTGCCACCCTGGAGATTGATATATGCCACTGCTGTGGCATTGTCTGATTGAATTCTGACAGGTGACCCTTGGAGTTTGGATGTCCATGCTACCTAGGGCATACCGGGCTGCTCGTATCTCTAAGAGATTGGTGGGCAGGGCCTTCTCTGCTTCTGACCACTTGCCCTGGAGAGACCATTGCTCCAGTACTGCCCCCCAGCCTATGAGGCTGGCAACTGTAGTGACCACCTTCCAAGAAACCGGACTGAAGGGTTTCCCTTCCCAGATTCTGGGGCACCAACCACCAATGGAGGCTCTTGCGAACGGAAGGGGACAGGGACATTGGTAAGTCTAAAGCCTGAACTTTTTTGTTCCAGGCTGACAGTATGGCCCTCTGCAAGTTCCTTGAATGGAATTGACCGTAGGGTACCGCTTCGAATGAAGCCACCATTTTTCCCAGCAGCCTTATACACAGGCGTATGGATGGTTTTTCTTTTTTGTACCCACTAAGTGGGTCAAATCTTTCAAAGACGACACCTTCTCTGGAGGTAAGAAAATCTTTCTCTGATTTGAATCCAGTCTTAGCCCCCAAGTATTCCAGGCTTTTGACTGGTTTTAGGGCTGACTTGTCTCGGTTGATAATGCAACCGTGAGATTCCAGATACTTGATTATCTTGTGAACGACCACTTCTAGTTTTTTTCACTGAGTGGTCTATCAGCAACAAGTCGTCTAGATATGCCATTATCGTTACACCTTGTGTTCCTAGTTTGGCCAATCGTAGGGCCAGAATTTTTGTGAACACTCGTGGTGCCGTGGCCAGACCGAAAGGTAAGGCTCTGAACTGAAAATGGCGCCCTTCTACTGCAAGGCGTAGAAATTTCTGGTGGGCCGGACAGATGGGAATATGCAAATAAGCATCCCTTATGTCGATCGAGGCTAACCATTCCTGCCCTTGTAGGGCGGTGGCCACCGATCGGATCGACTCCATCCGAAAAAAGTCCTGATATGTAGGAACTTGTTTAGCCCTTTTATATTCAATATGGGCCTCATGTCCCCATTTGGTTTGGGGACTGTGACAAGGTTCGAGTAAAACCCGAACCCGTTTTCTTTCAAGGGAACCTTCATGATTACCCTTGGGGCAATAGTTGCTCTAGTGCCAGAAGGAGGGATCCACTCTTCTGGGGATCGCTTGGCACGTTTGACCTTATAAAATGGGCAGGAGGAATGTCTTTTAACTCCAGCCTGTATCCCAGACTTACTGCGGGGATCACCCATCTCTGATGGTGTCCCGCCAGGTCTCTGTGAACAACTGAAGTCTTCCCCTCACCCGACTGAGTGGGGGCAACCCTTCATGACTTAGGGGGAGGTTTTGTACCTCTCTTGACCCAGGGTTTCTTGATACCCTGTGATTGTCCCTGATTTCTGCCCCCTGGATTTGACCGCGGAGGCCGTCGGAACTGTTTCACAGCCGATGTGCCAGGGACTGGAGAAGTAGGCCTCTTAAAAGAAGGACTTCTACCCTTGTTCTTAACCGGTAAGAGTGAACTTTTACCGGCAGAAATTTTCTGGATATATTTGTCCAGATCTTCTCCAAATAAGCGTTCTCCATGAAATGGGAAGCTAACCAGCAGTTTTTTACAGGGAGCTTCAGCAGACCAGTTTTTGAGCCACAGAAGCCTGTACTATAGACAGCGTAAAGCGGGAGGCCTGTTGGATTGTATCCTTTATGGCGTCCACCGCAAAACACAAGGCTCTAGGCAGGTCAGCTAGGGCAAGAGCCTGCTGATCTGGTAAGTCCCTTAAGACTTGTTTCAACTGATCTTTCACTGCTTGGCAGACTCCAATCGCTGCTACCGCAGGTTGTGTCACCATGCTTGCTGTAGAGAAAGCAGATTTTAGTAAAGACTCCAATTTTTTATCTATTGGGTCTTTGACATTGGAACATTATCTACTGGACATGTCAGTGATTTGTTAACAGAAGAGATGGCTGCGTCCACTGTAGGGACCCTCCATTTTTTTATGAACTTATCCTCCATGGGATAGATCACCGGAAATCTCTTGGGGGGAGCAAATATTTTATCAGGATGCTCCCAATCCTGGTAAATAAGCCCTTCTAATAAAGGGTGGATTGGGAAGGAACAGACAGCCTGGGGAGCTTTTAGCGACCCCAGCGAGGAAACCGTAGTGGATGGTGGTTCCGCCAGAGGCATTTTAAATGCTGATCGGACCATATTAGTCAGAGACTGAACCCATAATCTTTCAGCCTGAGATGCTGAGAAAGGTTCTTCCACTGTTGATTCCCATAACTGAATCAACCTCATCCTGATCCCCTTCAGGTAGGTCGATCTCTGGGACTGTTCCTCCACTAACAGGCACTCTGAAGGAGGAGACGGAGATCGGACGCGCTTTTCCTGAGACAGGGAAGCAGCGATCAATGCTGTTAATCTCTCTTCCAATCCTCCCAGAGTTGAGGATAAAACCTCCTCTGTTATATATACAGGAGCAGGTGGACTGGGGACAGCCGCAGCACCAGGCATTCCTGCGGGGTTTCTCCGGCTACTGACCTCTGAATTCTCAGGGGAGATTGGTGCAGTACAAGCATGCCCAATATCCTCAGAGCCCGATGGAGACCCCTTTGGCTTCCTGGAAGATCTATTTCCGGAGCGTCTGGACGACATATCCTTTAAGCACAAAGCTGAGGTATTCCCGTCGTCATACACCAATTTTGCTGGTAATAATCTAACACAGGTGCTGCTATATACCAGCTGGTGTCCACTAAAGTGCCTTTCTATGGGGATGCCTGCATCAACCGCCTCTGTGTGCCACTGTTTGTTGCTAGCTCTGTTTGCATCCAGCTGACACTTGTACTGTGTCTTTTAACTATGCTGGGACGCCCGCACATGCGCAGAAGCGCCGCGGCGCGCATCGAGCGTCATCCACCCGCCCCGCCCCTTTTTTTCATAGGAGGCGCGTGCACGCGCCCGCGCCCGTGCGCCATTGGCGCCCTTTTCGAAATCAAACAGGGGACTAGGAGCCAGGGCCCTTTTTGCCGGAGGGCCTGTGCGGTGGATGAGCGCAGCAACAGGGCAGAGGAAGTGGATTCCCACAGAGAAACTTACCAGCTGCCTGGATCTTTTGACTTGAGAAAACCAAAGATCCACATGACAAGAAAAATGGACTACAGCGGCCTCTAGTGGTTTAACACAGGTACCGCGGTCCCTTTTTTTTTTTTTTCTTGACTACTATTAAAATTTTACATTTTCAGTAGTTACAGGCAAACACAGATATTTAGCGGGAATACCGTTAGGTAACAGACAGAAAGACAAATTAGGCTTGGGGGTCCCCCAATAGAACCAAGTTCCTGGGGGCCCCCACTTACCTGATCCCCGCCGCAGGACTTTGTTTGGTCCACAGAAGTCCAAACTTCACCTATCACGGCAGGCATTGTAATTAAACCTTCAGGGACCGGGTTCCCAAGGATTCCACTCCCCTGGACCTGTATAGCACCCTGCACAGACAACATCTTGGTTGTGGGTATGACCAGAGCTCTGGATCCCAGGGTCCAGCCCTCCTAAGAGAAGCATTACAGGCAAAACCTTGCTCTTCTGCTGCAAGGCCCGGGTACCGACCGTTTAGCTATGAAGCTTTTTTGGTGGGATCCGGAACAGCTTACTAAGGCCCAAAAGAACCTGTACGCAAGCCCAGTGAAAACACATGTTACTCTTTGGCCAACACCTTAGACACTGGCAAAAAACTGAGGTGCTCCCGGGTGGGAGGGGCTTATATAGGGGAGGGTACTTCCGGTTTGGAATTGGCCAGTGCCAACACCTGAAGGTAATCTATATAACCCATTAGTAATGACTAAGTCGCTCTGTGTCCCGTGATGTACGAAAAAGAAAACCAAACTTCACTCCAAACAAGCAGAGCTCCTCAACGGAGGAGTTGCAAATTTAAACAGCGGCCTGCAAAATCTTGCGGCCGAAGGAAGCATCCGAAGATGCAGCCACATCAACCTTATAGAACTTAGAAAAGGTATGTGCGGACAACCAGGTCGCCGCCTTGCATACTTGTGCAACTGACGCTTGATGTCGGAAAGCCCAGGAAGCACCAATTGCCCTGGTGGAATGCGCCATAACCGGAAAGGCATAGGCCTGTATGACGTTCTGCCTGATCCACCTAAAAAACGATGGCAGACACCGCTTGGCCCTGTTTTGGACCAGAGACAGACACAAACAGTGAGTCAGACTTCCGAATTGAAAACAGTAGCAGACAGGTACACCCGTAAGGCTCGTACCCATCTAATGTGTGAAGCGCAAACTCTCAGGGATGCGATGGGTGAGGACACAAGGACGGAAGAACAATGTCCTCATTAAGGTGAAAGGCCGAGACCACCTTTTGAAAGGAAAGACGGTCTTGGGCGTAACACCGCCTTATCCTTATGGAGGATCAAGTAAGGCGACTTGCAGGACAAGGTCGCCAACTCAGACACCCGTCTAACAGAAGTAATGGCCACTAAGAAAGCCACTTCTGGGACAAGGTCAAGAGAGGAATCTCTCTGATATTTTCAAAGGGATGTTCTTGGAGAACAGAGATGCACCAAATTCAGATCCCAAGGAGGGAGAGGAGGCTTGACAGGGAGGATCACATGGTGAACCCCCTGCACAAAGGTGCTAATCAAGGAATGGCCCGCTAACGGTCATTGAAAAAGACAGCCCGGGCCGAAATCTGACCCTCGATGGTACGCAAGGCCAGCTTTTGGGTCACACCACGCTGTAAGAACAGCAAAATCCTGGGAACGGAAAAAGTCAGTGGACGCCAATCAAGCTCCTCGCACATAGTGATGTATGCCTTCCAGGTATGGAGATAGATCTTTCTGGAGGAAGATTTCCGTGCCCACAACATAGATGAGATGACCGAATCTGAGAGACCTTGGTCCCTCAGCACCTGGCTTTCAACAGCCATGCCATTAAAGCCAAGGACTGTAAAGCAGGATGAAGTATGGGACCATGAGACAGAAGGTCCACCCAAATAGGCAGTCACCAAGGAACGTCTGCGACTAGCCGATGTAGATCGGCGTACCAATGTTGCCGTTCCGGAGCAATTAGGATGGCCTCGGCCCCTACTCTGCGAAGCAGGCGAGGCAACAACAGTAGCGGAGGGTAAGCATACATCAGGTGATGGAAGAAAAAAAGCCCTAAGGCTAACGCTGCGTTATATGATAAGATGTAAAAATATGTTTGTTTAAATAAACATTACAATAATAGCTGCTAGCACTATAAGTTCAATACAAAAAACTTATAAGGTAAACAAGAAAAAAGGGAGTGGAAGTGCAGCGCTAAAAAAACACCAATTAAAAAATTAAAAATAGGTGATTAATTATGCAAAAAGTATATATGAATTATATGCAATAAATTGATGTTTGAAACCAAAACTTTAAAAAACTTTAAAAGAGGAAGAGGAAAACTAATGCAGAGTCTCCAAATGAATAAATATACAATTAGTGACAAGTGACATAAAAATGTAAGTAAAAAAGGAAAATGAGGTCCCAAGCAAAAAATAGTGGTAAAAATTCCAAAAAAAGTGTCCACAGTGAAAGTAGAAATGAATCAATCTTCCCAAGGAAACTTCAGGTGTATCACCCTTGTGATAAAAGATCTGCTTACCAGAATGTTGTGACTGTAAAACAGTCTCTCCCAGCACAGGGAATAGGTTTCCCCAAGACCTCAGAGTCTTCACAGCAGTACTGCAGATAACAGTGGTCCTCATACACTCATGTGGAAAAAAAGGATATGCCCATAGTGTAATATGCAAAACCAATGCTTTAATGAAAAAAGGGAATGCACTTACAATGTGGTAGAAAGATTACAGCGGTAACGGTGGTGGATCGAAGCGGCGTCTCAATAGATCCTGTATGTGTGTGTTCCTATGGCGTCCGCGGCACCTCCTCTCAGTAAGGAATTGCGTGATGACGTCAGCGGCCCCCTACGCACGTTTCGTCGCAAGTAGGACGTCGTCTGGGGATTGGCCGTAAAGACTGTCATCACGCATGGAGGTATATATAGACCCAACGCCATTTTGACTAATGGCAAATGTAAGGGAAAGGGTTTTGAACAGCACAGTCATTATGATAACCGGCCATGCCTGGACAAGGAACAAGCCGCAGAAAGTTAGAAGTAATAAAAGAAGGTAGTGAGCCATCTTGTGGTCAAATGAGTGTAGTGCCACGAAGTTAGACAGGAACACTATCATCAAACAGATTTGAGACGCAACTTCAAAAAATTTAAAAAGACATATCTTGTCTTTAAAAACAAATTCTTATATCTGACAATACATAATAGCAATATGAGATAAAAATTAATCAATCAAATAAACTAAAATATATTAAGAAAACAAATGAAAATAAAACAATTTTAAAAGGTTAATAAATGATGTTAAATTATATCTGTATGGGGACATAATTGAATAGTGCCTACACACAAAAAGTAAAAATATAAAAATAAAAAATAAAAAATAAAATTGAATTTATGAGTTATTAATAAAACAGTTTATGTCCCAATCTACATTAAGACCAAAAGGCTTAAAAGACTTCATTAAAAAAATCCATCTCGTTTCTAATTTAGAAATAGCCCTGACCATATTGGTGCCCCTCCAGTGTGGATGGGCAATATCAATTGCTAAGAACGTAGTACCAGTGAGTTGGCGGTTATGATATTTATCATAGTGCCTGGAGAGGTTATGTTTAGGAAAGCCTCTTTTTATATTTCCCACATGCTCACTCAGACGTATGTGTAATTCTCTCTTCGTACGACCTATATATTGCTTTGAGCATGGGCACTGAATCATGTAAACTACGTACTTAGTTGAGCAAGTTATGAATGCCTCGATATCGTAAGTGTGGTTAGTGACCGTAGAGACAAAACTTTCACATTTTCGACCATGAAAGGAATTAACTTTACAGATGTTACACCTACGGCAAGGATAATACCCTTTCATATTGTGAAAGAAAGATGCCTTTTTAGGTGGGTCTATAACGTTAGGGGCAATACTAAATCTCAGAGGAGGTGCGCCTCTATAGATTAAGACAGGTTGTTCAGGGATAAGGGGTCCTAGAATTTTATCGTTACGTAGTACATCCCAATGTTTTTTGAAAATCTTTTTAACTGAGAAGTGTTGGTTAGAATATCTCGTAATCATAGACCAACTAAATTTTTCTGATGAAGATTTATCCCTTATTTTCTTTGTTAGGACTGTATAGAAGGAGCAACAAAACCTGGGGGGTGATACTGCCGCCACGGGCCACCAACGCGTCTGCCCACGAATCTCTGGACCTGGCCACCAATCTTGACACCTTGCGAGTGAGTCGAGAGGCCAGAAGGTCCACATCCGGTGCCCCACCTCCGGTAAAGGAGGTGAAGACACCTCTGGATGTAAGGACCCTTCCCCTGGAATGCACAAGGCTGACAGGACCGTCCTGCAGCGGGATGGGTATGATAATCCCAAAGAGATCCCGCAATGTATCGGAGAAGGGAGGCCCCGGCTTACGGGGTGCCTCAATTGTTGGCCAAGAAAGGCAACCTGACAGAGCTTCCCTAGAAACTCGGTCAGTGGACCAGTAACCCAGCCTCTACAGGTGGCGCAAACCCACCCCGGGCACAGAGACCCTAGAGGCTGAAGCAGTTGCAGTGCACCTGCTGGTCGACTGATAGATGAAGCAGAGGCTTTTGCCCAGTCATTGAGCTTCAGAAACGCCAGAGACGCAGCCACTAATGGGCGTAACGCTAACCTCAGCATGGCGAACACAGTCCAAGCCATCGCTTCTGATCACCACCGAAGGGCAGGTGGAAGGTGGTACCCCTGATACCAGGGATCCTTATGACAATGCTCCATCCAGCAGCTACTCCATTGATAAGTGCTGATTGTATAAACACATAGTTTATACTGTGTATTGCGTCAAAACGTGCAATTAGAGCGTGGGAGGAAACCCACTCAGCCACAAGGAGCATAGTACAACCACATACGGCGTATGTAGTTTAGTATGTGTGGATAAACATATTAAACAGGTTTATACTGTGCCAGCGACGAAGGTGCGCACATCATTGGGGTGTGGGCGAAAACCAGCCACGCAGACTGCGTACACAACCGTGTAGGCATGTTAGCATGCGCATAAACAAATTGCACATGTTTATGCTGTGCATAGCGCTGAAAATGCGCACACCATTGGAGCGCGGGGGAATAACCGGTGCACCCGGATGAAACCCACGCAGACTGCATACGCATACCGTGTAGGTACTATAGTATGTATGATAAACATTTTGAACATGTCTATGTGTGCATAGCGCCTAAGGCGCGCACACCGTTGGCGCGTGGGAGGAAACCGGAGTACCCGGAGGAACCCCACGCAGACCCAGAGAATACAATACATACATCTATTGTGAATGTATTTAGTGTTGTGTATAAACATAATGTGTATGTTTATACTGTGTATGGCACCAAAGGCGCGCATGTCATGTAGCGTGGGCGGAAACCGGAGGACACGGAGGAAACCCACGCAGACTGCACACACATACCGTGTAGGTATGTTAGCATGTGAATAATCAAATCACACAAGTTTAGGCTGTGCATAGCGCCGAAAGCGCCCATTCCATTGGAGTGTGGGAGGGAACCGGAGTACCCGGAGGAAACCCACACAGACTGCATACACATACCGCGTAGATATTATAGTATGCCTGATAAACATATGGAACATGTTTAAACTGTGCAGAGAGCCAAAGGCGCACATACTGTCAGAGCGTGGGAGGAAACCGGAACATCCGGAAGAAACCCACGCAGACAGCACACAGATACCGTGTAGGAATGATAGCATGTGAATAAACATATTGCACCACCATGCTGCACCGACCCGGGGGGGGTCACTGTGTACCACTGTATCATCCATGCTGCTCTCAATGCAGCGTGTGAGGAAACAGTGAGGAAGCTGTGTAAAAGAAAAGCTTGAAAAGCACCAAAGGAGACAGCGTCCGCCTGAGGTACCTCAGCCACAGCATCCAGCTTGAGAATGTCCCTCACAGCATCAATGAGTTCACTTACAAGCACCCTGTCATTTACTGACTCAGAACTGGAGTCTTCCTCACAAGGAATGTCCTGTTCAAAAACATTAAAATATTCAGAGCTAGGGTCCTGAGCAGCAGCAGCTAGGCCCATATCTGAATCAGAGCACTCCCCATGTGGAGATTGTGTGGGGAGAGGGCGCTTTATAGCTCCCTTACGCTCGCACAACGCTTCCATCCTGACAAGAAATTTTCCAGGACTGCCGACAACTGGTCCATAGGGACCGCAGGTGCCTTAGCACTGCCTGTTGCCTCTGACAAGAGTGGGGAAGCGGGTGAACCAGACTCCATACTCGCCGCCCTCTGAGCACTTCATGCACAAAAGTGAATAAAAGTCCACCCACTGGCTGCACTGACTGAGGAGGGGATACCCAGAGGACTCACCAACCCTTTAGAGGACCGCACTGCCAGGGCGAGTGAACCGTGAGGAGAGTATGAGGAGATTTGCGCCGCAGCAGCAGTGATAGAGGCCAAACGAAAGTGAAAGCGCACGTGGCTTCAAGAAAAATGGCCGCCGGCCGCATGTAACTGTGCCATCGATCAGCGGCAAGATGGCCGCCGAGAGCGCAGTAAAAATACAGACAAGGCGCCTTATGGCATCCAGGCCCAAACACACCAAGTTCCCCCAGCACCATGCAGACAGTCATGAGCGCCCCCCCCGCCAGGCCAGAGTGACCCCCAGGCACCCCCACACAGCACAATGCCAGATTAGGATGCAGAGAGCAGCATAACAGGGGGGAGAGAGGGAAAATCCCCCATAGAGAGAAACACAGCCAGCATGTACTCACCTGAGTCAGGAGAGACTACTTACCCATCCCAGAGGGACCCACTGGTGTGTTTCAGACAGACCTATCACAGAGTAGTACTGAGTAGCTGTTGGCCTGGTCCACCGCAAAAGTTACAGCAGGCACTGTTCAATCTTGTGAGGACCGCGGAGCATAAAAGCCCACCGGCCACCCCTGGAGTCATGGGGCATGTCGTGAACTGAGTCTCACGCACACAAGGCGAGGATCAGCACGCTCGATGGTCGGACAGGGAAGACTACGAGGATACCTTGTACCCAACCTGTTGCCCAGCCGACAGTTGATTGAAGATCTCAAAAATAAAACAATAAAATTCTCAAAGGAATAAAAAAGGTTCCAGGAGACTGGCTCCTGAGAGAGCCACGTCTTCTCCTTCTGCTAGGCAGAAAAAAACTGAGGCTGCTAGCTGCAGGTAGGAGGGTTATGTCCGGAGGGACCGCCCCCTGGGAGGGGCTGTTCAGCTCTGTTTTTTTAGAATGTATGTTGTAACATCTAACATTCTGCCTAGATCTTCTCCTGCGAGCAGGGACATATACCCACGTGTTTCAGTATTAGAAGCTGTGTCAGTCCATGGACGATAAGAGAAAAAAGTCATTTAAAACTACTCGCGGCTATAATGAATTGTCGGGTCCCGGCAATACAGATAAAAGTCAAAGAAAAAAACGGCATGGGTTCCCCCCCAGTCCATTACCAGGCCCTTTGGGTCTGGTATGAGTATTAAGGGGAACCCCGAACTAAAATTTAAAAAAAAATGCGTGGGGGTCCCCCCAAATTCCATATCTGGCCCTTCAGGTCTGGTTTGGATATTAAGGGGAACCCTGCGCCAATTATTTTTTTTAAAAAGGAGTAGGGGTCCCCCTCAAAATCCATACCCGACCCTTCATCTCTGACAATTTGAAATTTTGGAAATTTCGGAAATTTCCGAATTTTCACATTTCCGATTTTTCACATTTCCGAATTTTCACATTTGAAAATTCAAAATTTCAGAAATTTGAAAACTCTAAGTTTCGGAAATTTGAAAATTCAAAATTTCGGAAATTTGAAATTTCGGGAATTTGGAAATTAGGAATATCGAAATTTCGGAAATTGGATAATTCAAAAATTTGAAGTTAGGAAATTCGAATTTCGGAATATCGAAATTTCGTAAATAAAAAGTAAAATCTGAAAATTCTAAAGAATGAAATTCCAAAAACCCGATATTCTGAAATAATAACGTAACTATTACTAACTATTAAATTATAGGTAATGGAATTTTCTTTCAAATACAAATTTTTCCGAAGTTACGAATTATCCAAAATAACGAATGCCGCATCTAATTGGATGGAACGTAACAATCTAATAATAATAAAAACTTTTTATTATTATTTATTATTAATTTGTTCCATTCCATTTGTTTAAATGCGGCATTCGTTATTTCGGATAATTCGTAACTTCAGGAAATTCCAATACCTATAATGTAATAGTTATTATTTAGAATTTTACAGATTTTCTCTCTTTTTTTTCACATTTTCGAGTTTTCGGATTTTCAAAAGAATTTCGAATTTCAAAAATTCAAAAATTGGAAATTCGAAAATTTTAAAATTACAAAATTCGGAAATTCAAAATTCGGAAAATACAAAATTTGGAAAATCGGAAATTACAAAATTCGAAAATCTGAAGATTTGCATTTTCGAATTTCCGATTTTCCAAATTTTCAAAAAAAGCAAAAAAACTGATGTGTACGCGACAGGAAAAAGTACTCACAGAATAGCAGAAATAACAGGAAAACAACAACTGTTCCCACAGGTCAGATAACAATGGGAGGGAACTTCCTACATTCCATTACAAAACTGACTGTGAAACTCAAAAAATATATGTAGCGGGGTGTTGCTTTAAATAGCCTCAGAGACTACCTTACCCAGTATGCAATGGGATACCCACAGTTCCTTTGGGCCCCGCGCAAGTTCTGCCGGGGTTGGACTATATATGGAGGGGCGGAGCAGGACAGGGGTCTCTTTGGACATCGCCCGCCTAGCAAGTGGAACTCTGTGCTGTGTCTGCTGCTCCGGACTAGGCCCGAGAGCCGGGCCCTGTGGATCCAAAGAGCCTTCTACCCTTCACGGAAGAATCCCTGAGACGTCTCGAGTATCTACCTTCCAAGGCTTGTCGGGAGGATCAGAGACCCCGGGTATCGTGAGACTGTGTGTGGGACGCACAGTGGTGGAAGTCGGCCGCACGGACTGGTTCGGTTGGGTGAGAGAGCACTTGCTCGAAGATTTCTTAAGTTACTCTTTTGGCCCAGTGTCTTTTGCTTAGGGCCCATCGTTATCAAGTTGAGCTGCTCACTAGGGATGAGCTTCGTGTTCGAGTCGAACATACGTTCGACTCGAACATCGGCTGTTCGATCGTTCGACGAAGATCGAACGATTTGGGCCGTTCGCGCCAAATTCGAGTGACGCGAACGGCCCACAATGCACTACGCCATCGCAGTGTCATCCAGGCGCTGTGATTGGCCAAGCATGCACTGTGACCCCGCATGCTTGGCCAATCACAGCGCCGGCAGCGAGGAGAGCAATGATTGGCCACAGGCAGGATGCCTGTGGCCAATTATTGCTGAGGGTGTTTAGTACACGCCCCACACTATAAAAGGCCGCCAGCACGGCGGCCTAGTGTAGTGTGTTCCGGAGCAGGGATAGAGCAGCATAGGCAGGGACAGTGACTGTTATTTCTTTCTTGCTTAACCTGGATTCCTTTAGTTTAGGGAAAGAGAAGGATAGGTAGGGAGAGTGTCAGTGTGTTTTGTGCTTGTGCTATAGTGTGCTTTAAAAAAACATTTATTCTAGGGACAGAAAACTGTAGGTAGGGACAGTGTCAGTTTCTTTCACTCTGCAAGTCCTTGTTTCCAGGGACCTGGAAGGACAGTGAGTGAATTGTCCTTGTGCTATATTGTGCTTAAAAAAACATTTATTCTAGGGACAGAAAACTGTAGGTAGGGAGAGTGTCAGTTTCTTTCACTCTGCAAGTCCTTGTTTCCAGGGACCTGGAAGGACAGTGAGTGAATTGTCCTTGTGCTATATTGTGCTTAAAAAAACATTTATTCTAGGGACAGAAAACTGTAGGTAGGGAGAGTGTCAGTTTATTTCACTCTGCAAGTCCTTGTTTCCAGGGACCTGGAAGGACAGTGACTGAATTGTCCTTGTGCTATATTGTGATTAAAAAAAACATTTATTCTAGGGACAGAAAACTGTAGGTAGGGAGAGTGTCAGTTTATTTCACTCTGCAAGTCCTTGTTTCCAGGGACCTGGAAGGACAGTGACTGAATTGTCCTTGTGCTATATTGTGATTAAAAAAAACATTTATTCTAGGGACAGAAAACTGTAGGTAGGGAGAGTGTCAGTTTATTTCACTCTGCAAGTCCTTGTTTCCAGGGACCTGGAAGGACAGTGAGTGAATTGTCCTTGTGTTATATTGTGATTAAAAAAAACATTTTTTCTAGGGACAGAAAACTGTAGGTAGGGAGAGTGTTTTATTTCTTTCACTCTGCAAGTCCTTGTTTCCAGGGACCTGTAAGGACAGTGAGTGAATTGTCCTTGTGCTATATTGTGCTTAAAAAAAACATTTATTCTAGGGACAGAAAACTGTAGGTAGGGAGAGTGTCAGTTTATTTCACTCTGCAAGTCCTTGTTTCCAGGGACCTGGAAGGACAGTGAGTGAATTGTCCTTGTGTTATATTGTGATTAAAAAAAACATTTTTTCTAGGGACAGAAAACTGTAGGTAGGGAGAGTGTTTTTTTTCTTTCACTCTGCAAGTCCTTGTTTCCAGGGACCTGTAAGGACAGTGAGTGAATTGTCCTTGTGCTATATTGTGCTTAAAAAAAACATTTATTCTAGGGACAGAAAACTGTAGGTAGGGAGAGTGTCAGTTTATTTCACTCTGCAAGTCCTTGTTTCCAGGGACCTGGAAGGACAGTGACTGAATTGTCCTTGTGCTATATTGTGATTAAAAAAAACATTTATTCTAGGGACAGAAAACTGTAGGTAGGGAGAGTGTCAGTTTATTTCACTCTGCAAGTCCTTGTTTCCAGGGACCTGGAAGGACAGTGACTGAATTGTCCTTGTGCTATATTGTGATTAAAAAAAACATTTATTCTAGGGACAGAAAACTGTAGGTAGGGAGAGTGTCAGTTTATTTCACTCTGCAAGTCCTTGTTTCCAGGGACCTGGAAGGACAGTGACTGAATTGTCCTTGTGCTATATTGTGATTAAAAAAAACATTTATTCTAGGGACAGAAAACTGTAGGTAGGGAGAGTGTCAGTTTATTTCACTCTGCAAGTCCTTGTTTCCAGGGACCTGGAAGGACAGTGACTGAATTGTCCTTGTGCTATATTGTGATTAAAAAAAACATTTATTCTAGGGACAGAAAACTGTAGGTAGGGAGAGTGTCAGTTTATTTCACTCTGCAAGTCCTTGTTTCCAGGGACCTGGAAGGACAGTGACTGAATTGTCCTTGTGCTATATTGTGATTAAAAAAAACATTTATTCTAGGGACAGAAAACTGTAGGTAGGGAGAGTGTCAGTTTATTTCACTCTGCAAGTCCTTGTTTCCAGGGACCTGGAAGGACAGTGACTGAATTGTCCTTGTGCTATATTGTGATTAAAAAAAACATTTATTCTAGGGACAGAAAACTGTAGGTAGGGAGAGTGTCAGTTTATTTCACTCTGCAAGTCCTTGTTTCCAGGGACCTGGAAGGACAGTGACTGAATTGTCCTTGTGCTATATTGTGATTAAAAAAAACATTTATTCTAGGGACAGAAAACTGTAGGTAGGGAGAGTGTCAGTTTATTTCACTCTGCAAGTCCTTGTTTCCAGGGACCTGGAAGGACAGTGAGTGAATTGTCCTTGTGTTATATTGTGATTAAAAAAAACATTTTTTCTAGGGACAGAAAACTGTAGGTAGGGAGAGTGTTTTATTTCTTTCACTCTGCAAGTCCTTGTTTCCAGGGACCTGTAAGGACAGTGAGTGAATTGTCCTTGTGCTATATTGTGCTTAAAAAAAACATTTATTCTAGGGACAGAAAACTGTAGGTAGGGAGAGTGTCAGTTTATTTCACTCTGCAAGTCCTTGTTTCCAGGGACCTGGAAGGACAGTGAGTGAATTGTCCTTGTGTTATATTGTGATTAAAAAAAACATTTTTTCTAGGGACAGAAAACTGTAGGTAGGGAGAGTGTTTTTTTTCTTTCACTCTGCAAGTCCTTGTTTCCAGGGACCTGTAAGGACAGTGAGTGAATTGTCCTTGTGCTATATTGTGCTTAAAAAAAACATTTATTCTAGGGACAGAAAACTGTAGGTAGGGAGAGTGTCAGTTTATTTCACTCTGCAAGTCCTTGTTTCCAGGGACCTGGAAGGACAGTGACTGAATTGTCCTTGTGCTATATTGTGATTAAAAAAAACATTTATTCTAGGGACAGAAAACTGTAGGTAGGGAGAGTGTCAGTTTATTTCACTCTGCAAGTCCTTGTTTCCAGGGACCTGGAAGGACAGTGACTGAATTGTCCTTGTGCTATATTGTGATTAAAAAAAACATTTATTCTAGGGACAGAAAACTGTAGGTAGGGAGAGTGTCAGTTTATTTCACTCTGCAAGTCCTTGTTTCCAGGGACCTGGAAGGACAGTGACTGAATTGTCCTTGTGCTATATTGTGATTAAAAAAAACATTTATTCTAGGGACAGAAAACTGTAGGTAGGGAGAGTGTCAGTTTATTTCACTCTGCAAGTCCTTGTTTCCAGGGACCTGGAAGGACAGTGACTGAATTGTCCTTGTGCTATATTGTGATTAAAAAAAACATTTATTCTAGGGACAGAAAACTGTAGGTAGGGAGAGTGTCAGTTTATTTCACTCTGCAAGTCCTTGTTTCCAGGGACCTGGAAGGACAGTGACTGAATTGTCCTTGTGCTATATTGTGATTAAAAAAAACATTTATTCTAGGGACAGAAAACTGTAGGTAGGGAGAGTGTCAGTTTATTTCACTCTGCAAGTCCTTGTTTCCAGGGACCTGGAAGGACAGTGACTGAATTGTCCTTGTGCTATATTGTGATTAAAAAAAACATTTATTCTAGGGACAGAAAACTGTAGGTAGGGAGAGTGTCAGTTTATTTCACTCTGCAAGTCCTTGTTTCCAGGGACCTGGAAGGACAGTGACTGAATTGTCCTTGTGCTATATTGTGATTAAAAAAAACATTTATTCTAGGGACAGAAAACTGTAGGTAGGGAGAGTGTCAGTTTATTTCACTCTGCAAGTCCTTGTTTCCAGGGACCTGGAAGGACAGTGAGTGAATTGTCCTTGTGTTATATTGTGATTAAAAAAAACATTTTTTCTAGGGACAGAAAACTGTAGGTAGGGAGAGTGTTTTTTTTCTTTCACTCTGCAAGTCCTTGTTTCCAGGGACCTGTAAGGACAGTGAGTGAATTGTCCTTGTGCTATATTGTGCTTAAAAAAAACATTTATTCTAGGGACAGAAAACTGTAGGTAGGGAGAGTGTCAGTTTATTTCACTCTGCAAGTCCTTGTTTCCAGGGACCTGGAAGGACAGTGAGTGAATTGTCCTTGTGTTATATTGTGATTAAAAAAAACATTTTTTCTAGGGACAGAAAACTGTAGGTAGGGAGAGTGTTTTTTTTCTTTCACTCTGCAAGTCCTTGTTTCCAGGGACCTGTAAGGACAGTGAGTGAATTGTCCTTGTGCTATATTGTGCTTAAAAAAAACATTTATTCTAGGGACAGAAAACTGTAGGTAGGGAGAGTGTCAGTTTATTTCACTCTGCAAGTCCTTGTTTCCAGGGACCTGGAAGGACAGTGACTGAATTGTCCTTGTGCTATATTGTGATTAAAAAAAACATTTATTCTAGGGACAGAAAACTGTAGGTAGGGAGAGTGTCAGTTTATTTCACTCTGCAAGTCCTTGTTTCCAGGGACCTGGAAGGACAGTGACTGAATTGTCCTTGTGCTATATTGTGATTAAAAAAAACATTTATTCTAGGGACAGAAAACTGTAGGTAGGGAGAGTGTCAGTTTATTTCACTCTGCAAGTCCTTGTTTCCAGGGACCTGGAAGGACAGTGACTGAATTGTCCTTGTGCTATATTGTGATTAAAAAAAACATTTATTCTAGGGACAGAAAACTGTAGGTAGGGAGAGTGTCAGTTTATTTCACTCTGCAAGTCCTTGTTTCCAGGGACCTGGAAGGACAGTGACTGAATTGTCCTTGTGCTATATTGTGATTAAAAAAAACATTTATTCTAGGGACAGAAAACTGTAGGTAGGGAGAGTGTCAGTTTATTTCACTCTGCAAGTCCTTGTTTCCAGGGACCTGGAAGGACAGTGACTGAATTGTCCTTGTGCTATATTGTGATTAAAAAAAACATTTATTCTAGGGACAGAAAACTGTAGGTAGGGAGAGTGTCAGTTTATTTCACTCTGCAAGTCCTTGTTTCCAGGGACCTGGAAGGACAGTGACTGAATTGTCCTTGTGCTATATTGTGATTAAAAAAAACATTTATTCTAGGGACAGAAAACTGTAGGTAGGGAGAGTGTCAGTTTATTTCACTCTGCAAGTCCTTGTTTCCAGGGACCTGGAAGGACAGTGACTGAATTGTCCTTGTGCTATATTGTGATTAAAAAAAACATTTATTCTAGGGACAGAAAACTGTAGGTAGGGAGAGTGTCAGTTTATTTCACTCTGCAAGTCCTTGTTTCCAGGGACCTGGAAGGACAGTGACTGAATTGTCCTTGTGCTATATTGTGATTAAAAAAAACATTTATTCTAGGGACAGAAAACTGTAGGTAGGGAGAGTGTCAGTTTATTTCACTCTGCAAGTCCTTGTTTCCAGGGACCTGGAAGGACAGTGACTGAATTGTCCTTGTGCTATATTGTGA
Organism: Rana muscosa; assembly: GCA_029206835.1. Taxonomy (NCBI): domain Eukaryota; kingdom Metazoa; phylum Chordata; class Amphibia; order Anura; family Ranidae; genus Rana; species Rana muscosa. The sequence goes on from CM055118.1 coordinate 567,143,358, forward strand.
TTAAAAAAAACATTTATTCTAGGGACAGAAAACTGTAGGTAGGGAGAGTGTCAGTTTATTTCACTCTGCAAGTCCTTGTTTCCAGGGACCTGGAAGGACAGTGAGTGAATTGTCCTTGTGTTATATTGTGATTAAAAAAAACATTTTTTCTAGGGACAGAAAACTGTAGGTAGGGAGAGTGTTTTTTTTCTTTCACTCTGCAAGTCCTTGTTTCCAGGGACCTGTAAGGACAGTGAGTGAATTGTCCTTGTGCTATATTGTGCTTAAAAAAAACATTTATTCTAGGGACAGAAAACTGTAGGTAGGGAGAGTGTCAGTTTATTTCACTCTGCAAGTCCTTGTTTCCAGGGACCTGGAAGGACAGTGAGTGAATTGTCCTTGTGTTATATTGTGATTAAAAAAAACTTTTTTTCTAGGGACAGAAAACTGTAGGTAGGGAGAGTGTTTTTTTTCTTTCACTCTGCAAGTCCTTGTTTCCAGGGACCTGTAAGGACAGTGAGTGAATTGTCCTTGTGCTATATTGTGCTTAAAAAAAACATTTATTCTAGGGACAGAAAACTGTAGGTAGGGAGAGTGTCAGTTTATTTCACTCTGCAAGTCCTTGTTTCAAGGGACAGAGAAGGACACCTGAAGGTAGCCCTTATTGCTTTTTTCCCATCTCCCTGCAGGCCATCTATTAGAATGTCTGGAAGGCAAACAAGGAGAGGCAGACAGTCAGGAGGCAATAAAAGAGGGCAAGCAGGCTCTGTGTCTGGGGGCAACAGTGCTGGTCGTGGACGCGGTGCATTGTCATCAGCACATGGCCATGGGACACGCTTGTCCTTCTTTTCGGCAGCTGGACATGTTGAGCCACATCATGCCGAAGACTTGGTAGAGTGGATGACCAAGCCCTCCTCCTCCTCCTCATCCTCTCTCACCCAGGCTCAGGGTACTGGAAAAGCAGCTGCCAAAGCGTCGTCTTCCCTGGTATCAATGTCAGACAAATCATCAGTCACTCCTTCCCTAGACCCACCATGTCCTCCTCCTGAGGAGTCCCCCGAACTGTTTCAGCACAGTGTTGGGTACATGCTCCAGGAGGATGCCCAGCGTTTCGAAGGGTCTGATGATGAAACCCAGCTAGAGGAAGGCAGTAGCGTGAGAGCAGACAGAGGGGATGCTCAAGAAGGACACCAATCTGGCAGTCATGTTCCAGCAGCTGCAGCATACTGCCAGATTGGCTCCAGTGATGAGGAGGGAGGGGATGATGAGGTCACTGACTCCACGTGGGTGCCTAATAGGAGAGAGGAGGAGGAGGAGGATGAGGAGGAGGCACATCTCCAACGAGGCAGGATGCCCTTTGGTGGCCAGCGTAAGGGCAGTACACCGACGGAATCACACCGCAGAGCTCCGCCTGTGCAGGGCGCTGCCTCTGCCCGTCATTCAAAAAGTTCTTTGGTGTGGGCCTTTTTTGAGGCTAGTGCATCAGATCGCACAGCTGCTGTTTGCAACATATGTCTCAAGCGTATATCGCGTGGCCAAAACATCAGCCGCTTGGGTACCACATGCCTGACCAGACATATGTTGACCTGCCATGCAGCTCGTTGGCAAGCCTACCTCAAAGACCCACACCAAAGAACAAAGCGGACCTCTCCTTGCACCGCATCAGCTGGGATCTCCAACCCCACTATAACTTCAGTCCTCTCTGAAACATGCACTGAGAGGAATGAAGGTGTAGAATTAGGTGTGTCACAGCCAAGTACTTGCGCCCACTCTGCTAGCAGTACACCGACGTCCGATTCTAGCAGGCAAATTTCCCTGCCCCAGCTGCTGGACCGTCGAAAGAAGTTCACTCCCAGCCATCCACATGCCCAGCGGTTGAATGCTAGCTTGGCTAAATTGCTAGCGCTTCAACTGCTGCCTTTTCAGTTGGTAGACTCGGCCCCCTTCCGTGAGTTTGTGCAATGTGCAGTTCCTCAGTGGCAGGTTCCCAAACGCCACTTTTTCTCACGGAAGGCTATTCCGGCTCTCTACCGGCATGTGGAAGGCAATGTCTTGGCCTCGCTGGACAGGGCGGTCAGCGGTAAGGTGCATATTACCGCTGACTCATGGTCCAGCAGGCATGGACAGGGACGTTACCTTTCTTTCACGGCCCATTGGGTCACTCTTTTGGCAGCTGGGAAGGATTCAGGACAAGGTGCAGTAGTGTTGGAGGTTGTCCCACCGCCACGCCTCCAAAATGCTACTACTGGTTGTGACACACCTCTCTCCTCCACCCCCTCCTCTTCTTCTTCCTCCATGGCCTCTTCCTGTGGTTTGTCCTATGAACCAGCGGTGCTCCGTAGCCGTTCACGGGGCTACGCAAGTACGCAGGCAAAAAGATGCCATGCCGTGCTTGCGCTGGTGTGTTTGGGGGACAGAAGCCACACTGGGGCAGAGGTCCTGTCTGCTCTGCAGGGCCAGGCCGAGAGGTGGTTGACGCCACGCCAGCTTAAGCCAGGAATGGTGGTTTGCGACAATGGCACCAACCTCCTCTCCGCCCTCCGACAGGGACAACTGACCCATGTGCCCTGTGTGGCTCACGTCCTTAACCTGGTGGTGCAGCGCTTCTTGGGCAGGTACCCGGGCTTACAGGATGTCCTGAGGCAGGCCAGGAAAGTCTGTGTGCATTTCCGCAGATCTTATAATGCCAGTGCTCGCCTGGCTGAGCTGCAAAAGGAGTTGAACCTGCCCAAGAACCGCCTTATATGTGACATGCCCACCAGGTGGAACTCAACGTTGGCCATGCTGCAGCGGCTGCACACGCAGCAGAGGGCCATCAATGAGTACCTGTGCGACTACGGCACCAGGACAGGGTCAGGGGAGCTTGGTTTTTTTTCTCCACGCCAGTGGGGCATGATCAGGGATGCATGCACTGTCCTGGCACCATTTGAGGAGGCCACGAGGATGGTGAGCAGTGACAGTGCATGCATCAGTGACACTGTACCTCTTGTCCACCTGTTGGAGCACACGCTGCGTGGAATAATGGACAGGGCACTTGAGGCAGAACAGAGGCAGGAAGAGGAGGACTTCCTTGCCTCTCAAGGCCCCCTTTACCCAGACAGTGTTCCTTCTGTCCCACCCATCGCACAGGAAGAGGAGGAGGAGGAGGAGGAGGAGGAGGAGGATTGTGTCAGCATGGAGGTGGAGGCTGGCACTCAGCATCATCAGCAGCAGACTTTTAGGGATGATTTACAGTCCCAAGAAACCAGTGGACTTGTACGTGGCTGGGAGGAGGTGGCTGCGGATCATGTCGTCCTTAGTGACCCAGAGGACTCCGGAGCGAATGCCTCAGCAAACCTACGCTGCATGGCCTCCCTGATCCTGCAAAGTCTGCGGAAGGATCCTCGTATTCTTCGGATCAAGGAGAGGGACCATTACTGGCTGGCCACTCTCCTTGATCCACGGTACAAGGGTAAGGTTGCGGACCTTATGTTACCGTCGCAGAGGGAGCAGAGGATGAGACAACTCCGGGAGGCCTTGCAGAAAGGTCTGTGCAACGCGTTCCCAGAGACTGGGAGGTTGCAAACTCCTGGTCCTGGACAACGAGTTGCTGAGGCTTCGGCCAGTCAAAGAAGGAGCGGTGGGGAAGGTGGCCGTCTGACCGATGCGTTCAGACAATTCTTTAGTCCGCAGCCCCAAAGTATGATCGGTTCCAGCAACCATCGCCAGCGTCTGATAAACATGGTGCAGGAATATCTAGGGGCAAGGTCAGACTTGGACACCTTCCCCACCGAAAATCCTCTGGCTTACTGGGTCTTGAGGATGGATCACTGGCCAGAGCTTGCACAGTATGCAATTGAGCTACTGGCCTGTCCTGCATCCAGCGTTCTTTCGGAACGCACATTCAGTGCTGCTGGAGGATTTGTCACGGATCACAGGGTGCGCCTGTCCACCGACTCGGTTGATCGACTGACTTTCATCAAGATGAACCAGTCTTGGATCACCACCAGCTACCACACACCTGATGCTGATATAACAGACTAATTGATTTTAACATGTCACATCCCTTCAAGACTGATGCTGATGCTGAGTGCCTGTGCTGTTATGTTGACTGGCTATCCTCCTCCTCCGAGTCCTCAATGATACGATTGATGATGATAGCTTGTAAGATCATTTTTGTTTATGGGTGCCGCCACCAGTGCCTAACGCCCAATTTTTCAGCCCCTGTTTAACAGGGGCGTGTAATTACAATTTTTGAAGCAATACTTTGCAACAGGGCTCATTGCTGTGCTCCAAGTACAGTATCTGTGAGGAGTTGCAGTGTTGTGCCACCAGTGCCTAACGGCCAATTTTTCAGCCCCTGTTTAACAGGGGCGTGTAATTACAATTTTTGAAGCAATACTTTGCAACAGGGCTCATTGCTGTGCTCCAAGTACAGTATCTGTGAGGAGTTGCAGTGTTGTGCCACCAGTGCCTAAGGCCCAATTTTTCAGCCCCTGTTTAACAGGGGCGTGTCATTACAATTTTTGAAGCAATACTTTGCAACAGGGCTCATTGGTGTGCTCCAAGTACAGTATCTGTGAGGAGTTGCAGTGTTGTGCCACCAGTGCCTAAGGCCCAATTTTTCAGCCCCTGTTTAACAGGGGCGTGTCATTACAATTTTTGAAGCAATACTTTGCAACAGGGCTCATTGCTGTGCTCCAAGTACAGTTGCTGTGAGGGGTTGCAGTGTTGTGCCACCAGTGCCTAAGGCCCAATTTTTCAGCCCCTGTTCAACAGGGGCATGTAATTACAATTCTTGATCTAATAATTCACAGCAGGGCCCATTGCTGCACCCACCAAGAGTAACTGTCAGGGCTTACAGTGTTGTGGCACCAGCACCACCATCAAAGGCCCAATTTTTACTACCACTGTTCAACAATTATATGTAATTAAAATTCCTGATATAATAGTTGACAGCAGGGCGTTCCAGCACCAACCAAGAGTAACTGTGAGTGCTTACAGTGTTGTGCCAACACCAACAACTAAGGGGCCTATTTCTGCAGAGTATATACGGCAGGTCCCTACTTTCAAACATCCAACTTACAAACGACTCCTACTTGCAAACGCAAGAAGACAACAGGAAGTGAGAGGAAATCTACCACTAGGAAGGAAAATTCTCTCCTGTAAGAATAAATATGGGAGAAAGGTGTCTCCTCTGTACTGATGCTTTATCAGCAATCCTTGTTTCAAGAAAAACACCACATTTCAAAAACAGTTGTCATTGGGACGGAAAGTGAGGTGAAATGTTCTGAACAGGGGCACAGACAGCAAAACAAATGTTACAGGGGTGATAACCCTTACCTATGTTTTCCAAAAAGTTTAAAAATAGATTTTTGGTCTGGAGCTACACTTCAACAATGTACCTGTTCAAAATTACAAACAGACTCTACATAAGAACAAACCTACAGTCCCTGTCTTGTATGCACCGCCTGTATAGGGCTGTTCAGAGTATATAGGGCCTTTTTTATTTTATGTGCGGGGTTCCCCTTAATATCCATACAAGACCCAAAGGGGCTGGTAATGGGCTGGGGTAGGGGGGGGGGGTCATGGGGTAGCTATGCCATTTTTCTTAAAGAATTTCATCCATATTACCGGGACCAGACATTACATTAAAGCCGCAAGCAGTTTTAAATGGCTTTTTTTTCCTTTAGAAGTGTCATTTTGTGCAGGGACAGTTCTAAACACGGGAAACACGTGGCACTTCACAGGCATACTTTAGACACCCCCCAGGTACGATATTTAAAGGAATATTTGACTTTTTTTTTTTCACTTTATGCATCATTAAAATGACTGCTCCCGAAAAACGACCGTTTTTAAAACTTCTTTTTGCATTGATACATGTCCCCTGGTGCAGAACCCGGGTTCCCAAACCCTTTTTAGGACAATAACATGCATAATAGTTGTTATAATTAGCACTTTAGAATTCGAACGTTCGCATCCATTGTATTTAATAGGGTTCTAATGTTCGTTCGAACTTTCGGTCCGTTCGCGGGTTCTGGTGCGAACCGAACCCGGGGGTGTTCGGCTCATCACTACTGCTCACCAGAGGGACAGTGTGCTGTGCAGCCTTAGTTGAATCCTTTGTTGCACATTCAGCAGCTAATTGTTTTACACCCTGTGGATTACAAATAACCTACAAAGTGCACCACCATTGCTAGCGAAGATCCTCCTCTACAGAAACATTGTGAACTAAGTAGTCAGGCCTGACTGTATAGAGTAGAGACATTTCTGGGCGCCATCTTGCCCACAAGGGGGAAGCTTGCAAGCGGGGTTTATTAATTGATGCGCATAGGATTGCGGGGATTGTCTACCTGTTTTATATGCTGACTAAATCTTATTGCAGGGCTCTGCATTAATAGATGTACCACTGCTTAATCTAACCTTTTATTTTACTCTGTAATCACATTAATGATTAAGCAAACATTCTGTGTGGTGTGATTACTGTATATGTTATCCGCAGTATTGTGATACCCATAGCCTACGGGTCTCACAGTCCTTTAGTCTCACTAGCTGTGCCAAGGGAGGGTAGAGCCAGTTACTGGGGGTTGACGGCAGAGTGTTGCAGGCCCGAAAATAATAACAGCAGCCCTCTTAACTGGGGGTATTGCTACACGTGGGGGCTCAGAGTCCGGGATCCTGTAGGCTGCAGTCAAGCCTGCCAGAAGTATCGGCATGGATCCATCGGTAGTGACACAGTGGTGCGTAACAGCCGGAGCTTGTCCGGACATAGCGGTAGTCATTGAACGTCCCGGGGAAGACTGGCAGGAGAATGATGTGGAGCGGCTCATGGTGCTGCTGTCCCCGAGTCAGAAGGCAAGGATCATGGATCTAAATCCGGATGAGGTGGCCTCCTTTACTTACGCATTGGTGGAATGGCGTAAAGGGATGCTAGAGAGTTTTAGAGGTCAGACTGTGCAGGCCATAGACCAAAAGATATATGGTCTATCGCATGCAAAGCCCATGAAGAAAGAATCACCCAAACTAACAGTAAAAGAGGCAGCAGCAGTTGCGGCGTCGGCGCTGAACGTCATAGGCCCTGAACCCCTTAATGCTTTAGGGAACCTGGTTGCTAAATGCCAGAAGAGCAACACGGTGTGTGTGGAGACTGGTTACCGAAAACTAAGAATATTTTCAGGTAAACAGCCCGTGCCACTAGGGAAGAAAGACTTTGACACATGGATAGAGCAAGCAATGCAGGCTGTAGAAGGATGGGAAGTGACGGAAACCTAGAAGAAACAGCGCATTAATGAAAGTTTAAAGGGGGCCGCTGCAGAAGCGGTGAAGAACCTCAGATTTAGCAACACTTCTTGCACTGCTTATGACTACTTAACCATGTTACAGGAAGAGTTTGGCCAGCTGGAGAAAGTTACTGACTTAATGTACAAGTTTGAACACACTCTTCAACAGCCAGGGGAGCAGTTTTCAGAATATGTGAGAAGGCTGAACAAAATGCTTTTCCAAATAGTGCTGAAGAAAGGAATGGTGCCTCAAGCTATAGATGCAGCCAGGATGCGGCAGGTCATGAAGGGAGCGTTGCGCTCTGATCCAGTCGGGCTCCACCTGAAGACAACTGGGGGAGTCATGTCTTTGAACTACCCAGATCTTGTGCAAATAGTAAGGGATGAAGAGGCATTGCTCAAAGACCAGCAGACACCAGAGAAGCCAAAATTTCCGCCCATGGCTGAGGTTAGATCTGTCATAGCCACAGAACGGGACTCTGAGGTTGCGGTTTTGAAGTCGCAGATGACCCAAGTCCTAGAAATGCTGACCTCTTTGATGACCAAGAGTCCAGGGATCATACAAACAGAGGACCCGAAGAAGGATGTGTATCAGAGTGCCCCAACGCCGGTTCCCCCACAAGCCAGAAGAGATGAGGTTTGCTTCAACTGTGGAGGGGTTGGACATTACAGCCGAGAGTGTTCCAGCCCGAGGAAAAAACAAGGTTCATACCGCAAGCTGGCGGAAAACTTCAGAGGGCCCCAGTGAAGGAGTCAGCCGGGTGCCTGTCAGTTCCAGTAAACTCTAACGGAATCAGGAAACCAGAGAAGCCAAGGAAAGAGGGGAACAATGTCACAACTCATGAATTCAATACTCCTCACTCTAAGTCAAAATCTAAAACTTGGCAAGAAATCAATGCATACCAGGCCCAACAAGGACTTAGATCCAGGAAAAGAGTAAAAAGAAAGAAACTACAGAAGGCCAAACCAACGGAATCTAGGAAGGAGACTGCCCTGAAGGAATTCCCAGTCAAACTGGTGGGACCCTCCCCCGTGGTCCCCATTCAAGTTGAAGGGATCTATACAAAAGCCATTCTCAACACAGGGGCTCAAGTGACCCTTCTGTACCGGGACTTCTATCAGAAACATCTGAAGCATTTGCCCTTACAGAAACTGGAAGACCTGCAAATATGGGGGATTGGAACCCAAAGTTTCCCATACGACGGATACCTCCCAATTAGGTTGGCTTTCGACCCATCAGTAGCCGGAGACACAGAAGTTTTTGATACCTTAGCGGTGGTCTGTCCTCATCCTCCAGGAGCCAACAAGAGTTCTCTCATAATAGGGACAAACACTGACTTGGTCAGGAGATTACTGGCCCCTATAGCACAGGCACAGGATGCCCCAGCGACTAGAGTCCATCCTATGTTGCGACAAGCCTACCAGCGTCTGGTACTGGAGCAGAGAGCTCCCGAAGAAGGAGTGGGGAAGGTCTGGAAGTTGGATAACAAGCAGAAGGTATTACAGCCCGGTGTGGTTACCAGTCTGAAGGCTACTGTGAAACTTACCTGGGAACAACCTGGCCCTTTCATAGTGCTGGAACCAGATCCTTTGGACGCCCACCCAGGGCTGGAAGTCATCCCTGAGGTGGTCCCACTAAGAGCCTTGAAGAAGTCAAATGGAAGGGTGTCTGTGAGCCTCAGAAATACTACTGACACCCCTGTGAAGATCCCAGCCCGAATGTTGCTAGGTCAGGCGAATCCTGCCACTCCGGTAGCCTTATCCGACTTGGAGAATGAGGAAGGAGGGAGAGCTACTGTGGAGAAACTCTGCTTGGAGGAAACAGTCTTGCCACTGGCATAGAGAAAGAGAGCCCGTGCCCAGTTGACTAGATGGCAGAAAATCTTCTCTAAAGATGAATTTGATGTGGGGTGTGCAAAGAGTGCCACACACCCGATCCGCCTACAGGAGGACAAGTCATTCCGAGAAAGGGTTCGGCGGGTCCCCTTGGCTGATCTAGAGGATCTGCGAGAGCAACTGACAGAGCTCAAAAGAACCGGTGTCATCCGGGAGTCTAGAAGCCCAAATGCATCCCCCATAGTGGTGGTGAGGAAGAAGAATGGGTCGTTGAGGCTATGCATCGACTATCGGACTCTTAACCGAAGAACCATACCTGACCAATACACTACCCCCCGAATAGAGGATGCCCTACAGAGTCTGTCTGGAGCATATTGGTTCAGTGTAATGGACTTGAAGAGCGGGTATTACCAAATTCCCATGCATCCTGAGGATAAGGAGAAGACTGCCTTCATCACCCCTGTGGGGTTTTATGAGTTCAATCGCATGCCCCAAGGCTTGTCGGGAGCCCCAGCCACCTTCCAGCGACTCACGGAGAAGACAGTGGGAGACATGAATCTCATCAAAGTACTAGTGTATCTAGATGATATTATTGTGTTTGGAAGGACTCTAGAGGAGCATGAAGAGAGGTTGGAGAAGATTTTGAGGAGGCTCAGCGATGAAGGACTCAAACTCTCGCTAGAAAAATGTCAGTTTTACCAATCTTCAGTCCACTATCTGGGGCACATTGTGTCCGAAGAAGGAGTGTCCACAGACCCTGGAAAATTGTAGGCTGTTACCTCCTGGTCCTGGCCCACTACAGTGACTGAGCTTCGATCGTTCTTGGGGTTCTGCTCCTATTACAGAAGGTTTGTGGAGGGATTTTCCAAGATCGCCAAGCCCTTAAATTAACTTTTGAAGACAGAAGGAGAGGAGGATGACTCAGGCCCTAGGAAGCCAGGGGAGTTTGTGGAAGATCAGTGGGCTGTGAGGTGTGAGGAAGCGTTCCAGAGAGTGAAGGAGAGCTTGACCGCTGCCCCTGTCTTGGTCTACGCAGACACTAAGAAGCCCTATGAGTTGCATGTGGATGCCAGTCATGACGGTCTGGGAGGAGTACTGTACCAGAAGTACGATGGCCAGCTGAGACCTATTGCTTATGTGAGCAGAAGCTTGACCCCAGCCGAAAAGAACTACCCCACCCACAAGTTGGAATTTTTGGCCTTGAAGTGGGCAGTGGTAGAAAAGTTGAAGGACTACCTGTATGGTGCAGAATTTGTGGTCAAAACAGACAATAACCCACTCACTTACCTTCTGACCACCGCCAAGCTGGATGCCACTGGCCACCGCTGGCTAGCAGCCCTTTCGAGGTTCACCTTTAGTTTGAAGTACAGACCTGGGGCTGGGAACAGAGATGCAGACGCCTTGTCAAGAAGGGCCCATGCCCCCGCTGACCATGCTGAGGATTGGACCCGACTGACCCCAGAGGGAGTGTGAGCCTTGTGCCAAGGGGCGGAACTTCAAGCAAATGTAGGGTCAAGGGCCGAAGAAATTGGGGTCTCAGTAGTGGGGGTACCCAAGTATTATTGTGATGTAACACAGATTGGAGAAGAGAACCTACCCAGGCTCTCGAAGAGAGATCTGCAACGAGATCAACTGGAAGACCCGTTGGGAAAACTGGCCCTGGAAGCATTAGAGAACCAAGCCCCAGACTCACTTCTGAAGGACCCGTCAAAAGGGGATCGCCTATTGAGGAAATAATGGGATCGGTTACAGATGCATCAAGGGGTGGTCTACCGAAGGGGCCCTTCTGATGATCTGGAGGATAAGTGGCAACTGTTTCTGCCCGAGAAGTATCGGAAGACTGTCCTGACCGCCTTACATGACGATCATGGTCACTTAGGATCGGAGAGAACCTTTAAGCTAGTGAGGGACCGGTTTTACTGGCCCTGCATGCGGGCTGAAGTGGAGGAATATTGCCATTCATGTGCAAGTTGCATACAAAGGAAGACTCTGCCTCACCAGGCTGCCCCAATGGGCCATCTACAAAGCCAAGGGCCCTTGGATCTGGTATGCATTGATTTTCTTTGTATAGAACCTGATTTAAATGGAAATGGGAATGTTCTGGTGATAACCGATCATTTCACTCGTTGTGCCCAGGCGTTTCCAACCAAAGACCAGAAGGCCTCCACAGTTGCCAAGGTACTTGTAGAGAAGTTCTTTGTCCATTATGGCCTACCTCAACACCTTCACTCGGACCAAGGAAGGGACTTTGAGAGTCGGCTGATCAGGAAACTGTTGGATTCCCTGGGTATTAAGAAGACCCGAACTACCCCCTACCACCCACAAAGGGATGCCCAACCGGAGAGATTCAATCACACATTGCTAAACATGCTGGGGACTCTGAGCAGTGAGAAGAAGCAACATTGGGGAAAGCATGTGGCCGCCATTGTACATGCATATAATAGTACAATCCGTGACGTTACAGGATACTCCCCATACAGATTGATGTTTGGCAGGGAAGCAAGGCTACCAGTAGATCTGGCTTTCGGTACCTTGATAGACCATACTTCAGAAGCCTCTCATAAGGGGTATGTGGATCGGTTACAACCAAGTCTGAGAATGGCATATAAAAAGGCCCAAGCCACTTCCGATCAAAGAGGAGCCAGGAACAAGCGGAATATGACCTAAGGGTTCGGATTCATGACTTGCAGCCAGGAGACCGGGTGCTGTTGCGGAACTTAGGCATACCAGGAAAGCACAAGCTGGCCGACTGGTGGAGGTCCCAACCCTATGTGATCTGCAAACAACTGCCCGGTCTACCCGTTTACCAACTCAAACCAGAAGGAAGTGTGGGGCCATTGAAGACATGGCATAGGAATCACCTACTGCCCCTTTCTGAAGCTGTTCGTTTGCCTCCCGCCTCGGATCCTCCCGAGTATCCTTCAGTCTCAAATACCCCTAGGCCTGTTACTAGAACCCAAGCAGCCAGTTCAGCAGAGATGGATGCCCAAGACCAGAGTGAGGAGGAGGAGTTGGGACTTGAATGTCTTTGGATGCCACCAATACCTGAATCCATGACCACGGCCTCTCCATCCCCTGAGGCTGCCATTAGAGACACTTTAAAGACGGAAGCCACTGAGTTTGTACCACTTGATACTCTTGCTGAGGAATGGGAGGATGCTCAAGAGTCATTTCCAGAGGAAGTACCCAGGGACTCTTTATACCTTTCTGCACCTGAACCAGATGCCCCTGAGCTGTGTAAATCCAATACACCTGACTTGGCAGAAGGAAGATTGGAGGCACCCCCTACAGCTGCAACCCCCAGCTCCCAGGGAACAAAGGGGAAGAAGAACTATCCACCCGCCTAGAAGACTAACTTACTCTCAGATGGGGAAGTGCTCGGAAGAGACTATTGTCACAGCAAGGACAGTAAACAAGCCTGTCCCCTCTACTGCAAATTTGGTGGAGGGCAACCCCAGCTCACTCCCTGGCACAGTTAGGCAGGCCACCTCTGTTAATGTGACCTGTGGGCAGGAAATCTTCCCCTCCAAGCTTGGTGGGAGATTCCTCTACCCGGCTCTTTTGTAGCTGTGAATTGTGTTGCTTGCACATATAATAATGCTGGTGATATCTTTGGGGACCAAAGATTCTAAGTGGGGGGAGTGTGTAGCGGGGTGTTGCTTTAAATAGCCTCAGAGACTACCTTACCCAGTATGCAATGGGATACCCACAGTTCCTTTGGGCCCGGGGCAAGGTCTGCTGGGGTTGGACTATATAAGGAGGGGCGGAGCAGGACGAGGGTCTCTTTGGACATCGCCCGCCTAGCAAGTGGAACTCTGTGCTGTGTCTGCTGTTCCGGACTAGGCCCGAGAGCCGGGCCCTGTGGATCCAAAGAGCCTTCTACCCTTCACGGAAGAATCCCACAGACGTCTCGAGTATCTACCTTCCAAGGCTTGTCGGGAGGATCGGAGACCCCAGGTATCGTGAGACTGTGTGTGGGACGTACAGTGGTGGAAGTCGGCCGCACGGACTGGTTCGGTTGGGTGAGAGAGCACTTGCTTGAAGATTTCTTAAGTTACTCTTTAGGCCCAGTGTCCTTTGCTTAGGGCCCCTCGTTATCAAGTTGAGCTGCTCATCAGAGGGACAGTGTTCCGTGCAGCCTTAGTTGAATCCTTTGTTGCATATTCAGCAGCTAATTGTTTTACACTCTGTGGATTACAAATACCCTACAAAGTGCACCACGATTGCTAGCGAAGATCCTTCTCTACAGAAACATTGTGAACTAAGTAGTCAGGCCTGACTTTGTAGAGTAGAGACATTTCTGGGCGCCATCTTGCCCACGAGGGGGAAGCTTGCAAGCGGGGTTTATTAATTGATGCGCATAGGATTGCGGGGATTGTCTACCTGTTTTATATGCTGACTAAATCTTATTGCAGGGCTCTGCATTAATAGATGTACCACTGCTTAATCTAACCTTTTATTTTACTCAGTAAACGCATTAATGATTAAGCAGACATTCTGTGTGGTGTGATTACTGTATATGTTATCCGCAGTATTGTGATACCCATAGCCTACGGGTCTCACAGTCCTTTAGTCTCATTAGCTGTGCCAAAGGAGGGTAGAGCCAGTTACTGGGGGTTGACGGCAGAGTGTTGCAGGCCCAAAAATAATAGCAGCAGCCCTCTTAACTGGGGGTATTGCTACATATATATCAGTAGAATTTTAACTTAAAGCAAGGCCCTAACGCCTTGTAATTTAAGGCGAGCAGCCACTGCACACAGTGGTGGAGTTTGTATTTTCCTTGGATTTAGCACTGGACTGCACGATTGTTATATTATCATCACTGGAGTTTGAAGTAAATATTTCAGCACTTCACAAAAAAAAAAATTTAGGCTGGGTTCACATCTAAGCCGCACGCGGCTCACAGCAGGGGCCCGGTGCGTCCCTGTTCTCTGTTTCAGAGACGATTCAGGGGCGAATTTTTGGCCAAATTCGGCCCTTAAACTGAGCCAAATGCGCACAGGACCCCTGTGCAATCCGCTCTGTGGCCACCCCAGAGATGTGTGAACCGGCTCCATAGAGAGCCGGTCACATCCAATTTGCATAAGTGTGAACCCAGCCTTATTGTGATACTCACTTTCCACACTGGACTTTGGCAACACCACTTTTTGATTTTCTTTTTATTTGTTATATGTGGTATATGCTACTAATATTTATCATTATATGTTCCTTTTGTTATATGATTATTAGATCAATATTTTTTGCATCACTTAGGAATTATTCAAAAGATTTAGCGCCACTCCATTTACTTATTAATAAGATGTTAGTATTGCAGGAGGTTTTGGAAAAAGTGATATCAAGGCTGACCATTCGATAACCCAACCGCAACACACGATCGGATATCCGTCAGACCAAACCGTGGGTTTTTGTCCGAAGGGCGTTGGCCGTAAACTTGTTCTGCATACACACGACCCAATATTTTCAGCCAACATTCACGAAACTACGTGTTTTATTTGCTCTTTAGCGCCACGCTTTGGGCAACTTCTGCTAATGTTGTCTGATGTTTAGCATTGGTTTGGAGCAATGCATGTTTGTACTTTGGCTTTTAGTCCGACGGACTTGTGTACACACGATCGGATAATCCAACGTAACAGATTCATTGTCACAGTTGGTGAGCATGACCAGCCAACATTTCTTGTCGTTAATTTCGCCAACAATTGTCTGATGGAGCATACACATGGTCGGATTACCCGACACAACACGTCCATCAGACAATTATTTCGTAAAATCCGATCGTGTGTATGGGCCTTAAGACTTGCTGTTAAAATTTTATAACAAATGACTCACTTTATGATACTTTTTTTTTTTTTATGCACACACCTTTTCCACTTGTGGGAGACAGCAAGCAAAAGAGAGAATATTTCCGATAACCGTGGGTTTTTTCCTGCAATGTGGCGTAGAAATGAGGATAAATATTAGGCGATAGAGCCCTTTAGAAGCTAACCTCCAAGGCTTTGTCTGGAGAGAGTGTTGCTGTGCAATTGAGTCATTGTGAAGCTGCGAGGAGCTTTTAGTCTGGGACCTAAAGCCCCATACACACTATTAGATTTTCTGCAGATTTATGTCTTCGGATTTACCAAAACCATATAAGATGAGGTAAAACCTTAGGAGTTTCAGTTTGTATGCAATCAGGCAGGCCCTTGTACTACATGGTTTTGGTAAATCTGAAGACAAAAAGCTGCAGAAAATCTAATAGTGTGTATGGGGTCTTAGGCTGGCCATAGATGGAGTGATTTTCTTTCCTGCAACCACAGGAAAGAAAATAGCTTGATTGCCCCATCAACAAAGACAGTGTTGATGGGGGAATTTCTCCCAATGAGACATTATGTTATCCTGGTGGGGGGGGGGGGGGGCAGGGGAACCCATCCTCCATTGGGCAAACAGTGATTATTTCTAGCGGCTTTAACAGCCGTTAGCTATAATCGCATGTAAAAACCAGCAGGCTGGTTGTACCAAAGTTCATCGATCGATCAACTTTGGTAGATTCAGCATTGCCCAAACATGGTTCGAATCTCGGCCGATCCCTGCTCCCTGCTTAGCCGGCCGAGATTCGAACTGTCTATAGCCGGCTTAAGGAATCTAAGCTGACCTGGAGAACCAAGAAGATGGCTGCCTGTCTGAAGCATCATCAAGACAGTCTGCAATGCAGAAGAATATTCAGCTTAGTAGAAGCTGCTGCCAAATGGAGACCTCACTACCCAGCTTTTTAAAAATGTACCTGTGGCTACTCTTCAAGGGGCATTGCTACAACAATCTGGACTCTCCACCGAGAATAGAACCAGACTTGCAAATGGGTTGCAATTTCGATTCTACACCGCCCCTCCCTTTATTGGGGGGTCTTTCACTCCGCAATCACATCTCCAGCTCTCCACATAAGGACCTCTCATTCCCATGTGGTTGTACTTTTAGATCAAGCATTACCTAAATGACCCCAAACTGAGAGTGCCATTTGGAAGACCCTTATCTCAAATATGCATGGCCAAATCTAATCAACGCCATTTGATATCCACTATTCTTTGCTGTAGCCTGATTCCAAAGACATGAAAATCTTGATCTCCCCAGGAGTGGGAATTTGTACACCTTGTAATTCATAAAGGCTCTCAGAATGTCTCCTTTCAGGAACATAATTACAAGCTCTTTTCTCACTGGTACAGAACCCCTTTAAACCTTCATCAAATATTTCCCAAGGTTTCTGAACAATGCTGCAGATGTGGCGCAGCAACAGGTTCCATGTTGCATATCTGGTGAAAATGCCCAGTTTTACACTCTTTTTTTTTTTCATAAAGATTTTATTGAAAATACGTTTTTTTTTTTTGTTTTTTTTTGCAGATAACATAAGCAAAAGAAATACAAATGACTCCATCAGCTCAAACAGGGGTTATACAGATAAATTTCAACTGAGTACACAGGATAGCATGTTTAAACCTCTCTAATTAGTAAGTCTAAACTTAGGTGAGGACGCGGTATGTGGGCGTCCATATTCTAGTATAGGTGGCATACAAAATATAAGTCAAAGAATAAAAAATAAAAAAGGAGAGTAGGGGACAAAAAAATAAAAAAAACACGAAATTACATTGAACATATCAAAATACAGGGAGACGCATTAGTGAATTCATCTCAGGCAATCGCAAGGGCATTTAGAGACTACTATGTAAGCCTTTACCAATTAGGGGACCAACACCGGACCCAAAGGACATTTAATGCAGTGGAAGCTAAAGAATACATAGAGGACTCGGGAATGCCAAGACTGCCGGATGAAGGAGCAGAAGACATAGATGGCCCAACTACGTTGAAAGAATTTACGGATGCCCTTAAAACATTAAAACCAGGGAAGGCCCCTGGCCCAGATGGGTATACCCTACTCTATTATAAAACTTTTGCGGATAAATTGGCACCAAGATTCTTGGAGGCCTTTAACTCGATACGAGAAGGGCAAGCGATGCTTGCAGAAACATTGATGGCGCATGTAACTGTAATACCCAAGGAAGGGAAAGACCCATCACAATGTGCAAGTTACCGCCCAATTTCCCTACTAAATGTAGATCTAAAGATTCTCACGAAAATACTGTCAAATAGATTATTGCCGTATATTTCAGCTCTGATCCACCCGGATCAAGCTGGGTTTACACCTGAGAGAGAAGGAAGGGAAAACACGCAACGGGTTATAAGTGCGATACAGTTTGCGCAACTCCACCAAAAACCACTAGTACTTCTATCTACAGATGCAGAAAAAGCATTCGACCGAGTGGATTGGAACTTTCTGAAAGCCACTATGCAACATATAGGATTGAGGAGAGGGATGCAGAACTGGGTCATGAGTTTATATTCCTCTCCAAAAGCTAGAGTTAGGGTAAATGATATACCGTATTTTTCGCACCATAAGACGCACCTGACCATAAGACGCACCTAGAATTTAGAGGAGGAAAACAAGAAAAAAAATATTCTGAACCAAATGGTGTACTAAAATATTTTCCAGTACCCATGAAATGCAGCCTGACCATTGCCATAGTAAATGCAGAGTGACCATTGTCATAGTAAACGTAGAGTGACCATGCCATCAGTGGTGGGACACCCTGGGAAGAGGAGAGAGGGGACGCCGTTGGAAGAGGAGAGAAGGGACGCCATTGGAAGAGGAGAGAGGGGACGCCATTGGAAGAGGAGAGAGGGGACGCCGTTGGAAGAGGAGAGAGGGGACGCCGTTGGAAGAGGACAGAGGGGACGCCGTGGGAAGAGGACAGAGGGGACGCCGAGGGAAGAGGACAGAGGTGACGCCGTGGGAAGAGGACAGAGGGGACGCCGTGGGAAGAGGACAGAGGGGACGTTGTGGCAGTCAATAAGGCCTAGAGGATAGCAGGCTAGGCACTTCCTAATGGCTCAGTCCCTGGGAATAGTAATGGATAATGGCCAACAGGCCCTCTTCTCAGACCCAGCGAAATCGCAACAGTGATCCCTCTGGCTGGACGTTCGCTCACTCTGGGTTGCCCGGGGTGACTCTAGTCAGTAGTGTAGCATGTCTGTATCCTGGAAGCGGCTCGGTCTTTCTCCCTCTCTGGTGGTGCGGGTACAGAGGTTACAGTGTGGCTCCCTCTCTGGTGGTGCGGGAACAGTGTGGCTCCCTCTCTGGTGGTGCGGGTACAGCATGGCTCTCTGGCGGTGTGGGTACATTGTGGCTCTCTGGCGGTGTGCGGGTACAGTGTGGCTCTCTGGCGGTGCGGGTACAGCGTGGCTCTCTGGCGGTGTGTGGGTACAGTGTGGCTCTCTGGCGGTGCGGGTACAGTGTGGCTCCCTGGTGGTGCGGGGTACAGCGTGGCTCCCTGGTGGTGCGGGGTACAGCGTGGCTCCCTGGTGGTACAGGGTACAGCATGGCTCCCTGGTGGTGCAGGGTACAGCGTGGCTCTCTGGCGGTGTGCGGGTACAGTGTGGCTCTCTGGCAGTGCGGGTACAGCGTGGCTCTCTGGCGGTGTGCGGGTACAGTGTGGCTCTCTGGCGGTGCGGGTACAGTGTGGCTCCCTGGTGGTGTGGGGTACAGCGTGGCTCCCTGGTGGTGCGGGGTACAGCGTGGCTCCCTGGTGGTGCAGGGTACAGCGTGGCTCTCTGGCGGTGCGGGGTACAGCGTGGCTCCCTGGTGGTGCGGGGTACAGCGTGGCTCTCTGGTGGTGCGGGGTACAGTGTGGCTCTCTGGTGGTGCGGGATACAGCGTGGCTCTCTGGTGGTGCGGGGTACAGCGTGGCTCTCTGGTGGTGCGGGGTACAGCGTGGCTCTCTGGTGGTGCGGGGTACAGCGTGGCTCTCTGGTGGTGCGGGGTACAGCGTGTCCCCCAGCAGAGTATACTCTTTTGCTCCTCTTCTAACACCCCCTCCAGCAGAGTGTTTGCATGCTGGAGGAACTGGTGCCAGAACTCTGCCGTGACTTCATTTCCCATGATGCCCCCAGTGTCTTCTGATTGGCCCTCTGCTGTGGCCAATCATGGGGAGGGAAACAGTGGGCAGTAAGCTGGGTGGCGGCCAGCAAATCCAATTAGAGCCGCTCTCTCTTTCTTTTCTCCCTTCGGGTTACAGAAAGGGAAGGGGGGCGGCGGGGGAGATATACAGACAGCCCGCAGCTCTCCTCTCCCTGTCACAGCGCCGCTGCTCTATTTGCCAGAGAACTTGGCAGCGGCGCTGTGACAGGGAGAGGAGAGCTGCGGGCTGTCTGTATATCTCCCCCGCCGCCCCCTTCCCTTTCTGTAACCCAAAGGGAGAAAAGAAAGAGAGAGCGGCTCTAATTGGATTGCAATGCGAGCAATGTGTAAGGGGCGGTGCCAGCGGCGGCGGGGGCGGAGCCAGTGGCGGTGGTCAGGGGATTCCAGCGGCTACGGGAGCAATGAGAGCGGATGGCAGGGGCGGTGCCAGCGACGGGGGGCAGGGCCTGTCATGTATTCGGACTATAAGACGCAGGGACATTTTCCCCCATATTTCTGGGGGAAAAAAGTGCGTCTTATAGTCCGAAAAATACGGTATTATCTGAACCCTTTTCGATACATAATGGAACACGGCAGGGCTGCCCATTATCACCCATTATTTTTATTTTAACCCTGGAACCATTCTTAAGAACAATAAGGGCTAATCCAGATATCAGGGGTATTGTAGCTAAAGGAGAGGAACATAAGCTGTGTGCTTTTGCAGATGATCTTTTGTTTTTTATAACCTCCCCAGTAATATCAATGCCTTCACTACTGGTCGAGATTGGTAAATATGGGAGACTGTCGAACTTCAAGGTTAACTACAACAAATCAGAAGCAATGGGAGTTGAGCTAAACATTATGATGCAACAGCAGTTAGGTACGTCTTTCCCGTTTAGATGGACAGACTCCCATATAGGATACCTAGGGACAAAAATACCAAAGAGATTAAATAAGATACTCGAACTTAACTTTATCCCTCTGGTACGACAGATAAAATTGGACCTACAGCGGTGGGATAAGGAAGTATTTACGTGGTTTGGCAGAATTAATATCATAAAAATGAATGTAATGCCGAGACTACTATACCTATTACAGACACTACCTATCAGGATCCCTATAGGATTCCTGAGGGAATTAAGAGCAAAGTTTGGGAGCTTTATTTGGGCTGGGAAACCAGCCAGAATTCGGAGAGATATTCTGACCCTAGCAAAGGAACAAGGTGGGGTGGGATTTCCCGACCCAGTGGGATACTATGAGGCGATACACCTAACAAGAGTACTGGATTGGTGCACATCTTAAAAAAAACCTTGGGTGCAGATGGAACAGGCCATGTCCGAGATACCCCTAGAGGGATTGGCGTGGCTTCCGAATACAATCAAATCGAAGGCAGTAAAGCACCACCCAACGGTGGGAGCCACGCTGAACTCGGTTAAAAAGACATTTAAGAAAATCAAAATGGATAGGCCCCTGAGCCCAATGACCCCGATTGTGGGTAACCCAGGATTCTTGCCGGGCTTAAAGGATAAAAAATTCACAAAATTAAAGCAACAGGGTAGAAGTAGACTAATACATTTCTCAAAAAATAACCAAGTGATGTCTAGAGAGGAGATCGATCGAGAACTCTCAGAGGAATTAGATCTATTTGGGCGGATGCAGTTGAATGCCTTTCTGCAATCAATATCCAAGCAAACGAGGGAAATATCTACATTATTTAAGTTCGAGAAGCTATGTCTTAAAGGGAAAGTAGTGAGACATGCGCTATCGATGATGTACGCAATGGTGAACGAGTTGAAGGCCCCACAAGAACTGGGTTTCATACAGGCATGGGAAACAGATTTGGGGGTCACCTTCTCGGAGACCCAGAAAAACAAGATATTCAGATACACACATAAGTCCTCATTAGCAACTCGATATCAAGAAGGGGGCTATAAGATCCTGAGTAGGTGGTATAGAACCCCAGTAGTGTTGAATCGAATTTATCCACAGGTATCCAACCTCTGCTGGAGATGCCAAGGAGCTGAGGGTACATTGATGCACATTTTTTGGGATTGCCCTGGAATAAAAGAGTTCTGGAAGATGGTTGCTGAAACAATAAAAGAAATCACTAATGTGTCTCTTGGCGAGATGCCGGCCACCTTCCTTCTGTTTGACATTCCGCTTTCAATAGAAAAGTACAAAAAATCTTTGGTGAGACATTTGCTCACAACAGCGAAAGCATGTATTTCTGCTCTCTGGAAGAGTACAGCCTCACCAACAAGAGCACAATGGATTGCTAAAATAACAGAAATCCAACAAATGGAGAGTCTCACCATGAGTATGAAGGAGCAGGAGGATAAATACCGTCAAATTTGGGCTCCCTATACCATCTTTAGAGAACGGGGGGATAGGAGGAGACGTGGGAGAGAGGTGGAGGAGAGGGAGGGTCTGAGGTGTTTTTTTTTTTTCTCTTTCTTTTTTTTTCTTTCTTTTTCTTCTTCTCTCTTGAAGATTTTTAGTTTTCTAATGAAAGGATCTATATCTGTAAGATGTGATGCATAACCTGGAGTCCTAAGGCCCCGGATACAGGGGGGAGGGAGAGGGTCGGGGGAGGGGTGGAGGAGAAAATAATGGAGATTTACAGCAATATGATTAATGAGAAAGAAAAAGGAAAGAGAAGGTAAAAATTTTGAGGTGATAGATCGGAAAGCGCGATAAACGACAATATACATGACGTGGGGAAGGAGAGAGAAGTTAGGATTGTATACAAGATGTATTGTATGAAATGCTGTATCTCTGTATATGTGAAAGAAAAATTAAAATAAAGAATTTATAAAAAAAAAAAAGCGGGGGGAGAGAGGCAAGGAGAGGGAGGGGGAGGAAGGGGGTCAGCATAATGAGGAGAGGGGGTGCAGAAGTCACCATCTACCCTTCTCCAGCATCCATTGGTCAAAACACAAAGGTGAGTCACGCCAGGAGCGTGAATCTGCAATCAAGATCTGGGGCAGTCCAGCCCCAAATCGGTATCAGTTAGCTCTATCTAGTAGATCTTGGAACGATTGAGAGCCTTTGAAGGTTGTCCAGGCTTCCCAGATAGCAGAGAATATAGAGATATTATCTGAGGCTGTGTAGATCAGTTCCTCCATCTCAGCTACACGATTGATTTGAGTAACCCATTCAGCCATTAAGGGCGGGGATGAGGACCGCCAATGTACTGGTATACACATCCTAGCAGCATTAATCATGTGCATTGCAACCGACTTAAAGTACTTCTTTTTAGAATTTTTTGTTAAATGTAGGAGATACTGCGCAGGGCAAAATTGCAGCGGGAGCAGAGATACTGTTGTAGTCAGATCATGTACTTTACGCCAAAAGGGTTGGAGCATCGGGCAATGCCACCAAATATGAAGAAATGTACCCGGCTCCTTGCCACAGCACCAGCATTGATCAGAGACTGATGGGGAGAATTTATGGACCAGGTCCGGGGTTCTGTACCAGCGTGTTTTCAGTTTGTACCCATTTTCTTGAACAGAGACGTTCAGGGACCCTTTGTGGATGTACAAATTTATGCGGTCCCAACTCTCCTCTTCTATCTCAGAATCGAATACAGAGTTCCAATAGGAGCGTTCCGAGCTTAAAAGTGCGGCGGGTTCCCCGAATAGGGAAGCATAGAGCGTGGATATGACACGACTTTGGGGGTTTGAGCGAGAACAGAGTGATTCCAAAGTTGTGGGTGTCCTTGTGAAACCCTTTTTGCGGCAGGGGTCATCTAGGAAATGTTTAAGCTGGATATAGGGCCAGAATGGGAATGAGCCTGTTTCAGAGCGCACAGCAAGTTCAGCTTGCCGCATAAAGTGACCCCGTATAAAGAAATGTTTAGCTAGCATTTCAGCTTGCAGCCATTCAGATTTCAAAAAGGCTTCGGATAGGCCTGGGGGGAAGTCCGGGTTATTCCTCACCGGTGTGATGGAGCATGATTTAGCCGAAACTGTGTGAATAACGCAAGCCCTGTCAAACTCTTGAAGGGTGGCACCAATTAGGGGGTGGGTTAAGGCAGCTAGAGACACATGCGCTTTTGAGAGCCAGGGGGTGTGGCTTAAGTCTGCATTCGCTAATAGGTATTCCAGATTCACCCAATCTTTACATCGACTATGTAACTTCCAGTCGACAATACGTGCTAAATGTACCGCCCAATAGTAGCATTGTAAGTCAGGAAGGCCTATTCCTCCACACGCCTTAGGGAGCACCAGCTTCTTCCAGCTTATCCGTGGGGGTTTGTTACACCAGAGGAAGGTTCTACATATGGATTTGTAAAGTTCAAAAAAGGAAGGTGGCAGACGTATAGGTAGCGTTTGAAGTTTGTAAAGCAGCCTAGGGAGGATCGTCATTTTTATGGTGGATGCACGCCCAAACCAGGAAATGGTGGATTTATCCCATTTTTGGAGATCCTGACGTATATTCTGCAATTCCGTTTGAAAGTTCCTGCTGTAAAGCTCTGCTAGATCAGTGGGAAGTTGAATACCCAGATAGGTAATGGCTCCCGATTTCCATTAAAAAGGAAAACTAAGTTTGCAATGCTCGGCCAGTGTCGTGGGCAGGGAGACATTTAACGCAAAGGATTTGGAATAATTGATTTTTAAGTTGGACATTAGTTTGAATTGCTCCAAAATTTGCAGAAGATTGGGTAAGGACATAAGAGGTGAGGATAGAAACAGTAGTATATCATCTGCAAAGGCCGCAATCTTAAATTCTCGATCCCGAATCCTTATGCCTTTAACATCTGGGTTTGCTCGGATGCAGCGGAGAAGGGGTTCTAGCGTAAGAATGTAAAGCAAGGGAGAGAGGGGGCATCCCTGTCTAGTTCCATTATGGACGGGGAAGGCGCCCGACAGATGGCCATTGACCTTTACTTTAGCTGTAGGGTTAGTATATAGAGAAAAAATGAAGGCCCGCATGTGGGGCCTAAGCCCCAGCGAGGTTAAAACTGCTTCCATATAGTCCCAAGCCACTCTGTCGGACGCCTTCTCCGCATCCATCGCCAGGAAAAAGCCTTCCTGCCGGGAAGTAGTGAGCCAGCTGTGTAAGTTCAAGGCTTTGATGGTGTTGTCCCTGGCCTCTCTGCCAGGGACAAACCCCACCTGGTCTAGGCCCACCCAGGCTAGCACGTGATAAGACAGGCGGTTTGCCAGAATTTTTGCAAAAAGCTTGACGTCCACATTAAGCAGGGAGATTGGACGATAACTGGCTACGTTTGTGGGGTCCTTCCCTTCCTTAGGAATAACAAATATATAGGCCTCGAGTAGTCTCTCTGAGCCACCAGAATTGGTGGAGAGTGAATTGAATGCTCTAAGGAAACTTGGCGTCAAAACGTCTGCAAAGGTTTTATAGTACAAGGCCGAGAATCCGTCAGGACCTGGACTCTTGCCTGGTTTTGTGGCTTTAAGTGCCGCTAGGAATTCTTCTGAGGTCAAGGGGGCTTCTAAAGCAAGAGAGTCATCAGTGGACAGAGCTACGGGGCTGTGTTGACTTAAGAAATCTCGAATTAATTTCTGGCGTTCCGAGAACTCACCCGGATTCGTGTCTCCGGAGTGCAAGTTATATAGTTTACTGTAGAAGCGATGGAACTGCTGTGCTATGTCCTCATTTTTAGTGTGTATCTTGCCCGTGGAGTCTACAATGCAGTGGACTGTAGATGCCAGTTTACGCTGCTGAGTGGCTCTGGCTAATAATCTACCCGGCTTGTTACCCTGCTCAAAGAAGAGTTTTTGGGATAGGACATTGCGCCGGCGTGCCCTTTTGAAGAGTTCTTCTAGGAGAAGTGTTCGCGTTTCCGCCAGTTCCTGTGATGTTTTGAGTGCTAGAGTGTGTTTGTGCTGATCCTCTAAGGTACGTATTTTGGTGGACAGCGCTAGTATCATGGCTTGATGCTCTTTTTTTTTCCGGGCCGAGGCCGAAAGTAGCTGGCCTCTAATGACACATTTATGGGCTTCCCATTGTGTCATGGGAGAAACATCCGGTGTATTATTGAGTCTAAAGAATGCACCTATTTCTTGTTTAAGTTTCGCTAGGTCCCCAGGGTCCGCAAGGAGAGATGCATTTAATTTCCAAAGTTTGGTAGAAGTGACCATATCGGGAAATTGTAGGGTAAGTGTGATGGGGTGGTGGTCGGACAGAGTCATGTTTTCAATCGACGCACTGTGAAGATAAGGTAGGTCTGCTTGCGTTATAAAGAGGTAATCCAGTCTTGAGTACCTGTTGTGCGGGGATGAGAAAAAGGTATAGTCTTTGTCTCGGGGGTAGAGGGTCCTCCACGAGTCATGTAACGTCAGGGATGTTAGCTGGAGCTTGATTTGGCGAAGAGCAGAGTAGGGGAGGGAGGAAGTGCCAGAGGAGGTGTCCAGTAGGGGATCAAGAGGTACGTTGAGGTCACCCCCCACAATTAGAAGCCCTGATTGAAAAAGCGTGAGTTTTGTGAAAACCTATTGCAGAAATGTAACTTGTCCAGAGTTGGGGCTATACACATTAGCTAGCGGTACCGGCCTGTTCCTCCATGAGCCCTTCAAGAAGAGAAATCTTCCTTCCGGATCTATTAGTTGGTCCTCAATGTCTAAAGTCAACCCTTTAGAGAGTAGAATGGAAACTCCCTTAGTCTGAGGCCTCGTACACACGACCGATTTTCTCGGCAAGAACCAGCAAGAAACTTGCTGGCAGAGAGGTCTTGCCGAGTAAATCGGTCGTGTGTACGCGGCTATCGGGTTTCTCGTCGAGAAAACCGACAAGTAACCTCGACGAGAAAATAGAGAACCTGCTCTCTATTTTCTCGTCGAGATTCTCCTCGGCATGTTTCTCGACGAGAAAAGTGAGTGTGTGTACACTTACCTGTCCTCCCGGAAGCCCGCGCATGTTCGAAATGAATTCGACGCATGCGCGGTAGCTTCCTAGGCATACGTAGGGTATACCAAGATGGCGGCGACGACATCGAATGTGACGAGCGCATGCTCGTCGTAGTCGATGACGTCACCGCGTACGCTTCATTCAAAGAACCGCGGGTTCTTTGAAACGAGCGTGTGTACACTCGGCCGGGACAAGTTTCTTGTCCAAGAATCTCGTCAAAAAAAACCACATGTTTTTTTCAACGAGAATCTCGGCCGTGTGTACAAGGCCTTAGAGTCAGGGCAGGTGGCATGAAAAGCTCTGGGAAAGTAATCATTATGAAAGCGGGGGGTTGAGCCTGATTTAAAGTGCGTTTCCTGAACAAAAAGGATTTGTGCTCTAAGTCAGTGTGCTTCGGCCAGGACGCTGCTGCGTTTTTCAGGGATGTTTAGTCCCTTAGCATTCAGAGAATATATTTTAAGAGAGAGGGGAACTGATCGTATCGAGTTAAGCGGCATGGTAGACGTTGAGGCGTGAATACACTGGGACGAGCTTAAAAGTGGGCAACCAAAGCCGTTAGATGCTGGAAAGGGTAGTGGGAGAGGAGGGGAAGGAGGAAATGAGAAGGAGAGATGAGAGGGGCAAAGGGAAAGAGACAAGGAAGGGAGGAGAAAAGCAAGGGGAAAGAGAGGGAAAATAAATAATGAGGAAAAAAAAAAGGAGGAGAAGAGAGAAAGAGAAAAGAAAAAAAAAAAGAAGGAGAAAAGAAAAGTAAGAAAGGGGAGGGGGGAAAATAAAAAAATCCCTTATAGAGTGCGAGGAAGAAGACCTCGTAGAGAAACTTCCGGAGGTGGAGACAGGCCTGCTCTTCCACCTAAATAGACCAGGAAGGGGTAATAATGGGATAAGGGGACGGAGGACCGGAGAGTTTCAGAGGGGAGCCAGCCACTCTGACGTGGGACACTAGTCTAACACCGATTCGACATGTAGCATCGACAAACCAGGGCTAACAAACGATAAAGAAAGTAACATACAGAACAGCATCATTAAGCAGGAACCCTGAGGGTCAGGAGGGAGATTACTCATGTAAATACAGGCATCACTCCTGTCAGCTAGAAGCTAAAGATATACGCTATATAGGAGATTAGGAAGTTCGGACTGTTGGAGGATAATGTTCACTCTAGCTCACAGCAGCTAAGAGTAAGGTGCTATTGAGCCACAGCCTTCACGTTAGGCTGGGTTGTGGCCGCGATACCCTCTCAGCTGTCCGAAGTTCAGTTCACTTACATCCATAGGTGACAAATAGTTCATTGTGAACTGCAGCCTAGCCTGCCTGTCCAGCCGCCTCCATGAAGGAGTTGCAAGTAGAGATGTCAATGCCCACAAAGGTATAAGGGGTCACTGGAACCTCTGATAGGTTGGTCCTCCAGGAAAAGGAGCAGACCACTGGAATAGCCAGTCCAGAGATCCCGTAGTGCCCACCGTCAAGGAGGGAGTAAAATTAGGCCTGGATTAGGACAGCGACCTCTCCCCCAGCAATGTTGTCAGGCCATCGATCCATCAGGAGGACCTTCCCTCACATCTACTGGTTTGCGTGGTCCATGCCTTGCCATGAATCACAGAAAGCAGGCTATGTGTTCCCCCAACTAGCGTGCGTGCAGCATTACTTCTGTAATAGCGGATCAGGCAAAGCTACGTAAGGTGTCAGCATTGTGAAAAGTACAAACCTTTATCAAAACTGAGATATCGAACTGCAGCAGTGATGCAATATAGTCCCAAAGCCAGACAGTAATCTAAATGACTTAAACTCTTACTTGCCAGCAAGTTTAAACATGGCTTGGTCAGAGCCTGGATTGCAAAAACAGCTGGTTACCTGAGCTAGGCCCTTTGAACTCCCGAGCAGAGGCCAGTAGAAGTTAACTGCTGCATTGACCGGGCAACAACATCAACAAACAAAAAAATAAATAAAAAAAGGTGGAATTGTAGTGCGCCAGGGTTCATAGCCACAAAAATAGTTCATGGCAAAGGTCTAGGTAATGTAAAAGCTAGACAAGGGGAGGACGGTCATCAAGAGGCTACAGCAGACATATTAAGGACAGGTATGGATGATGCGGTAGGATCCAACACATAGAGACCATTAGTTCTCACATTCGGTACCAGCGATCAAAACCTAGTGTGAAGTTAGGCGTCTGCATAAGTATCGTCACAGTCCGAACTGGCTTCACAAGACTGAACAGTCAACAAAGCTTGTAGTTGAAGGCGAACATGCCAACAAGAATGTAGAAGGGTTAGAGTATAAGGTTACTCACAAAATTGGTTGCTTTACGCTCAGTGACCTGTCTTCCGACGAGCCGATGAGGGAGAAGATCTGGGGTCAAGATCAGTGATGTCATCTGGACCTCTTCTCGGTGAGTTGGAGGCAGATCTGCGGCGTCTCTGACGGGTGCGGTGAGAGCGGGGTGTCATCTCATGCCGAGTAGCGATCCAGGGTTCAGCTTGCATGAAAGAGTTGTACCACTCTGGTACAGCAATCACAAGGATGCCCAGGGTGTCACAGAACGCTTGCAGATCCATTGGTGTTCGTAAGAAGGCTGTGTGATTTCCAGCTGTCGCAGATAAACAAAAAGGAAACTTCCAACGATACAAAATACGCCTGTCCCTTAGAGCGTTGAGAAGGGGACGGAGCTCTCTTTTATGCTGAAGCGTAATCGCAGATAAATCTTGGAAGATTTGTATGGGGGAACCTTCATGCTGCAGCTGCCCATGGTTGCGGGCTAGTCGCATTATGTCTTCCTTCTGTGTGAAGCTTACTAGGCAACAGACTATCTCTTGGTGGCTCACCTTCCCGGCCTCTAGGCCTAAGGGCCCTGTGACACCTTTCCATCTCTATGGGTGCATCTGGGGGGCCTACCAAGGAGCGTATTGCATATTGCCCACACTGCTGGTTGTAACTGGGGGTCTTCTATAGTTTCCGGGATCCCCTTAATTCTGAGATTACGCCTTCGGCCCCTATTGTCGAGGTCTTCAATGTGGCGATGCATCTCTAGGAGATGCTGGGCATGTGAGTTTGTAACGTGCTGTACCCATTGCAATGCTGCTTCATGTGTCATGGCCGCCCATTCCACCATCTCCACACGTGACGCCACAGCCTTAATGTCAGCCTTCAGATCCAAGATCGCGGCAGTCAGTGTATTCTTTATGTCCAGCACCACCAGCTGAAGATCTGCCATGCTGAGGAACGGGGTCTGCTGCGGGATGTTGCTGGCAGCAATCGGCTGTCCCCCGAGCTCAGGTGCAGCGGGCAGGCTGGCTGGGCTGGTCAGGCCGGCGGTAGCGTGGCTAGAGGCCGGAGCAGAGGTCTGCGAGTCCGCCAGTTGGGAGCAGAATATCGCTGGAATGGTCCGGCTGAGCTGCGTGGAGGGGTCCGCCTGGGAGCAGGTGGCAGAAGCGCTTCTCCCGGCCATCTCCTTGCATGTGTGGCAGAGCTGTCTCTCTGATGGAAGCTAGTCTGTCAGCCCTGGATGCCGGAGCACGCTGTTCAAGCAGCCATCTCGGTCCGGTGCCAGGCCACGCCCCCCCAGTTTTACACTCTTATTGAGTCAAGGTACACAAGATAACAGTGAAGGTGACCACCTACCCCTTAGAATTTTATCCTCTCCAGTACATTCTACACCACTTCACTGATGAAAAGTTCCTACTCAAAATCGCTTGCTTTACACATGATAAATGCAATCTCGCATTCCCACTGTAAGAGATTGGTTTGTGCGACTGAGCAGGATGGTGAAAATGCAAGAACTAGTTATCCTCTCTCAAGAAAGTATCTCTTCCCTCCATAGGCGATGGGCTTGTTGGATGAATTTAAAGACAACCGATGAGATGAATCTACACTCGCTGGTTGCTCCATCTGGCTTATAGATGGATTTACAATAATTTACCTGACTCTGGGTACTTTAGTGTGTTGTTTTCGCCAGTGGCGGTGCATCCATAAAGGGCACACGGGCGCCGCCCCTCTCTCCTGCTACCTCTCTCACCATAGATAGATTCATGCATTGCATGAATCTATCTATGGTCGCCACTGCCACCCCATATTCAGGTGTCCGGCCCCTTGTCGGGCGCCAGGGGACCTGAAATACAGCAGTTTTTTTTTTTTTGGAAGCACCCGATTAGAGCCGTAGGTGTCAAAAATGGTGAACAGCGGGCACCATGCTGGGCGCTCGCTGTTCACTCAGCGTTGTATTAGGAAAGCAAATAAATCACTTTCCTAACACTGACTCGCATCTCAGCCAATCAGGTGCTCGGGTCTGTTACCTGTCACCTGATTGGCTGAAACAACAGGCGCTGTTATTGGACACCTGATAGAGAGGACGGGAGAAAACATTGAGGAGCGTGGATGTGGAGGACACCACCGCGACCCGCTGCGAGACAGGTAAGTGCCGGGCGATGCACACTGGCAGCATTTGATGGGGCACAGTAGCAGCAATTGATGGGCACACTGGCAGCATTTGATGGGGCACAGTAGCAGCAATTGATGGGCACACAGACAGCAATTGATGGGCACAGTGGCAGCAATTGATGGGCACAGTAGATGCGTTTGACGGCCCAGTGGTGGTAATATATGGGCACAGTGGCTGCGTTTGATGGGCACAGTGGCTGTGTTCGATGGCACAGTAGCTGCATTTGATTTTTTTTTTTCAGTTTGTTTGTGCCCCCCCAAAAAAAATTTGAGCACCAGCCGCCACTGGTTTTTGCTATTAGGCTCCATGTACACAGAAGCTCAAAAACGGTCGTTTTGAACACCAGATTTCTGGCAGAAAAAGCTGCTTTAAAATATAGCTTTTATCAGCATTTTTACTAGCGTTTATTAGCGTTTTTCAGTGTTAGCTTTTTTTTTTTTCAATGGATCAAAAAATGCAAAAAAAAAAACGCTGGCGACCTGCGTTTTTGAGCATTTTTGAGTGTTTATTAGCGTTTTGCGTTTTTTAGCATTTTTTCCCGCTGAAAAACGGCACTTTGAACGCAAATTTCTTGCGTTCAGAAAAAAGCCCATTAACTCCACTGCTCATTAACGCTAAAAAACGATATGTGTACATGAACACATAGGCTAACATAGAGTGCAGTTAATGGGCTTTTTGCCAAAACGCCAATAAACTGCAGTTTATCAGCTTCAGTGGACATGGAGCCTTAGGGTTACATCTACTTCTTACCCCCATGGGCAAATCTTGATCCCCAAGGAGTGTATTGCTCAATGACAACACTAGTGCTCTTTTGTGACCATATGGTTTGCCTTTCGCAATATTACTCTTTATTTTTTTCATCTCCACCCCAATGTAAATTTATTTACCAGAACATTTATTAAGTTTTGTCCTTAACAGAGACATAACAAGAAGTAACAATAAGCCACTTTCTCACAAAAGTGAGTACACCCCTCACATTTTTGTAAATATTTTATATTTTATTTTTGTTTATATTTTATAATATCTTAACACTAATTAATATCTAAACCGCTGGCAACAAAAGTGAGTACACTCCTAAGTGAAAATGTCCAAAATAGGCCCAATTAGCCATTTTCCCTCCCTGGTGTCATGTGACTTGTTAGTGTTACAAGGTCTCATGTGTGAATGGGGAGCAGGTGTGTTAAATTTGGTGTTATCGCTTTCACTCTCTCATACTGGTCACTGGAAATTCAACATGGCACCTCATGGCAAAGAACTCCCTGAGAATTTGAAAAAAAGAATTGTTGCTCTACATAAAGATGGCCTAGGCCAG